>JAWWNI010000135.1:0-608119 GCA_034642065.1 Darevskia nairensis | reverse complement strand
GCACACTTTGTCCTTCTTCCTGGCCGCTACTTCCTCCTGTGTTTCCCCCTGACAGCAAAGCCCCCTGGCTGTCAGATGAGCACTCGTCTTCTGCCAGGCCCATTCCCGCTTTTTCCTGCACAAAAAGGGGAAATCCTATGGTTGGAGCTGGAGCTGGGCAACTGAGGCTACCTTACTGTGACAGTGGGTTCTTCATTGGTCCCAGTTGTGCCAGAGGTTCCTGGGGAGCCCCTCCTCTTCCTCTTCCTTGGATGAGGACACCGTGACATGGTCTACAAGGTGACACTGCCTACAAGGTGACGCGGTCTACAAGGTGACACGGTCGGGCTGAACAGGAATGCTGAAGCGCACAATGAGAAATTGCCATATTGTATTCTGTCCCATTCAACCAACAAAATAGCCACTGGAAGAGACTAAATATTATCTACTGATCCCATCAATACTAATGATCACCAGTCTTAAACAATCTCTGGTAATACCTTCCTCAAAAATGTAAATGCAGACAACGCCATGGTAGTTGGATGCTTGATGTGGAAGAGAAGTGCACAATGATGACAGGACCTGACTGGAAAACTCCAATGGACTTCTAACTAGAGAAAGTCACAAGCAATGAAAACATTTAAGAATTTGATCGAAGTTGAAATTACGATGTGATTTATCAACAAGCTAATTTATTCCAGGGCTATGTGCTTTATGTGAGGTGGACCTCAATGACATTTTAATGTATGTGCTGGTGCCAATATTAACATCACCATCTGATGAAGCAGGCAATAAAAGAATTGCAATGACAACAGAAGCATTTAAAAGGAGAACTAGCAATTGATCATTCAGCATAATAAACATTGCCACATCCACAAGTTACTGTCCCTCATTATATTGGCAGATTCATAGGTTGAACCTGTAGGATACTAGCTGAATGTGAACTATTCCCCTTTTTTGACACAAACTCTGAGTACAGCATTAATAGTGCCCCAATCAAGGGATCAAGTTAGTACCTGCTTGGAACTCCCTACACTTTCCCTCCTCAGAAGGATCTACTACTTACTGTTTGAAAAAACAAACTCTTATACATGTAACTCATTTGACAGCAACTTTAGACACATTGCTGTAATTCCAAAAGAGCAGTGACTGCTCATTACCCAAAAATCATATTAATGGGTTTGGATTCTGTCCTGAAGGAGTTTCTTATAGGCATCGTCTTACAGTGGGGAAATTTCAAGTCTATTCATGCAGATGTAATTATTGTCCAGAATATGTCATCTGAGTCAGCATTACCTGCAATGGATGTTTTCCTTTGCTGTTTGGATGTCTGAGATGCAAATGCTTGTTCACAATCTTGATGAAAGGACGCAGTACAACAAGTACAGTTATTAATATTGAGGCATTACCAATGGAAAATAAAGCCATTTTACCATACCTTAAAGGTAAAGGTAAAGGGACCCCTGACCATTAGGTCCAGTCGTGTCCGACTCTGGGGTTGCGGCGCTCATCTCGCTTTATTGGCCGAGAGTCGGCGTACAGCTTCCAGGTCATTTGGCCAGCATGACAAAGCCGCTTCTGGCAAACCAGAGCAGCGCACGGAAACGCCGTTTACCTTCCCGCCAGAGCGGTTCCTATTTATCTACTTGCACTTTGATGTGCTTTCGAACTGCTAGGTGGGCAGGAGCTGGGACCGAGCAATGGAAGCTCAGCCCATAGCAGGGATTCGAACCACCAACCTTCTGATCAGCAAGCCCTAGGCTCTGTGGTTTAACCCACAGCGCCACCTGGGTCCATTACCATACGTTATACGCTGCTTATACCTTATACACAACTATGCTAGGTTGTGATTCCACTTCACCCTCCAAAGTGCCTTTGGAGAGCAGCAGTGAAGCAAGATTCTCCAGATATGGATCGTATTTGTTCTGAGTGAGAAAAAATTAGAATGATACAAAGCCTCTCATTTCTGTCTTAACACCACTAAGGATTCAATTGGCACACAATGACATTTTGAAGATGTTGAGTTGTAATCATGTGAATGGGAACAAATGGTTGACCAGAAGATGTTGCTATGGTGCATTTCCTAGCCTGAACTGATTTATAAGATGTTCCAGAACAAACAACTGCTGAAATAAACAAGGTAATTGAGAACAAAGACAGCGAGAAATGCACTCACAATATGTAGATGTGTAGCGTTCTTTCTGTGCACATTTCAGCAATATACCAACCAATGCTTCTGAAACAAATGTGAAACCATGGTTTCTCTTGTTTTGTAATAATTATTCTTTACTGCATACTTATTTTGGGTGATGTATGGTACCAGTGGTGTGTATTTTGCCAAAATCTACTTTCTTTTCAATGTACACTTAATAAATGATATGTTTTACCTCACTGAGGCATGATGTTTAATTGTACTCCCAGCAACTATACTTCACTCTTGTTTAATGAACGATTCCAAATCTTGGTAGTCTACAGAAATGAAATACATAAATTATTGTTCTACCTCTTGCAGAAGATAAGTTATGGCTAATTTCTATGTTATGGTGAATGTTGAGGTTGCCACCTTGAAAATATGCCCTCTTGAAATTGTGGACGAAGGTGGCATTACTCAGATTCTGAATCAGTGTGGTCAAATACACAAAAATTGCTGGAAAACATTATGCACTATGAATGGCAAGGTTCTCCAACAATCTGTCAAAGTACTTGCTTTAAGGCAGGCTCCTTTTACACCTAAGCTGAACAGTATGCAGCATTCAAATCCCTATGAGTGGAAATCAGGAATAAGTGTGGTTGGATGCATATTGACTCCAGCAAGTGAACTGAGCAATACATGACATTCTACAAAACTGGTGTGAACTAAATTGGGATATAAATATTCATGAGGAAAAAGGGAACAATTTATGGACAAAGGCATCATACAAATCTCTCAGCAACTACTGGGGATTGTTCAGAAAAAATTGTGCACGGATTATATTTAACACCAAGGCACTTATATTATATAAAGTTCAATAGCTCCCAGTTATGCTGGAGATGATGCCTGATTTTAGGTACAAACCAACACATGTGATGGGAATGTCCACAAATAGAACAATTTTGGAAGGAAGGCTTTAAAGAGATTTCTCAGATTACAGCTCGGACAATCCCAATAATCCCGCCCACAGGCTTAGTTAATTTATATACTTCAGATATGGACAAACTAAGAAGTAAAGAATCAATTACACATTTATTAAGAACAAAATAGCCACTCTGGGTGGCCCCCAACAGAATATTAAAAATGATAAAAAAGATATTTTTTTTACACTGAATGGTATGATTTTATTAAATATACAAATGAAACAACACATGGACAAGAAATACCTACAACATATACTGCTATATAGTATAGATAAGCAGGCAATATTGTTTAGTTCACTCCTACAGTTCTTTAGTTGCGGATGAGTTGCGAAACAAGTGCCTATAAGACACAGGTGGCTACCAAAAAAAGCCCTCAATTTTTATTATACCAAAGTAAAATAGCTTAGGTTTCCATTCAGATTAACCTTAATTAACTAAAAGTCAGTTTGGGCTATTTGGACAAATACATATTTGGTCGGATCACAACAACTGAATCACCTTCTCAGAAGTGGCACCAATGCAGCTAAGTGTTGTCTGCATGGAGTGAAGGCTTAGCCTTCTCAGGCCTAGCAGAAATCTGCTACCATCTCATTAAAACCTCAGTGGAAAGGAAGGCTCAGGGGAAGGGTCTAAATTCCTGAATTGCAGGATGTTGGACTAGATCTTGGGGTCCCTTCCTACTCTACAATTCTATGATTCTATGAAACCACTATCCCTAGAGAAGATGGACTTGCTGTGGTGGGCTGACCACAGTTTTTTTTAATTAAAAAAAAAGACTTCAAACTAATAGCCTGCTATTCCATTCTTCGTGAATAGGGGGAGGCTTGGTCTTTGGGTGGAATCTTATGGTGTCTTGCCACACTTGCCATGACAGGAAAGGCTCAAGGGGGCTCAGGCAGTGGCATAGCGTGGGCAGGGTCACAGAGCAGTTGCACTGAGTACAGAATTCAAAAGGAAAAAATGAATGAATGAATGAATGAATGAATGTCACATAAAAACATAATACATGAGATGGCCCCGAAGGGTAAGAATAAGCCAACCTGCA
Organism: Darevskia nairensis; assembly: GCA_034642065.1. Classification (NCBI taxonomy): domain Eukaryota; kingdom Metazoa; phylum Chordata; class Lepidosauria; order Squamata; family Lacertidae; genus Darevskia; species Darevskia nairensis. The sequence continues at coordinate 603,981 of JAWWNI010000135.1, read as the reverse complement.
CATTGGACAGCCTTCCCAACTTGTTGTTCTTCAGACGTTGTTCAGCTGCAATTCACATTGTTCCTGACCTTTTCCCATGGGAGTTGCAGCCTAAAACATCTGGAAGCCTAAAACATCTGGAAATTTGCAGTAGTGTGCCATCAGATTCAGCACACAGTTTGTTGGCACAGAGCAAAAAATGCAGTGGTAGTGGGTGCAACTGTAATGTGATTACTCAGAAATATCTCCATAGATCCACAGGCCCCACAAGGGGACAACTTGCCAGAATACCCACCCATGCCCCACTCAAATCTGGAGCTTGTATTGGGACACTACAAGGGAGTAGAGGAAGGTGAGAGACGGAGATAATTTACCGGTACTTATTTTAACATATGTGTGTAAGATACTTTATTTAAGCAAATATATAGCCCAAGTTGGCTAACAATAAAATATCCAAACAATTAACAGATTTAGCTTAACTCATAGGAGTTGCATCTTGGGCGATGGTCATTATCCAGGAACCTACAAGACAGCTGAAATATGAGCACATACTCGGTACTCTACAAGATAGTGGGCACGGCTTCACCCTGACTGACTGTTGGTTCTTTCAGTACCCATGGATGCAAACCTAGGTAAAGTAAGCCAAGAGATGAAAGGAATGGAAGACATCAGGGAGGTAAATTGGAAAGGGGACATTGTTGAGATAGGAACAGTAAATCCATTAATCTTAAGAAATACAATTCCTGTGCAAAACAGCCAAAGGCAGAGAGACACCTCATTTGTTATCAGGTTCACTGTGAAAGTCAGGTTCTTTAATTATCTCACCAAATTCTACAGCCCATTCATCAAGGTGCCTGCACTAGTTTGCTGGGAATACCACCCACAGACCATCTGGAGAAAGCTGCAGAGGAAGTCTACTGAGAGTGGGTCCCAGTGCATGGATGTGCTCCAGAACTGTTGCCTGCAAAGCCAGCCAGCCAGCTCTTGCATCATGGCTGAGGCTGCAATCCTAGACATGGTTACCTTGGAGTAAGTCCCAGCGAATTCATTGGTACATATTTATGAGTCGATGGGGCCGGATTTGTGCTGAGAGTTTCTTTATGACCTTTTCCACTTGCCTGATATGTTTGCACCCAGGTTGAGTGTGGCTGTGCCAGGGCAACCTAGGAAGCAGCCAGCAGCCAGCAGCTTCCCCAGCAGGATGGAGCCACTGGAAGGTCAAGACCTGCCAGCCTTTGTTACGGCTTCAGGTGACTCTTAGCTTTTGCTGACACATCTTCCTATACTCGGCTAATAGGGCCCACTGGGAGCTGTCCAGGGCCTGGCCTAGCCATCATTACCTGCAGTAACAAATTAGGTTCCAGTTCAATGTGCAGCCCAACAACTTTCGGAACTAGGCATCCCTAAGGCCATTGATTTCAGTGGGGTTAGGTCTGCCTTTGCATAGAAGCAGGCTGCAGATATACTCAGAGGAATAGAGCAAAACTGTGAGTCAATGGATACTCTATTCCCCATGTGCTCCAATTGTTTCGCTTTCTGGTAGTTACTCTGGGAAACTACTGTTTGAATTCTGCCCCTGCTCTGTCTTTATTTGGAGGGGGAAGGGTGTTAAAAAAATTGTTAGTGTGTGTGCATTCTGATGAATCTCTCAGTGACATTCTGTACCATCAACTCTGGTATCCTCCTGGACTGTCTGCCTGAATGGGATTGTTTTGCAGGGACTTTGGTCCTTCTTAGTGGGTTGTTTCCAGAAAGTCTCCAAAAGATGGTTGTTTTGCCATGTGTTCTCTTGGATGCCATAAGGTTCCATCTTTTCCTTTATGCTACTTAATATCCACACGAATCTCCTATGTCAGGCATGTCCAACAGGTAGATCGTGATCTACTAGTAGATCACTGGACATCTGTGGTAGATCACCAGTAGATCAGTGGCTCCCCCCAAAGAAGCTAAAAAACTTTGGCTCCCCTAATAAAAGCTCAACATCTTTGCCCTGCACCCCTAAAATGACCTGAACCACCCAAAATAGGACTTTCCTTTCTAAAAAAGCTCAATGTCGCTTTCCTCTTCCCTAAAGAAGCTCAACAACTTTGACCTGAACCCCCCAAAAGGGGGTAGATCACTGCCAGTTTTTAACTCCATGACTACATCGCAGTCTCTTGGAAGTTGGCCACCCCTGTCCCGTGTGATTTCAAGTTTGCTCCTGGCCCCTCATAACTAAATCCCACATGCCCTTGGCCCTCTACTTTCCATTCCCACTCCTGTCTATACTGTATAACCGAGACTGCAACCTTTTTGCAACAGACTTTGCAAACATACTCCCTTTTTTCTGGGGAATGCACAGCCCTACTAAAAAGTTCCCTTTGAAATGGGTTATTAATGAACATCCCAAAGTGGTTGTAGTAGGATATTTCCAACTCTGTAAGAAACCCAAAAGACATCTCCTGGAAGTGTAAGATACCGTGTGAGGTGTAGGGGTGTGTGTGTGTGTGTGTGTGTGTGTGTGTGTGTGTGTGTGTGTTTTAACAGTTCCCACATTGCAGCCATTGCCAGTCCAGTTCATGTGATAAAATGCCAGCTACTAAGACAACCCACTACGGTGGCCTTTAAATGGAAAGACCCAGGCTCTTGAAATGTTAAGTCTGGAAGCTTTGTGATTTTTCCCAAGTTAATTGTACAGTTAAGGATGGCTTCTGGAAAATAAAAAGCAATGCCAGAATCCAGAATCAGTGAGTCAGACACTCTTATCAGTCTTCACAATGGCCTGGTTCCAGAAAGCTATTTTAAGTACACTCAGAGGCTTGGCCATCTCATTTTTTCTTTGGAATGATAAACCCACATGCCAGATCACAAGCAAACCACTCTTGAAGCTCACCTCAGTTGCGTGTTCAGACCCAGAAACCTCCCCCCTAAATAAATTCACGCTTGACTCAATTTTTAGTTTGGTTTTTGGCAGAATTTAGGCCACAACTTTATTGATTACAGAAAGTGAGTGGTTGCATAGGCTGTGGTTCGACTAGCTCCTTGCCATACAGGTAGCGCTGACCCAGGGTTCCAGCATAGGTCAGCCAAGGGTGAACACCTGGATAAGCGGAAAGCCGGGAGCAGGCTATCTCCGCCACCCAAATGTCCCCCTGGACTCAGGCACGGGCACAACCCCCTCTCAGGGGTTGACCAAACCATCGAGTCCCTGGATTCCTTATACCCTTCACATAGGGATGGCGAGAGTGTTCCCCCATCCCTATCACCTGAACCAGAGCCTATCCGCAACCTTACAAGTTGTGACAATTTGCTACACGGCAGGCGAAACCCAAATGGCAACAGCCAATCAGCCAAGTGGGGAAAATTCCTGCCGTGCCCCTGTCCCAACGACAGATGACACACGGCGGCATAGCAAGGTCAAGCGAACAAGCCCTAAATATAGGGAGGGTGGGAAGGTGTTCCGAATGCACGCGCCGAAAGAGGAAGCTCTGGGTCACCTGCATGGGTATAAATGGGTCTCTCGATCCGTTTGGACTGCACCCCATTGGCCCGATTGAACCCAGCATCGAGGGACCTTCCAATCAGGTGTTGTGGCTGACCAATCATACCCACCCACAACACAGGGTGTTGGTTTCCAGGTCTCACACCAACACATGCCCTCTTTGAGGGAGGACCCGGTTTTCAAAAAAAGCTCTCTGTGAAGCACAGGAACGAGCTGCTGACTGAGGAGCCTAGGTCCAGCACTCCAATGGCCATTCAGGACTAGTCAGAAGCGTCTTTGGATCCAGGCCAATGCAAACTGGAGCATTAATTCTCACTGTAATGGTAAGCTCCACATTCACAGCTAACGGAAACGTTGCCAACAATTTTTCATTGGTTTGTAATCTGCAATTCATAGTGTGAAAACTTGCATAGTTAATTCACTGGTGTATCAAATTCTAATGTGTGGATTTGTAACATCTAATTTCAACCATTTAAGTAAGTAATTGTAGTTTCAGGCAAATGCAGAAGAATCCCAGTATTAAAATAATGAAACTTGTAAGGTCTAATTTCAACAATCTGCAGCATCAGCCATATTCGGAGGAGTTTGACTATCAAAATAATGGATTGTTGTTCCACACATTGAAAAGTGAACGCATTGTTATCCAAAATTATTTTATAAGTGTGCACTTGAATTCAGTTTTACTAAATGAAACAAAACATGAGGCTTTATTTTTGAATTCCAAATTCCTTGCCCATTTAGTTAGTTGATTTTATATTTAAATAGATATATCTACCCCACCCTTCTGATGCATGCACAAGACTCAAGGCGGCTTGCAACAATTACCGTAACATCACGGCATCATAATAAAACCACAATATCTAAGAAAATACAATGACATCAGGCAGAATATATCAGCATAAACTCCAGATAAAAACGTGATTAAAAACATGAGTGTGTTCAAAAATGAGTGTGTGCATCTGAAGAAGTGTGCATGCACACGAAAGCTCATACCAAGAACAAACTTAGTTGGTCTCTAAGGTGCTACTGGAAGGAATTTTTTTATTTTTTATTTTGTTTTCAAACAGTCAGTTTGAAAAGGAAAAGGAGGAGAGAAGTGTGAACACCTGGAGGAGATCCTAAATGGAAAAGAAAGGAGGGCCAAGGAGACTGGAAGGTGGGTGATTATAACAGTCTATGTTCATGTATTTCCTTCTCTTTCCTCTGCCAAGAAATTAGCAAAAGAGAACAGAGGAAAAGAAAAATAAATATTAAAAGGGCAGAGAGAACCATCCTGTTTTCTGGACGAGTAACTTCCCAGTTCACACTGAGAAGCTATTTTTAAATGTTCTCAGGCCCGCAGACATGAAAGAGTAATTCAAAATTTTAATGAAGCTGGGATTGGTAGTGAGAAGGTTTGGGGGAGAAATGTGATTTCTGTTCGCATTTAAAGGTGAACTTACCTCCTTCACACTTTCCAAAATGCAAACCGAAACACAAGCCATCCTTCAAAATCCGTACTTTTCCCAGATTTTGCAGTGCCGAGTAATGTGTAGGCCTACAACAAGGAATAGACTTGAGGAAACGGCTTGAGGAAAAATATGTGCATTTATGCAGAATTTCATATAAAATGCACAGAGCAGAAGAAATTTGCACTTAAATGTTGACCAATTTTCCAGAGAATTTTAAAAATAATAATCACAAACTGGCATTGAAATGTGGTGAACTGGTTTTAGGTCACATTAGTGGTAATAAGAATAAGTTTAGGATAAGGAAAAGGAAAAAATTGATATTAAAGATTTTTTGACAAGAATTAACAATGAAGATTAAACTGCGTAAATAAGAGAGACACTGAAACCCCAAAGTGGAGGTCGGGGGAAGTCCCATAAAGATGTGATGGGGAAATGTGAAGAAATAAGAAATTTTGTTGTTGTTGTTGTTGTTTGTATTTGTGATGTTAGTAAATGTTTGTTTGTGTTAAAAACCCAATAAAAATTATTATTTAAAAAAACATGAAATGTGGTGAACTGAGCTAAAGATATGAAAAATGAGGAACTGAGAAAATTGAATTGTTTGCCCTAAATTGTGAGTGTGACCACGTAGTCCCACAATGATAGCAGTGAAGAGTTCTTGCTGTTTCTATCCCTGTTTTTATTATGAAACCTTTTTTTAAAAAAAAACAGCTCTCTGCTAATGCAAATCCCGTTTCTTCCCACATGAGGTTCTGCAGGCCTCTCCCATCAGCTGTGCTGGCGGACTTACCTCCATCAGACTCCTTCATCTCTGTTGAGAGAGACCAGCCGCTTTTAGCTTCTCCTCTCCCTCAGCTGTTTCCATTCCAGCTGGTCTTTATTTCCAGTGACTGTCTTATTATTGCTATTTGTAAGCCACTTTCAGAGCCTGAAGAGTATGGAGCCAAATAGGAGCAAGCCTAGTGCAGAGAATAAATACTGCACCACACACAAGAGCGTTCATTTGCAATGGATACACAGCTTATCAATAACTGTCAGCCTGGGCTGCTGTGCAGGTTAAATGGGTAATCCCTACGCGCTCAACTATGAATTTATTGGCTTTTATATACTTGGCATTTAAAAATGTTCAAAGCACTTCCCATACACTGTCTCGTTGTAGTCTTCACAACAACCCTGTAAAGTGGGTCATTTTTATTATCACCTCCCATGTTGTATACAGGGAAGGGTGTGTGAAATATACTCGGACTCAAGTATGCATTTCATGCTCTTTATTCAGCTCATAGTAGCAAGGAATGAATCTTTCCCCAAAACGTCTGCTATATATACATTATTTACACAATGGGCCCCACGTGATTGGCTAATTCCGGGCTACTCCTGTAGGCCAATCAGGTTGCGGATTCACTTCATCCAGGAGCCTGAATGGCTGCTCTTGCAGGCCAATCAGGTCTCTGATTCACTTCCACCTGGAGCTGGATTGGGTGGCTCTTGCGGACCAATCAGACTGCTGCATTTTGGATCCTATTGTTCTAGGATTCAGCTCAGTACATAACAGGGTGAGACACAGAGCTGATAGAAAATGTGTGTGTAGCCTAAGGCTACATAGTAAGTGTGTTTATGGCAGATGCAAGCTTCTTCTTTTTTATAATATTTATTAAGTTTCCATTTTATCACATTTAAACAAATCCTTATTATACTCATTACATATTTGCTCAATCGAGCTTCGGTTTCCCTCCCTCCAATCACATGGTTTCCATAATTCATTATTGCTTCATAGCATTTATACATTTTCCCGTTCACGTTTCACTCCTTCAGTTAATCACAATTTTTTTAAAAAAGATAAAAAGGTACAAATCCTTAACATTGCAAGTTTTCTTACAACAACCCAGCTAGTGTTGTTAATTGTTTACAATTGTCATTCAGATATTGTACAAATTTACTCCAGTCTTTTTGGAAAGCTTGATCACGCTGGTTTCGGATTTTCCTGGTCAGCCTTGCCAATTCTGCATAGTCCATCATCTTCGTCTGCCACTCTTCTCGCGATGGAATTTCCTTCCATTTTTTGGGCTAAAAGAGTTCCTGCTGCTGTTGTCGCATACATAAATAGTTTTATATCTCTCTTTGGGATCTCATTCTCTACTATACCTAACAGAAATGCCTCTGTGTTGTTTTTTTCACAAATGTACATTTAAACATTTTCTTTATCTCATTATATATCATTTCCCAGTAAGCTTTTACCTTACTACAAGTCCACCACATGTGATAAAAAATTCCCCTCCTTTTCTTTGCATTTCCAACATTCCTTATTTCTTGTCTTATACATTTTGGCTAATTTAGTTTGGGTTAAATACCATCTATACATCATTTTCATAACATTTCCCTTTAATGCACTACATGCTGTGAACTTAATTCCTTCATTCCATAATCTTTCCCATGATTCTAACTGAATATTATAACCAAAATATTTTGCCCATTATATCTTTACCCCTTTGACCTCTTCATCTTTTGTATGCCATTCTAATAGTAATTTATACATTTTTGATAATATTTTCCTCTTGTCCTCCAACAACTCTGTCTGGCAGAGGCAAGATTCTGACCAGGAACTTTCTGGTGTGTAGCTCAGTCTCTTAGCCATTACACCACACAAGCTCAATAGTAAATAGCACATGAATAATAAATATATCTAGATTTTACTAACCCTTCAGATTAAGAGAAGAGTTAAAAGTGCTTACAAACTTACTCATGCACCAAAAGGCATGGAAATGGGCTCTAAACGACACCTCCTTAGAGGTAACTCCAGCTGTGTTCATGTGAACTCAGCCAGTTATTTCTGCTGTGGAAAAGGAACTCTCTCTTACAGGGATGCTATCCTGCTCTCTAAGGCTTCTGACAAAGGCAAATTAAAACAGCAATATTTTGCAGTAGCATTAAAAAAAATCCTGTTTCAGTATAAACATATAAATGTGCCTCTCTGTTTTAGGTTCCCACGGGTCTTGCTTCTCGTGCTGGGAAATGTGACAGTGAAAATAGCCTATAGATTCTCAGTGGCAGGGAGCCGGGTCTGCTCTGCATTTTTGCAATGCCAGCTATCCTCTGACAAAGCGAGTTCTCCTTCATGGAGAGCACGTGTTGCGGTGGGGGCTGGCAAGACACCCTTCTGTTGCTGGGCGGGATCGTATAGATCAGTGTTTCTCAACCTTTTCGGGGCAACGGCACACCTGTCTCATGAAAAAAAATCTCGCGGCACACCACCACCAGAAAATGTCAAAAAATCACAAGGAGACGCTGTGCACCCACAAAATGGCGGCGGCAACGTCACCATGGCAACGGAAATCACGGAGCTATGCGCCCAAAGTAAAACGGCCCAGGGAAGCCTAAACGGCTCGCCACAGCAGCAGCCCCACAGCCCCAACCGGCAGCGCCAGGAAGACACAACCGCCCAGGGATCCCCGCCGCCCTCGCGCTCCCGAGCGCAGCAACCTCCAACCTCCCGACCCGCGCCCACCAGCGCCCCCCAGCCCCCCCGCGCCACCTCTCTCTGGCTCCCACCAGAGTGGATGCCGAGCTCTCCGAGGCGCCGCTCCCCATCGCCGAGGTTGAGGCCGAGCGGGGGGAAACCGAGCAGCAGGCGCTGGGCCTGGACAGGGACCCTGGTGAGGGCAGCGATCGCGGCCCGGAGCTCGTGCAGGCGGGAGTGCACCGTGAGTCCGGGCAGCGGACAGGAGCCGCTCCGGGCTCCACTGCGCCGCCGCAACATCTCCCCGCCTGAAGTTCCTGAGCTGTTCCGACGGCGGCCGCCGGGCTTCAGCGCCCCCCAACAGCAAAATGGTGGCGGCTACTGGCAGCCCCTGCGTCTCCCTCCTCCGACTTCCCATCGGTCCCTGGCAACCAATCAGATTCGGCGGCGAGCTCCCAGCCTGCGCATGCGCGGCAGAGCCCGGCAGCCTCTCCGCGGTGCCTCCTCTCGGCGGTGGCCCTCTGCGCTCCCTTTCCCCCACTGGAGCCGCCGCCACGCGCCTGCGGCGTGGGTCCCCAACGGTTTTCCTGCGGCACAGCAGCCGACGTCTCGCGGCACAGTAGTGTGCCGCGGAACACCGGTTGAGAAACGCTGGTATAGATAGCCAAGGAACGTGATTGGGCTCTGTGAGTTGTTAGGGGGAATTTAATGTAGCAAGTTTTGATGGATAGCCAGAGTCTATATATGTTCCTGGCATGCAGCAAGAGCATAGCTGTCAACCTTCCCTTTTTTGCGGGAAATTCCCTTATTCCAGCGCCGTTTCCTCGCTGTTTCCCTTTTTTGGTGGGAAATTCCCTTATTCTAGCACCATTTCCCGCTGTTATCCTGGATTGTTAGATATCCCGTAAATTTCCCGGATTTCAAAGGAAGCAGCTCCTCTCCCTCCCTGCCGGCCAGGGAGGCTCCTCAGCTGCGTTGCTCACCAATAGTTACAGAGAATAGGATGTCATTAGACAACAGCACTGTTTGTGCTTTGCTTGCATGTAAAATCAACCACTCTGGCCCAGCCCACAAATACACTCCTTCCAAAAGAGTGTTAAAGGATGCAAAGTCTGCAACACGTTTGTATAATAAGTCATTAATGGATGCCAGAGAGCCAAAAGAGTGAACCTGATCAATCCCCCCATGAAGAATTGCCGCTTTTGAATTGTGGTGCTGGAGTCCTGTGGACTGCAAGAAGATCAAACCGATCCATTCTGAAGGACATCGGTCCTGGCTGCTCACCGGAAGGACAGATCCTGAAGCATCTCATGAGAAGAGAAGACTCCCTGGAAAAGAGACCCTGAGGTGGGGAAAGATGATGGTGTGTAGCCTGGTGTAAATTAATTTGTAGCCTGGGAGGATTACCGCGGCATGGACTGTCCCCGAGAACCGTAGACTGTCCCCGGGACACGTGAGGCTGCTGATCCCTTATTTTCAAATCCAAAAGTTGACTGCTATGAGTGAGAGGCCCTCTTGGCTGCGTGCTTCGGATCACCCGCTCTCCCTCCCTATATTTAGGCTCCTGCGTTGACCTTGCTATGCCTGTCATGGGGTCGTCTGCTTTTGGGGCAGGGGCCTGGTAGGAATTTTTCCATTTGGCTGATTGGCTGGTGCCATTGGGTTTTCGCCTACTGCGTAGCAAATAGTCACAACTTGTAAGATTGGCGGTTAGGCATTGGTTATTATGTTGGTTGGTGGAGGGGTAAGGATTGGCTGTGCCTGCCCCTCTAATGCTGCTGCTGCATGGGGAATTCCATTAAAGGAATCCAGGGGCTCACCATGCTTTTGTCCGTACCCCCTAGTCAGGGGCTAGGGCCACGCTAGAGCCTCTGGGAACATTAGGGGAGAGGCGAGGGCTCGTCCCCCGGCTCCCATTCTCTCCCCAAAGTGTTTTCCCTTTACTGACTTCTGCAAGGCGGGTGGATGCCAGTCTGTCCCCAGGAGGGGACAGATAGTCGGAACCAATGCCTAAGCAACCACTCACATTTTGTATTTTAATAAAGTTGTGGCCAAAATTATGCCCCAAACCCTTAAACTTACATTTCTGTGTGAAGTGTGTGTTATTTGAGGGGTGGCTTGGGGACCTCGACATGCAAGGACCAGCAAGTTAGCATCTGTGAAAGGCAGAAACAGAATCTGCAGTAGAAGTGCTTGGTGGCTTTATGCAGCCTTTTGTTTGAGAGCAAGTGAGACCTGCTGCAAAGGTTTAAATGCCAGCTCTCTCTGTTGCCAAATAAAGGCCATGAAGACGTCCAGTGGTGGGAAGGAGAGCTCAAAGAAAGGACTGAGCTCTTGAGTCAAATCAAAAGCCTGCATTCCAGGGGTATGAGGAGTACACAAAACTTGGATGATATTGGCTTCCTGATGTACGAGAAAGAGATTTAAAAAACCTCTTGTGAAGATTGTAAATTACAGAAAGTGCGAGATGCAGCTAATAGAGGTGCCAGCAGAGATTTCCTAAGCCAGCCCCAGAAAACCCACCTCAAAATGAATGGCAAGCTATACAATCTGCAAAAATCTTCTGCAGCTTGGTTTAAAATATCATGGGGGACTTTTCCCCTCTCTCCTCAATGTTGTCATGTTTCAGGGGTGGCCAACTCCCAAGAAACTGTGATCTACTCACAGAGTTAAAAACTGGCAGTGATCTGCCCCCTTTTTGGGGGTTCAGGTCAAAGTTGTTGAGTTTTTTCAGGGAAGAGGTAAAATGTTGAGCTTTTTTTAGGGGAGCCACAGTTGTTCCGTTCTTTGGGGGGAGCCAATGATCTACCAGTGATCTACCACAGACATCCAATGATCTACCGGTAGATCACGATCTACCTGTTGGACATGCCTGTGTTAAGTCAATAACAATTTCTGGGCTGCAGAGAACATTGGGAGAACTAGTTATTGAGCATTGCTTCAATACACATTGGTAGATTACTTCTGCACAGGGAGGCTTTATGAATCAGTAGATCCTACAAGGAGACACACATGGCACACAATGCTTCTCCGCATCCGCTTACCACAGAGCCAACAAAAAAAATAGGCTACTACAGCACAACAAGGCTTTGTTGATTAGCATACTGGATGGATGGAGAACAGTTAGAAGCATAGTGCAACTGTGAGGTCTTCAAGTTGATGGGACTTATGAACAGTCCTGTGTGGCACATCCATTTGAGGCTACAGTCCCGTACATACTTATCAGGGAGCAAGCACCATGGAACCAAGTGGGGCTTACTTCTGAGTAATGTGCAGTTATTGTAGCATGACCCCAAGTAGAAATTGTGACACCACACACCCTTTCTGAACCAAGGTACGACAATTCGTAGCTAAGCATTTATACATTTATGCAATGCATAGAAGTGACCATTACAGTGGTACCTCGGGTTAAGAACTTAATTCGTTCTGGAGGTCCATTCTTAACCTGAAACTGTTCTTAACCTGAGGTACCACTTTAGCTAATGGGGCCTGCTGCTGCTGCCGCTCTGCCGCCACGCAATTTCTGTTCTCATCCTGAAGCAAAGTTCTTAACCCGAGGTACTATTTCTGGGTTAGCAGAGTCTGTAACCTGAAGTGTATGTAACCTGAAGCGTATGTAACCCGAGGTACCACTGTATTTCTTTGAAGAGGAGGAGGATTTGGAGAGAACCAGAACTGGTGGAGTCCACACAACCTTTTTCCCCAACAAAGAAGCAACAGGTACAGCAAATACCTCTTCTAAACCAAACAGGACACTTTTGAGTTTAGCTGGGCATTGGGTGTTTGTATAACTGCAATTCCTAAGTGTCCACAGTATCTTCACAAGGGAGGAGAGCAACCCAGAAACACTTGGCCATGCCCCCATGACCTCCTTGACCACCAAGCAGGCCTGCCAGGTCCAATGTCCACCAGCCTCCAGTACAAATCCAATACATATTCTGATACCAATCCAAATCCATGGTGGTCTTCACATATTCCTGCGACTGGTCTGCAGAGGCACACTGTGCCTCAACATAGCTAACAGCTATTGATAAGAGCATTTGTACTCAACCATCCAGCATCAAAGGGGTCCACCACACTGTTGGGTCAGTCGTGAATATTCTTTACTCCCTCTAATTCACAGTCAAAGCCGCTTCTGCTTCTTTGTCTTCGTTTTTGCAGCAAACAAACCAAGACCCATCTGGATCAGTTCCTCTTGATGCGACTAAGTGGGTGTGAAGCCAGACTTGTCCCTGTTCCCTCACAGTTACAGCACGTACTAGGGCAGAACCACATAAACCAGCAGCAGGACTCCATCTGCAAATCCTGAACTTGACAGACAGTCTCCGATGGAGCCAGACACTTTCATGAGTCCAGAATACAAATACAGACCATTCAAGGGTACTGTATGGGTACATGCTATCTTGTTTTTTTTGGGGGGGGGAGGGGGTTCTCTAAACTCCTGAGTGCTAGATCCTCCTCATAATTCCTACATTTATTAAAAGATATAAATAATCAAGGTTTGATTAAACGGTGCCAAACATTACTGAATTCAGCTTATGCTAATGGGCCAGGCCAACCTGGGCTAGCTAGCTTGGGGGGGGGTCATTAGGGGGACAAAGACTGGTGATACCCTAACAAGTCCTCAGGACAGTCAGGGATAGACAGCAAAGAGGGATGACGCCCCTCCTCCAGCTGTGTGTTAGTGGGCAGAGACAAAAAGGGATTTCGGATTTCAGTCTGCCTGGTCTGGGTGGGAGGAAACATTTCTTGCAGTCTGTTAGTAGGGACAAGGAAGAAGAAGGGGGGGCAAAGAGCACCATGTGGACTGACTGAGACAAACAGTAACAAAGAGACAGAGAGCATAACTGATTTCCCCATTCTGAGACCCAAGCCTGCTGCACCTACGAGAGAAGCAAGAGACCCTCTAGGAATGTGAATGCTCCTGAACTCTCTCATCTCGGCTTGGGTTGTAAAAGTAAAGGTAAAGGGACCCCTGACCATTAGGTCCAGTCGTGGACGACTCTGGGGTTGTGGCACTCCTCTCGCTTTATTGGCCGAGGGAGCCGGCATACAGCTTCTGGGTCATGTGGCTAGCATGACTAAGCCGCTTCTGGCAAATCAGAGCAGCGCACGGAAACGCCGTTTACCTTCCCGCCGGAGTGGTACCTATTTATCTACTTGCACTTTGACGTGCTTTCGAAGTGCTAGGTGGGCAGGAGCTGGGACCGGGCAACGGGAGCTCACCCCGTTGCGGGGATTCGAACCACCGACCTTCCAATGGGCAAGCCCTAGGCTCTGTAGTTTAACCCACAGCGCCACCCACGTCCCCAGGTTTGGGTTGTACATATGTGTAAGTAAACCATATATCATAAAGACACCCCAGTTTCTGCTAGGCCTAATTTCCAAAAGGAGACATGAACCCTGGGTAAACGTCTGAAACCCCTGGAATCTCGTGCATCGATCGTTGGAGATTGGGGAAACAATATTATAGACACACCTAAGGAGCATTTTCAGTCAAGCCATCCAAGTGCAGCTCACCAGGTGTGGCAAAGCTGCTATGCTAGATTCCTACCAGGTGGGCCAATGCTGGTTACTGGGAGCTAGGATGGAGAGACAAGACTCCATGGTAGACAGTGGGGTGCAAACCCACCAGCAGGAGCTGTTTCTGCACAATTCTTTACCTGTTTCCTCAAATTGCACTGTTTAAGTTACGGTTTAATCAGGTTCTCCTCTCCTTTCAGACACAGCTAAAAACATTCTTCTTTCAGAAGGCTTTTGATGACTGCCAACATCCTTCTCATTTTTTCATGCTTTTTTTAAGATTTAGAAGATTCATATCCCACCTTTCAACTGCAGAATCTCTAAGGCAGCTTACAGGATACATTAATAATAAATATTTTTTTAAAACCGAGAAGTAAAAAGCAGAGCAAGATCTGTCACATTATTGGTTGCAACAGGGTGCAGTGTTGAAACAATAAAAGGCCTAGCCAAAAATATATATTTTATTTTGTAAATGTTGTTTCACATTGTTAGCACTGCATTGTGCTTTGAAATTTTATTTGAACACAAACATTTTAAAGCTTTTTAAAAATAATAAATACTGCAACTACTGTTTGCAAAAACAGCAGCTTCAGGTATACTATGATGTCCATGTTCCAGGTCTCTTTGGAGTTTTGTGGGCATTGAGGCCCTTTAATGGTTTGCATGAATGGAAGAGCAGTCAGTCGAAACTGGGGGTGTGCTCTTAAAAAGTGGTCTCAAAATTCATTTTTAAAAAAAGATTGCATGTTTGCATACAGACCTATTTTCCCCTGCACATAAGAGATCTATTAAACAGCATATAACCCTAAATTCTTGTTTCCTCTCCCACTGTTTGTGCAAAAATCACACCTGGGTTCCTCGCCTCTCCTCTCAGCTTCTTTTACAATTGAATGTGTGTTGCATTGTCTCTGTGGGCTGCTGCGCTCTCTCTCTCTTTCCTTTTTAATGTAGCCTGGATTCCAAATATCTAGGCACATGGGGATTCCAAAACCCTGAGGTTGGCAATCACATGTACACTTCAGCGGTAAAACTGTGAAACTTTGTTAGAAAGCAGACAGAAGCTCAAACAGATTTTAAAAGGCAACTAGAGCACTCTGAAACTAGCACCTGCGATATAATATTTTGTCTAATGGCAGCAGTGGTGGAATGGAAGATGCCGCCTGGAGACCTGATTGTGGGAGGGTACCTCCACTTTGCAAGGCTCTCTCCCCTCTTCTTTCTGGCTTTTCCTGACCAAAAGAGCCACGCAAGTAGGCATCCTAAGTAAACCTTGTGCATTTGAATAGATTCTAAATTCCAGGATCCTGCTCCATTTGTGCCCCTTTTCTGCTTCAATTGCATCCCATCTTCTTCTGAGAATACACATGGTTAGGATGGCAGCCAGAGTCCTAAAATATCGGCATGTACAAACTCTCTGTGGGAGTCGTATTTACCAGGGTGTAAGCCCAACTGAGGGGACGCAGGTGGTGCTGTGGGTTAAACCACAGAGTCTAGGGCTTGTCGATCAGAAGGTTGGCGGTTCGAATCCCCGTCACGGGGTGAGCTCCCGTTGCTCGGTCCCAGCTCCTGCCAACCTAGCAGTTCGAAAGCACCTCAAAGTGCAAGTAGATAAATAGGTACCGCTCCGGCAGGAAGCTAAACGGCGTTTCCGTGCGCTGCTCTGGTTCGCCAGAAGCGGCTTAGTCATGCTGGCCACATGACCCGGAAGTTGTACACCAGCTCCCTTGGCCAATAAAGCGAGATGAGCGCCGCAACCTCAGAGTCGTCCGCGACTGGACCTAATGGTCTGGGGTCCCTTTACCTTTAAGCCCAACTGAACAGGACTTACTGCAGAGTAGATGCGCACCGAGAGTCCTCAAACACAAACAAGCCATACTTCAGATTCTGCCTGCCCTTGAGGTGAGTGACACTTAACCTTTATAAGCTGACCACCTGAAGGGAGGGGCCGATTCTAGTGCACAGCATAAAGCCCCGCCCACTAGAGGCCAGGTACCGGTATTCTATTAATCAAATTACAAGGGTTACAGCTAAGCAGGAAACTTTAGAGGGGACCCAATCCACTCACCCTGCCCCAGACTATTGCAACAAGACAGCTTGAGGTCCAAAGTCAACGGTC
Organism: Darevskia nairensis; assembly: GCA_034642065.1. Classification (NCBI taxonomy): domain Eukaryota; kingdom Metazoa; phylum Chordata; class Lepidosauria; order Squamata; family Lacertidae; genus Darevskia; species Darevskia nairensis. The sequence goes on along the minus strand of JAWWNI010000135.1, from coordinate 587,977 downwards.
TCTCCCAAAGGGTTCCCAGGTGGAGCTGTTGGAGCTGTAATCTGCTCGCATCTAGTCTTCCTGGTCTGGCCTTTAAATTGCACATGTAGGAGATGAGAAAACAGAGGGTGGCTTTCAACTAAAACAGGAGTCAGCAAGGTTTATCTCGCCTGGGCCGGTTCACTCCAGCGGAGATCCCTCTGTGGGCTGGATTGTTAGCGTCTGCGCAGACGTGATTTCTGGCACCGTGGAAACGAGTCCCCGCACCGCGTTGCGCCGGTTTAGTGCAGCATGCGGGGACTCGCTGAGCGGGCGGCTCGGTTTGGGGGTGGCTCATGGGCCGGTTAAATGACCCCTGTGGGCTGCTTGTGGCCCATGGGCCTTAGGTTGCCTACCCCTGAACTAAAACATGCCATCAGCACCAGGATTACTGCTAGCACAACAGGGCTTCCCCCTCCTGACCCTGAGCATCTCCCCACAATGTATTTATTTATTACTTCATAAAATTTTATATGCAGCTTGTTTGTAAGTTTACAATCAAAGCGGTTTACAATAATCTAATTGAGAGGCTGGAGGGGAATCCCCAGAACAGAATTAGGGGGCATGCAAGGGGAGGAGAGGGGAAATTCCATTGCACAAGCAGAAATCCTTGCTTAGTGTTATGTGGAATGCAACCCACTGAACCAAGTTATTTGCAGAAGTCTTGTATCCAAATTCCAGAATCCAGCAGCAGCCACAGCAATGTATTCCCAGAAGGCAAATGTCAGGTTTCAAAGAGACCAGAGTTGCTTCCACACTGGCGACTTCAATACTGTTGAGGAATTGCTGTGTAATATTCTGGCTGAGAGCCTTCTGTGATGTTTACTTTCAAGTTCATCTCATCCAGTAAATGTCCCCTGCAACATTAGTTTAAGACAGAGGTTTTCAACCTTTCTGGGTCCACGGCTCCCTTGACCAACTACATTCTTTCTCCAGCACCCCTGTGGGGCTCAGGAACCCAGTTATGTCACCCCTTGCCTGCAGAGCTGTCAGCCCCTCACCCCTCCCTTGTGGAGGGTTCCCTCAGCATCCTTCCCTCTCAGGAAGAAAAGAGTGTTTGTTGTTGGGGAGGAAGGGAAAGGAGAATGTTAGCCGCTTTGAGACTCCTTCGGATAGTGATAAAGCGGGATATTAAAGCCAAACTCTTCTTCCTCCTCCTCCTCCTCTTCACAGCCTTGCAAGGGGGAGAATTTATGTCTTTCCCCCATCTCTGAATGTAAGAAGGGAACAGTTGACGTAAAGTGTTGGCCTAACAGGGGTAGGCAACCTTCGGCTCCCAGATGTTTTGGGACTACAACTCCCATGATCCCTAGCTAACAGGACCAGTGGTCAGGGATGATGGGAGTTGTAGTCCCAAAACATCTGGGAGCCGAAGGTTGCCTATGCCTGGCCTAGGACCTAGGAGGGCTGGGTTTGAATCCCCACTCAGACATGAAGCTCACTGGGTGACCTTGGGCCAGTCACTGTCTCTCAGCCTGGCCTACCTCACAGAGTTGTTGTGAGGATAAAATGAGATGAGGGAGAGCTACCGGTATGTACGCCACCTTGAGCTCCTTGGAGGAAAGGTGGGACATAAATGTATAAATAAAATAAAATGTCTTTTCTGATACATATTTGTCATAAATAATGGTGTTTCTGTTCTTCTACAGTTCACTTCCACCAACCAGGACTACATTCATTTCCAGTATAACTGAAGGAGCGTCTCCACCCCCATTGTTCTTCCTGGGCACTGAGGTCCAGTGCTGAGGGCCTTCTGGCGGTTCCCTCACTACGAGAAGCCAAGTTACAGGGAACCAGGCAGAGGGCCTTCTCAGTAGTGGCACCCGCCCTGTGGAACACCCTCCCTTTAGATGTCAAAGAGAACAACAACTACCAGACCTTTAGAAGACATCTGAAGGCAGCCCTGTTTAGGGAGGCTTTTAATGTTTAATAGATTATTGTATTTTAATGTTCTGTTGGAAGCTGCCCAGAGTGGCTGGGGAAACCCAGCCAGCTGGGCGGGGTATAAATAATAAATTATTATTATATTATTATTCACTAACACCTAGTATTTTCCTCACATCTCAAGATGGCATGTAGTCTCATTTCTGTCGTAATTATTCTCACCCTTATTACACAATTTCACATCCACATGTGGCTCAGCCCTACAGTGAGCAGGATTTCACACGCAAACATGCACACACACTATCCAGATGGACAAGCTATTATTATTATTACTACTGTTGTTGTTGTTATATTCTCCCTGGTTGTCTGCATCCAGGGAGTTGCCTCATAGATAATTCCTTCTCAGAGCTCAGCCCTGCAGAAAGCATCATTTAGTGTAATTTAATGTTATTGTAAGGAAACTGTCAAAACAATGTAAATAAGAGCCTCATTAATTATATGTCAGTTATGGGCTTTTAAAAAAATAATAATAAAAACACTAGCATTGTCGGTGAATACCGACAATATTTGCTGGATTATTTTGCATTCCACACCTGAGACACGTTATGCGGTCAGCGGCAATTTTCGGACTGCTGTCAGAATTCTCCTGCAACCTTACCCCACATTTCATGCAAGCGAAAAAAGCCCCAAACCCTTCCCTTCATCCCATTCAGCTGCTCTGAAGAAGGGGGAAGGGGCTGAAATTGGGGGGGGGGGGACACAAAGCGCCAACACATACAAGATTCAAAGGAGTGTAATATCTTCTCTGCAAATGTTATAAACTGAAGCCACGGGAAGCTGCAAAGTGGAACAAGCATAGCACTCAGTGGACGCAGGTATGCAGCTGACTATGTGGAAAATAGGAAGGCGTATATGCCTGTTTCTTCAACAGGATCCGAGAAGCAGGGATACCGGCAACTGTGACTGCTTTGAAGTGTTTTCTGGTTGCTGTTGCTCCACCCCTAGTTACTGGCTCGTTCTGTGGCTGTGTTGCTATGGTATGAAGTCATCGTTTTCTGCCTACCTTTCTGTGCTATATTGATCATGGTGCTTGCATCAGTTTGAGGAAGAAGATTCCTATGCCCATATTATGATGGGACAAGAGATACGGTGCTCATATGCTGGTGGTATAAGTCAACATCTCCACTGCATGCTCCATGCAGAAGAGGGAAAACATACAAACTGAAATCCATCTGTCTTGGGCGACAATGGAGGAGTGCACCTTTGGGGGTGAATTCAAACAGTTGGAAGGTTACAGCGCCTGCTGTGGCTATACAGACCGATGCAGGAGAGACGTGTTTTTTTGCAGGTGGGGCAGAGGAAGGCGTCCAGTTGTGCTGTTGCAGATGCACCATGGCATTTCTTCTCTCTGCACTCCTCCCAGTGTGATCTGTTGCTAGCTGGCTCCCTGACAGTGGATAAAAAATACAGTGGTACCTCTGGTTACGAACTTAAATCGTTCTGGAGGTCCCTTCTTAAGCTGAAACCGTTCTTATCCTGAGCCGCGCTTTCGCTAAAGGGTTCTCCCGCTGCGTGCGCGCCTCCGGCGCACGATTTCCGTTTGCATCCTGGGGCAAAGTTTGCAACCAGGAGCAGCTACTGGTACTTCCGGGTTAGCGGAGCTCGTAAGCTGAAGCGTTCCTAACCAGAAGCGTTCGTAACCAGAGGTACCACTGTACTTAGAATTGTGAAACTGCAAAACCATGAGGAGAGGTACAGAGGGCAAGCCATTGCTTAAAAGACATCTTGTGGGACGGGACCCAATAGCTTAAGGAAAGGCTTTCCCCACTCAGCATCACTAGCCACTGATGACTGCCAGGGCCGGTGCGTCCATTTAGGCGAACTAGGCAACTGCCTAGGGCGCCAAAATGGAGGGGGCGCTGGCCAGCCTGCCCCCCGCCCACTGCTGCCCAGTGCCGCCCGGTGCCACCCCAACCAGCGGTGGAGCAAGCAAACCGCGGCGGCGAGGGGCGCCCGGCAGGGCAGGGGATGGGGCACCGCTCCGCTACGTGCGTCATACGTAATGATGTCATGTGGCGCCCGCCCCCTCGCCTAGGGCGCCAGAATTGCCAGCACCGATCCTGATGACTGCATTACCTTTGAGTTAGATCCCCTAAGAATCCTATCGTTATACATATACCGTATTTTTCGCTCCATAAGATGCAGTTTTTTCCTCCTAAAAAGTAAGGGGAAATGTCTGTGTCTTATGGAGCTAATGTGTGGTCCCTGGAGCTGAACTGCCCAGGGGCAAAAGCAGATCGTGCTTTTTTTAAAAAAAGAGAGAGTGAAGGGGGTGTTGAAAGGAAGCCCGCTGAGCAGCTGCTCAGCAAAAGATCGGGGAGAGAGATAAGGGAGAGAGATTCCAGCCCCGCCCCCTTGCAGAGGGAGGCTGTTTCCCCAGCAACATGTGACTGGCTGATTAGATTATCTGTCTGGAAACTGTAGAAATGGCTTCCTGAAGCTGCAGAACTGTGAGTTCAACTCCATAAAACAGGGTTTTTCCCCTTTGCAAAGTAAGCTCAACAACTTTGAGCTGATCCTCAAAAAATGGGGCTTTTCTCCTTTGCAAAAGAAGCTGCAGAAATTTGAGCTGATCCTCAAAAAATGGGGCTTTTCTCCTTTGCAAAGAAAGCTGCAGAAATTTGAGCTGATCCTCAAAAAATTGGGCTTTTCTCCTTTGCAAAAGAAGCTACAGAAAGTTGAGCTGATCCTCAAAAAATTGGGGCTTTTCCCCTCTAAAAACTAGGTGCGTCCTATGGTCAGGTGCGCCTTATAGAGCGAAAAATACGGTAATCATGATCTGCAAAGACATAGTCATTTATTAATAACTGCTGCTAAATTATGCACTCACCAGTTGTTCCAGCTAGGCCATGGTCTTGTTCTGAGAAAAATTCTCTCCTTATGCAGGTATTTCTCAGAGCTTCAGTGAGCCTTTCCTGCCAGCTTCTGTAAACTTTCTGTAGACTGAGATGCAAGTTTTGGAGATATTGCTGCCCTTTCACCCCCTGACCACCTCAGAATACTAGGAAGGGGTCATTCAAACCATCCCAATACAGCTCACAAAACCAATGTTTATAGCACAAGGGTTTCTTCCAGTCTAAGGGTGGGGCAGGGGAGGGATAGAGTTGAGAGGCAAGGCCACAGGGATAGGGGATGAATTGGGTTGGCTCGCTTTCTAGTGTGAATCAACCTAATTATACCTAATACAAGAACTAACATACAGCTACACATTGAAACTTGTCTGTCTCTTAATTTTGTGATGCAGTTCCCCAACAAAAAAATGTATAAAAAATGTGTCTATTAGTGTAAATAATACACACTAATGCATTATATTAGGGAAATTACTCCCCCAAAGGCATATATTAGGTAAAATTGCATACTTAATTGTCTATTAAGAGAAATGCACATTAAAAAAAATGCAAATCAATGCAGAAATGCAGTGAGCTGAACATAAGATGGGAAAAATGAGAAACCGAGAGAAATCAGAATTGACGGATTCATTCATCCCTACTGCCCAGCTCTTACAGGGACAGAACACAGTTCATTAACTGTATCTTTATGCGTCACATCTTGGATTTCTTCCCCTCTGTGCACCTACTCAGTGACTGAACATTTTGGTTCCTATTACATGGAAGGCTAGACTAACTTTGAGGTAGGTACATTACCTCTAGACTTGAAAAAGCAAAATTTGTACAAATGGAGGACGCGAAGAAGCTGGAGCTTCCTTTGACGGACTGTTGCATTTACTTATACGAAAATGCCCATTTTCTAGGCTTTGTTTAAATGGACTGTTTGTATAGACTGTCGTACAGTGGTACCTCTACTTACGAGTAACTCTACTTACGTTTTTTTCGAGTTACGAGTGACTTCCGGTAAAACAAAATGGCCGCCGCATCCGAATTTTTTCTACTTACGAAAAGACGTCGCAGCCGCTTTTAATAGGATTTTTTCGACTTACGAATTTTTGACCCGGATTTTTCGACTTACGAATTTTCCCCCCCAATGCATTCCTATGGGGATTCTACTTACGAATTTTTTCTACTTATGAAAATCGCATCGGAACGCATTATCGTCGTAAGTAGAGGTACCACTGTATATTATACGGGATGCATATTTTTACCTGTTTGTTCATTGGGGATTATAGGGTTAACTATCTCTACCCTGAGGCTCAAATATCAAGGCAGTGGAACTCCACTGTGGATGTGAGAAATGGCATCTCTTGTCTGAGGGCAGGAAAATTAAAAGCTCTGAACTCCCTTGAAACTCATGAGAGGCAAGGTCAACAGGTAGCCATTCTGAAGTTGGTTACCTCAAGGTGGTACAAGACAAGAGAAAGGAACAAGGCAAACAAACCACTGAGAGTCTGGTGGGTTTAAGGACTGATTCCCCCAGCACCATAATTCAAAAGCATCAATTCTTCGGCGATCAGCCTTCTTTATGGTCCAGCTCTCACTTCCGTACATTACTACTGGGAAGACCATAGCTTTAACTATATGGACCTTTGTCAGCAAGGTGATGTCTTTGCTTTTTAAGATGCTGTCTAGGTTTTGTAAGCTATGTATTGCATATCTTCCTTTTAAAACTGCCCCCCCATTTAGTAAACTTTCAAACTTCTTTCATAAAAGTGCATTCTCTCGCGAAGTCTCTTCTTATTTTAGTACCTCGGCACTTAGAGGTTATGAACATTGTTCTTCTGCGCAACAACTGTAGCTTGCCAGATGAAATGAACGATCCCCTCTCTCCCTTGCACCATTTTGGGGGTTCTCCTAAAAAAAACCCACCCCACCTCTAGCCAATTTAGGAGGCAGAGAGAGGAGAGCAGGAGAAGCCTCATTGTGGAAGTCCTTGTGCAGGTTTTCCATTGACAGGCTAATTAGGCCCTATATACACAACCTAGGGATGCGGGTGGCGCTGTGGGTTAAACCACAGAGCCTAGGGCTTGCCGATCAGAAGGTCGGCGGTTTGAATCCCCGCGATGGGGGGCGCTCCCGTTGCTTGGTCCCAGCTCCTGCCAACCTAGCAGTTCGAAAGCACGTCAAAGTGCAAGTAGATAAACAGATACCGCTGCAGTGGGAAGGTAAACGGCGTTTCTGTGCGCTGCTCTGGTTCGCCAGAAGTGTCTTAGCATGCTGGCCACATGACCTGGAAGCTGTACGCCAGCTCCCTCGGCCAATAAAACGAGATGAGCGCCACAACCCCAGAGTCGTCTGCGACTGGACCTAATGGTCAGGGGTCCCTTTACCTTTATACACAACCTAGAGAGACCCAGGGGGATTTGGAGGCTGATGTGTAAGGCTGCATAGCATGGGTGGGGCTGCTGGGGCAATGACATTTTTCGTGAGGCTGGGAGCATCACAAAACGGCTCGGGCCTGGCAGGGCAGCATGAGACAGATGCAACAGCCATGTGCCCTTCGATCTTGGCTGGGATCAAAGGGCACCTCACTGTTGCATCCTTCTCACACTGCCCTGCCAATCCTGAGCCACTTTGCGGGACTGGGATTAGCCTTGCAAAGCGGCTTGGGGCTGGCATTGCTCCAGTGTGGTGTAGTGGTTAAGAGCGGTAGACTCGTAATCTGGTGAACCAGGTTCGCATCCCCGCTCCTCCACATGCAGCTGCTGGGTGACCTTGGGCTAGTCACACTTCTTTGAAGTCTCTCAGCCCCACTCACCTCACAGAGTGTTTGTTGTGGGAGAGGAAGGGAAAGGAGAATGTTAGCCGCTTTGAGACTCCTTCGAGTAGTGATAAAGCGGGATATCAAATCCAAACTCCTCTTCTTCTTCAGCGGCGTCAGTGCTGAGAGATGGGCTGGCACAGGGGGCTCCGTTCACCCTCCGCACCTGCCCACCCCCCTGGTGTGAGTGCACCGACCTTGGGCAAACCACGCTACACCACTGGAATAAGGGGCAGCTTTGTGGGAATAATTCACCCCTTCTCAGGTGGTAGCTGTGGACTCTAAAGGGGTAGAGGGTTGCGCAAAGGAGTACATTTTGTTTTAGGCGGGAAACCCTTTCCTCAGCTGGCACAGGACCCAGAATGAGGTGGCTGTCAAAGAGAATAAGGAAATCAGCATTGCCTCTTGTGGATTCTTTAGTATACCTGGTCCCTGATAAACTAACATTGTATGCTTGCTCCTGATTAGAGATTAGGGCATCGTGGTCATCTTTTCCTGCTCCCACAGAACAGTGTGCCTGACATTCCTTATTTATAAGTGCTGCCCATAGCTGTCAACTTTCAGATTTGAAAATAAGGGATTTTTTCTAACTTTCGGATTTGAAAATAAAGGATGCTATGAGGGTGGTGCAATGGCACCAAGTAGCCATGCCACCCTGCGCTCCAGAGGCTGCGTGTGAACGGGTGAGCGAAAGAGTGAGCGCATAGATGGCAGGCTGTCTGGCTGTCTGGTTGGACGTGAGGGTCTGGCTGCACAAGGCATGCAAGCTCCGCCCCCAGTCGGTCTCAGACTCCTTATTGGCAGCCGAGCAACGCAGCTGAGGAGCTTCTCTGGCCGGCAGGGAGGGAGAGGAGCTGCTTCCTTTGAAATCCGGGAAATTTATTTATTTATTTTTTAAATATTTTTTATTGGTTTTTACAATTTTATAAGCACATAACATATCAGTTAAATTTTCATACTTCCCCCCTCTCACTGTGGGAAGCCAAGATCCATCCCCCCCCCCTCTCACAGAGGTATACATATTCATTGTACATTTAACCTTGCTGATATTATTCCATAACATTGCTTGGGCCTGGCCCAATTTTGTAGGCCAGGCATTTCTATTTTTCTCAATTTCATATTTCAATTGACTTCCTCAAGTCCCCCACTGTTGAATTCATAATAAATCCTCTTTAACAGATTCATACCTCTTTAAAATCATCGTCAAGTACATAGGTAAATTTACTTATTAATCCTAATTTCACATCTAGGCATCCAGGTACTTCTGCTCTTTCCCTATGTTCTTCCTATCTTTCCACTCTAGATTTAACTTATTTCAAAAATCCAATTTTTACTTTTATTCCTCCCTTCCTTCCTTTGGTCTCAGAGTATACTCTGAAATCCGGGAAATTTAAGGGGCATCAACAATCCGGGATAGCAGCGGGAAATGGCATTGGAATAAGGGAGTTTCCCGCCAAAAAAAGGAGGGTTGACAGCTATGGTGCTGCCATTTTTGGATGGGGAGTCTAATGGAAATTTTCTCGAAGCAAGAAAGACCCTCTCCCCAGACCAGGGGAAGCCTGGCAACACATAGAGTGCTGCCTCTCACAGAGAAAGGTCTGGCTCCCCTAAATGGTGGAGAATTGAGACTATATTACTTCCACTCTGTGAGAAAGCTGCAATAAAACAAATGTGTCATTTTTACACCAAGTTGTTTTTGAGTTATGAGGGACAGAAAGCATTAGAGCCATTTTTAAAGTGGAAACCCATCACTTCACCTGAAGGCTTTAACTCAAAAAAACCCCTTCCTCCAATTACCGTCAGACACTCTGCACACCAACAGGCCCTTGGGGTCATAGAAACACCTGAGAAAACATGTCTGAAGGAAAGAGGGAGGCGAACGGACACTGAGCTAGCCAGGATGGGAGGGAAGAGGCTCTTTGCGGAAACAGCACTGAGACGAGATAAAATAGCCGAGGCCCTTAAAGCCAGGAAGTTGTGCCATGTTTTAGAATGATTTGTATTGGAAGCAATCATTCAAGAAACACTCAGAGATACAGTTATTACTTCAGGACCGTTGCATACCATTTGAGCGCCACAGGCAAGGCTAAGTTGTGGCATAAACCCCCAACATCTCTCCGCAGCTCCATCAGGCACAAAGCAAGCCTCCCAGATCCACTTTAGAAAAGGCCTGCGCAGATCCCGGGGCCATTTGCCAAGGATGTCAGTCAAATGATGGGAAACATGGAGTAATCCCATAATCCCGCAGGAGCACAGAGCATAGCATTTGGCACAATCTCAACTTCCTGGGAATGTTAGGGTTCGCTTTTTAAAAGTAAATTTCTTGCCTTCAAGGGATTGTTAGGAAAGAGATTGAAAATAAAACGGAGGAGTGTGCCGGGGGTGGGGGAGTCTAACTGTTAGAAGGTTACAGCGCCTGCTGTGGCTGTAGAGACCGATAGGCGAGAGACATGTTTTATTGCAGCTGGGGCAGGTGAAGGCATCTGGCTGTGCTGCTGCAGATGCACCAGGGCATTTTTTCCCCCTCTGAGCTCCTCCCAGCAGTCATTCCTCCTCTGGTCACTGCAACTTGAAATAATGTGTACACTACTTGTGGTGCAACACCTCAAAAAGCATGCTCTAGAGCTGGAAAGGGACGCGGGTGGCGCTGTGGGTTAAACCACAGAGCCTAGGGCTTGCCGATCAGAAGGTCGGCAGTTCGAATCCCCGCGATAGGGTGAGCTCCCGTTGCTCGGTCCCTGCTCCTGCCAACTTAGCGGTTCGAAAGGACGTCAAAGTGCAAGTAGATAAATAGGTACTGCTCCGGCGGGAAGGTAAACAGCATTTTTGTGCGCTGCTCTGGTTTGCCAGAAGCGGCTTAGTCATGCTGGCCACATGACCCGGAAGCTGTACGCTGGCTCCCTCGGCCAATAAAGCGAGATGAGCGCCGCAACCCCAGAGTCGTCCGTGACTGGACCTAATGGTCAGGGGTCCCTTTACCTTGACCTAGAGCTGGAAAGTGGGGTGTTATGAGTTTGTGTGTGTCTTGGCTCCCCTAAATTCCTGGATCTAGGTGGTGTTGGAGTTTCATCAATGCTTGGCATATTAAGATTGGCTGCCAGGTGCCGAATTTAGGCGTGTCAGAAGGCAAGCCAGCCTGAGAATGGCCATTAAGTATGAGTCACACCGCTCTGTGGGTGTTGGGGGGGCGGTTCCCCTGCCAAGGGCAACATTGGCCGGCTGGGCTACCTCTGCACAGGTGGGCAGGTGGCACAGTATGGCCCCACTTGGCTCCAGTGTGGGGGACACTCTGGTGGCAGTGAGGGCTGGGCTGGCGCAGCGGGCAACTTCGCCTCCATGCGCACACACCCCATTTGCCCTGGTTGCTGGCAACCCATGCTACGCCACTGGATAGAAGATTCTGCTCACCTCCAATTTCTCAGTTACACACTTCAGTATAGAAGTTGTGCCTTGGAAGTGCCTGGTAATTTCCTTGCCAAATAAACTCCCTCTGGGGTAGGAAACTGGAGGTGGCATCCTCTCTGGTGTGTGCGTATGACATGAGATTTCCCCTCCAGGTTTTGTGACTCACACATGCGCAGCATGCCAGATTTCCCCTTTTTAATCGATATCCTGGCCTAACAGCGAAGAAGCAGTGGAGGAAAGGAACTCTGCCACTCCTTTCCCAGTCCCCTACCCGCCCCCGCCCCCCAAAAGCCATTTGCCATCTCTCTCGAAAGGCTGTGCATGTCAGATGTACAGCTCCTGAGGGTGCAGCAATTGTCTAGCAGAGCCAGTGCACTCCATGGATTGAGAGAGAGTCATGTGAAAAATGCTCTCATTCCCTCTTAAGATGCTTGGAAGCAGCCTGAGGGCTTTAGCACTGTGCCGCTTTGGTTTAAGTTTCTCTAATGAGGTTTGCCTTCTATTACTGTCAGGGAACATTTTTCATTGTTGAAGCCACTGTAAATGCAAAGCCTTAAAAATGAGTTTCCATTTCAGATCTGACAGCTCAGCTGCTAATGTAAAAGAGAGAAAAAACACAGATCTAGCTGCCTTTTAGTGCAATTAGCCCCTCCAAATGGAGCAATTTACATTGGCACACTTGTGTATCTCCCACAGGAAAAAAGAAGAAGTCATTACATAGGCCAAGCCTTTATCAGCCGCGCTGAGGAGAGGCGAGGCAGGGCCCTGGGGGCAGTCCTCCCCCCATTTCTCCTATAATGAGGGGTGAGAGGGCTGCAAGCATCTTTGTATACATGAGAGTATCTATCTTTGCACATAGGTGGTAACGTTGTTCTGTATTCTGGGCTGCTCTGCCTGTGCCTTTGGGGGTGCCACACGGCCATTTGTTCTGTGCTGCCTGTGTGTGCTGGGGGGGGGGAGCTTACACAATCAGCAAATTCAAGTGGAATAGCCTTTCCAGGATCCTGCCAGCGCAGATGGCAGGTGTGTATGGGGACTGAATATTGCTGCTGCCCCACAAAAGAAATTCCCCTGCACGTGAAAAACAGCATATCAAAGGGAAGGTGATGCTGAATCTAGCTCCCTGGCTTACCTCTCTCCACAGATAAGGAACATTCTAACATGCAGCCTATCCTTGCATACCTGCCACTGACATGCCGGGGGGGGGGAATTACCACTTTATTCTACGCTCTGTGTGTGTGTGTGTGTGTGTGTCGCAGATCCTTTGCATCCCAGTCATAATCTGTTTGATTTACTTCCATCTGGACGTTGCTACAGGACTTTATACACAAAAACGGTCAGGCACAGGAACAGGTTTTCCCCTTGTGCCATTAAATTCGTAGTTGTGCAGCGGAAGGGGAGGCCAGTTATGGGCATAGCTGTCAACTTTCGGATTTGAAAATAAGGGATTTCCCCAAATTTGAAAATAAGGGATGCCGCGAGGGCGGTACAATGGCACCAAGTAGCCTCGCTACCCTGCGCTCCAGAGGCTGCGCGCGAACGAGTGAGCGAAAGAGCGAGCGCATAGACAGCAGGCAGGCTGTCTGTCTGGTTGGGCGTGAGGGTCTGGCTGCACAAGGCATGCAAGCTCCGCCCCCAGTCGGTCTCAGACTCCTTATTGGCAGCCGAGCAATGCAGCTGAGGAGCCTCCCTGGCCGGCAGGGAGGGAGAGGAGCTGCTTCCTTTGAAATCCGGGAAATTTAAGGGAGATCAACAATCCGGGATAGCAGCGGGAAACGGCATTGGAATAAGGGAGTTTCCCGCAAAAAAGGGAGGGTTGACAGCTATGGTTATGGGTGGGGTTTCTTTGCTGTGTCATTGTATTGTGAGTGGAACAGTGTTTGTATAAGGTATGTTTACACTGCAATGTAGCCGAAGCAAAATTCTAAGTATGTTGGAAAATGTACTTGGCCAATAAATTATTCCTTCCTTCCTTCCTTCCTTCCTAAGAAAGGGATGAAAAGCTGACAGATGGACTGGCACGTCTATGCATTTGTCAGTGCACACACAGGTGTGCATGTGGGGGCTTGTGCATTTTTCACCATGAGCCTGCCATAATCTTTCCGACAGATTCTATCCACCTCTGCATTCACAATGTATGAGCGCATAGTGGTAGGTAAGACCTACTCATCTTAATCTGAAATGGGCTGTGCCTTTCCAAGGCCTTTCCAGAAAATTCTCAGGGGGGGAAATAATCAAGTCTTTTTCTAAGAGCTCCTCAGAACTTGGAAAGACCTAGCCCCATTGTCAGGTTCCCTTATCGGTTGTTCAATAGTAAGACCAAGCCATCTTGTCTTTAAGTCTCTTTATTTTGTGCAAAGCTATTTACAGTGCAGAGTTCAGTTTATCATGTCTGCTCAGTCACTAGCAGAATCCAGAAGTGCCCCCCTTCTGTTTTGGCGCCAACACCAAAGCCTCGGCATCCTAAATTGCCGCCTTCTCCTCCTACGTGAGATATGCGCCAGAACTGACGCCTCCCCCTCCGAGCGAGTCTGCCGGGTGGTGCCAGGTCCCCCAGCAACTCCCTGGACACCTGGCCCTCCCTGGCTCCCAGCCACTAACTGCTCTTCCCCCGAAGAGGGGCTGCCAGATTCACTCAAAGATGAATCTGTCGTTAACACAGGCTGCGGCTCCCTGTAAGCACTCAGAGCTGGACTGGCAGGGGTGGGCAGATCCCTGACACCCATATACAGTAACTGCTTATATTGCGAGAGGGGGTTACAGGAGGGTTTGGTCTCTTGACCTAGGGGGCAGCCAGTGGAGCACATTATAGTAGTCCAGACAGGACGTAATTGAGGTGTCAACTGTGAACTAGAGCACTAAACCTGCTTTTACTTTGCAGGTGGCATCCACCCTTGTACCAAACCATAAACTTCCTGCTTTGCTACAAAAAAGAGTGGTGGCATTTATTTACTTAGAGGATTATAGCCATCCTGCATCTTCCACTTTGAATAGGGCCCTTTGAGCAGCTCACAAATCACGCATTAAAAACACAGAGCAATATTAATATAATAAAGCAATTGATCAAAACTACCCAGCAGCAATGGCGCCACAGGCGTGGAGGGGGTGGCCGTAGCACAGCCCTGCTTGCTGGGCTACATTCAGCCTGGTGGGTCACAACTTGTGCAGGCCTGGCTGATCTAAGATGCACAGCTATTTCATCAGCTCATAAGCCGCCTGCAGGCAAGCAAAGTTCCATCCTCTGGCAGCTCTTCAAGGGGGGGGGGTGCTGGGGGTGGGGGGGGAGAGAATGCAACCATTCACAGCTGGACTTTGGAGAGGGCATTAAATATATCTATGCTGGATTTCACTTTTTCCACAGCCCTGTTTCAAGTGGTCCTTCCTCAGTGCATATGCTGCACACTGGAAACCTTCACTGGACTATTTCGTAAAACCTCAGAGGATGTGCTCAGTCAGTGAGAAATTACCACTGTCTTGCATTAGCTAAATGGTTACAGATGCTGTCAAATTTCTCACAATTTTTTTTTTTTTTTTTTTTTTTTTGAGTTCTCTGTTATCTGGTCCTGTTTCCAAAGTGGGGCTAATGCTTTAAGAATCTTCCGTTGTGATTCTTAATTCATTTTTAGTCCTGAATTTTGCACTGAGGCTGGGGAAGGAAACATTTGCCACCTTTCTGCGGCAAACCGTGACTCCTTGGCTACCCCTAGCCGTGGTTGTTGGCCCCTGCCTCCCCAGGGCAGACACTCTGTTTGTATTTAATAAAATGATTCCACAATGTTACCTTCAGCTTGAAGATGAGCTCTATTTGTAGCCACATAATATGTAGAATCAGGGACCCAGGTGGCGCTGTGGGTTAAACCACAGAGCCTAGGGCTTGCTGATCAGAAGGTCGGCGGTTCGAATCCCTGCAACGGGGTGAGCTCCCGTTGCTCGGTCCCAGCTCCTGCCCACCTAGCAGTTCGAAAGCATGTCAAGTGCAAGTAGATAAATAGGCACTGCTCCGGCGGGAAAGTAAACGGCATTTCCGTGTGCTGCTCTGGTTCACCAGAAGCGGCTTAGTCATGCTGGCCACATGACCTGGAAGCTATACGCCGGCTCCCTCAGCCAATAATGTGAGATGAGCGCCGCAACCCCAGAGTCGGACACGACTGGACCTAATGGTCAGGGGTCCCTTTAACTTTACCTTTAATATGTAGAATCAGTGCTATTATTTTACCAAAATGGCAGGGGGGAAATCTCAGAAGCAACTGGCTCTGGCACCAACAGATAGTGATCACTGCAATGTAAGGCCAGTCAGAGACTTGAGCGGTTCCAGACAGGTTTTACCAATAGAAAATCAGATTCACAGAATCCAAAGAGAAAGGCATGCTGCAGCATGCCTGTGAATAAAGCAACTCCCCCTTCCTTCCCAGTATAATTGATTATCCAGTTTATTCCGCCGGCTTCTTTGAAGGTGAACTGCTTCAGGATTAGAAAATACATCCTTTAAAAGTAATAATTTTAAGCCACCCCCCTTTCCATCCAGTAAACCAAAACGATATCAGAAAACATTTATCGCACGAAAAGGAGACTCGTCACTAGTGGGCTCACTCTCACAAATAAGCAGTTCGGTAAAATAAAAATTCAGCAAATATGAAAATGAAAATAAGCGGCAGCTGATCAGAGGTGGGCAGATGGAGACATCTCCTAGAGATGTGTACTTTCTCTGAGTTGCTGGGGGAGGCTGCGTGTGTATGGACTGGGGTTATGGCATAGGGGAAGCAAGGAGCACAACCAAAGAATGGGGCAGCAGCAGCAGCAGCCGTGAGAAGGGAAGGAGGGGGCTGAGCAGGCTTGTGGGGAAGAGGGAGATGGTGCAAAATCCGAGAAAACGGTTGGAGCATCTGTGAATATGATTAGAGGGGTTGACGGATAATTTCACTGGAGGAGTGAAGAGGAAGCAGCGAGGGAGAGGCTTCAGAGGTTACATCGGACAGGTGCACACATAGCGGTGTTTCCCCCAAAAGGAATGGAAATAACGGGAATGCACTTGTTATGCACTGAGCTGAATCCTAGAACAATAGGATCCAAAATGCAGCAGTCTGATTGGTCCTAGAACAATGGGATCCAGAATGCAGCAGTCTGATTGGAGCCACCCAATCCAGCTCCAGGTGGAAGTGAATCAGCGACCTGATTGGCCTGCAAGAGCAGCCAATCAGGCTCTTGGATGAAGTGAATCTGCAACCTGATTGGCCTACAGGAGTAGCCCGGAATTAGCCAATCACATGGGGCCCATTGTGTAAATAATGTATATATAGCACCAGTTACAGGTAGGTAGCCGTGTTGGTCTGTCATAGTCAAAACAAAATAAAAAATAAAAAAATTCCTTCCAGTAGCACCTTAGAGACCAACTAAGTTTGTTCTTGGTATCAAGAACAAACTTAGTTGGTCTCTAAGGTGCTACTGGAAGGATTTTTTTTATTTTTTATTTTGTTTTTTTATATACAGCAGACGTTTTGGGGAAAGATTCATTCCTTGCTACTATCAGCTGAATAAAGAGCATGAAATGCACACTTGACTCCGAGTATATTTCAGCACTATATCTGGGTGAAAATGTCTAGGGCAGTGATGGCTAACCTTGACACTCCAGATGTTTTGGAACTACAACTCCCATCATCCCTAGCTAACAGGACCAGTGGTCAGGGATGATGGGAGTTGTAGTCCCAAAACATCTGGAGTGTCAAGGTTAGCCATCACTGGTCTAGGGGGCCCTCTTCAAATGCCCCTTCTGATTTTATGGCAGAGGGGTGATGGGAAGACTTGTGCAGCCTCCTGCTGCATTGGCTAAGATGGAGCTGTTTTTAAAATGGCTTGACGTGGCGAAGATGGGCTGTAAGAGAGGATATTGGGTAGGGTGGCAGAGAGGAGGAATAGTGGCTGTGTGGAGAGAAAGAGATAAGGAGAGAAGATTTGAGAAGGCACCTGTAAGAAGCACTGTGTCTCCACTTATACCCCTTCTGACAGCACCACAGGAATCCACCATTTCCCAGCACTCCCCATTAAATTCCAGGCTAAAACCAATTCCATGTCACACTCAAAGAGCCGCTGCATTTTTCATGAGCTCGACAACTCTGAACCAAATGAGTCTTTCCTAAACAGCAGGGATTGTGGGTCCTCTGTTCTCTGCTGCTGGCAACAGTCGCTAAGCAAATGAGGGCAGAGCAGAGCGGATCTGAGAGGCTGTCATGTTCTTGCAGTTGGATGACGAGAGCCCTGCTCCTCCTCTGCCCCCTGCCCTCTCCCGAGAGGCTGAAGAGAGCTTTTCACACCCCGCAGCCTGGGGAGCAGAGCCATGCCAGAATCACTGACACATACATGCTTGCAAACAGCCCAAGACATCGGACTCCACTTCACGCTGGAGTTAGTGTGCACACTGTGGCTATGCGTATCCCGGGTGGTACAGTCGCAACAGGGATTTTAAGAAGGAAAAGTTTTAAGAAGCCCTTTGTAGGGAGCAGGGCAAAGGAACAGCCACCTCATCAGAGAGCTTGTTCCAACAGAGAGCAGGTGTTTGAGAAGGAATGTGCAAAGACATCAGAAGGAGGGCTCTTGCGATCCTCCTGCCATGGCATAAATTGTCATGTAACTGTGAACACCTGCCTGGTGAAATAATGGCCATTTTCATGAATTATGAAGCAGCATAAAGTTGGGACAGAAATTTCTTCATTTTCTAGGCTATCCCTCAGTTTGCTCAGGGACCAAGCAGGGCAATGATGGACGGGAAAAGTGCTGAAAGTGGTATGGGAGATGCATTGTTGTTCATAGTTGTCTCCTTTCCATCTTTGGTAATAATAATAATAATAACGACGCATAGCAAGGTCAAGCGCAAGCCCTAAATATAGGGAGAGGTGGGCAGGTGTTCCGATGCACTGGCCCAAAGAGGAAGCTCAGGAACACGTGCATGGGCTTATGTACGTTCCTCGATCTGTTTGACTAGCGTCCCATTGGTCTGATTACACCCAGCATTGAGGGACCTACCAATAGGGGGTTTTGGCTGTCCAAACGTTCCCACCCACAACACAAGGGTTTGGTTGCCAGGTCGCACCGCAACACGTGCCCTCTTTGAGGTAGGACCCGATTTCGTAAAATTGTCTTTTTCCAAACAACTCTCCTAAGAATCAGGAGATTGTCAATATTTGCATTGATTCAATTTCTATTGGTCAAGGTATAATAAAAGCAAAACAAAAAAACAAAACAAAACCACAAACCACTCAACCAACCCCTAACCCCCACTTAAGATATTTCATAGTGCTCTGTTTATTAATACTATGAATAGAAAACTCATCTCTGTGTGTTTTAATTAGGGCTTTTTCTGACATAGGTAAAGGTAAAGGGACCCCTGACCATTAGGTCCAGTCGTGACCGACTCTGGGGTTGCGTGCTCATCTCGCATTATTGGCCGAGGGAGCCGGCGTACAGCTTCCAGGTCATGTGGCCAGCATGACTAAGCCGCTTCTGGCGAACCAGAGCAGCACACGGAAACGCTGTGTACCTTTCCGCTGCAAAGGTAGCTATTTATCTACTTGCACTTTGACGTGCTTTCGAACTGCTAGGTTGGCAGGAGCTGGGACCGAGCAACGGGAGCTCACCCCTTCAGGGGGATTCGAACCGCCGACCTTCTGATCGGCAAGCCCTAGGCGCTGTGGTTTAACCCACAGCGTCCCCCGCGTCCCCATTTCTGACATAAGGTGTTGCTAATTTGGACTTATTGGCTAACTTAATAAACAGCATTGCTCAGATACAATGAACAAGGAATTGTAAAGTAATTTTACAACTGAGCACAACTCCAGTTATTTTGGCTAACTTACAACAGGTTGCAAAGTTTGCAAGGGAGCCCCTGCCGTACTGTTGTTGTTTTGATCAAACAAGCACAGCTACGGATTGCAGTTTGTACTTACAGTTACAGTGCTGCTTACAAGTAAAGCTGAAACTGACAGAAAGAATGGTGAAGTCTGGAGAACATTTATAAAGTTGAACAGAAAGAGATCAGTTCTAGCATGCGGCATTTTATTACAGAGCAAAGGGGCAGCTTTAGCTACTCCCATCCCAACAATGTCACTCCAAATGCATCCCATTAATTTTGTCTCATATAAATAAATAGCAGTTGGAAAAAAGTGAGCAAAAGAATTCACAAGATGTTCCACTCCTGGTTTAGGAGCAGAATTGTTATGGCGTTGGCTCTTCTAAAATCAAAAGTATTAAATGTATACGAATTTACATAGGCAAATCCCCCACAACTATAACTTACAACACTCCACCATTGCATTTCCGACTGCAGGTCTTGAATACCAGTGTGCTCGTTTTGTGTAAGTCTGCGTAGTTTTATACATTGCTACTCGTAGAAATTATGATCCATAATATTATGTATCATTGGGAAATGTAGAGGTATAATTAATAGAATCACTGCATCAGTGCGGTTTAACCCTTAAATGGGTAAGTGGTGTCATATTTACCCCGTCCCTTCTCCATTTTTCTATATCACCATGGCAACCGCTTCTGTGCTGTTTTATGGAAGCGTTTAATGCAGCGTTGCCACGTTTGGTGCTAATGTACCAGATTTGGTACAAGTGTGACTACTAAAGCATGGAAATATTACTACTAGTCTACTACCACAGCTACCACTGCTTTTACTGCTACTAAATTATTAGTATATAATATTTTGTCTAACTGCCATTTTTTCCTATATAAAGATAGATCAAGTATCCAAAATGTATTTTCACAAATCAGGAGCCGAGAAAGGAAGAGACAAGAAAAATGGAAAAAGGGGTCAACCAAAGCTCTCAATTTGAACTGTGTGTCTTTAAAAAAAATAAATTGAACTCATCTATAGAATTATAGCAAGAAGAAACTGCTGGAAACCTCATCCCCAAACAAGGAGCAGTTGACTTCGGTAATCATTCACAGATGAAGGGGCCAATGCAGAAAATGGAAATACAAAAGAAAAAGAAACAGGCACATGTGGAAGTGAATTTGGAAGATGAGAGGAGTAATCCTAATGTAGACCTTGACCCTGGATGCATCACAACCGAGTTTCCATCTCAAAAGGAAATAGAAATATATATTATGGTCACATCCCTCTGCCTAAAACATTCCCAAAAGACATCTGCAATAAAGTTTTCCCAGAAAGAATACTGAAATTTCAAAGCACTAAGGAAGAACTATATTGTAAGAGTGTGGCTTGTTTGGAGTCAGCAGAAACAAACCAGCTTATATTGCTTCCTCTGTCAATTATTTTGGCACGAGACGGTCAAGACTAGCACTTCTGCATCTAAGTCTGCTCTGGTATCTGCTGAAGACTGGAATTCTAAAGGGGAAGGGGCGGAAATTTCCCTACAGGATCCCAAAACATGGAAAGGGCAATAGTCACAGAGAACATAGCTGTCAACTTTCGGATTTGAAAATAAGAGATTTTTTCAAACTTTTGGATTTGAAAATAAGGGATGCTGCGAGGGCAGTGCAATGGCACCAAGTAGCCTCGCCACGCTGCGCTCCAGAGGCTGCGTGCAAACGGGTGAGCGAAAGAGCGAGGGCGTAGATGGCAGGCAGGCTGGCTGACTGGTTGGGCGTGAGGGTCTGGCTGCACAAGGCATGCAAGCTCCGCCCCCAGTCGGTCTCAGACTCCTTATTGGCAGCTGAGCAACGCAGCTGAGGAGCCTCCCTGGCCGGCAGGGAGGGAGAGGAGCTGCTTCCTTTGAAATCAGGGAAATTTAAGGGATATCAACAATCCGGGATAGCAGCGGGAAACGGCATTGGAATAAGGGAGTTTCCCGCAAAAAAAAGGGAGGGTTGACAGCTATGAGAAAACGTTAGGTTGGTGAGAACTAGAAAGACACTTGCTGTGTGGGACAGGAGTTGACATCATCTTAGAAGTACCAACCAGAACTGAAGCTGTGTAATGGAACAACCTTTTGAAGAGCATCCTTGATGTCATACTCTTCTTGGGAGAATGTGGTCTAGCATTTACTGGTTCATCCCATCAAACTGGTGATTCAAACAATGGAAAGTTTTTAGGACTCATTGAACTGCTCTCCAGGTAGGTCCTCATCCTTCAGGAACATGTGCTAAGTGTAGAGGAGTCACAGAAAAGGAGTGAGCAGATTCAAGCTCATTACCTGTCCCCTGTCTCACAAGATGGATTTATTGTAGAACGCTCAGATATTGTGAAATAACACCAGTTGCTTAGGAGGCAATAGGCAAAGTACTTCACCATCTTCAGATATCCATAGGGCTGTCCCATGAAAGATGCAGCCAGCTTGTTTTCTCCTGCTCCAGAGGGTAGGACCCGAACCAACGGATTCAAGTCACAAGAAAGGAGATTCCAACTAAACATCAGGAAGAGCTTTCTGGCAGTAACAACTGTTCAACAGTGGAACAGACTCCCACAAGAGGTGATAGAATCTCCTTCCTTGGAGGTTTTTAAGCAGTGGTTCGATGCTTTGTCTTGCAGGGGGTTGGACTACATCAGTGATGGCTAACCTTGACACTCCAGATGTTTTGGAACTACAACTCCCATCATCCCTAGCTAACAGGACCAGTGGTCAGGGATGATGGGAGTTGTAGTCCCAAAACATCTGGAGTGTCAAGGTTAGCCATCACTGGACTAGATGAACCTTTGGATCCCTTCTGACTCCATAATTCTGTGATTCAATGAAAATATTCAGTTCAAACTGAGAGTGCTGGAAAACCTAGTGGATGGGCGAGGCTGGTTGTTAAGAATGCTGTAGGAAAATGGCATTTGTTTGAAATGTGGTTGTATCTAACATTTTCAGGGAAAGGTTGGCAATAAAAAGAACTATCTGAAACTTTTACGTGAGCCTGTAACGGTTCAGTTTTTATTCCAATTAATTAAAGATTGCACATTTTGTTCAAATAACACTGGCATAAACTCGCTGACAAATAAGCAGACAAGCAGCCTTCCTGTCAAGCAGTTAATTTGGCAGGGGCCAAAATAGGGCCTTGGTATGCCACAGATGGTGGAATAAACTTCATTTCCTGACATAAATGCTCAGCTTTTAAGGTCTTATCAAAGACACTGCAATTAGATGTGACCCAGCAACAATTTGATTGCTGCAGGAAATTTTCATTTGTTTTCTGGCCTTTGGGTCTGGCACAAACTGAGGGCCACTTCAAACATGATACAGAAATCTCGTTTGCTACAGCTCTGTGCAACACAGCAAAGAGTCCTGTAGCATCTTGAATACGAGCAGATTAATTATAGCATAAGCATGGGTGGACTTCATCAGATGCATGAAATTGTGTCCTCTGTTAGAATACTTTGTTGCTTGTATTTGAAACATGTTATACTCAGGATTAAATAAACTCAGGATTAAAATATTCACAAAATACGTGCACTCCGTTGCCGGGCCTCCGCCGCTGCTCCCGCGGTGGCCTTGCCGCGCGAAAAGCAGCAGCGACGGGGGAGCCCCACGAGCTGCCAATCATGCAGGGCAGCACCGGCGGGTGGGCCCCAGATGGGCCGCAGGGTGGAGCGACCTCGCTCCGCGGCTCGCTCGGGGCCTGCGGGCGGGGCAGGGCGGGGCTGGCCCAAGTGTCACCCCCCTCCCCTGGAACCTGGGGCGCACCACCCCCCGCCCCCTCACGACACCACTGACTTAATTCATTCTTAACCTGAGGCGCGCTTTCGCTAATGGGGCCTACCGATGCTGACGCCGCACGATTTTCGTTCTCATCCTGGGGCAAAGTTTGTAACCCGAGGTACTACTTCCGGGTTAGCGGAGTTTGTAACCTGATCCGTTAAATCAGAATCCGTTAAATCCGGATCAGAAAACTGAGAAAGACTGAGGGAAATTTAAGGAGTATATAGGAAAAGTGGAAAGAGCCAGCCTTCTGGTTTAACTTATAAGTGGGTTTAACGCAAGTAAAAATAAAGGAATTAACAAGCAAATAAGGTATATAACAGACATGGTTACAGCATACCGCAATAACAGAGAGGCTGGAAGTAAACACCAAGTACACTTGTTTCTCTGTTTTGTAAAATGTTTAATTTCTTTTTTCTGTTTCGTTGTAGTTTATATGTGATTTCTTTTCCCTTTTTCTTTTGAATGTACTGTATACTGTGTGTATGTGATATTAATGTAGATTTAATAAAGCTTTTTTTAAATGCTTAAAAAAAGAAGAAGTTTGTAACCTGAAGCGCTTGTAACCTGAGGTGTTTGTAACCCGAGGTACCACTGTACAGGATTAGTGCACTGCTCTTTACTTTAGGTATTATGTCAGAATATTTACTCATGCTCATGTTTAAGATAATTACCAGTGCCGGGTTAAAACAGTTCATTGGGAGTGCGTGCCAACTTATGCCAAGTAAACTGATGCTGTGATGTGCAGTACTAAACCACAGAAAAAGTTCAGACTGGCATCCATTGTTACAACAACACCAGCATCCATAGAAGTAGACTTGGGACGCTTGAAGGCATGGCTGGCAGTTAGAGCCATATCATTTGAAACAGGACACAGGTGGCGCTGTGGGTTAAACCACAGAGCCTAGGGCTTGCCGATCAGAAGGTCGGCGGTTCGAATGCCCGCGACGGGGTGAGCTTCCGTTGCTTGGTCCCTGCTCCTGCCAACCTAGCAGTTCGAAAGCACGTCAAAGTGCAAGTAGATAAATAGGTACCAATCGGGCGGGAAGGTAAATGGCGTTTCTGTGCGCTGCTCTGGTTTGCCAGAAGCGGCTTAGTCATGCTGGCCACATTACCTAGAAGGTGGATGCCGGCTCCCTCAGCCAATAAAGCAAGATGAGCGCCGCAACCCCAGAGTCTGTCACGACTGGACTTAATGGTCAGGGGTCCCTTTACCTTTTCATCGCTGCAGCTTCTGTACAGATGTTGATTTCTTGATTGTAGCTGTAGCTTAATTTTGCATTCCTCATATTTGATTTATTGTTTTAATTTGTTCCCCTTAAGTATTTAAAATAAAGGAGAAATAAAATGTTTAAAACACGGACCCATCCTGTCCAGCACGGTGCCGTATTGTTTTCGGCGCTTGCTCTGCCTGGGGGCCTTGTCACACACAGAAGATGAACCACCATGTAACAGCTTCCTTGTACACATACAGTTTGTTCTCACAAAATGATTGCCCAGAGGCAAATAGCCAAGTCATCACATGATGCTTGGCAATTTACATGTCACCCTGGAGTAATTTGAATATATTTGCATAATTAATCTGGATTAAGCAGAAACATTGCAGCATAACCCATTACATTACAGGAGCTAGCTCATCCAAACTCTGCCTCACTGAACCAGAAAAAGATTAGTCCCTTAAGGTAGTTTTCATTCAGAGATAGGTGTGTGTGTGTGTGAGAGAGAGAAGTACCATTTTTCAGCCTCTTCGGAACAAGATACTGTTTCTCTTAAAGCCTCAATACTCAGTGCTCTGAAATTAATTTTAGCTTCTGTTTTAAACAGAATTTGACATCACGAGGCAGATCAAGCTACACCTCATTCAGTACAGTCAAACCTCAGTTGTCGAATGTTCGGCTTCCGAAATGTTTGACAACCAAGGTGCAGCTTCCGATTGGTTGCAGGAGCTTCCTGCACTCAAGCGGAAGCCACATCAGACGTTCGGCTTCTGAAAAACATTCGAAAACCGGAGCATTTACTTCCAGGTTTTCAGCGTTCGGGAGCTGAAACGTTTCCAAAACGGAGGATTCAGGAGCCGAGGTTTGACTGTACAGTGATCCCTTGACTTACGAATGACCCGACTTACGAGTTTTTCGAGTTGCGAGGGATCAAAGCGGCCGCCGCTTCGGAATTTTTTCGACTTCTGATCGGAAGTCGTGGCCGTTTTAAATGCGGTTTCCTCTAGTTCCGAAGGTTTTTTCGACCTACGAATGCTTTCTCCAACGCATTCCTATGGGGACTCGAGTTACGATGATTTCGACTTACGAGGGATCCGTTGGAATGGATTAACTTTGTAAGTCGAGGGTCCACTGTGTTTGTTTGTTTGTTTGTTTGTTTGTTTAATATATATTCCACCCCTTCATCTGAGGCTCACAAGGCAGTTCACAGCATAAAAATTAAAAAAATGAGAACACAAAATACATAATGAAACAAACGAAAAGCAAAGCAATAACCCCTCTCCCACAAACACATTTAAAAGTCCATAGGATGTCCAAATCAGGCAAAAGCCTGGTTATAGAGACCTGCTTTCGCCTGGTCCATATTCTGCGGAGGGCAGCCTTCATGCTCCTGGTTCAACAACTTGTTGCTTGCTAGTAATATCCTACCAGAGATTCTCTGTGAAGTATCTTGTAGCTTTGGGCTTGATTTGACCCAGCAATGCTCCGGCATAATGGTTTTTTTCCTTAATGTTTTTATTTTTTTCAAATGTACTTATTTTGAAGGAGTACTTCAAATGTACTCCTGCCAACCTAGCAGTTCGAAAGCACGTCGAAGTGCAAGTAGATAAATAGGAACCGCTCTGGCGGGAAGGTAAACAGCATTTCCGTGCGCTGCTCTGGTTCGCCAGAAGCGGCTTTGTCATGCTGACCACATGACCCAGAAGCTGTACACCGGCTCTCGGCCAATAAAGCGAGATGAGCGCCGCAACCCCAGAGTCACACGACTGGACCTAATGGTCAGGGGTCCCTTTACCTTTACTTATTTTTTAAACCTCAAGACAACACAAGATGTCAGGGACTGGGCAGAGGAGGAATGGTGGAGACCGCTTCCCCAGCTTGACCCTTGCAGGGAGGAGGAAGAGGAAGACAGTTTAGATTGACAACAGGGGTTTGATGGAGGTCACAGCTCAGAGGCAGATGAGGGGGGAAGCTGGGAAATCATGGGTGAGCCAGAACAACTCCCAGCTGACACAGTGTCTTTAGAAAGCATTCCAGACCCTCCATCTCCCAGAACCCGGCGAGCCTTAAAAGTAGGAGAGCAAAGAGCTCAAAGACAGAGGGCACGTAGCAGCACCCATAGAGGAGACGGTGAAAATGAAGAATGAGGAAGTGGGAGAGACGGGTGGGTGGTGATTCACTCGGGACGATGCTGTTATCCAAGAGGCTGGGTTTTATAGCCTTTACGCACTTGGAAAAATTAGAGAGAGAGAGAGAGAGAGAGAGAGAGAGAGAGAGAGAGAGGCATCTGGGGGGGAAAGACTTTGGCAATCCCACCCGCCATTGAACCCCTTGTGTTTTAACTATACACAGTTTTGGCTTTGGACTCAATCCCAGGAACGTATACTGTAGCCAAAATACATTAAAGGACATTTAAACCTAGCATTAAAATCCAGTCCAGTGGTTAGCATCATCTGCACCTTAGCTTTCAAAGACCGGACTGAGCAAGAAGGTCTCAGCCTGCCAGCAGAAGGACACCACGGAGGAAGCCCATCTAGTTTCTCTTGGGAGGGGATTCCACCATCTGGGGACAGCCAATTCCTGTGGGAGGGAAACAAGACACGATGAGAAGCTTTTTACTGAACTGTGAAACCAAACTAGCAGAATAAAATGCAATCCTAATCCCACGTATCTGGAAGTAAATTGCCTTGAGTTCAGTGGGGCTTCTGAGTAGGCATGCCTAGAGTCTCAGCCATAGATGGGTCTTTCAACTCTCTGTTGCTTTTGCTGCAAAAGACTACTGGGGCTGCCCCTCTGGAAATTCGTTAACTTTGCATAACCCACACAGAAAGTGATTTATTTGTAAGCATCTCTTGATGGCCGAGATACGGTGCACTATGATGTGTGTGATCTTCTTTACTTCTTTCTTTGCCTCGCCTTTATTCTTTTAACATATTCTTTCTCTTCCATTTCTCTCTCTTTCCTGTTCTCTATCACACTATTATTGACTTTAATTTTGATTTTGTGTTAATAGAAATGAAGTATGTAATCATATGTAATACGTATTTTTAAAGTGTAATAAAAATATATATAT
This sequence comes from Darevskia nairensis, assembly GCA_034642065.1. NCBI lineage: Eukaryota > Metazoa > Chordata > Lepidosauria > Squamata > Lacertidae > Darevskia > Darevskia nairensis. The sequence goes on along the minus strand of JAWWNI010000135.1, from coordinate 561,032 downwards.
ATAAAAAAACTGGTGATGAAATGGAAGAAATAATTGTACAAAATAAACCAATTGCAGCTGAATGAAAAATGCTATATGAACGTGTGAATGGATGTCAGGGATGTTTGTGGCTTGCTTGTGCATCCCTGTCTCTTGACTATCAGGCTGCATCCTGGACTGCAAGGCAGATCTAGGCTTTCCCAGTTAATGTCTACTCCAGACATTGAGAGCCAGTGTGGTGTAGTGGTTAAGAGTGGTAGACTCATAATCTGGTGAATCGGGTTTGCATCCCCGCTCCTCCACATGCATCTGCTGGTTGACCTTGGGCTACTCACACTTCTTTGAAGTCTCTCAGCCCCACTCACCTCACAGAGTATTTGTTGTGGGGGAGGAAGGGAAAGCAGAATGTGAGCCGCTTTGAGACTCCTTCGGGTAGTGATAAAGCGGGATATCAAATCCAAACTCTTCTTCTTCAACATGCTAGCACAGCATACATACTTCCATAATCCTTTTGAATTTGCAGGGCTCCTCCTGGAGACGCTTCTGTCCATCTCCTGCTCACTGACCAATCAGCTCTCTGCCAATCTCAATCCAAAAATACAGCTATAGCCAGGAGGTCTGACTCATCTGTCTCCTGGCAGAAATAACACATGGCAATAAGTTTTTATCTTAAAAGAGCTATTGGCCCTTAGCCCTGTTTGTGCCATTTCCCAGCCCTCCTGTTCTCATGTTGGCAATGCTGACCTGTCTGCTCTGATCCTGCTCAGAGCTGCTTCCTTGAAGGACAGGCCTCCAAACACCTCTCAGCACCATCTTTGCAGCTAGCCAGGAGCAGGGCAGGGCTGCTAGTTTGAGCAGCTTGTTTCTCGTGGATATTTTGGGGAGATAGTGATGGTATGAGTCTCTGTCTATTTTTAATCAGTTGCATTTAGTTTTGCGAACTGGGGAGGAGCAATTGTGGCAGCTTCTGTTTGTGTTGCAACTTCCAACACTTTTGTGTTGTGAGAGCTCTAGGGTTTGTGTGTGTGTTTAGGTTTTGCCTTCCTGTTTCTCTTTAGGTTTAAAAATTCTCCACCTGCCTATGTGCTGTATTTAAGTTTGGAAATGCAGGGATAAATGTGTGTCTCTGCGTTTGAGAGAAGCGTGGAGGCTATGCATTTCTGTTTATATTTAGGTTTTTAAAATGCTGTGTGTGTGTGTGTGTGTGTGTTTTAGGTTGGTGACTGTGAAAACAGAATGCCTCTTGTGAAATCACCCTATTAACTACACACAGAGTTTCCTCATTGCCGAGGCAGGTACATGCTGTCCCTACTTGCATCATTTATTTCTGGGGCGCACTGTTCCTAACCTGTCTCCCCTGCTCAAGCCTGTGGGAGGAGGCTGTGGTTTGTGAGCAGGAGGTGGTTCTGTTAACAGTTAACCCCCCCTTACGCTGCATCACACTTTGACTGGGTAGAATACTGCCAGCACATTTTCCGTCTTCAGCCAATTGGCAGGAACCTCCTTGTCTTTATACCTTTAAAAAGAAAGCACACCAGAGGATCTGGAGGCCTAACTGTAAAATCCTTCTCTCTGTCACTGGTTCATGGTGTTGTGTTGAGCACAGTTCCCTGACATCCTTTCCATCAAAGGGATAGTGAACTATCCACGGCTAACAGCAGAAATGAAACAAAAGTCAAGCAGCATATTAGAGTCTAGCAAATATGTTATTCTATAAACCTTCATGTCTTACCAAGAATGATGCATCTGATCAATCCAAAACGTTTATGCCACAGTAAATTTGTTGCCTTTCAAGGTGCCAGTGCTGTTCTTTTTGCTATTTTTTTTTTAAAAAAAACATTACAGGGTTGTGAGGAGGAATCATAGAATCATAGAGTGCTAAGTATTAATATACCTGTAATGTGTAAGTCTAACTCACAGAGCCTAAGGCTTGCCGATCAGAAGGTCGGCGGTTCGAATCCCTGCAATGGGGTGAGCTCCCGTTGTTCGGTCCCTGCTCTTGCCCACCTAGCAGTTCAAAAGCATGTGAAAGTGCAAGTAGATAAATAGGTACCGCTGCAGCGGGAAGGTAAACGGCGTTTCTGTGAGCTGCTCTGGTTCGCCAGAAGCGGCTTAGTCATGCTGGCCACATGACCCGGAAGCTGTCTGCGGACAAATGCCAGCTCCCTCAGCCTATAGAGCGAGTTGAGCGCCGCAACCCCAGAGTCATCCTCAACTGGACCTAATGTGCAAGGGTACCTTTACCTTTACGGTACCTTTAATGTGTAAGTGTCCACTGTTTCTTTGCAAAGGAAGAGGGTAGGGAGAGAACAGTGGAATTTGCTGCCAAGGAGTGTGGTGGAGTCTCCTTCTTTGGATGTCTTTAAGCGGAGGCTTGACAGCCACCTGTCAGGAATGCTTTGATGGTGTTTCCTGCTTGGCAGGGGGTTGGACTGGATGGCCCTTGTGGTCTCTTCCAACTCTATGATTCTACGATTCTAAACCTGGTGGAGGTCACATAGTTTTTCTCCCGGTATTGGAACAACTGTGACTGCAGGAACTGCTTCTGAACCAAAGGAAGACGCTTTTCAGTCTGATTAGTTGCACAACTGCAATGCTTTTTGTCGACAGTATTTTTTGCAAGGGAGGAAGCTAGGGAGAAACCCCGAGCAACTCGGTCATCCTGCCCCTGTGATCTTCTTGCAGCCCTGCCAGGTATAATGTGTGGGAATGTTTGGGAACATGGATGATGATTTATAATTTAATATATCTCATCCTAACTTGCGCTTGCAAGTTCAACTAGCAGAGTAACATTCCCTTTTAAAATACACACAGCGGAGGTTGCTTTGATTCGCTAGAATCAACTTAATCTAGTTTCCTGGTTTGTCACTATATTTCCCCTTTGTCCCTCTTCAAATAAGACACAGCACACGTCTTCTATAAAAAGATATAAAAGGTTTACTCATGGACATTCTGTTGGAGACACAGGAAGATTCCCAAAAGAAGGCAGGCTTATGCATAGTAAAGATATATACAATTGGAATCTCTCCATGTGGGAGAGAAGTCCATTAGGCCCCAGTTGGCTGGAAGCCAACTGAGCATCCTTCCTGATAATCCAGGCGAGAGGCAAGAGAGCAAGAGAGAGAATGGCTACATGACCTATAGGTTTTCTGTTCTAACCTGCCCAGGTAAAGCCACTCCCACATCTAGCTGCAAGAGGAAGTTGTTTCAGTCCAGGTGACCAGGAAGTTGTGGCTGGAGGACTGAAACCCCTTCTAGCATTGTTGTACTTGACTGCTCTAGTGTTTACATCCCACATAGTGGGCAACAGTCACAACCTAAGCAGCCTTATTTTGTGACACGTTGTAGGGTGCACACTTATTTCTCTGAAGGTGTTGCCAAGGCCTGTTGGAGCTGTTCCTATGTGAAGTGAGAATGTACCCGAAACACATCTGACACTCCCTTTCCCAGTAGAATTGGTACTGGTGGGCAGACTGACTTTCAAGGAAACGCGCTTGCCATTTCTGACCTTCCTAATGAAGAACGCCATGTTTCTCAGGGCACAGTATGAACAACTGGAAACCCCAGCTCTACATGGAATGATGCTACAGAAAGAGCAAATCAGTCAGGTTCTGCCCTATAGAATCAAAGGAATCTGTGCTGGTTCATACAGAAAAATTCTAATTCCACCACTGAGGACCAGAAATAAGTAAATCACAAAATGGTGAGGAAGTTTCTGAGAGTAAAATTTGACCACAATGAGGCTTTGAAAGCCATCTTAGCACAGCAGTGGACAGCCGTCGTCTCTGAAATATCCCTGCCTCCCATGTCTTCCCAGGTAGTGGAGGTGTCAGTGTTATGAAAAAAATTAATAAAATCAGCAGGATAAGCCCAGAGTCATAAGGCCCTCTCAGGCCATAATGCATTTTGGGGGCATCTGTCCAGAAAGGACAATGAACGACAGGAATCATAAATAAGAGAAAACAAGAATTGAGATGGGCCAGTATTTCCTGAGGAGAAAAATATAATTTGATATATCTAACCCAGCCAGCTTTGTGACTAAGGTCATATTTCCTTTCCAATGTGCCTCATTCTTGCCTTCTCTGTTGGAACCTCCCACCAGTTTAGCAGGGAAATTCCAACATTATGTCATTTTGCTGGTATAACTTACCAGCTACAGTACAGTGGTACCTCGGGTTACATATGCTTCAGGTTACAGATGCTTCAGGTTACAGACTCTGCTAACCCAGAAATAATACCTCGGGTTAAGAATTTTGCATCAGGATGAGAACAGAAATTGGGCAGTGGCGGCGCAGAGGCAGCAGGAGGCCCCATTAGCTAAAGTGGTACTTCAGGTTAAGAACGTTTTCAGATTAAGAACGGACCTCTGGAACGAATTATGTACGTAACCAGAGGTACCACTGTACTTATGCTGCTTCCTAGTATGCTGCTCAGCCAGTGTGATTGTGCCATAGGGTTGTGCTGTGAGTGGTTGGTTGCTTGCGCATGTGAAGGGCACATCGTCGTTCTCAGGCTGAACTTTCATAATACTACAAGCACAGATGCATTTCCAGTTGTGCCAATAGTCGTCGGTAGATAAATCGAGTTACATGTGTGTATGACTGAACCATACTTGGAAAGTTTCCATATTTGGAAAGATACAAAACTCTCCTTTATCCAGTGCTGTTGCATTTTGATTAGATTTTTCTGATGGTGCGAATTCATTTGGGGCAGCTGGAAATTTCCATTGGCTTGTAAGTGGATTCTTGGGTGTCTTGTGCCTGTCTGGAAGGAGTCTATCCATTTTGTATCGAGTGGGTCTTCAAATGATTGCCTTCTATGGGGATGTTGCATTTGCTGGAGTTTTCTGCCATCAGGTGAACGAGCTCATCCCTGACACTCCTGATAAGAATGGCGCTGAAACATGTGCCACATATTTGAACGAGCAGGGGAATGAAACATTCAGTAAAAATTGTTTTGATCAATTTTGCAATCTGAAGAAATTCATGCAAGCTGGATAGAAGGCAGAAGGAGAAGTTGTTCTTTATTAGCTCTTGGGAAATGGGTACCATATTTTACAATTACAAAGCTATTCAAAGCTGACGCCATTCCTAGCCACTGTGGAAATGTACAGAGAGCTCTTTTATTAATTCAAAGCCAGTATATGAAGGATAGAAATCATCTAGTCTTGAGACAGGAAAGGTGCTTCTAATTCAGTAGAATTCAAGTTATCACCTTACTGTGAGGTTCATTATTAGAGCAGCTATAGAGGGACAGCTCTAGCCTTCAAACCTAGCAGAGAGTGCGGATTCCAATGCAGCTGCTATTTTCTTGCCACCTTTTTGTATCTTGCATAATTAAAAAAAAAATTAAAGTGATGCCATTGGGGCAACCTCAAATTCATTCAAGTCAGAGAGGCCCCATAAACACTTCAGTCCCTACCCCACTGCCTTGCATTTTCTTATTTAATCTCTTTATTAAAACACAAAAACAAAACAAAAAACTATTGGCAGGAGTTTAATGATAAATAAAAGTGCTGGCTGTGAGTGATAGGGGCCCCACCAGCGTCTGTCAGCAAGGCCCAGTCCATCAAACTGCAGGCTGCCGGCCTCTGATAGATTCCCATCATATATCACGGGCGTGGAGCTTACAGTAATGAAGTGCTGTTTATAACAGCAGAGATACTAAAAGTGAATGGCCAGGGCTAGGCATCAAGGGCTCCGATGTAGTTTCTTTGACTGCCTGATCTGTGGTTCGAGTGGGGGAGCTTTTCCACAATCAAGTGGTCTATAAATGTTGTGAAATAAATAACACAGAAAAATAATTGCACCAATCACATATAATAAAGTGCAAGTGTCTCTGCGTCCAGTCCCTGTGTCCGTCCCTGTGTCCTACTGCGCATGTGCCCCACGGACACAGGGATTGGAGCGCAGAGACTTCGGGCGACCGGGCTGTTGAAGCGGCGGGTGCGCGCTCGCGTGGACTTACTTCTAAGCGGCAGTGGCCGTTACAAGTGGCAGCTGAGTTGGCCTGCCGGGGCCTGGCTGGTGCCAGTGCCGCCGCCGCGATGCTCCTCCTGCGCTGCCTGCTGAAGGGCCTTTCGGCGCTGGCCGGGGTGCCCAAGTACACTGAGCACTTCAGCAAGTTCTCGCCGTCCCCGCTTTCCATGATGTTCTAGCGCCCGTTAATTTAACGGGCTTAAAGTCTACTAGCAGAATAATATTATAGACACCAGCAGTGGAATACTCATATCTATCTTGAATTTCTGGTTGTAGACAATAAAGGGAAACCATAGTCTTTCATTATTTTTTCTCTCTTATCCTATCTCCCTCAGTCACTCCAGGTCAGCAAGTCTGGTCTTTTTAGCCAATTGTCAGCTCTTATTAAGCCACGTTTTTTCAGTCAGAACACTGCGTGAGTGACACTTGGATGCAATTAGGATTTCGGCTGCCGTTTAATAGTGTCCTACTAGATTTGAGTGTTCGAATGTAACACTGCCTTTGAGACAACTTAACAAATATCACCTTGTTTATACTGTATGTGTCAAGCTAATTCACTTATCTTATCACAACTACACCAAGCGTGCAGGAAATCTCCCAGCTTGCATTATTTCCTCCCAAAAAACATCAATAACAACATGATATATTTTTGTTAAACTATATGGAGTCTGATGCCAGCAATATGTATCTTAGAATATACAGGTCATAATTTCCAGATTTCGTCATCAATATTCATCCTTTGAGTTTCACAGCCGTGTCTCCCAGGTGTCCCAAGGCAGTGGGGCTCTCCCGCTTGCAGGTGCCCTCCTGGGGGAGATCCGTTCTGTTCTTGCTTTAGTGAGCAAGGTATAGGCACTGTTAGCAGAAAGCTTTCTGCCTGTTCAGAAGGAAACAGAACTGCTAGGTGGAGGAAGGAGAGTAAATAATTTAAGTTGCTAACTGCAGCGGAGAAGGCAGAGATAACAGAGGATGCTCAGGCATAAAATGGTAGCTTCACTGCCTGCAGCATTCCCGTCTCAGAGGCCCAACCCTGTTTTGCAGAAAAGTTTGTCTCTTGTCCGCTCCTAGTGACAACTGGCAGGTCAGGAAGCTTTTGCGTGTAGAGGTCACCAAGCCACCCCCAACAATAAATTCACACAAGAGACATAATTTTTTGTTTGGGTTTTTGGCATAGTTTTGGACACAACTTTATTGAAATACAAAACACGTGAGTGGTTGCGTAGGCATTGGTTCACCTGTCCGATGGGACAGAGCTGACCACCTGTCAGCGAAAGACTAGCTGTCCAGCGGTACAGAGCTGACCACTTGTCAGTGGGGGGAAACCAGTCTGGGGAGAGTTGAATGGAGGCTGGGCTGCAGAGACCTCCCCCTTCCCCAGAGGTCCCAGGGGCTCATGCACGGCCCTGCAACCCGACCGGGTTCGGACAAGCATATTTGAGCCGCTGGATTCCTTTAACGGAATTCCCATGCACCATGATCACTTTTGGAGGGCTACCGCGCTCCATTAACCAACACAAACAATGCCTAACCTGATAGGGACATTGCGGAGGATCAATGCCCACCCGTCTCCTTTCTGAGAGCAGTTCCAAGACTGGAAGAGGCAAAACGGTGTATTTCCAATACTCTCATCTTTTTAAAGAGGAACAGAGCTTGAGAAGTTCATTGCTTTCTCCTTCCCAAACTGAGAGTGCAGCTTCTGCTTGGGGAAATGTTAGGAATGTGTGCCTCATCTCCTTCTCAGGCTATGCTTGATTGAGGGAAGTCAGGGCAGCACCAAATTTGGAGAAGGAAGTTTGTTCCTTCGCTCTGTCATTATGTGGCAATGGGTTTAGTGCTGAATGGGACTGGAAGTCTGGATTTGCAATGGGGCTGCAGAGCATAGCTGTCAACTTTCGGATTTGAAAATAAGGGATTTTTCCAAACTTTCGGATTTGAAAATAAGGGATGCCGCGAGGGCGGTGCAATGGCACCAAGTAGCCTCGCCACCCTGCGCTCCAGAGGCTGCGCGCGAACGGGTGAGCGAAAGAGCGAGCGCGTAGACGGCAGGCAGGCTGTCTGTCTGGTTGGGCGTGAGGGTCTGGCTGCACAAGGCATGCAAGCTCCGCCCCCAGTCGGTCTCAGACTCCTTATTGGCAGCCGAGCAACGCAGCTGAGGAGCCTCACTGGCCGGCAGGGAGGGAGAGGAGCTGCTTCCTTTGAAATCCGGGGAATTTAAGGGATATCAACAATCCGGGATAGCAGCAGGAAAAGGCATTGGAATAAGGGAGTTTCCCGCCAAAAAAGGGAGGGTTGACAGCTATGCTGCAGAGAGGTCTCACTAGATCTACTCCCTGCCAAGCTCATTTTTGCTAGATGCATGATAACAAATAGCTTGCAATGACTCAAGCCTCGCTAGCTTTGCAACTAAGTGCACTGTTACACAGATACCTCCTCCTGGTCTTTGTACACCCAGAAACATTATTGAATGAGCAATATTGCAGAGAGGCCCTTGGACCCTGTGTTTGTTACAGGGCAGCCAACTGATGTGTGGGGAGAGGTGGAACTTACCTGCCAGCAGCTTGATGAGCAAGAACGAACTGGGGAAGCTTTTCGAAGTACTGTATGGCGTTCCATCTGCTAAGGTCAATCTGTTACTAGCTACATATCTGCAGCTGCCTGTTGCAAAGTTGGCGCTCACAATTTGTGAACACTTTGTGCAGATCATCTTGAAACAGTTTTGCATTTTGCACACCCTTCTAGTCTTGCAGTGGAACAAATCTGACCCATTTCTTCACAGCCTAGACATTTTCTTCAGTCTTTCTGTGTGCACTTCATGATAGTCACTTTTTAGGAGCCAGCTTGGTCTGCTTTGTTTTTATGGAGCCTGCTCTTCCCTCTCACTGTTCACTGCTAGCAAGAATACAGTCCCTTCAGTTCTTCTCAGGGTGGATAAAAATCAATGATTTTTTTTAAATAAATAAAAAAAAACTGATTTTTTTGATTTAAATTGGATTTTTAAAATAAAATGCTTTTGGAGGAAAAATCTTTCTAAATATAGTCTTCTATTTAAGTTACATTGTAGTCCAAAGGCTATTCATCAGGAAATAAGGATTTGTTTTAAGTTTATCAAGTGTGCTAAAACTCAGTCTAAGGTTTTTTTTAATGTTTAACCACATCAGTTAACAAACATGGATACATATTCTATCATGTTATTGTTTTAGTTAAATAAATTGTTTAAAAGGTTATTAAGGAAATGATTATTTTTCTCCTTCCAATAAAGTACAGCAGAAAAGTTGTCCAAATATAAACAGTTAACTTGTTAAACCTCACCATAATTTCATAATTATCTGTCTATGTATTTCTAGTAGTACAGTGGTACCTCTCCTAACGAATAACTCGCCCAACGTCGTTTTCGCCTAACGAAGGACTTCCGGTAAAACAAAATGGCCGCCGGAAACGAATTTCTTCGCCCAGCGAAAAGACGTCGCGGCCGCTTTAAATAGGATTTTTTCGACTTACGAATTTTTTTCCAATGCGTTCCTATGGGGCTTCGCGGAACGCATTTTTTCGCCTAGCGACGATCGCGTCGGAACGAATTATCGTCGTTAGGCGAGGTACCACTGTATAACCAAATCAGTAATTTTTGATATAACTGTAAAAACTACTCTGAAAATTTATTATTCCAAAAATGAAACCTTCATATGGTTGCAAATATTAAGATTATACCAGCAAGAATGAGTCTTTCTGTAAAAAAAATATTTAAATCAAGTCTTACGAACTAGTGATTTAAATCAAGCCTTACTGACTAGTGATTTAAATCATGATTTAAATCGTGATTTAAATCAATTTGATTTAAATCAAATCCACCCTGGTTCATCTTATTATCAGGCAGAGAAACGAACAGCATAAAGCAGAGGTGAAGGAGGCCTCTTGCTGATGTACATGCCTATTGATTTGCCTTGTTTTGCTGTTCCCTCCTGTGCTTCATAAATGTCAACTTTTTCCTCTTACAAAGAAATTTTGTGGTAATGACTCTTTGTGCTGCTTCTAAATCCCCAATTACACAAGGAGCAGGAGTACAAAGCCATCCCCCTTTGGTGGAAATCTCCGCATAATCCCTTTTCCAGAGAAGCAGCCCGCTAGTGACATGCTTCTAACACTTTGTTTGTTCCTTTGGATCAAATCTAACTGATTGCCGTAACTAATTAACTTTTGCTTTCTTCAGGCCTCTGTTGTCTTAATTAATTTCACAAATACTTTGTTCCAAGCTCCCAGCCAAAAGGCAACAGCAGCAGTTCAAGGAAGCTGCAAGAAGCAAGAGTGCAAAATCCAGAGTCTCTGTTCATAAGGGAGGAGTCAACTTGGGTCTCCAGCCTCGCTCTCCTTACCTTGAGGGACAGCGGCAACCTCAGGACAGAGCTGCCCATTTGACCACAGTTCCTGTGCTAATAAGCATAGCTGTCAACTTTTGGATTTGAAAATAAGGGATTTTTCCAAACTTTCAGATTTGAACATAAGGGATGCCGCGAGGGCGGTGCAATGGCACCAAGTAGCCTCGCCACCCTGCGCTCCAGAGGCTGCGCGCAAACGGGTGAGCGAAAGAGCGAGCGCTTAGATGGCAGGCAGGCTGTCTGTCTGGTTGGGCATGAGGGTCTGGCTGCACAAGGCATGCAAGCTCCGCCCCCAGTCAGTCTCAGACTCCTTATTGGCAGCCCAGCAATGCAGCTGAGGAGCCTCCCTGGCCGGCAGGGAGGGAGAGGAGCTGCTTCCTTTGAAATCCGGGAAATTTAAGGGATATCAACAATCCGGGATAGCAGCGGGAAACAGCATTGGAATAAGGGAGTTTCCTGCCAAAAAAGGGAGGGTTGACAGCTATGCTAGGTCTCTGTCTGACCTGGAAACAAAATGAAGTGGGATTGGCGGATCCATCCTCACAGTGAGGGGTGGGCCTTGGAAGTTAAATGGGGGAGTAGGCTTCTTGAGAGCCTAGACCAGGGGTTGCAACAAGGCACCTGTCACCACCAGGATGGCTCCCATGAAAAGTCTTCATAAACAATCCCTTCAAAATCCAGTATATCCTGTTTGCTCATCCCCCTCCGTCTGTGTCCTGGCTCAGGGCTTGTCCACTTGCCCCATGCCTAGAAAGCATGGGGCTGAGTGGTTTCCGTTTGCCCTGGCACTTTCCAGTGTGGTGTAGTGGTTAAGAGTGGTGGACCCGTAATCTGGTGAACCGGGTTCGTGTCTCCGCTCCTCCACATGCAGCTGCTGGGTGACCTTGGGCACGTCACACTTCTCTGAAGTCTCTCAGCCCCACTCACCTCACAGAGTGTTTATAATAATAATAATAATTTTTTATTTTTATTTTTTATTTTTATTAGAAATTTTATTAAGCATAAAAAAGAAAATCACATCTGAATCAGTACATACATTTTCTAAATACATACATACATTATCTACATACATACATACATACAAGCATTATCTACATGCGTACCTACATCAATACATACCTCATCTGCCTTCACTAACATTCATTCCATTCTTTCACTGCTACCATACACATATTCCATATACATGCATATTTCTTCCATTACTACCATTCTCCATACATCCTATCTCTCTACATACATTCCTTCTTTCTCTCTAATCCCTATCTCCTCCCCCCTCCCTCTCTCTCTCCCTCCCCCTTCTATCTGATTACCAATATCCCCACATTCATCCCTTTCTCTATCCTCCCCTCTCCCCTTTCTCTTACCTCTACCTATCAACTAAAAATACTTCATACAGAGTGTGCTTCGTTCCTTATCTTACTGTGTACTTATGCTAATACTATAATAACTATATATCTCTAATTTGCCCAGTAAATCAAAACTCTTGTTTTAATATAGTTCATTTCTTCCTTCTAAGGTTTTCATTCTAAGCAGTTCACCAAATCTATTTCTATCTTTTCTTTTTTAAAGTATTCCTCCACCCGTATCCATTCTTCCCTTATTCTTTGTTTTGACACATTCCTAATTGCCGCGGTCATTTTGGCTAGATTCATATATTCTATTAACTTTATATGCCATTCTTGAATCGTTGGTACTTCTTTTCCCTTCCATTTTTGTGCTATCAACAATCTTGCTGCGGCACAGGCATACAGGAGAACATTTACTTTTATCTCTGGGACCTTATCTGGCAATATGCTCAGTAAGAACACCTCAGGGCTTTTCCGAAAGGTAAACCCTAGCATTCTCTTTAGTTTGTCGTATATCTCACACCAGAATTCCTGTATCTTTATGCACTCCCACCAGCAATGGTAGTATGTGCCTTTCTTTTCTTGACATTTCCAGCATTTGTCCGAATCTGTCTTGTAAATTTTGGCGATTTTCTCTGGTGTCAGGTGCCACCTGTACACCAGTTTCATCATATTTTCTCTTATACTAGCACATGCTGTAAATTTCATCGTGTTCATCCATAATTTGTCCCACTCCGTTCTGTAAATTGATCTCCCTACGTCTTGTGCCCACTTTATCATAACACACTTTACCTCTTCGTCTTTCATTTCCCATTCCAGCAAGTACGCATATAATTTAGCTAAGGGTTTTTTTGTGTTTTCTGATATTATTTCCTGAAATTTTGATTTTTTATTTGCAAATCCTATCTTTTTATGTTTCATATATATGCTTTGAATTTGATGGTATTGCATCCAACTTTCACAATGTTGTTCTATTTGACTATACGATTTTAATTTGGGTTGTTCTATTCCTTCTATTAATAGATCTTGGTAAGTTAGCCAATTATCTCCCTTCTTTTGTTTTGTTATCGATGTCATTTCCAGAGGCGATATCCAATTTGGTATTTTTGGTTCCAGTATATTTTTGTACTCCTCCCAGATCTTAAATAAAGATTTTTTTATCACGTGGTCCGTAAAGTTGTTATGGCTCTCTTTTTTTCCCCTTAATAAATAGGCATGCCAACCTGTTTTGTTTCTAAATCCTTCTAAGTTCAGCAATTCTTCATCCTGCAGTTGAATCCAATCTTTCACCCAGCATAGCCCTGCTGCATCATGATAGATTTTAAAATTTGGTAACCCCCATCCTCCCCTTTCTTTACTATCTGTTAATAATCTATATTGTATCCTGGCTTTTTTCTTTTTCCAAATAAATTTACTTACTTCTTTCCTCCAATCTTCAAAGATTTCTTTCTTCCCCACTATAGGTATCATTTGAAATAAGAACAACAGTTTTGGCAATACTGTCATTTTTATCGTCGCTATCCTTCCCGACATAGTTAAATTCAATTTCTCCCAATGTTCTAAATCTTTTTTGATTTCTTTCCACACTTTTTGATAATTGTTTTCGAATAGATCAATATTTTTTATTGTAATTTCAATTCCTAGATATTTGACTTTATTTACTATTTCCCAATCTGTTTTCCCCTTCAATTTGGCCAAATTTTCCCCTCTGATATTTTTTACCATCATTTTAGTTTTGCTGACATTAATCTTAAATCCTGATACTTCTCCATAATTTTTTAACTTCACTTTTAATTTGTCTATTGACTCCTCCGGATCTTCTAACATTATAACTATGTCGTCAGCGAACGCTTTAATCTTGTATGTAAACCTTCCTGCTCTTATTCCTTTTATATCTTCCTCCTCTCTTAAATCCTTTATTAAATATTCCAGTGCTGTTATAAATAAAAGGGGAGATAAGGGGCATCCTTGTCGAGTGCCCTTCCTTATTTCAAATCTTTCCGTTATTTCACCGTTTATAATTAGGTTGGCAGTCTGTTTTTTATATATTGCCTTAACTCCTTGAAGGAACTTACCTTTTATACCTTTCCCTATCAATGCCCTTTCCATAAATTCCCAATTTAAATTATCGAAAGCCTTTTCGGCGTCCAGAAATAGAAACGCCGCCTTTTTATTTATGTTCCATTCCAGATATTCTATCAAATTGAGGAGTGTTCTTATATTATTTTTCATCATTCTTCCGGGGAGGAATCCCTGTTGTTCTTTTCCTATAACTCTATTTAATACCTCTTTCATTCTGTTTGCTAGAACTTCCGCAAATATCTTGTAATCAACATTAAGCAATGAAATCGGTCTAAAATTTCCAGCTTGTCTTACCTCTTCTTCTCCTTTTGGTATTAATGTTACGTATGCTTCCTCCCATGACTGAGGGAATACCCCTTTCTCCATAATTTTATTCATTAATTTTTGTAATATTTCAAGGAGCTCATCTATAAAGATTTTATAATGTAGGCTTGAGAGTCCGTCCGTTCCAGGAGATTTTCCTAGTTTTAGTTTCTTTATGGCATTTTTAATTTCTTGTTTGGTAATATCTTTGTTTAATAATCTTTCCTCTTCTTCATTTATTTTTATTACCTTCCTATTTTGAAAATAGTTATCTAATTTCTCCTCCTTTATCCCCTCTCCTTTGTATAATTTTTTATAATATTTCAAAAAACATTTTTGTATTTCTCCCGGTTTACTCCAAACTTTCTCTCCCTCTCTGATACTTAGGATCATTCTCTGCTTTTGTTCTTTCCTCAATTTCCATGCCAATAATTTTCCTATTTTGTTTCCTGATTCGAACATTCTCTGTTTTGCCCATTTAATTTTATTTTCCACCTCTTGCCCCACTACCATAGCTAATTCCTTTTGCAAGATTTTAACTTGTGTTGCTAGTTCCTTATTTTTGGGATCTTTCCCCAGCTCTCTCTCTTTCCTTTTAATACTTTCGTTCAGTTTTGCCAGTCTCTCCCTTCTCTCCTTTTGAATTCTGTTTTTTTGTTGGATATATACTCCCCTTATATAGGCTTTCCCTGCATCCCAAACGGTTGTTAATTCCATTTCTTCTGATATATTCTTTTGAAAATACTCCTTCAAATTTTCTTTAATTTTATTTACTAATTCCTCATCCTTTAATATGGATTCGTCCAATCTCCATCTCCGTGTTTTTTTCCTTTCATTTCCTAATTTAATCATAACCGGGTTATGATCTGTTATTGATTTTGCCATAATTTCACATTTTACCACTCTTGCTAATAATTTGGTAGATGCCCAAATGGAGTCAATTCTTGCTGCTGATTTTTTTGCATATGAATAATGGGTAAATTCTAGTTCTCTTGGGTTTCTTATTCTCCAACAGTCTCTCAGTTCTAAATTATTTACAATGTGGAAGAAGGAGTTTGGCAATCTTCCTCTGTTTCTTTTCCCTTTGCTTGTTCTGTCAAGTTCTGGAATGGACACCCCATTAAAATCTCCCAATAAGATCATTTCTTCCTCCTCTACATAATTCCCAATAAGGTTATTTAATTTGTTGAAGAAATCAATCTTACAACCATTTGGGGCATATACATTTGTTATTATGACATCTCCTTCTGGTAGTTTTATCCTAATTCCCACCACTCTCCCCTCCTTGTCTTGGAATATTTTTTCAGTCTGGAATTTATTTTTTACATATATCACCACCCCCCTTTTCTTTTTTTTGTCTAAAGATGTAAATTCAAAGCCTAATCTCTTATTTTTCAATATTTTTTCATGTTTTTGAGAGATGTGTGTCTCTTGAAGACAAATCACATCCCAATTTTCCTTTCTTAGAATGTGTTCTATCTTATTTCTTTTGGCCTTATTGTTTAGGCCATTTACGTTCCAGCAAATAACATTTAAATTTGTCATTTTATTTAACCCTCTATAATTTTTATTTACTTACATGCATACACACTGGTCAGTAAAACAAAAGCGAAAAATCAAGAATAGTCTATATTTCTCTTTGGCAGTTCGGAATGTTCCCTCCACCGATCAAGGGAAGTCTTGTTTAGTGGTTTGGAGTCTGATCTTAGAGTCTCACTCCCCTTTCGTCGTCTCTCTCCTCCTCTTCTTCTCCAAGCAGTTCTTTCTTGAATCTCTTGTAAAAATTCGCCACTTCCTCCTTTGACCTGATTATTTTCTTTCTGTCTCTGAAAATAAAAGAGAGCCCCTCCGGGTACTCCCATGTAAACCATATTTTCTTGCTTCTCAGCGCATCAGTTAGAGTCTTATAATTCTGTCTTTTCTGCACCAATCTTCTCGGAATCTCCTTATATATAGCAATAGTCTTTCCATCAATCATTAGGTCCTCGTGCTTTTTCTTTTGCAGTATTTTCTCTCTTAACAGTCTTGAATTTAACAGAATCATACAATCTCCTGGTCTTCCCGTGTTCTTATTTTTGTCTTGTCTGTCTTGTCTGATTCTGTAGATCTTATCTATGTCCATCAATAACTCGTTTTCATCCACATTCAGCCACCTAGCCATCTCCTTATTTATTTTTTCCTCTATTCTTTCATTTATTGACTCTGGAATTCCTTTCAAACGTAGGAGTAATGATTTTTGTTTTAGTTCTATCATGGCAATCTGATCTGCCAATTCTTCTTGCAGTCGTCTTATTTCCTGCCTTTCTCCTTCTTCTCCTCCTTGTATCTTTTTCAACTCATTATTTTCTGAAATTAATTTCTTAATCGTTTCTTCTTGCTTATTAACTTTCGTAGTTGTTTCTTTGACTGTTTTTTCCAGTTCCATATGTTTGCCATGTATATCTTTCATTTGCTCTGATAGCTCTGACATTTTTGTTAAATTATGTTCTAACTTTGACTCCACCGATTCCAATTTTTCATTCATTTGTTGCGTATGCACATCCAACTTATCGTTCAGTGATTTACTCATTTCTGCAATAAGTGTTTTAATGTCTGTCAAAGCATCTGTCTCGTTTGACATTGATTGCCTCCTTGGTGTTTCCTGTATGTTGGCTGTTGTTGGTGGGGCTTTCTTGGGACCCATTTCTCTCTTTCTCTTTCTCAATCTCCGCTAATTTTGTATTAGCTTGCTTTATTTTAAATTCTTCTGATGTTCTGATCTCTCTTTGGAAGTACCCTTTTGTCCTCTTCTTAGCAATTCATTTCTCTACTAGTGTTCTCCCAAATCCGGGGGGGGGGGGTGAGTGGGGTAACTCAGACCAGTTTAAACATTGAGTTCCAAATAGTTGTAATAATTTCTTTCACCACCAGCTGTCGCTATATCTCTGATTTCTTTCACTGGTCTCCTCTCTTCCTCTTTCCCCCTCCTCTCTTTACCTTCTCCACTTCCTTGAAGACGGCGGAAGTTAATGGCTGATATCTTTCCCTCTGTGGAGTCACTCCGTTCCTCTATCCTCTTGCAGGAATACTATCTCTCATTCAATTATTTCCCACTGTATCTCTCATTCTCATCGGCGTTCAGCTGTTCTCTAATTGGGTTCTCTGCCCGGCCCCTCCGTCTCTCCCGCTCACAAACCGCGGCTGGACGGACTCTCTAGCCTCCGCAAAGCACCCCCACTAATCGTTCAAAATGAGCCGCTTCTCTCTGTGTTCTTATCTGCTAGCTCCAAAGAATTTACTTAGCAACCTTTCTCACTCCACACACTCTGCTCTCCGACCTCTCGTCCCGCCCGCGGTCTCCCTTTTACGCTCTTTTTTTTCTTTCACTTTGTTTCACGTACTCACGGGTCGTTCTCTTATTTATTTTCAAGGTCGGGGCGTCTAGAGTGCCTGCTTCGGCGAGTTTTGTGGGCGTCTGTCCGGTAGGTAGCCTTGATACTGGGCGTCCGGCTTTTCTCACGACTTTCTTCCCTTAGCGGGTTCCGTCGCCTCTTGCCGTTCTGACACCCTTCGTTGTGCAGTTTCAGTCAAGATTCCGTATCTTGACCTTTCCTGGGGGGTAATTTAGACGCTAATCCCCCCCTTTGAATGCTACCTCCTTCCGCAGGGTAACCTGATTACTTCAGGTTCCCTTTTTCCGACCCGCTCGCTAGCGCACCCTCTCCGGAAGTCCAATAATAATAATAATTTTTTATTTGTACCCTGCCCATCTGGCCGGGTCTCCCCAGCCACTCTGGGCGGCTTCCAACAAATATTAAAATACATCAAAATCACAAGTTAAAAATCACAAGTTTGTTGTGGGGGAGGAAGGGAAAGGAGAATGTTAGTCGCTTTGAGACTCCTTCGGGTAGTGATAAAGCGGGGTATCAAATCCAAACTCTTCTTCTCTACTTTCCCCGGGCAGAGCCATTCTTTACTGCTAAATCGGAGCAAATGTCAATCCATGGAAAACCCGACTGACCTTTGCTCTGATTCAGCAGTAAAGAGCGGGTTTTCCCATGGGGCAGGGAAGCTAAGGGACAAGCAGATGTGTGGACAAACTCTCAGTCTCTCCTACACTGAACACCCCCATGTTTGATGACAGGAATGGACACTAGAGACAGGACAGGTTGTCGGTTTCTGTCCTAAGATGTGTCGGTTAAAGAAAGGTCTCTTCCCTCCACCCTATTCCATTGCTCTTCCATTCCATACCCGCTCAACCGTCCCAAACTGACCAGGACATCCCTTAATTACAAAAGTATTTTTTATTGATTTACTTGACTTGGGGGGGCAGTTGCCCCCTGCCTCCATCCCAGCTACGCCCATGGCTGCCCACTAGGTGCTGCTGTCTGTCTTGTGCTCTCCTTGCCAAAGTGTATTTCCAAAGGGATGGCGGTGACTTGCATCCTGGACTCTGTACCATTTGGAGCGACCAAATCTTCTTTGGGTCTTGTACAATATAATCTTATCAGTGCTGCAACTGTACACAGACTTACCTGGAAATAAGTCCAATGGATCCAAATGGAACTTACTTCTGAGTAGAGCTGCATATGATTGCACTGTCAGTCTAGAGCAGGGGTTGCCAACTTCCAAGAGACTGCGATCTACTCACAGTTAAAAACTGGCAGTGATCTACCCCCTTTGGGGGGGTTCAGGTCAAAGTTGTTGGGGGTTTTTTTAGGAAGGAAAGCCCTGTTTTTGGTGGTTCAGGTCATTTTAGGGGTGCAGGGTTTTTTTAGAGGAGCCAAAGTTTTTTAGCTTCTTTGGGGGAGCCACTGATCTACCGGTGATCTACCACAGACGTCCAGTGATCTACCGGTAGATCACGATCTACCTGTTGGACATGCCTGGCAGAGGCGTAGCCAGCACAGGTGGTACCCGGGGCGGAATTTTTTTGTCACAAACCCCCACCACCACCACCACCACTTTGCCAGGTCACTGGCAGCGCTGCACCCAGTGGCATAGCAAGTCACCCCCACCCCCAAAAAATGATGGTGCCACTTTGCGAGGTGTGGGATTTTTGTGTGTGTGTGTGTCTATTATCTCTTTTTTTTCCAATAAAGTTAAAATTTAATTTAAAAAATAAAATAAAAAATAAAAAAGTGTTACCCCCCTCTGATGGTGCCACTTTGTGAGGTGTGGGGAGTTGTGTGTGTGTGTGTCTATTATCTCTTTTTTCCAATAAAGTTAAAAAAAAATTAAAAAAATTTTTAAAAACATTTTTTTTTTAAGTGTCACCCCCCTCTGGGGTAGAACCCGGGGCAGCCCGCCCCCATTGTCCCCCTTGCTACACCCCTGATGCCTGGTCTAGAGAAAATAGCCTACATTCCAGCTTAAGGAATTTATGAACCTCCAACTTTTGGAAACAGTTATTACACGGTGGGTGGGTGGGTAGTCAGGAGGGCAGACTTCACCACTGGGATGTCAGGGAGCACCCTTCGCTTTTGATGGCTCTGGTTCTAGCAGACAATATCCTTTTGAACTACCCAGAAACACCTGCCATAAATATTTCTGTGTTCTTCCATTGCTGCATCTCCTTGATGGTTCAGAAACAATGTGAGGCAGCCTTGCAAACATTAAGAATGT
Source organism: Darevskia nairensis (assembly GCA_034642065.1). Taxonomy (NCBI): domain Eukaryota; kingdom Metazoa; phylum Chordata; class Lepidosauria; order Squamata; family Lacertidae; genus Darevskia; species Darevskia nairensis. The sequence continues at coordinate 541,370 of JAWWNI010000135.1, read as the reverse complement.
TATGTTTTACATGTTTACTAGGGAGAAAGCCCATCTGAACTCCGCAGGACTTACTTCGAATAAGCATAAACCAGTCTCACTCCTACTGGTAAGTGTCAAGCTCCCCAGTCCCAAAAGAGTTCCTGTGGAGAGATGGCTAATTGATGGGCCATTAGCTACTTCATTTGCATTGAAATGACACAGCAGTCAGGGACTGAACCAAGAGCTACCATCATGATTTACTTTTAAATCCACATTTGAAAACAAAACAAAGTCAGGTGTCTGTTTACAGCTATTCAATTAGGCCCTTCAAATCCGGCTCACATGGAATTCTGCACCATTCCTTCTGGACACCCACTCTCTCTTGTGAACACAGGAAATGTGCAAAGGGCTGCTTGTGAGCAAGATCAGCTGTGGTTGATGGAGGTGCCTTTTCCCCATTGGTGGTGGGGGGGGAGTATGCCTGCACCATTTTGGAGTCCTGCTTCTTTTTCTGCTCCTTCAGACGTGGCCGCCATTTTGTGTTGTGTGATTCCCCCCAACCCCATGGTAGCCTTTTTGTAACTAAAAAGTAAAGGGACCCCTGACCATTAGGTCCAGTCGTGTCCTACTCTGGGGTTGCAGCGCTCATCTCGCTTTACTGGCCGAGGGAGCCGGTGTACAGCTTCCAGGTCATGTGGCCAGCATGACAAAGCCGCTTCTGGCGAACCAGAGCAGCACACGGAAACGCCGTTTACCTTCCCTATTTATCTACTTGCACTTGACGTGCTTTCGAACTACTAGGTTGGCAGGAGCAGGGACCGAGCAACAGGAGCTCACCCTGTCACGGGGATTCGAACCGCCGACCTTCTGATCGGCAAGCCCTTGGCTCTGGTTTTACCAACAGCGCCACCCGCGTCCCGCTCTTTTTGTAACTAGCACCCATGGAAATGTTGGCAACCCCTGGTCTAGGTCAACTCCTATTCAGATGGCAACACCTCATCAGACTCAGCTTGGAATGGAAGGAAGGAAGGAAGGAAGGAAGGAAGGAAGGAAGGAAGGAAGGAAGGAAGGAAGGAAGGAATGGCCGGAAAGGCGGAAGCAACAGATGAGTGGAAGGGGGTGTTATGAGCAGCAGTAGTCACAACCATAGTAGCGAAGGGTGGGCTGGCAGGCAGCAGGTGCAGGGGTCATAATCTGCTGCCCCTCCATGATGAGCCCTGTGGCTCATCATGGCTCACAATAGGGCCAGGCCAATTGCTACAACCTCCTCAAAGAATAGTAGAGAAAAATCTAGCTTCTGCTGATTATTTCCTTCTGGAAATTATTTTATTTCTGTGTCAATTTGTTTTGGGTATTTAGTCCCCTGCCCTTGCAGTTCAAGCTGGTAGTTTGAAATGACAGAATGGAGTGGTAACAAAATGATTGGAGAGCAAGGGTTCACCCCAGCCTTGTTTTGAAAGTGGGATCCCTGTTTGCTCCAATTCTTCAGCATAGATAAAATAGCTGAACAAACATTCTCCCGCACAGAGTGACAGGATGATGTCCTCTGTCCCTTTTGAATCTCTGTTAATCCTTAACAACCACAAGCAACAGTAAAAGGCACGGCCCCTCATTACCTTGTGCAGCTGGGGCCAAGCCCAGCAAGCGGGGCAGCAACAGCCTGTGATGGCCTGGGATTCAGACTCAGATGGTGAACCTGAGGGATCCCAGCCTGCACAGGATTCCCCGCCTCCAGAACCAGCAGAGCCGGGGCGAGGGCTTGAGTCGGAAGGGTCCTCACCTGTGCTGGATCCTCAGGTGCAGGCATCTGCTGAGTCTGCTCTGGCTCCTGATGGGGTGGAGGACCCATTGCCTGCAGGTGCTCCACTCCCAGCCCCGTCAGGGGGAAGCTGAGGTTGCCTCTGGGTCCGGTAACCCTCCAGCCTCTCCTGAGCTGCAGAGGTTCAGGGCAGAGAGGCAAAGGGAACTGAGTTTCCGCAGGAGGAGTGCTCGCCTCCAAGCCAGGAGAGGCGAGTCACCTGAGGATCGGAGCCGCCCTATGCCTCGGGACAGATAAAAGCCGGCCAGCCCCAGCCCCAAGTTGCGGGAGCAACATTGCTGGTTGTCGGTTCCTGCCTGTGTTCCTGACCTTGCCTAGTTTCCTGCCCTGCACCCTGCCTCAGCTTCATCAGACGGACCCCTCATAGACTCCTTAGACTTCGGACCGGACCCAGACCTTGCCTCTTGGATTGCCCTTGGACCAGCACACAGCCCAGCAGATGTTAGCTGAGCAGCTTTCAGTAACCTGCATGCCGTCTCCCATTCAGGCATGCCAGACCTGTTTGGCTTCCTCACCATTCTCTGTTTCTTTTACCCAAACACACTCCTGGTGATGGTGATGGTGATTTACAGATTAAAAATGGGGACAATATAACACCATGTGGAAGAATGCAGCAGCCGGAGGAGGAAATTGTGTTTTGAACAGGAGGAGAAAGAGAAATCTCTATTTCGCCAGCTAAGGACACTGCAATTCACAGTGTTGTGGGAGAGGCGATTAGGTGGAATGCACAATATTGTCGTTGGCTATCAGTTAAAGTAGAGCAAAAGAATAGCGACAAACTAATCCTGGAGAGAGAGGCTAGTTGAGAAAGCCACATAAAATGCAATGCAGCAGCTGAAGCACCTTACAGGAGCAAAGGGGGCAGTGTGAGTAGATAATAATAATAATAATAATAATAATAATAATAATAATAATAATTTATTTGTACCCCGCCCATCTGGCTGGGTCCCCCCAGCCACTCTGGGCAGCCAAAGTAGAGCCTTGAAGAACATTCAGGGAGACACTCTGTGTAGGGATAGGAAGGGAATTGCTAGTGTGAGCTTAAAATGGGTACAGGCAGACATGGGGAGGGCATGGGGCTGCAGGAGGGACTTCCCACAAACGGAGCAATAAATATGTTATGTACTGAACTGATTGGCCTACAGGAGCAGCCAATCAGGCTCCTGTATGAAGTGAATCAGCAACTGGATTGGCCTACAAGAGCAGCCAATCAGGAGTCCGGATGAAGTGAATCCGCAACCTGATTGGCCTACAGGAGCAGCCCATAATTAACCAATCAGGCAGGACCCATTGTGTATATATAGCAGACGTTTGGGGGAAAAGTTTTTTGAGTCACTGTTCACTGTTTTACAAGCTGCAATAAAGAGCATGAAACCACTACAGGACTCTGAGTATATTTCAAAATAGAAGCTTCCTTGGAAGATGCAGAGAATGAAATTGGAGAGGAGGAGTGGGTGAGGGATGAGGACACCATAGAGATGTCTCCATTGAGCCTATGCCCTTCCAGTGCAATGACACTTGCTTCTGAGGAGACATTTTAGGCCTGCACTTGTCCGACCCTCAGATCTCCTTGTCCTGGCCTCAGCATGAGAGAGGTGGAGGCTTCCCCTCCTGCCACCCCCCAAGGTAGCTGTACGAGGCACCTTGTTGGCCTTCTGAGAGGATGAAGCCTCTAGAGTTAACAGCGAATGGTCATAACATCTTTAATGATAACCATGTAAAGGTTTGGAAATAAAAAAAGATCTGCAAATATGGAGTAAAATGCAATTGTCTCTGCTGGGCAAAATCTCGGCTATAAAAATGAACACACTCCCCAAAATGCTATTCCTTTTCCAGACAGTTCCTATAGTTAATGACATTTGAAATTTCAAGGAATGGCAGAAAGATCTATCTAGGTTTATTTGGCAGGGGAGAAAACCCAGGATAAAACATAAAACTATGATCAATATCAAAGAGAGAGGTGGTTTTGCTCTCCCTGACTTACTAATATATTTTGACGCATCATGTTTATGTTGGTTGAAAGAATGGATTCTACTGAAGAACAGCCACTTCTTAGATCTTGAAGGGCACGATCTAAAATTTGGGTGGCATGCATGCCTGTGGTACAGGAAGGCTAGGATATATAAGGGATTTTCAAACCACAAAATCAGGGGAAAACTTTTTTCTTTTCTTATTTTATTTTTCCATTTTCTTTTTTTATTTGCATTTTCAAAAACAGGAAAACCCCCTCCCCCTCCCTCCCCTCCCCCTGTCCCATTTACAACTTTGTACCAAATACAACATGTATACATATACCATATGGCTTCCCTTCCACCCTTTTCCTGGTTCCTTTGCTTTTCTACTACTCCCGTGCCTTTGGGGAATGGAGTGGGGTTGGCATTAAATTAGATTTTCTCCTTCTTGTCAATTCTCAAATTTGTTCCTCTGGCTCCACCAGTTCTCTGTTCTCACTGGCCTTGGTCCCTGCACTCAAGAAAGAGCAACAATGCTCTTATTATTATTACATATATACCCCAGCTTTCTTCCAAGGAGCTCAAGGTGGCAAATACGGTTTGCCAACTGCCTATTTTATCCTCACAACAACCCTGTGAGGTAGGTTAGGCTGAGAGGCAGTGACTGGCCCAGGGTCACCCAGTGAGCTTCATACATGAGTATGAATTTGAACCCTGCCCTGCCAGGTCTTAGTCCAAACATTCTAGCCAGAACTCTTAAGTTCTGATAATGCGTACTGGGATAACAACTGACGTCTTTCTAAGTGGCATATTTTTTTTTATGGCACTATATACGCACAGCTCTATTTTCAGACGTTTTCATTGCCTTTGGTTAATCTCACCCTGTTTTTGACAGGTAGAACAATCCTAACGGGGCCACGGATGTACAGAGCGGCGGATTCTCTGCCACATCCAAAGCTCTTTCTGCTCTTGCTTACCAGGGCAGAAGATGTGAGTGGTGAGGATGTTTCTTTCATTTTCTGCTGCACCTGCTCTAAGCTGTCGCACCTGAGAGGCTTGAAGATCAGGCCTGTTAGAAGATCATGCAAATCAAAGCTTCTGGCACCCTGTGTCAGGAAATGGCCTCTACTCACATGTAGAACCTCGGCAGAGACACATGCCCGACTGGCAAGTTCCCTCCTTCCTGGGCTTTTTAGGCATTCCTCTCCCCGAACATCACAGCGACAGGTGCCAGAAGACACCTGCACACTTAGGGATCTGCAGAGCTTGTGCAGTTGCGTAACAGACCACAGCAACTCAGCATGTAGGCTAAATCTACTTTATTACATATCTACACACAGAGAACTTCATCATGGCTCCCTCTCTCTAACATCAGGCAGCAAAGAGAAAGAACAAAGGACAATAGTCCCACTTCAGGGAACACAGTAAGACAAACACCCTGTCTTCCGTCACTTCCCACGCCAGTGGAATCAAAACACATACCCAGTAATGTGATAAACAATAAACCCATGACTGCACACCCCCAACCCCACCCTGAAATGCCCTACTTCAGGGGCTTCTGCTGGCAGAGGGACCACTGGCAGAATCTTATCACCCATTTGGGCAACTATGAGGCCTCTCCACCACAGCGGTGCTCCCCTCTCTGCCAGCGAAAAGAGGTGGCTGTGCAGTATCCTAAACCCACACTGCAACACCGGGGGTTGGATTACAGACACACTCACTTCCCCCCTTTCTTTTCTAGGTATAAATCTTTCCATTCGTCAGGACTAAGCTTTTTCTTTTCTGCATCATTATATGAGCCCTTGAATGTATCACGGGTATTTTTTATGCTAATCATGTCCTCAAAAGGGCATTGCTCTCCCTTCCACTTTTTCTGTCCAAAAATTTTATACACATATTCTCTAATACTTCAGCTCAAGTCATTAATAAAAATGTCAAGCAGATCTAGACCCAGGATTGCCTTCATATAGCCTTCTTCTTTGACACTGATCCAGCCATAATTGCTCTGTTAGTGTGAATTATCAAGAAATTGTGTACCCAACGTGATGGCAGTTTCTTCTTGAGTTTACTTATGAGACTGTCATAGGGAACTGTGTCAAGAGTCTCACTAAAGTCAAGGTACATTATATCAGAACTGAGAGTGAATGTGGCTCTTATCTCATGCTTCATTGGGCTTCTGAGCTTTCTTGAGTTTCTTTACTTTTTATTATATACTAGCAAAATGTCTGTCATTGTGTTGGATGTTGTTGTTGTTGTTCAGTCGTTCAGTCGTGTCCGACTCTTCGTGACCCCATGGACCAGAGCACGCCAGGCACGCCTATCCTTCACTGCCTCTCGCAGTTTGGCCAAACTCATGTTAGTAGCTTCGAGAACACTGTCCAACCATCTCATCTTCTGTCGTCCCCTTCTCCTTGTGCCCTCAATCTTTCCCAACATCAGGGTCTTTTCTAGGGAGTCTTCTCTTCTCATGAGGTGGCCAAAGTACTGGAGCCTCAACTTCAGGATCTGTCCTTCCAGTGAGCACTCAGGGCTGATTTCTTTAAGAATGGATAGGTTTGATCTTCTTGCAGTCCATGGGACTCTCAAGAGTCTCCTCCAGCACCATAATTCAAAAGTGTTGGATGTTAGGTGTGTGGAAAATGAGCTTGTATGTCACAAAGACCTACAAGCTGTGCTGTTTTTCTAGAGAAAGAGGTGCCAGAGCTCACCATGAACTTCTCCCTTGCTCTCTTACGTAGAATAGCAATGGTGCCCACCTGAGAGGTGCCAGATCTGAGCTCCGGTGAGCTGAAAAAAAGCCCTGCATACAAGTAGTGCAGTGCTCAGCCCCATGACCACCACCACTGAAGCACCTATGGGATCCTGGTCACCATCAAGCACAGAAGGAAGGTTTTGCCCTCAGTCCTCAAGCGAAGAAGAAGAAGAAGAAGAAGAAGAAGAAGAAGAAGAAGACCACGAAGAGTTTGGATTTGATATCCCGCTTTATCACTACCCTATGGAGTCTCAAAGCGGTTAACATTCTCCTTTTCCCTTCCTCCCCCACAACAAACACTCTGGTTGTCTGGTTGGGCATGAGGGTCCGGCTGCACAAGGCATGCAAGCTCCGCCCCCAGTCGGTCTCAGACTCCTTATTGGCAGCCGAGCAACGCAGCTGAGGAGCCTCCCTGGCCGGCAGGGAGGGAGAGGAGCTGCTTCCTTTGAAATCCGGGAAATTTAAGGGATATCAACCATCCGGGATAGCAGCGGGAAATGGCATTGGAATAAGACAGCCTGCCTGCCGTCTACAAACTCGCTCTTTCGCTCACCCGTTTCGCGCAGCCTCTGGAGCGCAGGGTGGCGAGGCTACTTGGTGCCATTGAACCGCCCTCGCGGCATCCCTTATTTTCAAATCCGAAAGTTGGGAAAAATCCCTTATTTTCAAATCCGAAAGTTGACAGCTATGGGAGGGAGATAGATAGATTTGGGAGGGAGGAAGTTGCCGGCACTGTTTACTGTTAAGTACCGCCAGGAAAAAGCACTGGCAGTCTACAAATTTAATAAATAAATGAATAAAATTATGAACTTGGGAGCATTCAGCTATGCTCTGTGAAATACACACATTCCACATATCATTTTTTGCATGTACTGGGGTAGTCCCCGATTTCTGATGACTGACCCTCCTAAATCACTGTCGCTATTCTGTTTTCTAAGGAGATTTTGGAGGCTCCTATGAAGAAACGCGGGTGGCGCTGTGGGTTAAACCACAGAGCCTAGGGCTTGCTGATCAGAAGGTCAGCGGTTCGAATCCCTGCAACGGGGTAAGCTCCCGTTGCTCAGTCCCTGCTCCTGCCAACCTAGCAGTTCGAAAGCATGTCAAAGTGCAAGTAGATAAATAGGAACCGCTGCAGAGGGAAGGTAAATGGCCAGAGGCGTAGCAAGCCCAGGTGGTACCCGGGGCAGAATTTTTTTTGTCACCCCCCACCACTTTAATTTAAAAAAATTTAAAAAATTAAAAAGTGTCAACCCCCCCCCTCTGATGGTGCCACTTTGCGAGGTGTGGGGGTTGTGTGTGTGTGTGTCTATTATCTCTTTTTTCCCCAATAAAGTTAAAATAAATAATAATAAAAAAAAATGTAAAAAAATAAAAATAAAAAGTGTCACCCCCCTCTGATGGTGCCACTTTGTGAGGTGTGGGGGTTTTGTGTGTGTCTATTATCTCTATGGTGCTGGAGGAGACTCTTGAGAGTCCCATGGACTGCAAGAAGATCAAACCCATCCATTCTTAAAGAAATCAGCCCTGAGTGCTCACTGGAAGGACAGATCCTGAAGTTGAGGCTCCAGTACTTTGGCCACCTCATGAGAAGAGAAGACTCCCTAGAAAAGACCCTGATGTTGGGAAAGATTGAGGGCACAAGGAGAAGGGGACGACAGAAGATGAGATGGTTGGACAGTGTTCTCGAAGCTACTAACATGAGTTTGGCCAAACTGCGAGAGGCAGTGAAGGATAGGCGTGCCTGGCGTGTCTTGGTCCATGGGGTCACGAAGAGTCGGACACGACTGAACGACTGAACAACAACAACAAATTATCTCTTTTTCCAATAAAGTTAAAATAAAAAAAATAAAAATAAAAAAGTGTCACCCCCCCTCTGATGGTGCCACTTTGTGAGGTGTGTGTGTGTGTGTGTGTGTGTGTGTGTGTGTGTGTCTATTATCTCTTTTTTTTCAATGCAGTTAAAATAAAATAATAATAATAAAATGATTAAAAAATCAATCAATCAATCAATAAAAATAAAAAGTGTCACCCCCCCTCTGATGGTGCCACTTTGAGACGTGTGGGGGGTTGTGTGTGTGTCTATTATCTCTTTTTTTCAATGAAGTTAAAATAAAAATAATAATAAAAAAATTAAAAAAAAAATTTTTTTAAAAAGTGTCACCCCCCTCTGGGGTGGAACCCGGGGCGGATCGCCCCCACCCCCGTTGCTACGCCCCTGTAAACGGCATTTCCATGCGCTGCTCTGGTTCACCAGAAGCGGCTTAGTCATGCTGGCCACATGACCCGGAAGCTGTACGCCGGCTCCCTCGGCCAGTAAAGCGAGATGAGCACCGCAACCCCAGAGTCGGTCACGACTGGACCTAATGGTCAGGGGTCCCTTTACCTATGAAGAAACAACCATGTTGCAAGAGGTTGCCATTCTTTGGTTCCCAGAGCCGAGTAGGAGGAGCAAATGCATCCTGAAGTTGGTACATGGGAAGGGACAGGGCTGGTCCACGGCTTCTCTTCCATCCCTTTAAAATGCACCTCCAGTCCATGTTGCTGACTGCAGCTGAGGTGCGTGGATTGACAGCATGTACAGACAAATCCATTGCAAGATGAAATCTGTTAATAAATATCACCGCATTTTTTTAAAGGCAAAATGTCACAGGCAGCTTGTTTCAAGAGTGAGCACAGGACAAGTTGCTGCATCGTAAATGAGCAAGAGGCAAAGGAGAGTCTTCAGAGATGTGTAACAGTGAGAGGGTGGAGAAGCAGGCCATAATCCTCACTGTGAAAACTGGTACAAACACACAGCTGTATTTTCGTTTCGTGTTGCAAGGTATTTTGGGAGGAGGAATAAGGAACCTTTGACAATTGTCACTCAAATGTACTTTTTATCAGCTTAAGCTGTGGCTCCTCGCCAGCTAAATCTTCTTTCCTCTTTGCTGGTGACAACCTGCAAAGAACCCTAGACAATGGCAGCTCCGGGTCATCCCCTAGTCTCAGCTTTATGGCTTGTATCCTGTCCTTTTACTTGCCATGTTCTGATGATAAAGGCTTTCATTTTCCTGTCTTCTTGGTAGCTTCATCTTAGAACTCAGGCTTCTCAGCCACAAAGGCGGGGAAGGAATTCTCCTTTAGGAAACTGTGGTGCAAACTGGTTTTTCTAAGACAAACAAACAACTAACACCTTCTGCTAAAGCAATCGCTAGATTTTATTTTATTTCATTGGTGTAAAAACCAAAAAATTTGGTTGCCAGATTTTATTTTGTATAGCTGGAATGTTCCTTTTTGGGGAAAGCTGCCAGCGCTCTTTTCAATTGCACTTGAACTACATAGGCTGTGCATGAGCGCTAAGGAGCAGAGCTACTGAATTCCAGCTGTAGCACACTGTCATACAAGCTGCCCTCTGAGAAATAAATACAAAACAGACAATACGGTACAGTAGAATAATATATCAAAATGACGCAAACCGTGAAGAATATTCAGTCATATATATATGCCAGTGATGGCTAACCTTGACACTCCAGATGTTTTGGAACTACAACTCCCATCATCCCTAGCTAACAGGACCAGTGGTCAGGGATGATGGGAGTTGTAGTCCCAAAACATCTGGAGTGTCAAGGTTAGCCATCACTGATATATGCATATGCAACTGGAGGAAATCTACTCTATACAACGTACAAATGTCTCAAAAGGTGCAAAGAGATTCAAAAGTGCAATGTCCGATGTGCAACAAGTCCAATGTCATAAAGTGCTAAAGTCTCTCAGGAGTCCATGTCTGCTTCTCCCGACGGGCAGCTAGCTTGTATTATCCCCGTTTCACTATTATTGTTTCTTCAGGGACGGACATCATCAAATTGTTCATACATAAACACTTAACTAGGCTGAACAATTATAATAATATAATACAAGCTAGCTGCCTGTCGGGAGAAGCAGACGTGGACTCCTGAGAGACTTTAGCACTTTATGACATTGGACTTGTTGCACATCGGACATTGCACTTTTGAATCTCTTTGCACCTTTTGAGACATTTGTACGTTGTATGGAGTAGATTTCCTCCGGTTGCATGTGCATATATATAAAGGTAAAGGTAAAGGGACCCCTGACCATTAGGTCCAGTCGTGTCCGACTCTGGGGTTGTGGCGCTCATCTCGCGTTACTGGCCGAGGGAGCCGGCGTACAGCTTCCGGGTCATGTGGCCAGCATGACAAAGCTGCTTCTGGTGAACCAGAGCAGTGCACAGAAACGCTGTTTACCTTCCCACTGGAGTGGTACCTATTTATCTACTTGCACTTTGACGTGCTTTCGAACTGCTAGGTTGGCAGGAGCTGGGACCAAGCAACGGGAGCTCACCCCATCGCGGGGATTCGAACCGCCGACCTTCTGATCCGCAAGCCCTAGGCTCTGTGGTTTAACCCACAGTGCCATCTGGGTCCCTTATATGATTGAATATTCTTCATGGTTTGCATCATTTTGATATAGCCCTCTGAGAAATGGCAGGGCTCAAGTGCTTCCTTAGCAATCCCTTTCCTTCCACCGCAGGTTCTGTTCAGGGGAAGGAGACAGGTGACGTGGCAACAACTTAAACCAGTTGCAGCTTTGAGCAGTTGCAGCACTGTGAGTAATATATGGGCTTGGCTCGCTGAATCTACCAATGCCAGCCACGAGACCAATCAGAAAGCTTTTTGTGTTCATTCTCCTTCCAGGATCTCAACTCTTTATCCTGCTCCAGGCCCTGCCTCTTTGGTCTACCCTGCTACTAGAATTGTTAAGGCAAAAATGGTCAACGCTATATATGAATGGCATCAGCTGGCACAGCTTGAAATGAATTTTCCCAAGCAAACCCTTATCTCAAGATCTAGATATTGAATATCTGTGGAAATGTACGCATCCACTTGTCGGCATTAGATACACCACGGCGTTCAGTAATTGGCACTCAATATTCACCATTATTGAATATTCAGGATTTCATACTACGTGGTCGCTGGCAGTATTTGACAGTCTGCAGTCGCTGGGTGCAGTTCATCTGAAGAGCCCCATCAGCAGAAGCCCTATACAAGGATTTCTGCTGGCACAACGGGACTTTCCTCCCCCCCCCCTTGTGGCTCCCCTGCACCCCTTGAAAATGGCTCAGGGGGTGGGTGTCGAGATAACCCCCAGAGAAGCACCTGGGTTGAGGAGGGGGGAGCTTGTTCTCTCCAGCAAGCTGAAATGCTTGAGCACATTCACCATCGTGTGATGTTGACTTCCACCCGATGCCATTTTTAACCTGCCATTCTAACAAAGAGGACAGACAAAAAAGTTGGTTAAAATACTGTATGTCAGGTGGAAGTCAACACTTGGCGTATTTTTCATTTTTTTCTTTTGTGGAATGGTAGCAATGCAAGGCACACAAGATAATGAACAAGATGGTTGATATATAGTTAAATTTTAATATCTGAACCCTTGCATTGTAAAACTGTTTATATGAAAATATACGCATCTTTTTTTCCTCCTTTTTCTCTGCTCTTACTCTTTTTTCTTTCTTTTTCTTCTTTTCTTTTCTTTTCTTTTTCTTTCTTCTTTTATTGTTGTTATATTGTGCTTGTGCTTGTGCTTGTGAATTTGAATTTTGTTTTGAATTGGATTTTGTGTTTTTGTTGTGTAATGTTTAAAGATGAATAAAGTTAATTAAAAAGCAAAACAAAACAAAAAAGCTTTCACCCGCACATCGACCCTGTGAATTTGAGAGATCCAAGCCTGGTTCGAAGTCACTCTAGCCACTTGCGCCCCAGACAGAAACTCACTGCACTTGTTTTCCTATATGGAAAAAGAAATAAAAGTTATTACTGCGGTTGCAATACAAGCAGCATAAGCAATAGATTGCACAAACTGCAACCAGAATAAAATCACCCAGCAGTGTTTTCTACCACAAAAAGATCCACTTTTTTTCTCCTTTTCTTTTTTCTTTTCTTTTCTTTTCTCATCCATAATTCATCTCAGACTCACCTGCCCCCTCCTATCTGCTTCTTTGATCTCTCTTCACTTTTGTTACATCACTGAATGTCATTAAGTAGCTGTTTATTGGAGCTGTTCAACTTATTCATAGAAAAAAAAAATGGACTGAGAATTTAACCTTCTTGCTCTTTCTGGGTTTTTGCATTCTTTTATCTGCTTGGGCCTTTGTTGTCTGCAGTCAATTATGAATAAATCACGTGAATACACTTATTTGGGAACTCTTCCCTTTGGCTGGTTGTTTGCACAGTTCAGTGCTCCGTGATTGGGCACCTGGATCACATGATCAAGTGGCTGATTCTTCATAACTGAAACTAAAGATTTTCCAGCCAGTCATTGTTTGGTGGGGGGGGGGGGAATCATTAAAAAAACCACCCTTCATCTTCTCACAAGTCTCCAAGAATTTGTGAATAATACAGTCCCAACAAAGTACAGCAGGTCAAGCTCATCGTGCCATACAGTGAGCTTTGCTGTTTACTGTCTCTGACAGATCATTAGAGAAGGTGTTAAAGAAACCCACAGATATTTCTGACCTCTCTGACTCCCACAAGACACTTCCTCCTCCAGTTTATCTTCACTCTCTGGTAGCAGTCAGTCACCTCGCTATTGCCAGAACCATATTATAAGGCGAGCATAGAGTAGAATGCCTTCATCGCCCTGATCTGGCCACAGTGATCCATGCGACGGTCACCTCCAGGCTTGATTATTGTAACTCGCTCTACGCGGGGCTGCCCTTGAAGCTGACCCAGAAACTCCAGCGGGTGCAGAATGCCGCGGCGAGGCTCCTTACGGGGTCTTTGCCGCGGGACCACATTCATCCAGTGCTTTACCAGCTGCACTGGCTCCCGGTGGAGTACAGGATCAGGTTTAAGGTGCTGGTTTTGACCTTTAAAGCCCTATGTGGCCTAGGACCCTCGTACCTACGGGACCGCCTCTCCTGGTATGCCCCACAGAGGACCTTAAGGTCCACAAATAACATTTTGGACGTCCCGAGCCACAAGGTTGTTAGACTGGTTTCAACTAGGGCCAGGGCCTTTTCTGTACTGGCCCCAACTTGGTGGAACACTCTTTCTCAAGAGACCAGGGCCCTGCGGGATTTGACATCCTTCCGCAGGGCCTGCAAGACAGAGCTGTTCTGCCTGGCCTTCAGGTTGGACTCAGTCTGATTTTTTTCCTCCCCTTATGGTTTTGATTATGGGCGATAAATGAAGCAGCATTTTAAATTTTAAATTGTATTTTAACCTGTATTTTAATTAACAGTTTTTTCTTTCTTTTATACTTTATTGTAATTTTATTGATGTTAGCTGCCCTGAGCCCGGTTTCGGCTGGGAAGGGCGGGGTATAAATAAATAATAATAATAATAATAATTATTATTATTAGAACCCTCTGCACAAGACATAAGGGCAGAGCTAGAGCATCTCCACAGATGGATCCCCAGCCTCTGGCTGAAGACCTCCCGTGAGGGAGAACCCACCACCTCCTTTGGTAGAAGGTCACCCTTCCTATTTTACCCAGGCCAACCTAACCAAGAGCACTTCCTAATACAAACCCTGGAAGGAAAAGGTAGGAGAGAGCAATGTCACAGTGACAAAAGGCAGGGGCAGGAGAAGGAGATCCTGAAACAGCCAAGCACGTTCTCTCCCTAAGAGCTCCCTGCCTTCAACAAGCAGAAAAGAGAGTGGAACATAAAAAAAGATTTCTATATTAAACTGAAGGAACCCACTCTATGTATGTAAAAGTGTTTGCACTTGTATTCATAGGTATGTATATATTGTAGGAATGTTTATATATAATATAGCAGGGTTAAACGTTTCCTTATTTAAATTTCATAGAATCATAGAGTTGGAAGAGACCACAAGGGCCATCCAGTCCAACCCCCTGCCAAGCAGGAAACACCATCAAAGCATTCTTGACAGGTGGCTGTCAAGCCTCTGCTTAAAGACCTCCAAAGAAGGAGACTCCACCACACTCCTTGGCAGCAAATTCCACTGTCAAACAGCTCTTACTGCCAGGATGTTCTTCCTAATGTTTAGGTGGAATCTTCTTTCTTGTAGTTTGAATCCATTGCTCCGTGTCCTCTTCTCAGGAGCAGCAGAAAACAACTTTTCTCCCTCCTCTATATGACATCCTTTTATATATTTGAACATGGCTATCATATCACCCCTTAACCTTCTCTTCTCCAGGCTAAACATACCCAGCTCCCTAAGCCGTTCCTCATAAGGCATCGTTTCCAGGCCTCTGACCATTTTGGTTGCCCTCCTCTGGACACGTTCCAGCTTGTCAGTATCCTTCTTGAACTGTGGTGCCCAGAACTGGACACAGTATTCCAGGTGAGGTCTGACCAGAGCGGAATACAGTGGTACTATTACTTCCCTTGATCTAGATGCTATACTCCTATTGATGCAGCCCAGAATTGCATTGGCTTTTTTAGCTGCTGCATCACACTGTTGACTCATGTCAAGTTTGTGGTCTACCAAGACTCCTAGATCCTTTTCATATGTACTGCTCTCAAGCCAGGTGTCACCTATCCTGTATTTGTGCCTTTCATTTTTTTTGCCCAAGTGTAGTACTTTACATTTCTCCCTGTTAAAATTCATCTTGTTTGCTTTGGCCCAATTCTCTAATCTGTTAAGGTCATTTTGAAGTGTGATCCTGTCCTCTGGGGTATTAGCCACCCATCCCAATTTGGTGTCATCTGCAAACTTGATCAGGATGCCCTCAAGCCCATCATCCAAGTCATTGATAAAGATGTTGAATAAGACTGGGCCCAAGACAGAACCCTGTGGCACCCCACTAGTCACTTCTCTCCAGGATGAAGGGGATCCATTAATGAACACCCTTTGGTTTCGGTCAGTCATCCAGTTACAAATCCACTGAATGGCAGCATTGTCTAGCCCGCATTTTACCAGCTTCTTTACAAGAATATAATGGGGCACCTTGTCAAAGGCCTTGCTGAAATCAAGATAGGCTACATCCACAGCGTTCCCTTCGTCTACCAGGCTTGTAATTCTGTCAAAAAATGAGATCAGATTAGTCTGACATGACTTATTTTTCAGAAACCCATGCTGACTTTAGTGAGATTTACACAGCAGCAAGCGGATTGCTGACTCGTTTGAGTCCTTTTAATAATTGTGTCTTCTACCTTCCTGCCTTCTTGGTTGTTAATCCCTTTTGTCCCTCTTAAAAGAAAAATACACATGAATCTGAATGATAACAAAATAAACTAGTTTACTATCAGATTCATTGAGTGCATACTTAGGTTACGAAAGATATGAACTATATATTAGATATTAGTGAGTCCTAAAAAGACTCCATCAGAGCATTTACTACTTAACACTTCTATCAGCAGCAGCCTAACCGACCAGCGGACCAAACTGACTGTCACATAGAGGCAGTTAGTCCTCTCTTAGAATGTTGGATTCGACTGACATATCCCACATATATATGTCTGTAGGTGTCTGTAGGTCTCTCTCTGGGTGCGTGTCTTTATTTTCAGTATGGCATTTGTAAAAATGAATAATGAACAAATAAATACTGCGTGAGACATTGGCTGGCGTGCACATAAGAAGCTCCAATAACAACAGAGGAATCAAACTGCTGTGTAGGTACTTGTGCTCCCCTGCTAGAGTTGGCCCTACACTCATCACTTGTGAGATTAAGGACTTCAGATACAGTCATAGGTCTTCTTCTCAATCTGGCTCCATTTGCCCATGGCTATCTCAACTCAGCACTCACGAAATTAGAAGACGCCTGCTTCTTGGGAGAAAAGCAATGACAAACCTAGACAGCATCTTAAAAAGCAAAGACATCACCTTGCCAACAAAGGTCCGTATAGTTAAAGCTATGGTTTTCCCAGTAGTAATGTACGGAAGTGAGAGCTGGACCATAAAGAAGGCTGATCGCCGAAGAATTGATGCTTTTGAATTATGGTGCTGGAGGAGACTCTTGAGAGTCCCATGGACTGCAAGAAGATCAAACCTATCCATTCTTAAAGAAATCAGCCCTGAGTGCTCACTAGAAGGACAGATCCTGAGGTTAAGGCTCCAGTACTTTGGCCACCTCATGAGAAGAGAAGACTCCCTAGAAAAGACCCTGGTGTTGGGAAAGGTTGAGGGCACAAGGAAAAGGGGACGGCAGAGGACGAGATGGTTGGACAGTGTTCTCGAAGCTACTAACATGAGTTTGGCCAAACTGCGAGAGGCAGTGAAGGATAGGCGAGCCTGGCGTGCTCTCGTCCATGGGGTCATGAAGAGTTGGACACGACTGAACGACTGAACAACAAAATCTCAACTCAACACCTTTATTGGCATATATAAAAAGGAGACATACAAACCATCTATTTATATAATATTTCTATATAATATAATATTTCTGAAAGCATGCAATAAATAGAAAAGGATAAAAGTATCCTCATTAGTCACTATTGGTCAGGCTAGATATACTGGCCTTGATTTCAAAAAGCCTAGTCAGATATTGAGCCATAGCTCTAGTGAGGGCAGAGGAATCATCTCTCAGCAGGAACTGGATCGTAAGTTGGTTATTGAAAAGGGCACTAGGCCACATTGAGGACATTGAAGGGCCAATTCGGAAGATATTAGAGATTGTTCCAGAAACATTCCAGAAGATAGGAAAAACATATTCTTATACGCGAGCACAGCTGCTAGACTATTACTAGCACAATGTTGGAAAGGGGAAGAGATCCCAACGATACAGGAGTGGCATGTAAAAATTGTAGAATTTATGAATTTGGCTAAAATGACTGCGGCTATTAGAAACATAACAAAACAAAAAATTAATGGAGAGTGGAAATACATGGAAGAATACTTAAAGAAGGAAGGAGTAAATATGGAATTAACGATCTGCTTAGATTGATACATATAATTTGGAGAAATGAAATTGTAAATAAGAACTAGTTATGTTACCAAATAGGTCGTTTAAATATTGCATTTTATGAATTTGATATACCACAAAGTAACAAGGAGGAAAGAAAAAAAGAAAACCTGAGGATGAACTTCAGGAAGTAATTTTAAATGTTTGGGGGGGGTGGGGAGGGGGTTACGTATGTAGGGGAGGGATTTGTTTGAATGTTTTTGTATGACTCTGTATAACTTTTGTGTGTGACTGTTTGATATGGTTGTATGGGTGTATATTATAATTTTGTGAAATAAAATTAATAAAAATTATAATAAAAAAAGAGAGGGGACAATCCAGGATCATGTGGTCCATAGAGTCCAGCACATTTGTGAGGGCGATCTGGCTGCGACATCTGTCACCCCATTGATCGCCAGAGTTGATTCGGCTGATCTGGCTGGCTAGGCGGGTGTCCCCTTCCTCCCTCACCACTCCATGTGCGTCCCTCCCGAAGCTACACGCTCGGTGGAAGAGGACGACCATCCCAGATAGAAGAAGTGTACCGTTCTTTGGTCAAGGGTATACGATAGCTGCACTCCCCTGCTAGAACCTCCAAACAAGCTCACCCATAGCTATCACTGACAAGCTCTTCTCTTTGAGCAAAAATGCCATTCCAAAAAGTCTCTGCTGATAAATTCATCAACGGTGACTGACAGGGGACTACACCCCCCTGTCCCGCTTGGCCCACCAAAGGTGGAGGAGAGAAGGATTTGGCCCAGTGACCAGAGCCAGAAGCCCACTCTTTCGCCCATCTCGTACCTAGCCCATTTGAGGTTTGCCTTGGCCATGCCAGGCTCCTTGGAGATGCAGAAAGGCAGCACACCATTTGCAGAAATAACATTGGGGTTTCTCTGTCTCCAGAGGAAGTATGTAGACAAATAAGTCCAAATGTTTCCCTCCTCAAAGCCATCAAAACACCAATGTCTCTGTAATATTTAATGGCTTGTTTTGCTCCCTAAATGATACAATGAAAAGGATTATTAATGTTAATAGCATTCTTATCATATTTTAATGGCATCATGTATAACCGAAATGTCATCTCAGCACATATTTCTCCCGCTTTCACCCAGGGCGTGGAGTAATCGTGCTCCAGAGAGATGCTGAGAGCAAGGAGAGAGCACAGCAGATGCCAGCCTGTGCACTCGGAGCTCAGAGAAGCATGGCTGGCGGGAGGGAGGGAGGGAAGGGGGGGGTAAAATGCAAAACAAAAGCCAACCCCTCTTTTCAGGGAGAGGGAGAGAAAAGATCGGAAGAGCAAGATGCTGGAGAAGAGCACGAGGAGCAAAACAACTCCCCGCCTCCGCCCCTAAAAGCCCTGCCTGCAATTTTGGTTTTTCCTTATTGTCTTGCCAGGTCCCCCTGTTTCTGGAGGAGGAGGAGGTGGCAGCAGTGATTTTTAAAAGGAGCTTCTCTTGAACTGCAGTGCTGGACTACTAACCCTTTTCCTATATTTATTGTGTCTGCGCTCGTGATGGCTTCTCACTCACTCTCTCCGACAAGGAAGACAAAGAAAGACACTTAAGAATATGAGAACATGGGAGGGGGGCTGTTTAAGCATCAGCATGGGGGAGAAGTCTGGAGAGAGAATAACATAGGGCTCTTCAGGGCTTCCAGCTGGTCCTATAGCCAGGATGGGGACAATGGTGCACCACACGCCCCCCCCCCATGAGACTTGTGTGATTCTTCCTTGCTGGGGGGGTGTTAATATGTTTTTTTTAAAAAAAACACAGCCAGATGGATGGTGTATAAACAATAAAATTATTATTATTATTAGTTTTCTTTTTTTAATAATATATTTTATTGATTTTATCATTTAAAAACAAACTTAACAAACATCATTAACAACATCAAATCTTTGTTTAGCCTGGGCCTCTCCATATCCGAGGCCCAGTAATTCTTTTTTACATAGCCTAATATTTTTTTTACTTCCTCCAGTCCCTTTTTTCTGACATTCATTGTAATTCTCTTTAACAGTTTTCTTCTTCCCCTTTTTTTTTACAAAAAAAATAAACCTTACAACCTCGTGTTTTTATTATGCATCGCATCTTATTTTCTTAACCTAAGCTTAACTACTTCTGCTGCCTGTACCAAATCAAATATAAATTTTTTCTTTAAATTTCTTCCAATCTTCTTCAACGCTCTCTTCCTTCTGTTCTCGGATTCGTCCAGTCATTTCGGCCATTTCCATAAAGTCCAGTAATTTCATTCGCCATTCTTCTAAAGTTGGTATCTCTTGGGATTTCCAGTTTTTAGCAAGAAGTAATCTTGCTGCTGTTGTAGCATAAAGAAAGAACCTCACATCCTCTTTTGTAATAGATTGTTGTATTTTAATGTTCTGTTGGAAGCCGCCCAGAGTGGCTGGGGAAACCCAGCCAGATGGGCGGGGTATAAATAATAAATTATTATTATTATTATTATTATTATTATTATTTTACAATATCCTTATTATTATTAGTTTTCAATAGTAACATCGTAAACATAACTTGGAAACAAAAACAACTCATGGAGTACATATTTTCAGATAGTCATGGCCATCAGCCTTGGATGCTTTAGCTGAGATTCCTGCATTGCAGGGGGTTGGACTAGATGACCCATGGGGTCCCTTCCAACTCTATGATTCTATGAAAAAGGACACCTCCTAGTAAACATTGGAATTGGCTCGCTATAGCTGTGCTGCCACTTCTAGACTGGTTGAAAAGCGTACTCGAGCATGAAGCCCAACAGGCTCAAGTGACCTGAGAAGCCAAGATGGGCCTAGCCTCGTTCCTCTCTGAGGAATCGGTGTTGGCACACTCGGCCTTTGGACGTGGTTCAGCTTCCTTCTCCAAGGAAACAGTGCCTACCCTTACAGCCTTTGGGCATGGTTTCCCGTCCCTCGAGGACAAACCCTGTACCCCTTTCAAGACTCCGGTTCCAAGACCTGTGTCGAGCCACTAAGGTAAAGGTAAAGGGACCCCTGACCGTTAGTCCAGTCGTGACCAACTCTGGGGTTGCACGCTCATCTCGCTTTACTGGCCGAAGGAGCCGGCGTACAGCTTCTGGGTCATGTGGCCAGCATGACAAAGCCGCTTCTGGCGAACCAGAGCAGTGCACGGAAACGCCGTTTACCTTCCTGCTGCAGTGGCACCTATTTATCTACTTGCACTTTGACGTGCTTTTGAACTGCTAGGTTGGCAGGAGCAGGGACCGAGCAACAGGAGCTCACCCCGTCGCAGGGATTCGAACCGCCGACCTTCTGATCAGCAAGCCCTAGGCTCTGTGGTTTAACCCACAGCACCACCCGCGTCCCATTTAGTGTCGAGCCACTAGCCACAGCTAAATCTGCAATAGCTGTGTTAGCAAACTCCTGAGCATACCTGGTGAGCTTCTCCCCCTTCGTAGCCCTCCTGCTCTGCGCATCAGGCGCATGCCCTCGACTGCATCAGTGGAACTCACCTCAGTGCACCTGCTGTTTATAACAGCAACAGACTTAGTATCTAAGTCTCCAGCAATGGGGTTGCCTAGGAAAACACACACATTTCCTTCCCATTCTGCAATGCACTGAACATCCCTGGTGAGTAAAATCAGCTTGGTATGAGGCCTTAGTACTTTGTGCAAGCCATCTCCATCCCTGAGGAAGAATCTATGCTTCCTGCCTTGTGACGTCTCCACCATAGCTGTCAACTTTCAGATTTGAAAATAAGGGATGCCGCGAGGGTGGTGCAATGGCACCAAGTAGCCTCGCCACCCTGCGCTCCAGAGGCTGCGCGCGAACGGGTGAGCGAAAGAGCGAGCGCATAGATGGCAGGTAGGCTGGCTGGCTGGTTGGGCGTGAGGGTCTGGCTGCACAAGGCATGCAAGCTCCGCCCCCAGTCGGTCTCAGACTCCTTATTGGCAGCCGAGGAACGCAGCTGAGGAGCCTCCCTGGCCGGCAGGGAGGGAGAGGAGCTGCTTCCTTTGAAATCCGGGAAATTTAAGGGATATCAACAATCCGGGATAGCAGCAAGAAACGGCATTGGAATAGGGGAGTTTCCTGCAAAAAAAGGGAGGGTTGACAACAGCCATCTCCACCCACATGTCAGACCCATCCATTGGCATCTTGGCTTTTTCCAGGTTTATCTTGTCACAGTTCCCGTCAGAAACCTTTTCTGACGGGGACTCGTTTCTCAATGTAGGTTGAGCCACTTCTGAGAATGCCCTGTTGGCCTTTGTTTCTGCACCACCCGCCTGTCCTGCCATTGATTCCACCTACATTGCACTGTCGGTGGTACCAGCAGTTCTTGGGACACAGCCTGGCTGGGTTGGGGTGGGGAATCAATTGCTGCGGATGAATTGCAATCAGCAGGGTTACTCTTGATCACTAGGGTTCATAAAGTAACTCACAATAATTACAAAATAAAATAAATACATAATAGCAACTGTTGCAATAAAACTATTAAAATACTTTATGTAAAGCATATGCTTCCAACAGCAGCCCAGCGCCAGCCTGCCACAACATCAACAATTCTCAGATAAATGCTTTCCTGGAAAGGAAAGTCTAAAAAAACAAACAAACAAACAAACTTTCTAACAGACAGAAACAAGCTCCCCAGGTGGAGTTCCTTTGCTAAAGAGTTCTGCATTGCTGGCTGCCACTCCTGTTTCTAACCACTCACCAAACCTCAAATTGTGGGGGAATCTGAACAGGGCACACAATATCGCAGTGTGTTTCATTAAATATCTCTATTGTGCAGCAGCTAATCCTGGTTTTAAAGATTCCATCAATTTTATCCAATTACGACTCCCTAAAATAAGAACAGTTTGTGTTGCATTGTTGACTGGAAGATCAAAAAAAGATTGAAGAACTGCGCAGAATTCAATTACTGGCAGTAGACAACTTAGAAATTCTACAGGGGGTTGCTGAAGCAACCTGATTGAAAAAGAGCATGCGTTTCTTCTTAAACGTACAGTTAATTTTATGCGTTCTTTTTTATTATTTAAGAATGTTAGAATCAGGTTGTCCAAGGGATAGCTAGTTTAACTGTTGAACTGTTGCTGTTTGTGAGTAAACCCCTATGCACAAGCACCTAGTCGTGTGCAGGGGTGCTACACCATCAAGACACCCACACAATCAGGCATCCCAACTATGCAGAGCTCTTCCACGTGAGCTGAAGAAGACACAGCAATGCGGCTAGAGCTCAAAGCACACCCTCAGTCTAGAGTCAACAAGATTACCTATGTCCTTAAAAAGGTAAGTCCAGACAGTTAAGTCCAGTCGCAAACGACTCTGGGTTTGCGGCGCTCATCTCGCTTTACTGGCTGAGGGAGCCGGCGTTTGTCTGCAGACAGTTTTTCCGGGTCATGTGGCCAGCATGACTAAGCCGCTTCTGGCGAAACCAGAGCAGCGCACGGAAACGCCGTTTACCTTTCCGCCGGAGCGGTACCTATTTATCTATTTGCACTTTGACGTGCTTTCAAACTGCTAGGTGGGCAGGAGCTGGGACCGAGCAACGGGAGCTCACTTCCGTCGCGGGGATTCGAACCGCCGACCTTCCGATCGGCAAGCCCTAGGCTCAGTGGTTTAGACCACAGCGCCACCCGTGTCCCTATGTCCTACAGGTGAGTAATGTGTAAATAGAGCTTGTGTCAAAGGTTTTGGGGGAAACCAAGTATTTACTGTCTCCCAGGCTCTCCCTATAGGTTGTCAAAATCTTGGTGCATAAGGACACCTACCATGGCAGCAATAAGAAAGCACTTACTGGGGAGGGAATCTCAATGCATGGGAAAGCAGTTGAACTCCAGCTTCCACAAGGTCTTCCTTTCTTGTCTGAGAGCTGCTGGACAGCTCCTGTCATAGTTGCAAGAGCTTATTGGTGTTAACGGAGCTTTCCCTTGAAATGCAAATAGCAGCCTCAGAGATGATATTTGTCAGGGCTGTGGGAGAGAGGGAAATAATTAACTTTCCCTCCCTACCTCCACCTGCTCAGACTTCTCCTGAGCTGCTGCCTACACACACAAAAAGATGCACATTAATTGGCTGGAGGAAATTAATGCCCCATCTGGTCTGGCCCTAAGACCACTACCCTAAGCAGAATGGAGGGGTGGGGGAGGAGTTAGAGCAGCCTGGGTCTGGTGGAGGAATGCCATTGTTTGAATAGTACTGCACACAGAGAGGGTACAGTCAGGGGCATTACTAGAGTGTGGCCCAAGTACAGTGGTACCTCGGGTTAAGTATGCTTCAGGTTAAGAACTCCGCTAAGAACAGAAATCGTGCTCTGGCGGCGCAGCGGCAGCAGGAGGTCCCATTAGCTAAAGTGGTGCTTCAGGTTAAGTACGCTTCAGGTTAAGAACGGACCTCCGGAACGAATTAAGTACTTAACCCGAGGTACCACTGTACCTAGCAATGCTCTCAGGTCCAGCCACAGCCATTGTTTTCCACTTGCAAGGAAGGTGCTTTTTGAAATATGTAGTTGGCCTTTCAATGTCACCCACAACTCAGTCGGAAGCAGCATCACCTATTCTTCCACCTCAGATCAAAACCTGAATTTCTGGTGATGGCTTGGAGATCCAGGTATTGCCAGATCGTGGCATTTATGCAATATAAATGGCAACAAAACAGCAGAGACAGAACCTTCACCCCTATGAATGTATTATTATTTGTAGCAGTGGTTTAAAGGTAAAGGGACCCCTGACCGTTAGGTCCAGTCATGGACGACTCTGGGGTTGCGGCGCTCATCTCGCTTTATTGGCCGAGGGAGCCGGCGTACAGCTTCCAGGTCATGTGGCCAGCAGGACTAAGTCGCTTCTGGCGAAGCAGAGCAGCGCACGGAAACGCCGTTTACCTTCCCGCCAGAGTGGTACCTATTTATCTACTTGCACTTTGACGTGCTTTCGAACTGCTAGGTTGGCAGGAGCAGGGACCAAGCAACGGGAGCTCACCCCATCACAGGGATTTGAACCGCCGACCTTCTGATCGGCAAGCCCTAAGCTCTGTGGTTTAACCCACAGCGCCACCCGGGTCCCTAGGAGTAGTGGTTTAGAATCATAGAATTGGAGAGGGACCACAAGGGTCATTTAGTCTATCCCCCTGCAATGCAGGAATCGATTCCGAATTTAAAAAATTTCTCCCTTGTTTGCCATGGCAACTCAAAGTGACTTACAATGTTTTAAGCAAAAAACAAACACGTACATACATTAAAACCAGCATCGAGGGGAGGAACAATCTAAGAGACAATCCTATTTTTAAAAAACTGGATTAAAACATCCCACTCATGCAAAAAGGCCATAGATAATTAAAAGCCAAAGTCCTGATGAAAAAATAATGTTTTTGCCTGGAACCTGAGGGTATGTAATGATGGTGCCAGGTGAGTGTCCTTCATTATAATGCGTGAAGCAAATTATTCTATCCGGAGCACAGAGATTAAAAATAAATGGGGGGGGATATTATCAGAGTATGGTTGCCTCTCTTTCGCCTAGCCAAAACTGTCCTCTTCCTGTAACCAAACTTGTCCCTTCACTACCAATGCAGCAGCAACCTCTTCTTCGCCTGCCTCCCTCCCTGGTTTTCAAAGAACAGCACATAAACCTTTAATAGGTTGCTCTCAGACACACGGAGGCTGCAAAGCACCTGCCCATGTGCAAATCTGAAGAATCAAAGGCATGCCAGGCATTCACTTGGCTCTCCTCTCCTCTCCCTCTCCAAAGCCACTTTGCATTCCTCCATACCCTCCTGTGCCGCGTCACGTGCGGCATTTTTTTCTCTTATAGAGCACATCCCTGTAATGCAATAAGTATTGCTATAAACACAACTGCTCTATGAAGGTAGATAAAAACTCCATGGCCAGATTATAGCACACAAAATACGTTGTTGTGTTCAAATACATCTCAGGAGCATTTTTTCCTCTCCTTAATTCTACCCCCCACCCCCCCAGTCATGTTACACAGACCTATGCGGTGGTCGCATGTGAGCTAAATGAAACAGTTCAGAAATAGATCTCCCTTTGCGAATATCATCGATCAGGTCTTATGGACAGGATTTTGCCGTTCCTTACTTTATAGTGGATTCCAGGACAGATCTGTTGTTTAGATTCCAGCTCCTGGGAGGGATGCTGGGTGTGCTGGGAGACAGGGCCGGCGCTTCCATTTAGGTGAACTAGGCAATTGCCTAGGGCGCCCAAATGGAGGGGGTGCTGGCTAGCCTGCCTCCCGCCACCCGCCGCTGCCCCAACCAGCGGTGGAGCAAGCAAACCGCGGCGGTGGGGGGCGCCCGGCCGGGAAGGGGGCGGGGCACCACTCCGCAACGTGTGTCATACGTAATGACGTCACGTGGCCCACCCCCTTGCCTAGGGCACCAAAATTGCCAGCACCGGTCCTGCTGGGAGAGGGGAGCTGGACTACTGCCAGGCAACAGAGACCCATTCTTACCTGCAGGAGGTGGCAGCCATTAGAAAAATTCAAAAAGCACTTGCTCCAAACATTACATAACTGGGCTAACAAACACATAGACTTCAATATTTTAAATTCTGTTTACATGATTTTTAATATACCATTAGCACACTTTAGACCACGGTGTAGCTTCCAGCCCATGCTTCTTCTGCTTAACAATAGCATAAATCCAACCCCAATTTTGACAAATTACTGGATCTGAACTTTTCACAATCTTGTCCTATCATTCTTAAGGTAAAGGGACCCCTGACCATTAGGTCCAGTCGCAGACGACTCTGGGATTGCAGCGTTCATCTCGCTTTATGTACAGCTTCTGGGTCATGTGGCCAGCATGACTAAGCCGCTTCTGGCGAACCAGAGCAGCGCATGGAAACGTCGTTTACCTTCCTGCTGGAGCTGTACCTATTTATCTACTTGCACTTGACCACAGCGCCACCCTCGTCCAGTTGTCACTAGGAGCGGACAAAAGACAAACCCTGGCAAAACAGGGTTGGGCCTCTGAGATGGGAATGCTGCAGGCAGTGAAGCTACCATTTTATGCCTGAGCATCCTCTGTTAGCTCTGCCTTCTCCGCTGCAGTTAGCAACTTGAATTATTTACTCTCCTTCCTCCACCTAGCAGTCCCGGAAACCAGGGACGTCTGGTAACCCTAAGGTATAGGGCAGCATACAAATTTAATAAATAAAGATTTATTAAAAATTTAATAAATAAAGATTTAAGGTTGATTTACAAAATCTCTTTATATTGAATCAATGGAGAGATGGATTAGGGAAGTTGACATCTATATTTAACTAAGTTCGTTTTTAGGATTAATGCGAATATGAAACTGTATTGGTAATAATTGTATTTTTTCTGTATTCTTATTGTGTTTTGGTTGAGTAGTAGAATTTAAGTACATTGTGAAGAATTGTTTGAAGACGTTATAAATTTTGTTTTGTTTGTTTTCTTATTTCTTTTGTTAATTATGAATGAAAATAAAATATTAAAAGCTATTTTTAAAAATAATTTTTACAAATTAATAATAACATCTTCACCCTTACTGGACCTCCTGCCCTGACACACACATTCTCGCTGGCCTTAACTATGCCACCTCCTATATATTAATTCATCCCTAAGCCTGCACTTTCTTCTCTCGGCTGCAGCCATCAAGTGATAACCAGTTCTCCTGGAGAAAATGCTGTTCCTCAAATCAAAGGGAAACCAGAATATCCCCACCCCACCCCACCCACACCCATTATTAGAACTAGCCCTTAAATCAGCTGGCATCTGTAGTGTAGATTCACCCAGAGTCAATTGATTGAGACCGTCCATGTCTAGCCATAGTCTTTTGCTTGGACTTCCTCACTTTGCTGATGATGGATGGGAAGGTAATTACCAAGCAGGTTCCACACTCCCTAAAAGTGTCTGGGCTGACAGGGTGGCGGGAGGGGGAGAAACCCTGCTATTTATGGAGAGAGCAGAATAATTGCTATGGCTGCAAATTACTAGTGCAAGCCTAAGCGCGCCTGCTGGAGATGATGACAGAGAAAATTGGGAGAGAGCCCAGGCACAGCGGCATCACGTGAACATATGATCGGCATTCAGTACACTGTGTAAATACTCCTCAATCCAAAACAGGTTCATTACTAAAGGCAGTGCATCTGCCATTAGGTTAGTCAACCCCAGCATTGTCAAAAGCACGCAAAGCCAGCCTCTTGGGTGCATGCACACCGCACCTTTAAAGAACATTCAAAACATGTTGCTCCCCGCAAAGAATCCTGGGAACTGTGGTTTCTTAAGGGTGCCAGGAATTACAGCTCTGGGAGGGATAAACTACAGTTCCTAGGATTCTTTGCTGGGGAAGGCTATGTATATGCAGCCTTAGAGAATAGGAAGAACTTGTTCCCTGAAGATGCTGTTGTTAAAATAATTTATATACCATCTTTCCTTTCCAGAAGGAATACCAAGGCGGTTCCCAGAAAAATAAAAGCCATCAGCAAAATGACGACTGAAATCCATTATAAAAATTTAGAGTACTCGTAGTTAAAACACAGAGTAAATCAGCTACATTAAAACATCCATAATTAAAATATATAACAAACAGCATGACACTTAAAACAGTTGAAAACTGTTTCTGTGGATCAATCATAACTAAGCATCAACTAATACCTGGGGTAGAAGCATTTTCTTGCATTACTTTGGTGTGGTGCTCCCTACTTCACAGAGGATTCCTGGTGAGATAATGTTGTAAAATGTGTATTGTTTTAAGAGAAAGGTAAAATCCATACAGTTAAAAGAAATCCTTTTAGTAGTTTAGTATACTCCCAGCTGTTTGTTCTCCTCTGCTTTCATCTTCCTCTGCCAGAAGCAATACGTATGTCGTGTGCCTACCTTTGCCTTCCTGGAGCTGAGAACAGGAATTTTTGCATCTGCATCTGTCCTCATGTGTTTAATCTCAGGTAGTAGAAGTGGCTTAACCCACTGGACTGACTCCAAATCCATCCCTCCTCCTCCTGATCCCCCCTAAGCCTTGAGGTTTTACCCCTTGATAATCTCTAATGCATGTGGATCATGAGGTTGCTCTGGTTGCTACTCAAATAAAAATGGTGATCGGCTGCAGGCCAACCCAGATGGAATGGACACAGAGGGGGGAATCAGAAGACGCTTCCCTCCCTCCTGCTAGCTCCCCAACCATTCCCCCCCTTCTCATATCTCTCCTTTCTCTGCATTTGCCTTTATCCTGACTTTGTCCTTCTCGGGATGCTGCACACGAGGATTAAAAGGCCTCTTTGCTACCTCTTTACCACGGCTGCCAAAGAAATATAGCTGTTGAACTTTGCAATGTGGAGCAAATTGCATGATACTTGGGTCAAGGAAAGAGGTAATAACTGGGAGTGGTCATAAGGGGATACAAGAGTGATTTGGGATGGAGGGAAATGGCCAATAGGTGCTTTCATTCACAATTAGAACCCATTTTCTCTTGGCAGTGATACCATCAATATGCATAGCAATTTAGAGAATAGCAGTGTGAAGTCGGATTCTTGCCATGAGCAGCTTCCAGTGTAAAATTGCACACAGCAGGGGCAGGGGAGGTGTGGCTAGCACCTCCTCCAAGCTTACAATTTAATATCACCCGAAAAGGGCCATGAATTGCCCAGGGAGGATAGAATCCATGTACGCCTTGCTCTCACAGGCAAAACTTGGAGGAAAACGACAACTCATAGGTAGAACAGCTCTGTTTATGCAGTTCAACCTCTCTCCCCTAAGCCACTGGGATGGAAGTGTATGGGGAAAATAATTTACAATGATTAAAAGCTAGATAAGATTTGAGAAACTTGGGACACCAGTAGTACATGTGCAAAGGATCTAGGAGTCTTAATAGAGATACAGTGGTCCCTCGACTTACGAATTTAATCCGTTCCGAATGGACATTCGTAGGTCGAAAAAAATCGTAAGTCGATTTCCCATAGGAAGGCATTGGGAGAAAAATATTTGGGAAAATTCGTAAGTCGGAAAAACCCGCATCTAAAATTCGTAAGTTGAGGAAACAGCATCTAAACCGGCAACGATTTCCATTCGGATGTCGAAAAATTCGTAGGCGTGTGGCCACTTTTTTCATTCGTAAGTCGAAAAATACGGATGTCGAGTACTTCGTAAGTCGAGGGACCACTGTAAAAGGTAAAGGACCTCTACATGGTTAAGTCCAGTCAAAGGCAACTATGGGGTGCAGCGCCCATCTTACTTTTCAGGACAAAGGAGCCGGCATTTGTCCACAGACAGCTTTCTGGGTCATGTGGCCAGCATGACTAAACCTCTTCTGGCGCAACGGGACACTGTGACGGAAGCCAGAGCGCACGGAAATGCCGTTGACCTTCTTGCTGGAGCGGTACCTATTTATCTAATTGCACTGGTGTGCTTTCGAACTGCTAGGTTGGCAGGAGCTGGGACAGAGCAATCCCCCTGCCGCAGGGATTCAAACTGCCATCCTTCTGATTGGCAAGCCCAAGAGGCTCAGTGGTTTAGACCACAGAGCCATTCACTACACCAGGGGTCTTAGTAGGCCACAAGCTTAACATGAGTCAACAGTGTGATACAGTGGGGAGGAGGGAGAAATCTATTCTAGGCTGCATCAAGTATAATTAAGGAGATTAATAGTTCTACGTTGGTCAGACCACACCTGGATTCCTGTGTCCAGTTCTGGATGGCACAATTTAAGGAGGATATTGACAACCTGGAATGTGTGCGGAGGATGGCAACCAAGATGATCAAGAGTCTGGAAACCAACCCTTATGAGGGACAGTTGAGGGAGTTGGGTATGTTTAGCCTGGGAAAGAGGAGACTGAGAGGAGATATGATAGCCATCTTCAAATATTTCAAGGGCTGTCTCATGGAAGATGGCAGAAGCTTGTTTTATCCTGCTCCAGAGTGTAGGAAACCAATGGATTTAAATGACAAGAAAGGGGTTTCCAACTAAACGTTAGGAAGAACTTTCTGGTGGTAAGAGTTGTTAGACAGTAGGATGGACTCCATCAGGAGGTTGTGGACTCTCCTGTCATGGATGCCTGAGTTGAGAGTCCTGCGTTCCAGTGGGTTGAACTTGGTGACTCCTGGGGCCTCTTCCAATTCTACAATTCTATTATTTTATAATTCTAGACCTACTTGTCAAAATGAGAGAGCCCCCAATTTCCACCCCACCTCTCCTCTATGTTCTTTCCCTTCCTGTGCTCTATTTCCAACTCTCCCCCTCCCCCAATCAGGTTTGTTTCATTTCTCAGAAAATGGGGAGGAGATTTTAAAAAATGGTGAGTTGTATTTACCATAGCACTAAGGAATTTGTTCTCTCAGCACAAGGATTTATCCTTGCTCAATGGAAATTTATCCCTTCTCCTCCCCATTTATGGCCCTTACATCTGTTCTAGGGATCCCCCAAATCCCTTGGAGCAGATTTGCAGGGCATACAGTGGGGAAGTAGGGGGGGAGTCCTATTGTGCTAGTGGCAATCCTTCTTTAGCTGAATACCACCCTCCTTGCCAGGTGGAATCACCCTCCCTCTCCTCCCCATGTGTGATTTTCTGGGTGTTCTCCTGCAAGAGTGAGTTTGGGGTGGGGGGGAAGGCAGGGGGAATGCCCCATTGCACTAGTGGGAGCTCTTGTGCTGGCTTCTGCTAACATGCCAAGTTAGTTGAATCCAGGCCCCAACTGGGATTGGCACTTCCGAAATTTTTTTGGGGATGGATATATGTACTTCTACAAAACTTTGATTGGCCATATGTTTGTGGCTGTAAAGGTGATGATAACCAGGTACTTGAGGGCAGCTCATCTTGATCTGAGGTGTAGTAAAATATGACAGATAGCCCTTAATAAGGAGCTTAGGGAAGCGGGTGGCGCTGTGGTCTAAACCACTGAGCCTAGGGCTTGCCGATCAGAAGGTCGGCGGTTCAAATCCCTGCGACGGGGTGAGCTCCCGTTGCTCGGTCCCAGCTCCTGCCAACCTAGCAGTTCGAAAGCACGTCAAAGTGCAAGTAGATAAATAGGTACTGCTCCGGCGGGAAGGTAAACGGCGTTTCCGTGCGCTGCTCTGGTTCGCCAGAAGCGGCTTTGTCATGCTGGCCACATGACCCGGAAGCTGTACGCCAGCTCCCTTGGCCAGTAAAGCGAGATGAGCGCCGCAACCCCAGAGTCGTCTGCGACTGGACCTAACGGTCAGGGGTCCCTTTACCTTTACCTAAGAAGCTTACCCAAAAGATGTGTATGTCGAAAGGACAAGAATGCTTGGGCACATTTACATTTATTGTGCAAACCAACAGGACTGAGAACAATAGACTAGTTTGTTCAGAACATGCAAATCAGTAGATCACATGACATTGAACTTTGGGCTGTTATTTCCCTGGAACTTTCTGAATGAGACATCAATAATACCTTATAGTGCAAAACTGTTAGGAATACCCTTAAGAGAGCAAAGCTATTTTGTCAATGGATGAAGCACAGCTGTACCAAATGAGATTTTGTTAAATAAAATACCAACAACAACCCCCCCCCCAAAAAAACCACATGCACCCCACATTCAAATTACAAGAAAGACCATTTTGGCTACACATTAGAAAGAACTTCCCTAATTGTATGAATTGTTTGACTCCCTTGGAATATGGAAGACTCTCTTTCATTTAAGGGTTTAAGCAGGGGGTAGATTTCCTCCGTTGGCAAGGCGCTAGACAAGATTAACCTATGATTTTGTGTTAAGCAGTGGGTCTAGATTTTAAAATCGACGAAATTACAGGCCCACTAATTCAACCGTCTGTCCTTGGTAAATTGGTGCAAAGGTGATTAAAGGCAAAATGATCAAGCATATGGAAGCAATAGAAGTATTGCTGAAGAAAAACGAACAATAAATAGGCCAACCGGCTGAGAACACATGGCTCTTCGAGAAGTGAGAAACAGACTTTATGGAGAGGCAAAGACAGATAGGAGCCTTATGTGTCCTTAACATAATTTACAACCCTAATTAGCGAGAGTTCTAAATCATGTGCAGAGGAGGCTCCTTTCTGCACACGTTATCCTGAACATCTCAACAGCAAGAGGTGGGGGCGGCACCAGCAGTGTGACTTTAGGGTGGAGCTAAACATGTTTAGGGGATTTGTTGGCAGCAAATATAGCTGCACTCATTACTCTTTAGAAGCAGAACTGATCAATACGCTTCCCCCCCCCTTTTTGCTCAACCAGATTTTAGGGAGAATTGAAGGTCTGTAGTTGTAGCCTTGAGAGTCCCACGGACTGCAAGAAGATCAAACCTATCCATTCTGAAGGAAATCAGCCCTGAGTGCTCACTGGAAGGACAGATCCTGAAGCTGAGGCTCCAATACTTTGGCCACCTCATGAGAAGAGAAGACTCCCTGGAAAAGACCCTGATGTTGTGAGAGACTGAGGGCACAAGGAGAAGGGGATGACAGAGGACGAGATGGTTGGGCAGTGTTCTCGAAGTCATCAACATGAGCGTGACCAAACCTCAGGAGGTAGTGGAAGACAGGAGTGCCTGGTGTGCTCTGGTCCATGGGGTCACGAAGAGTCGGACACGACTAAACGACTAAACAACAAACATGTTTAGGGGATTTGTTGGCAGCAAATATAGCTGCACTCATTACACTTTAGAAGCAGAACTGATCAATAAGCTTTCCCCCCCTTTTTGCTCAACCAGATTTTAGGGAGAATTGAAGGTCTGTAGTTGTAGACTACTCCTCCCCCTGCCCCCACATCACAGAGAGCTACAGCTTTCAGAGCCGTTTACCACTCAATCTAAGGTTACCAGACGTCCCCGTTCCCTGGGGACAGTCCCCAGATTTACAAATCAGTCCCCTGACAAAATTGAAAAGTGTCCCCGGATTCATTGAAAAAAATCTGGTAACCTTAACTCAATCCCTCTTCCCAGGGGGGTAATTTTGAATGGTATTTAGAATTTAGCATGGCATGGCAGTGTGTTGATTAGATAGACACAATTCCATAATGCAACAGGTATGCTGCATGCCATCTTCATGCTTTCCTGTGTGTTCCGCACTGGGAACTGTGGCCATTCTGCTGGTGCAGCAGAGCTGAATCTCCATGGGAAGACAGATGCTGTCGTTCCCTGCTTTGCTCCATGGCTGAGCGACACACTGCTGAGGCGAGGGAGCTGGAGGTGGGCGTGCGGGAGGACACTGAGCAGATGAAAGGGCAGCACCAGAGAACATTGTCTCTTGCAGGTCCCAGGTAGAAGAGTGGGCAGGACTGAAAGGGAATGAATAATGAGGAGAACAAAGCAAAAGACTCTGGGGAAGGCAGAGGAGGAGGGGGATAGGAACAGGTCAGACTACAAAGGGTCTGGAAGCCGCCACAAACTGGAGTGGGGAATGGTTCTGAACCCTCTTTCCATGCTGCAAGTCAGCACAGAGAAGGGGGAAGGATGGATATAGAAGCAGGCACTGCGTCATAGCTGTCAAAATTTGGATTTGAAAATAAGGGATTTTTCCAAACTTTCGGATTTGAAAATAGGGGATGCCGCGAGGGCGGTGCAATGGCACCAAGTAGCCTCGCCACCCTGCGCTCCAGAGGCTGCGCACGAACGGGTGAGCGAAAGAGCGAGCGCATAGACGGCAGGCTGTCTGTCTGGTTGGGCGTGAGGGTCTGGCTGCACAAGGCATGCAAGCTCCACCCCCAGTCGGTCTCAGACTCCTTATTGGCAGCCGAGCAACGCAGCTGAGGAGCCTCCCTGGCCGGCAGGGAGGGAGAGGAGTTGCTTCCTTTGAAATCCGGGAAATTTAAGGGATATCAACAATCCGGGATAGCAGCGGGAAACGGCATTGGAATAAGGGAGTTTCCCGCCAAAAAAAAGGGAGGGTTGACAGCTATGCACTGCGTAGCGAGGAAGTGGAAGGTGAGACAGAACTAGCCCCAAATACTAAACAAAAGCAATTTAAAAGTGTGATGTGTGAGGAAAAGATATAAGACCATTGTTTATGTACGGAACAACGGCAGCCAGGATACTAGTGGCGAGAAAATGGAAAAATGAAACAGCACCAACAATAATAGAATGGCAGACATTGATGATAGAATATCTTGAATTGGAGAAGATGTCAGGGAAAATAAGAGGGCTTTCAAACCAGAAGGTATACAGAGAATGGAATATCTTTAAAGAGTATCTAAAAATATATTATCCGAACACCAATCTCCTAGCGGAAATAAACTGACTCTTTTAAAAAAAAACCCCGATATGTAATAAATATAAGACAAGAATTAAAAAAGATTAAATGAAGTGATGGAAGAATGTGCGTTGAATTTAAGAAAAAAGAAAAGACGAATACAATGTGAAGAATTGGAAGTTGTTTTTATTTATGATTGTGAAATATTGTTTTGTGTGATGAAATGTTTTTGATGGTTTTTTGTAATTGTTTAATTTTCTTTGATCTTTTGGTAGTTTTTCTTTCTTCTTTTCTTATATTCTTCTCTTTTCGTCTCGATGTATGTATATTTACCTGTGTTTTAAATCAATAAAGATTTATTTAAAAAATAAAAAATAAAAGTGTGATGTCTGGTGATGAACAGGGACAACCAAACATCCTCAAGGAAGGCGCCCATGCAGTCGTTATCTGAAGAGAGGAGACCATGGGTGATCTTGGGGTTGCTTGGGACCTAAAGAGCTGGCGCTCCAGATCCACTGCCACGAGGCTTCCCCTTTCACATGCCGTAGCTGGTGAGGTTCATTGTTAACTGTTGGTGACATATTATTACAGGGCAGTTGGGTTTTTCCACTATATCTTTAACCATACTCAGGGGCATAGGAAGTGGGAGACGGGGGGCGGGTCGCCCCAGGTTCCATCATGGAGGGGGGTGACAAATTATCAAGGAACAATTACTGCCCTACTAGGGTGGTTCATAAAAAAACTTTTTCTTTTTGGAAAATGCCTGCTCCAAAGGTCTTATCTTACTACACTAGGGATTATATAGCTATATATGAAATGTAATGCATAACAGTTAATATCTTGACCCTCCTCCACAAAAATAGCTGTTTACTTGGCTGTTTTCCTATGTCGTGAAGGCTGAAATTTCAATTCAGTGGAGCACTTACTGTTCCCAACCCTAACCCTGTGGAAAGCCATCTAATTAGACTTTAATTTGATTTTGACATGTTTTTAGGAGGTAATTTAATTATTGTTTGATTTTATACCAATGTTATGTATCTGATGTTAGCTGCCCTGAGCGCAACTTCGGCCGGGGAGAGCGGGATATAAATAAAAGTTTATTATTATTATTATTATTATTTCTTTGTAAGAAAATATGAAATAACGTAAAACCATTTTTTCAGGCAAAAACAAAAAACAAAAATCAATGTGTGTGGGGGGGGGGGGGTGACAAGAAATTTTCCCCACCGGGTACCACCTGACCTTCCTACGCCTCTGACCATACCAACACCATATTTGATCTTAGCTCATTGAAGGCCTGCGTGTGGAGAGAAGAGGTCAGCTCTGGGATCCTTAAGTGTGAAAACAGAGGTGTTACAATAGTGCTTCCATGTCCACCTGTAAAATGTTGGTTTGAACCTGCATTCTCTTCCACTTAATGATGCTCATCTATGATGCCCACTGGACTTGCTTATTAGCTGCTACGTGAGAAGAGCTGCTGGATTGAGTTTGTGCAGTGGTGATAATCTATGTGGTTTGTGTTTTTAAATTTTGTTTATCTCTAGGTTCATGAGAGAGAGAGAGAGAGAGAGAGAGAGAGAGAGAGAGAGAGAGAGAGGGAGGGAGGGAGGGAGGGAGGGAGGGAGGGAGGATACACACATCCAATATTTTGTTTGTTTGTTGTTGTTGTTTTCAAAACAAATTTATTGGTATTTCCAACTTTTATAACAATGACATATTTTCTTAACCATCTTCATTTTAACACATATAAACACACATAAACACATTAAAAACAACAACAAATACAACAGAAATATCAGTTATTTTTCATTTGTTATCACCTCGAATTGACTTCCTCTACTATGTCTCCCTTACTAAAGTTCCATTCATAACTTCCTTAGCAGTTATCCAGCTTCCTAATTTCATACCTTCTTTTACTCCTTGTTAACTCCCGATTTTGTTTTTATCTTTTCATTAACCATCTTCCTCATTTATTTCCTAATGTCTCTATACCTCATTTCCCATAAACTTAATCTCTTACTTACTATACATCTAGTCTAAACTGAGCTTCTTATATTCTTCTGAAACGTACTAAGTTATAATATTACAATATTTTTTAAAATAAATTCTAAATTTCTTCCAATCTTCCTCCACCGTCTCCTCCTTCTGGTCACGGATTCATCCAGTCAGGTCTGCCAGCTCCAAATAATCCATCATCTTCATTCGCCAATCTTCTATCGTAGGTATTTCCGAAATCTTCCAGTTTTTGGCAAGTAAAATTCTCGCTGCTGTTGTGGCATACAGGAAAAATCTAACATCTTGTTTGGGTACCGTATTTCTTCTCCAACAATTCCAAGCAGAAAGGCCTCTGGTTTCTTAATAAATGTGTTCTTAAACATCCAATATTTTGGTAGTGATTAGTGAGAAATGTCTACCTATTGTTTGTGTAGCATCCTTGATTTCTGCTGAATTTGGTGTGTAATTCTCTGGAAAGGGCAGACTAAGTGCCATCTGCCCCATTGCTTCTAAAAAATACCGGATGCCATTTTACAGCTGGGAGGCGGCAGAGCC
Source organism: Darevskia nairensis (assembly GCA_034642065.1). NCBI lineage: Eukaryota > Metazoa > Chordata > Lepidosauria > Squamata > Lacertidae > Darevskia > Darevskia nairensis. Next base: position 504,394 of record JAWWNI010000135.1, on the reverse strand, counting down.
TGGAGAAGCAGCTCCATACTCAGCTGAGAGAAAAGATCTAACAAGAGGCTTTATTAATTGTACGTGGAACTTTCCCTTTCATGATTCTCCCCCTCCTAGTTAAAGCTAATGACCTGTAGCATGTTCAGTAGATGAAATGTACAAAGATATATAGGCAGCTGAGCACATCTGGCATGGAGGACTGCTGATCATGAGGGGTGGAACTGGGGGAGTGGAATGGCCCCCTCAACTTCAGAAGTAGGAGGATATAATTCAAGTCCTCCCCCATAGTTTCGGGGGCTCAAAGTGACCATAAATTCACTTGAGCTGATGGCATCACTTAGAAATGATGACCATGCATTGTTGTTTTCTAATTAAGCTTTGTTTACAGCTTATAAACCAGCGTCTATCAGTTTAAACAATTCCTTGTTCAGGACACCACAGTGTTTATTAGGTGCTTCTGTGAGTAAAGGACCTTCCTATCTGAAGTGAGTTTTCCCACAAATATGGATGGTCTTCCGTGTCAGATTTTTTTCTATAGCCCAGTAAAGTGTAAATTTGACCCCAAGTTACCTGATTAATAATAATAATAACAATAACAACAATAAATTACATTTATCTGAAAATCCCAGTGAGGTATACAAGATTAAAAACATAATTTACATTGCATTATAAAAAATAAAATAAAACAATCATGGAAAGAAAATCAGAATAACAGTCCCCCCCCCCCTTTTTAAAGGCCATAGATTGTTTAAGGGCCAAAGAGGAACGCTTTCACCTGGCGCCTAAAGACGTGTAATGATGGCACCAGGCGAACCTCTCTGAGGGGAGCATTCCACAAATAGGGAGCCACCACAGAAAAGGCCCGTTCTTGTGTTGCCACCCTCTCAGATAACAAGCACAGGGTCCGAGTCAATTTGTATGGGGAGAAGTGGCCCTTAAGGTACTGAGGTCCTGAGCCGTGTAATAACACACCTTAAGAAAGATGGGCTTTAACCACAGCAGCTGTGGGTATCTTATAATCCTTGCCTTCAGTAGGAATGAGAATGTAGACATGTTTGTGAGGTAGGGAAGTCAGTAATAGATGGAACTAGTGTTTCAGTCGTTCCATGGTGCAGAACTGAATTCTATTATTTATGCAGAGCTTTTAGAGCTTACCACTAGGTCCCTTGGTGGGCCCTGAATTTTCTTGGGAGAAGGATTTAGATGCTCAAATAGAGGAATCTGACTGGAAATAATGGTGGTCAGGTAAGGCTTACAAATCTGCTTCATCCTGTGTGAGGGAATGTTCCCTCAAAGTTCTGCACCAATGGCATTTTACACCTGTACAGCTGCCTCATTGCAGTCATCAAAGGATTTGCGACATTCTTAAATCTTTGGTGGGAATGCCCTTGGGTCTCGTGTTCTGGCCCCAAGTCTATCAAGAAATATCTAAAATAATTAAATCACTTCTTCAGGCATCCCCACAGCTGTCATCATGGAATATGTCGACTAATAACATGGAAGATTGTCACGCTACAGAACAATGTTGTAGCCCAGCAATGGAAAACCTTGAAGATAATCAGCATTTCTCTTTATGGCATAGGAACTTGTGGACTTGGGCTATTGCAGAAAAGAAAGTTAATTGCATGTCTTGAGAGGGATGGAGGACCCAGAACGCTTTTATGTCATCTGGTGGGAATTTTATTTCTTAACCTTCAGAAATAAAGATGCGGAATATTCGCCGTTCCTACCAGGTCGGGAAATATGGGTGCCTGGATTTTTATTGGTGCATTTCCACTTCTTCTTCTCAATGTTGTGTATTTCTTCACTTGCTTTACATGTGGTATGATGTAATACGCTGTTTCTCCTACTTTGGATTGTTAGTGATGTTCATTATGTTACAATATACCGTATTTTTCGCTCCATAAGACGCACTTTTTTCCTCCTAAAAAGTAAGGGGAAAATGTCTGTGCGTCTTATGGAGCGAATGTGTGGTCCCTGAAGCTGAACTGCCAAGGGGCAAAAGCAGATCGTGCTTTTTAAAAAAAAAAAGAGAGAAGGGGGTGTTGAAAGGAAGCCCGCTGAGCAGCTGCTCAGCAAACGATCGGGGAGAGAGATAAGGAAGAGAGATTCCAGCCCCACCCCCTTGCAGAGGGAGGCTGTTTCCCCAGCGACATGTGACTGGCTGATTAGATTATCTGTCTGGAAACTGTAGAAATGGCTTCCTGAAGCTCAGAACTGTGAGTTAAACCCCATAAGACAGGGTATTTTTCCCTTTGCAAAGTAAGCTCAACTTTGAGCTGATCCTCAAAAAAATGGGGCTTTCCCCCTCTAAAAACTAGGTGCGTCCTATGGTCAGGTGCGCCTTATAGAGCGAAAAATACGGTAATATACTGTGCCTGTGGAATATTTCGCATGTTGTGCTAATCAGAATGCTTAACCTGAACTGATGAAGCTATATAGCGAAACCTGTGAGTAATCCGGAAGACAGGTCTTCTTCGTCCTTCTCATGTGCCACTTGTGTTGATTTCAGCTGGATGGTGATGTTGCAAGACTCATAATAATATGCTTCATCTACTGTTACATCCATGAGATTTTTGCTTTGAACCGTTGAAGAATTCTACTATCTGCTCACCATCAACCAATTGTGAACGTTTTGTTGGCACCAAGATTTTGTTGCTATACCCAACCTGTTGCTGAATGGTTCAGTCACGTGAACATTATACATTCTGTTATATCACGCATATATGGCTTGTTAATCGTGTGGCTTTATTGAAAGACTATTAGTTTTTCAGAAGAGGATTCCAGTAAATCTTTTATTATAGTCTCAGCCATTGTGTAGTGGTTTTGGTTGTTTATGGTTCATATTATCACCACAGTGATACTTTATGCTGTAAATGTGAGGGTTGAACGTGGTACCCCAACACAGTCTTACTGGAGGAAGGTTCCTGGAATCGCCCCCAAGTTGGAGAGCCTGTTTGTTGTTTCACTAGATTGCAAGGTCAGTTCAGATCAATGGGTAAGAGTCAATCAAAACAAGGGCAAAAGCTCAAGAATGAAAAATGAGGGGGGAAAGATCCATACATCTCCAAGATGCTGACTTCCTGCAAATGAGGCATGCACAATACAGAGGTTTCCTTGAGGCTTCCAACCTACTCAGCCCCTCTCCCCATTCCTTAGACCCTATTGGTGCTTATTCTTCTACCTTGCATCTGTAACATGCAATTTGGAATGGTTTGCTTTAATTCAGAATGTTTAATCTCCCCTCCTTTTCTACCAGGTTTCTAAATGGATACCAACAGAACTAAATCAAAATAAGCATCAAGGCTGGCTCGGACCTTTGGTTCTATGTAAACAAGCCTTTAAGGAGTTTAGGGGATGTGTCTTCTTCATCCTGTTCCTTCCTTCCTTTGTAAGTGGAAAGCAATTGCTTTTGTTTGATGGATGGCGGCTAACAGATTGAGGTTGAATCCTGACAAGACAGAAGTACTGTTTTTGGGGGACAGGGGGCGGGCAGGTGTGAGGGACTCCCTGGTCCTGAATGAGGTACCTGTGCCCCTAAAGGACCAGGTGCGCAGCCTGGGAGTCATTTTGGACTCACAGCTGTCCATGGAGGCGCAGGTTAACTCTGTGTCCAGGGCGGCTGTCTACCAGCTCCATCTGGTACACAGGCTGAGACCCTACCTGCCCGCAGACTGTCTCGTCAGAGTGGTGCAAGCTCTAGTTATCTCCTGCTTGGACTACTGCAATGCACTCTACGTAGGGTTACCTTTGAAGGTGACCCGGAAACTGCAACTAATCCAGAATGCGGCAGCTAGACTGGTGACTGGGAGTGGCCGCCGGGACCACGTAACACCAGTCCTGAGAGATCTACATTGGCTCCCAGTACGTTTCCGAGCACAATTCAAAGTGTTGGTGCTGACCTTTAAAGCCCTGAACGGCCTCGGTCCTGTATACCTGAAGGAGCGTCTCCACCCCCACCGTCCAGCCCAGACACTGAGATCCAGCGCCGAGGGCCTTCTGGCGGTTCCCTCACTGCGAGAAGCAAAGCTACAGGGAACCGGGCAGAGGGCCTTCTCGGTAGTGGCACCCGCCCTGTGGAACGCCCTCCCAGCAGAGATCAAAGAGATAAACAACTATCTGACATTCAGAAAATACCTGAAGGCAGCCCTGTTTAGGGAAGTTTTTAATCTGTGATATTTTAATGTATTTTGATATTTGTTGGAAGCCGCCCAGAGTGGCTGGGGAGACCCGGCCAGAAGGGCGGGGTACAAATAATAAATTATTATTATTATTATTATTATTATTATTATTATTATTATTATTATTATTTGTTTGCTACAAACCAGGATTGAGAAACACAGGAATAACGAGGCACTTCTTTGTGTGGGATTTCTGGAGGATGGCAACACTAGAACGGGCCTTTTCTGTGGTGGCTCCCCACTTGTGTTCTCCCTAGGGAGACTCACCTGGCACCTTCGTTACATATCTGTAGGTGCCAGGCAAAAACTTTCCTCTTCACCCAGGTCTTGGACTGATTAGACAATCATTTCTCTCCAGTGTTTTGCGGGAGGAATGTTGAGGGAAATACCCGTAAATACGCTCATATAAATAGCTCCTTCACAAATTTCAACTCTCTTGAGCAGGATGCTTTGTAAACTTCCGGTGGACAAGGAAGAATCCCTCCTACCTACCCCTGACCTTTCCATTTAATGGAATGATTATTATTTTTTTTTTACTAAGACAGACCAACACGGCTACCTACCTACCTGAAGGAGCGTCTCCACCCCCATCATTCAGCCCGGACACTGAAGTCCAGTGCCGAGGGCCTTCTGGCAGTTCCCTCACTACGAGAAGCCAAGTTACAGGGAACCAGGCAGAGGGCCTTCTCGGTAGTAGCACCCGCCCTGTGGAACGCCCTCCCTTCAAATGTGAAAGAGAACACCAACTATCAGACCTTTAGAAGACATCTGAAGGCAGCCCTGTTTAGGGAGGCTTTTAATGTTTTATAGATTATTGTATTTTAATTGTTCTGTTGAAAGCCGCCCAGAGTGGCTGGGGAGACCCAGCCAGATGGGCGGGGTATAAATAATAAATTATTATTATTATACCTGTAACTGCAACAATAATATATTTACCACCATTAAATATTTTGGGGCCTTTCCACACTTACCTTTTGTGGTGTAGCTGTTTCCTTTGGATTTTTTGGCACGCTTCTACACAACGCCATTCTGGTGCCGTTCTCGAATAGAATACTCATAAAATTCCTTTTTCTTCTACCACAAAAACCTGGCATGTGTGAAAGGTCTGGAAGGGGTTCTCTGCTTTTTTTCATTTGTGTTTGAGCAGCATCCCTTGCATTGTGTGGAAGGGGTGGGTGTTGGTGGCACTGCCCTGCAGCTCTAATCATGCTTTCTGTCAGGCTTGACAATAGACTGAGAAAATCACCGTCTCCTTCTCAGTTGTGCATAGAGATATTGTGTCAACACACTGCCCACGACAGCGATCATTAGCGGCAGACAAAATTTAATCACAATAGCCAGGTTCTCTATAGCTCAGCCTGACACAAGTAGCTCCTTCTATTCTCCCAATCTCCCACAGGGTTTATTTCTGTAATGCTAGGTGCTATATGCAAGTGGAGATGGGTTCTCAGTACCCTGAACGCACGCACATAACTCCAACATTTACTAGGCAGTGGAACATGAGAATGGGATGGGATGTAAGGCCTACAGGCATGGCGCTCTTCTCAAACCAGACACACCCAATCATTGGCATGGATGGAGAAAGTGCATTCAGTCGCCCAGGTATTTTTTTTAAAATTAATTTATTATTTATAATTTATTATTTGCCCCAGCCTCTGCCAACCTAGCGATTCAAAAGCACACCAGTGCAAGTAAGCTAAATAGGTACCACTACTGCAGGAAGGTGAATGGCATTTCCTTTTTTTTAAATTAATTTTTATTCTTTTTCAAAGCAATCATACAAAAATATACAAAAATATACAAAAACCTTAAAAAAAAAAATATTTTTTCTCCTCTAATTTTCTTAAACAGTGTTAACTGTTTACTGTTAACTGTTAACTGTTAACCTCGGTCCTTCCCATCTGATTTTCATTGTTAAATCATCATTAGCAGTTTGGTTTATCATCATACTTAACATATTAATAATAATTACCAGTTTAACTGGTAACTGTGTTTAAGGCTCAGCACAGGGTTTTGGCAGTTAGTTCAGTTGGAAATAGGGAGACAGTTGGTTCGGTTGGTTTCTTGTGGGAGGAAGGCGTAGGAGAAGATGTGTGCATGCACACGAAAGCTCATACCAAGAACAAACTTAGTTGGTCTCTAAGGTGCTACTGAAGGAATTTTTTCAGTTTAACTATTGTTAACCTATATTATTTGTTGTTGTTGTTCAGTCGTTCAGTCGTGTCCGACTCTTCGTGACCCCATGGACCAAGGCACGCCAGGCACGCCTATCCTTCACTGCCTCTCGCAGTTTGGCCAAACTCATGTTAGTAGCTTCGAGAACACTGTCCAACCATCTCATCCTCTGCCGTCCCCTTCTCCTTGTGCCCTCCATCTTTCCCAACATCAGGGTCTTTTCTAGGGAGTCTTCTCTTCTCATGAGGTGGCCAAAGTACTGGAGCCTCAACTTCAGGATCTGTCCTTCTAATGAGCACTCAGGGCTGATTTCTTTAAGAATGGATAGGTTTGATCTTCTTGCAGTCCATGGGACTCTCAAGAGTCTCCTCCAGCACCATAATTCAAAAGCATCAATTCTTCGGCAATCAGCCTTCTTGATGGTCCAGCTCTCACTTCCAAACATCACTAATGGGAAAACCATAGCTTTAACTATACGGACCTTTGTCGGCAAGGTGATGTCTTTGCTTTTTAAGATGCTGTCTAGGTTTGTCATTCCTTTTCTCCCAAGAAGCAGGCGTCTTCTAATTTCGTGAGTGCTGTCACCATCTGCAATGATCATGGAACCCATATTATTGATTAGTGAACCCATATTATTGATTAGTGATCATGGAACCTATATTATTAATTCACCATAAAACAAACAAACAAAAATATATACTAAAATCAAGCTTCATGCTGCAAGCCTATAACTTCTCCTCTACGAGTCCATAATGAAGGAAGGTGAATGGCATTTCCATGCACTCTGGCTTCCGTCACGGTGTTCCCTTGCGCCAGAAGTGGTTGGCCACATGACCTGGAAAGCTGTCTGTGGACAAATGCCGGCTTCTTCAGCCTGAAGTGAGATGAGCGCCGCACCTCATAGTTGCCTTTGACTGGACTTAACCATCCAGGGGTCCTTTACCTTTACCTATAGATATATCAGGGCTTTTTTTTCCCCAGCCGGAACTCACTGGAACTCAGTTCTGGCACCTCTCAGGTGGTTACCATGGCTCTTATAAGAGAACTAGTTGAAGTTAGCCCGTTAAATAACGGGCGCTAGAGGAGGAGGAGGCAGGAGGAGGCAGAACAGCGGCCGCTGGGGGTGGAGAGGGGCTCCCTCCCCCTTCTTCTTTTTCCCCGGGGGCGACTGTAGCGGCGGCGGTAGCGGCAGCGAGGATGGGGCGGCCCTCTGTGTCCGTGCAAGGCAGCGGCGCTGGCGTAACTGACAACGCGCGTGCGCCGCCTCTGCCTCTCGGACACGCCCCCCTCTCCGCCCGCTCCAATCCCTGCGTCCGTGTGGGACATGGACATGCGCAGTAGCGCAATTCCGTGACACACGGACTGGACGCAGGGACACAGCAACTTTATTATATAGGATAAGGGAGCTGTTCCTGGTGAGTTCTGGCACCTTCTTTCTATAAAAATAGCATTGATATTGTTGTTATTAGCATGTACTGTGGAATGACAAATATCTGGGGGGTTTGACTCTGCCACCCTTCTGGCATTGTCAAGTGACTGATGCCAGGATCCCTCTCCAAACTGCATGTCTGTGGAAGTGGTGGAGATGGTCATGGCTTGCATGCTTTTCTGTTTTCAGTGAGAGCTTTGTGCTCATTCTGTCATCTGTCAGATCCAGATCCTTACAACGAACACACAAAAATTGCCTTAAGGATGTGTCTGTGCCCTGTAAATGTAATACTCAGGTCTCCGGGGATGTTGTTTAGCTGTCATAATCTGCCCTCTTTGCAAATGGAATTGCATCCTTGATCCCATCACCAGCTCAGTAGTGCTGCTGGTGGCCTCTGTAAACTACAGGACTTTACTAACATTAGGAGGTGCTTGTCTCCGGGTTTAGGTTTCTTTCGATGAAGAAAGGAAGCTCAAAAAGCATGGGCTTTTCTGCATTGTTTATTGTAAGTAATAAATATTACTTGCACTTGATTAATGGCTGTGCTTTGTGTTTTGTAACTGGTGACTCTTTCGCCGGCTCACTAGCACCTTAGCAGCTTGACAACAGCCTGGATTTAAACAAAAATAAAGGTAAAACAGTAAAAGTGAATACAACATTTGCGTGCAATAAATGGTAGCATTGGGTGGGGGGGGAGGAATAGGGCAGATGTTAAAAGATATAAAGATATCAACAAGGAATTATTCAATTGCAAAGGTCTGCCTAAAGAGAGATCTTGATAGAAAATGCATTCTTTGCAGGAAAAGAATGGATTGGGCTGCATGGAAATTAGGAATCCCCAGACCTGGGCCACTTGGAGCAATTTGGGGTTCTCAAAGGGGTGCAGCCTGGCTGTGAGGCAGAGGAGAGGAGGTGGCACACAGGCAGCCTGCCTGAATCTCCTTTTGCTTCTCCCAACTAGTTGTTTAAAGGTAAAGGGACCCCTGACCATTAGGTCCAGTCGTGACCGACTCTGGGGTTGCGGCGCTCATTTCACTTTATTGGCCAAGGGAGACGGTGTACAGCTTCCAGGTCATGTGGTCAGCATGACTAAGCCACTTCTGGAGAACCAGAGCAGCGCACAGAAACACTGTTTACCTTCCCCCTATTTATCTACTTGCACTTTGACGTGCTTTCGAACTGCTAGGTGGCAGGAGCAGGGACCGAACAACGGGAGCTCACCCCGTTGCGGGGATTCGAACCGCTGACCTTCTGATCAGCAAGCCCTAGGCTCTGTGGTTAACCCACAGCACCACCCGTGTCCCATAACTACTTGTTTAATCAGGGTTTAAAAACTGAGGACTATGCACAGCCCCCCCATCCACCCTGTGGCCTCAATCTAGGAGTCCTAAATCAGGTGAACCCACCGCTTGTTATCTTCCGCCTGTTCTGCCGTTGAGAACTTCTTGGATCATGCTTTGTCTATCTCCTCCCCTTTGACCTTGCTGCCTTCGATGACCCTACTTGGGAGCACGAGACTCCAACAGCTTCACTCACAAGGATCATAGGAACGTGCAAGCTCACTCAACATCTGAAGGCAGCCCTGTTTAGGGAAGCCTTTAATGTTTGATGGATTATTGTATTTTAATATTTTGTTGGAAGCCGCCCAAAGTGGCTGGGGAACCCCAGCCAGATGGGCAGGGTATAAATAATAAATTATTATTATTATTATTATTATTATTATTATTATTATTATTAACATGACAAGGTGATCATCCCGTGAGTCCTCAAAAGATTCCATCAATGGCGTCTCCGAAAATTTTTACATATCACTTGGGAAGACAGGCGAACTAATGTCAGTGTACTGTACTGGAAGAAGCAAAGATCACAAGCGTTGAAGCAATGATTCTTCAACATCAACTTCGTTGGGCTGCTCATGATTTTGGATGCCTGATTATCATCTTGCAAAGCAACTACTCTATTCCCAACTTATCCAAGGCTGTGGCAGCTGAGCAGAACCTTCACGTTCAGCAGAGACACTAATCCTGTTCTTTTGCAAGTGGTTTTCTGCAGGACTGAGAGTCAGGCGGGGTTCCTACCCTCTCCCAGATTGAAACAGCCAGCAGTCAGAGTAAGTCTTGGACTTTCCGTGGCACTTTCTGCCTGATGCCTGCCTCTCCTTCCTCCCTGACGTCCTGACCCCTGACAGCCACAGATTGCTCTGTAGTGATCCTTGGCCATCTGTAGCTGCCTCGTCCAATGCCTGAGTCCCTCCAAATGTACCCAATTTATCCTGGGACCCAGTCAAACCCGGTGTACTACATTATTAAAAACCTCCTTTTCTCCTCCCCTCTCCAACTGCAAGATTGTGCAAGCCCTCCCCACAAGCCAATTGAGGCCTGCAATGGGGTCAGGTCAGCCCAGGACCCAACTGGGTCAGATTGGGTCTGCTCCAAAGCCATAGCTGTCACTTGGATTTGAAAATAAGGGATTTTTTCCAACTTTCGGATTTGAAAATAAGGGATGCCGCGAGGGCGGTGCAATGGCACCAAGTAGCCTCGCCACCCTGCGCTCCAGAGGCTGTGCACGAACGGGTGAGCGAAAGAGCGAGCGCATAGACGGCAGGCAGGCTGTCTGTCTGGTTGGGCGTGAGGGTCTGGCTGCACAAGGCATGCAAGCTCCGCCCCCAGTCGGTCTCAGACTCCTTATTGGCAGCCGAGCAACGCAGCTGAGGAGCTCCCTGGCCGGCAGGGAGGGAGAGGAGCTGCTTCCTTTGAAATCTGGGAAATTTAAGGGATATCAACAATCCGGGATAGCAGCGGGAAACAGCATTGGAATAAGGGAGTTTCCCGCAAAAAAAAGGGAGGGTTGACAGCTATGTCCAAAGCACTGAATTTGGTCCCAAATTGGATCAGGGGGCCAATGCACAGCCATAAAATCTGTGCATATTTGTGCCTGAGGGATGGGTGCAGTGCAGTACATAGGGACATAATGTTGTATGGTTTGCAAACTCTTCTCACTTAGTTCCACACTGCAATAGAAGGCTGTGATCCAGCAAAACATCCCTGGGACAAGTTGTATTGTCTTGCTGCTACTATTCTATTGTGTAGCTGCTATGCACTTCAGTGGTGCCTGTGTCAGAGGACTCCATGGTGAATTGCTCCTAGAGTTCATGGAGTTTCTTTTTCTCTGTTTGTGAGGTCATAATTTTTCCCGTCTCTTGTTATTTTGTAATTATCTACTTGCATGTCTATTTCATCATTTAATTAACACGATTCTGCACAGCCTTGCAAGGATGCTGTTTCTTACATATCAAAACAGCAACTTGCAAAGTCACCAACTATGTATGAATTGCAAAGTCATGAATTACAAATTGTGAAGTTATGAATTAATGAATTGCAAATGAATGAATTGCAAATCACATATTATTCAAAGCCTGACAAGTCAGTGGTGTTTTTCAAAGCTTGTGAATTCCTATGTGAATATTCATTTAAAAAAAAAAAAACACCACCCAGAATACTCTGATCTGCGGAATTTAATGGAAATGAATACTATGATTTCAAACTTGAATAGCCCTATTGGTTCCAGTTATAATTAATAAATTGCTTTGTTATTATGTCTACATCTCTGTAACAACTTAAGCACCATGACAAGGCTTTCTAGGACCAGAAACAACGGACTTGTAACACAAATTAGTCAGATTCACTGCCAAGATGTTTGCGGTTCTTTTGCAGCTTCTGTATCTGCTGGGCCTTTAAATACATATTAGAAAACTCCCCAGCATCCTGGATCAGTGACTTTCTGTAACGCTGATCCAGCACACATTCTAGATTAGAGCTGGGGTTTATCTGCTACAGCTGCTTTAATTAAATACAGGGCGTGTACACTTCAGCACTGAAGGGGGGCAAACATGTTAGTCTGGGCTCAAATGGAGAACTTTATAAAATATGCTCAAACTGTCAGATCATGGGCTGGGAAGGAAGAATATTCCCTTGCCTAGTCACTCGTGAAGTCAGTGCCACTAGTCAGTAGGTGATCATGACATACTACTATTTGGGCGGGGGGGGGGAGCATGTACCTGTGCATTTTTTTAAAAAATATCCTGGTTTGTTTCTGAGCTTTGCTGTGCTCTCTCAGCTTTGATCTGTGTTTCAGGTACTGAGCCACTCTGAATAAGCTAAGCTTTGTGTTTTAGAGAGAGCCAGTGTGGTGTAGTGGTTAAGAGCGGTAGACTCGTAATCTGGGGAACCGGGTTCGCATCTCCGCTCCTCCACATGCAGCTGCTGGGTGACCTTGGGCTAGTCACACTTCTCTGAAGTCTCTCAGCCCCATTCACCCCACAGAGTGTTTGCTGTGGGGGAGGAAGGGAAAGGAGAATGTTAGCCGCTTTGAGACTCCTTCGGGTAGTGATCAAACAGGATATCAAATCCAAACTACTCCTCCTCTTCTTCTTCTTCTTCTTCTTCTTCTTCTTCTTCTTCTTCTTCTATAGAATCCAGCCTCTTGGATAATGGCATTGCTCCGAGTGAATCTCCACCACCCCATCTCTCACACTTCCTTATTCGTCACCATGATCATCTCTTCTACAGGTGCTGCTAAGTGCCCTCTGTCTTTGAGCTCTTTGCTCTCCTACCTTTAAGGCCCGCCGGGTTCTGGGAGATGGAGGGTCTGGAATGCTTTCTAAAGACACTGTGTCAGCTGGGAGTTGTTCTGGCTCTCCCATGATTTCCCAGCTTTCCTCCTCAACTGCCTCTGAGCTGCTGCCACCCTCAAACCGCTGTTGTAAATCTATACTGTCTTCCTCTTCCTCCTCCCTGGAAGGGTCCGGATGGGGAGGCGGTCTCCACCATTCCTCCTCTGCCTGACAGTCACCTCTCACTCTCTGCCAGTGACTTCCTCTGCAACCAAGAGCTGCTCAGGAGTGGCCTGGGGAGAGTGCAGATGGGCGGATGGGCTCCTAGCCACCCCGAGCCACAGAGAAGAGGTGTGATTTTTTCACACACACCCTCGGACCTGCGCCCTTGGCAGAGGTCAGCCTGGCCACCCTCTAGCTATGCCCTGCTGCTAAGTGACATTAAGTCAGACATTGGGAAACTGGTATCACTTCATCAAGCCCATCCATTGCATTAAGAATTTACTGAACAGTGAAGTAGCTACTAAATGTGGTATCTAGGGCTCTTGCTAAATGACTATCAGACTTTGAAAAGCCGATATCACTGGATCAAGTTCATCAATTATGTTTAATTAATTAAACTAAATAGTTTTAATTGGATTTTGAATAAATGTGCAATTAATTGTTACTGTTTTGAAATGTATTCTGTTATAACCTTCCTTAGTGGGTCATGCAAAGCGCTATTCAGAACAATGCCTAAAAACGTTTGGGAACCACTGGTCTAGACTCTAGATCATACCCAACATAGCACCCGATCTGAATCATCACTCCTTGTATAGACCTTGTGCAAAAGGTGCACTTTCACTCCAATCTGGCAGGGCAGTTCCACAGGGACAGCTAATGTGGAAGCTCATTCCACCCCCCCCCCTTTGGATGTGTCCAAATCAAACGAGAATGTCCACTGTGAAGGTAAAGGTACCCCTGACCATTAGGTCCAGTTGCGGACGACTCTGGGGTTGCGGCGCTCATCTCGCATTATTGTACAGCTTCTGGGTCATGTGGCCAGCATGACTAAGCCGCTTCTGGTGAACCAGAGCAGCACACAGAAATGCAATTTACCTTCCCGCCAGAGTGGTACCTATTTATCTACTTGCACTTTGACATGCTTTTGAACTGCTACATTGGCAGGAGCAGGGACCAAGCAACGGGAGCTCACCCCGTCACACGGATTCGAACCGCCGACTTTCTGATCGGCAAGTCCTAGGCTCTGTGGTTTAACCCACAGCGCCACCCGAATCCCTGAATGTCCACTGTATAATGGTACAGATCTGGGGTAACAGAGTTTGGGGGTGCAAGGGCACCCATAGCTACAAGCATTAGTAAATGTTAGAAATTAACAAATGGTAGAATTTGGATAACACCTGGAGTATTGTAGGGAATATCCCAGACATTAGATTTAAAATACAGGCTGAACCAGTTCTCCAGTTCAGGAGATCACTGAGAGCAATGCCCTTAAGAACACAAGGAGAACTAAGTGCCAGGCCATTGAAGAACAATTCAGCTTGCCTTGTGCTGTCCTTTCCCCCCAGCTGTGTGTTGGTCAGCAGAAGGACTAGCAGAGTTGGGAGGGGGAGGTTACAAGAGCTGTGATGCCACACAGCAAAAATGTCAAGCGGGCAGGTGGGGAGGAGTTGCCTTGGAGCAGGTGTTCTTGGGAAGGAGAAGGGTGGAGCCAGAACTCCAGGTGCAGGGCGGAAACATCAAGGCAGGCTTGGACAGGGGCATGGAGATGGCACGCAGGATGCCCCGGACTCCAGTGCTGTACCACTGTAGGCTACAAGCCCTTCTTGAGATGATATGTTCTGAACTCTCTCCAAAGTAGACCCAGGTGTAAATATGTGTGCAATAAACCTGGTGTGATGGCCTGGGATTCAGACTCAGATGCTGAACCTGAGTGATCCTAGCCTGCACAGGATTCTCCGCCTCCAGAACCAGCAGAGCCGGGGCGAGGGCTTGAGTCTGAAGGGTCCTCACCTGTGCTGGATCCTCAGGTGCAGGCATCTGCTGAGTTGGCTCTGGCTCCTGATGGGATGGAGGACCCATTGCCTGCATGTGCTCCACTCCCAGCCCCGTCAGGGGAAGCTGAGGTTGCCTCTGGGTCCGGTAACCCTCCAGCCTCTCCTGAGCTGCAGAGGCGAAGGGCAGAGAGGCGAAGGGAACTAAGTTCCCGCAGGAGGAGTGCTCGCCTCCAAGCCAGGAGAGGCGAGTCACCAGAGGATCGGGGCCGCCCTCTGCCTCGGGTCAGATAAAAGCCAGCCAGCCCCAAGTTGCGGGAGCAACATGGTTGGTTGCTAGTTCCTGCTTGAGACCTGTCTTACTTTCCTGCCTGAGCTCCTGACCCGCCTTGGTTTCCTGCCTGCATACCTGTTCCTGACTTCGCCTGACTTCCTGCCCTGCACCCAGCTACTACGGACTGTCTCTACGTTGAACCTTTGACCACGGACCGGACTTGGACCTTGCCTCTTGAGTAACCCACAGGACCAGCACACCTAGCTTCTGCTGTGCCCCAATTTTCCCAACGGAAGCACAGCCCTGGGTGAGCACATGGAACCCTCTGGCTCCGTATTGGGCCATAACATCCTACTGGTGTTGCATTTTGCTGGTGTTGCATTCTGGTGCATTTAAAAAAAAAAAAAATAATAATAATAATAATAATTAATTATTAAATTTTATTACAAAGTATATACAAGACATTACAAATAAACACACGCATACATCCTTATTTCCATAAACCCAAATCGTCAACTGGAGGCGAAAAAGAAAAACAAGCAAAAAAGCTAAAAAGAAAGAAATAAAGAGATAAAGAAGAGAAAAAAGGAAAATGAAAAAAGAAAGAAGAAAAGAAAAGAGAAGAGAAGAAAGAGGGAGGATTCATAAGGAATTCTTCCAAACTCAAACTATATTTATCACCATACAACATCAATATTAAAATTTAAAAAATTGACTTCCACTGCCGCACCGCACTACCTATAATTGAATTAATGATTTCATCTGGTGCATTTTTATTTATCTCTTTGTAAACGTTCACAGCCTATTGAGAGTGCATAGTAGCTTTGATCAAAACTTCAACAAGGAATGGGACAAATTTATATTATATTTGAAAGACCACTGTAAACACTTGAACTCTTTAGCAGGTTTTAAATAACTCTTGCAATGATACATAGATTTTGGACACAATGGAGGACTGTAAACTGGGTGGACTTATAATATGCAGTTAAAAAGTTATTCAAAGAACCCACGGAGGGGAGGAGGGAAGTCTTGAAATTTGGAAAAATCTTGTGTATTTTTATTATTATTATTATTATTACGGATGAATTTCAGTGTGATTGAATTTGTAAAACCAAATAAAAATTATTTATAAATAAAAAAGAGAGTGAGTAGTAGTTATTTAGATCAGACATAGAACATGCAGATTTTTTAATTTTTGTTTTAGTGAGAGAAATCTAGCAGGTTCCTGATCACCCCCGTCTGCAGGCAGCCTAACTCCAGACTCCAATGCCCAACCCAAAATAAAGCATTCCAGGGAAGGCTGGCAAGGAAGAAAGTCCCACAACAGGGAGATCAATGTCAGTTTCTCTCTGATTCTCGTTTTCCCAGTCTTAAATTCAGTTTTCCGCAATTCCACATCAGTTTCTGTCACTGTTGTTTGCAAAAGAAGACATTATGGAAATTCATCGACATTTTACTGTGCATTTCTCCTAATATATACACATGTTTGTATGCAACTTTTCCTAATAGACATGTTTTTGCAAAGTGGTTTTCCCTAATAAAGTGTTTTTGCATGTTATTTTCACCATGCAAGCTCTACCCTAGTAGATGAACTTTAGTACACCTTCCTAGGCTGGAGAACTGCATGGCAGCAATGCAGTGTTGCAGCCAGCATATCGTTTTGAAAACTGCAAATTCAGTAACCTTGCCTTTAAATGTGAAGTGAATCAAATTTATCCCCATCCCTAGCTATAAGGAAGGCTTTTCTGTACTCCCTGTGTGTCTGAAAGGGCGAATGCTAAATAGATGTTCTCTTTTAGCTTAAAATCCAGTGGTTTTGCTTCATTAGCTGGTGCAAAAATGGAAATGTATTGGCTGACTGATTTAGAAAATGTATATCCCAACTTTCCATTGCAAATAGCCTTCAAGGCAGTGAACAAAACTCCAATTAAGGCTGCAGTTCTAAACACATTTACTAGGGAGTAAGCCCCATTGAACACTGTGACTGAGTAAACTTGCATAGGATTGCATTGCACAACACAATAGAGTATCATCATTGAAAGTTTTAACAAAAAAAATGCATAAAAGCGGGTTTTGAAATAGAGATAAAGGCTAGGTTTTTTATATTAAAAATTGACTAAAATACCACTGAACACAGATAGCTGTTGTTAAAAGTGTGAGTGAAGAGGTTAACCTACCATCGGAAATGTTGTCTGAAATATACTCGGAGTCAAGTGTGAATTTCATGCTCTTTATTCAGCTCATAGTAGCAAGGAATGAGTCTTTCCCCAAAACGTCTGCTGTATTTACACAATGGACCCCACGTGATTGGCTAATTCCAGGCTACTCCTGTAGGCCTATCAGGTTGCAGATTCACTTCCTCCAGGAGCCTGATTGGCTGCTCTTGCAGGCCAATCAGGTCGCTGATTCACTTCCACCTGGAACTGGATTGGGTGGCTCCTGCGGACCAATCAGACTGCTGCATTCTGGATCCTATTGTTCTAGGATTCAGCTCAGTACATAACATTGGGACCAGGATAATTTTCCACTGAAAATCAAGGCCACCTAGAAGAGCTTCAGGCCAAGGTTTAACTGATGGGCAGGTCCATATAGGAGAAGACAGTCCTTAAGATAACCTGGTCCCGAACCATTTCTGGCTTTAAAGGTAAAAACCAAAGCCTCAAATTTTACCTAGGTACAAACTGAAAGCCAATGAAGATGCATACATAAGATCTGAAGAGGGATGTTCACCAAGGTGGATCCTGGTTAAGAACCTGCTTGTTTTCTTAACACTTTCCAAGTGCAGCTGCACTGCACTAGTACAACATGGCTGTCACCAAATCATGAATGATCTCTGTCCAGAACAGGGTGCAGTTAATATACCAACCAAATTTCGTAGAGAAAGCTCCTTATGCCATAAACTCCACTTGAACATTTTTAAGGATGGAACTTGATGCTTAGCAGGGGAGGGCAACCCATCCAGAACCAGTTGGATAGCATCATCATCATGATTCAATGAACCACCTACCCACAACTCCTCCATGTCTGGATTAAGCTTATGTTGATTAGTTCTTCACCAGTCTATAACTGGTCTCTTGTAACAGGTAGATAGCCGTGTTGGTCTGTCATAGTCAAAACAAAATACGGTAAAAAAAATTCCTTCCAGTAGCACCTTAGAGACCAACTAAGTTTGTTCTTGGTATGAGCTTTCGTGTGCATGCACACTTCTTCAGATACACTGAAACAGAAATCACCAGACCCTTATATATAGTGAGAGGGTGGGGAGGGGTATTACTCAGAGGAGTGGTGGGGATGGGTGATAGGCTGATATCTGTGGTAAACCTGTTGATGGCTGTTAACGACTGCAACATGACAAAAACATGACACAGCTATTTTTAACCTTCTCACCCCTTGCTTTTTCCTGTAAGACTAATTGCAGTCGTTAACAGTCGCCAACAGGTTTACCACAGCTATCAGCCTATCACCCATTCCCACCACCCCTCTGAGTAATGTATCTGAAGAAGTGTGCATGCACACGAAAGCTCATACCAAGAACAAACTTAGTTGGTCTCTAAGGTGCTACTGGAAGGAATTTTTTTATTTTGTTTGGTCTCTTGTAGACAGAACCACCTGCCAAACTTGGCCAGTGAGCTCTTTACACATCAGCTGATGCACAGGGAGTTCAATACTTCTTTCTGCAGCCAAATCTCTACCTGCCCCACATTTGGTAATAATAATGTTATTGTTGTTATTATATATAGGCCGCCCATCTGATTGGTTTGCCCCAGTCACACTTTGTTGTGTTCTAGAGGTTTTTTACCTTCTGGACTTGCCCTTTCAATTTCTTTTTCACCATTCCCCCATTTCTGAGAAGCATCCTCATTTTAAGTTAGATATGACTGTTTTGCATGTTTTAATCATTACATACGCTCTGAATTTAGTAGCACTGCGGCGACTCTTTCCAGTTGATTCAAGAACATTTACATCTCACAGCAGGTCCTGGGTGCTACTTAAAATTAACTCCAGGGTCATCTTCATTTAGGGTCTACCTCTATGTTGTGATCTGAACATGCACATTCCCAGTCAATGTGAGGGTAATTGAAGTCACCCATTACTGAAACGCTTTCATCTTCGGTTTTCCCTGTGATTTCATTCTCCATCTGAAGATCACCCTGAATATTTTGGTCAGAGGGGTGATAATATGGATATTGTATTCAACTAATTTTTACTCAGAGCAGATGGCTTGACATTAATCGTCCTAAGCAAATCATTGTCATTAATTTCAATTGGTCTACTTTGAGTAAAAATTTATGACAATGTCTCTATTATTAAATTACTTTTGGCTTGGTATTGCTGCCCATAGTGATTCTATGAAGGAGTCAGCCCCTTTTGATATTTTTTTTCTTTGACACTTTCTGCAGTCTTTGTCATATGGATGACACTACCCCAGTACACCCATCCCTGTCCTTCTAGAGAGCAGAGATGGGGAACCTATGGTCCATCAGAAGATACTGAGCTCCATTTTCCATCATCCCTGACCAAACTGGCTAAGCTTATTGTGTGCCAACAGATGTATCAAAAGAGACCTAGAATGGGGAGATTTGGCCCCGTTAAGGAAAAAAATACCCACTGATTCTGTTACAAACTTATTTGTTATGCCAGCATCTTTACAGAGAACAGAACTTGAATGGTTTCATGATGATGATTCATACTCTTGGGGTATGAAAAACCACTCTTGGCTGGGTGTCGGACAGATTTTTTTTGACCTGGCATGTCAAAGGATGTCAAACAATGGGTGCATTTGTCTTATCTGCCAAGAAAATAAAGCATCAGCAAGATGAGAGAGAAAAACCATTAGGGGAAATGCCACAGTCTATGAAACCATGGAATTTATTCAAACAGATCTGAAAGGGCTACTTCCAAAACACCAGCTGGGGATCAGTATCGGCCGGTAGTATATGATACCTTTCTGAGGTACGTGTGGCATAACCACTGGAAAATACGTGCCAGAGTGTGACATACATGCTGCGTTGTAATTCAGCTCACCAAACTGAATCTGCAATGATCAAGGAAAAGAGTTTGAATGAAAGCTGATTCAAGAAGTGTGCTGGCTCCTCCAGATAACCAAAGTCAAGACATGCCCACCATGGAAATAATGCAGGAGTGGCAACAGTAAACTTCCTGGTGAGTGAAGTCCAGAAGGACTGAGATTTAAAAGTTCAATAAGTTGTTTTTGCGTATAATACCAGCAACCATTCAACTACACGGTACTCACTTTATGAAATTATTTATACACTGTGCAAATTTTTGTCCCAGCATCATTGGATCATCAGGCAGAGAGAAATGGCCCGACCTATAACATAGCTGTCAACTTTCGAATTTGAAAATAAGGGATGCAGCGAGGGCGGTGCAATGGCACCAAGTAGCCTCGCCACCCTGCGCTCCAGAGGCTGCGCGCAAACGGGTGAGCGAAAGAGCGAGCGCATAGATGGCAGGCAGGCTGGCTGTCTGGTTGGGCGTGAGGGTCTGGCTGCACAAGGCATGCAAGCTCCACCCCCAGTCAGTCTCAGACTCCTTATTGGCAGCCGAGCAACGCAGCTGAGGAGCCTTCCTGGCCGGGAGGGAGGGAGAGGAGCTGCTTCCTTTGAAATCCCGGAAATTTAAGGGATATCAACAATCCGGGATAGCAGCGGGAAACGGCATTGGAATAAGGGAGTTTCCCGCAAAAAAGGGAGGGTTGACAGCTATCTACCAGCTCGATAGAATGACTTGCCACAGGCCTTAGTTACTGAGCTGAGGATGAAACATCATACGAGGTGAAAATGTCAGCATCTAACGTAAGATGCTAGCTACAGAAAGGATGAATTACATTCCTATCAAGTTAAGATCTTCCTTGTCACCTTGTAAAACATGTTTTTGTTTTTAAAAATCATAGAGATCATGTTACTAATTTGGCCTCTGAATTTTGACCCCAGTTGTGAGATTATTTTGCAGTGCCTCTTACAAGTGTCCAATAAATATATGCCATTTAAATTCATATAGTAATAATAATAATAATAATTAATAATAATAATTTATTATTTATACCCCGCCCATCTGGCTGGGTCTCCCCAGCCACTCTGGGCGGCTTCCAAAAGAACATTAAAATACAATAATCTATTAAACATTAAAAGCCTCCCTAAATAGGGCTGCCTTCAGATGTCTTCTAAAGGTCAATAATAATAATAATTTAGTAAGGCTGTGTTATGAGTCTGAAACATCATATGTTTATGATGCTGATATATATGAGTGCCCAGGCATCTCAACATCTAGGCCAGGCTGTGGTTAATAAAGTTACACCACATTAACACTGTTGAACTACAATATCCTTGTCCCCAAATCCAGGCATGTGAACAGTAGCATTTTTGGTTTTCAGAGATTTGACCTTTGTTAGTTATGTGCCAAAGAAAGGACAGCAAATCTCCTTTCTTTGCTGCATAAAGAGGCAGCAAACTCAGATAGCAAATCAGAATCTCAGATAATTCATTATTACAGCAAGACTAAAGCTGGTGTAGACATCTGTGACCTGATGGTCTTTACATAGAGTTGCAAACATGATTGCTGTTTATTAACAACAATTTTAAGCAGCTTCATAACAGAAAGGTATCTGAATGGTTTATAGTATATAGTAAATATATATATTTATATAGCAAATATAAAGTAAATATAAAATGATGCATGTCTAAAAAGTATGGCACCAACATGAAGAGTTTGGAAAGCTCTGGTTTAGAGTAAGTTTAGAGTAAGCAAACCATGAGGGACCCAGGTGGCGCTGTGGGTTAAACCACAGAGCCTAGGGCTTGCTGATCAGAAGGTCGGTGGTTCGAATCCCTGCAACGGGGTGAGCTCCCATTGCTCGGTCCCTGCTCCTGCCCACCTAGCAGTTCGAAAGCACGTCAAAGTGCAAGTAGATAAATAGGAACTGCTCTGGCGGGAAGGTAAACGGCGTTTCCATGCGCTGCTCTGGTTCACCAGAAGCGGCTTAGTCATGCTGGCCACATGACCTGGAAGCTGTACGCCGGCTCTCGGCCAATAAAGCGAGATGAGTGCCACAACCCCAAAGTCAGACACGACTGGACCTAATGGTCAAGGGTCCCTTTACCTTTAAGCAAACCATGGCCAATGGCATCCCCCTGCCCCAGATATAGAGGACATTGCCGGTTTAAATAATCATATTGTTTGAGCCTTTGGTGAGTTGAATCCTGCACCTAGAAAACCAGAAAACTCCAAACCCAAATGGCAAAAGCCAATCAGCCAAGTGGGGAAAATTCCTGCCGTGCCCCTGTCCCAATGACAGACGACACACAACGGCATAGCAAGGTCAATCACAAAATGCACTAAAATTAGGGAGAGGTGGGCGGGTGTTCCGATGCACGAGCTGAAAGAGGAAGCTCTGGGTCACGTGCATCGATCTGTCTAAGCTGCACCCCATTGGCCAGATTAAACCCAGCAACGAGGGACCTACCAATTGGGTGTTGTGGCTATCCAACAGGCCCACCCACAACGAGGAAGTCAGTGTCCAGGCAGGGGCGTACCCAGGATCAAAACTAGGGGGGGGGCAAGCCATGGTCGTTCAGGTTTGCTTTGAACGGACGCTGATCATTTTTGCTTCTGGGGGGGGCAGCTGCCTTCTAGGGGGGGCAGCTGCCCCCTCTGCCCCCCCTGGGTATGCCCATGTGTCCAGGTCTCACAGCAACACGTGCCCTCTTTTAGGGAGGACACGCTTTGTGATTTTCCTAAAAAAATAGGTAAAATACTTTAGTTTTTAAGGAGTTCTTATATTAAAAAAATCTCAACAACCTTTCTGTCCGGATTCTCACTTTTTAAATATGGCAACCGTAGCGCACGGCTATCCATGCACATGCCCGATCAGTGTTTAATTGGCATAACTGGTTCAACAAATCAGAAGGCAGGGACAAGACCCAAGGGAGCACCTTCTGGTATGAACAGGAAGGACCAAAGTGGCTCCTCATACGCAAACGCAAAGACATGCAGGTGTGGACGACTCCAGTCTGATCTGAATGGGAAGAAAGTGGATTGACAGCAAAACAATGCTCAGAAGTGGAGAAGCCATAGCTGTCAACTTTCGGATTTGAAAATAAGGGATGCCGTGAGGGCGGTGCAATGGCACCAAGTAGCCTCGCCACCCTGCACTTCAGAGGCTGCGTGTGAACGGGTGAGCGAAAGAGCGAGCGCGTAGACGGCAGGCAGGCTGTCTGTCTGGTTGGGCGTGAGGGTCTAGCTGCACAAGGCATGCCAGCTCCGCCCCCAGTCGGTCTCAGACTCCTTATTGGCAGCCGAGCAACGCAGCTGATGAGCCTCCCTGGCTGGCAGGGAGGGAGAGGAGCTGCTTCCTTTGAAATCCGGGAAATTTACAGGATATCAACAATAATAATAATAATAATAATAATAATAATAATAATAATAATAAATTTTATTTATACCCCACCCTTCCCAGCCGAAGCCGGGCTCAGGGCGGATTACATCCGTAAAATTGCAAAAGTATAAAAGAAGCCGTTGATTAAAATACAGGTTAAATCCGGGATAGCAGCAGGAAACGGCATTGGAATAAGGGAGTTTCCTGCCAAAAAAGGGAGGGTTGACAGCTATGGGAGAAGCCCTGATTTGTGCAGGTCCAGCAGCAGCAGCAGGGCAGAAGAGGTTGAGCCGGCTCCATCCCCAGCTTGCAGTATCGGCTTGAAATATACTCGGAGTCCTGCAGTGATTTCATGCTCTTTATTGCAGCTTGTAAAACAGTGATTAAATTTCCCCATCAAACCTCAGGCTTTTATATACATTATTTACACAATGAGTCCCGTCTGATTGGCTGGTTCTGCTTCCCTCCTGGAGCCTGATTGGTCTTCTCCTGCAGGCCAACCAGCTGTTGCATTCTGCCATCCTACCAGCCTAACAGGCTGCAGGCAAAATGGAGCCTCTTTGTGCGCCACATTGTAGTTCTTTGGGGAATGTGCCTCGCGCTCTTCTCTTCCCTCTCTTTGGAGGCACCTGCTGCCCCCACCTCGCCCTGGATCACACGGTTGCCTTTTCAGCAATTTCCCTTTAAGGGCTGCAGCCTGGAGGGGAAGAGCTTGGGTTGAGTGCGGCTGCTTGGATGAAGCCTTGTCAGCCTCTCTGCCTCTTGCCCTCAAACAGCCTGTTTCATCTGGGAAGGTTTCCTCCGGTAATGAAGCCAGAAGCAATTTCCAAAGACGTCACAGCCACCAGCGCTCTGCAACCCTGGTCTCCCGATGTAAGGAGATTAGACAAGGACCTGGAGACATGCACCTAGCAGCTTGGCTGAGGCATCTGATCACAGAGGCTTTGGTGCAGTTACATTTGTCGACGCCGGGCTCTTTTAAGGCTGCTTTTGAAAGGAGAGAATAAATTAGCAGCCCCCACCAAAGCTGCAGGTTTCCACGTGGGAGTTTCCTTGGTCTGAAATGAACACTCCAGATTTAACTCTCTCCTATTAGCTCAGCCAGGCACGAACAGGGCTGGGGTTGTATATTGAACAAGCATTAATTAGCAATGTAAGATCAGAGACAGCAAAATCAAGTTCCCCACAGACTGGGTGACTCATCCCCCCCATTCTCCTCCTCCACTGACTTTCAGCTCTGCCAAATCACAGCATGTTTGTAACAAGTTTAGGGCTTCTTAGTACAGGACCATTTTTTTTACCATGAAAAAGCTGGGATTTGCCCACAGAGGAGTCTGTCACATTGCCCACAGCCTGGGAGGGGGCAGGGAACGCACCAGCCCATGGCCATTTTGCCAGTTATTCAATTGCAAGGGGAACAGAGCTGTTCCGATGAACAGGCAACGCAAAGGCTTCTGGGTAAACGGGATCACTCTTTCACCCTAGAATAGCATTACACTGTTCCACATCTGGCCTTCTAACCTGTAGAATCTGGGTGGCTCTGCTTCTGACCTGGTAGGTGCCACACACAAAGTTATAGGATGCCTCCAACACATAGCTGTCAACTTTCGGATTTGAAAATAAGGGATTTTTCCTAAACTTTCAGATTTGAAAATAGGGGATGCCACGAGGGCGGTGCAATGGCACCAAGCAGCCTCGCCACCCTGTGCTCCAGAGGCTGCGTGCAAACGGGTGAGCGAAAGAGCGAGCGCATAGACGGCAGGCTGTCTGGCTGTCTGGTTGGGCGTGAGGGTCTGGCTGCACAAGGCATGCAAGCTCCGCCCCCAGTCGGTCTCAGACTCCTTATTGGCAGCCCAGCAACGCAGCTGAGGAGCCTCCCTGGCCGGCAGGGAGGGAGAGGAGCTGCTTCCTTTGAAATCCGGGAAATTTAAGGGATATCAACAATCCGGGATAGCAGCGGGAAACGGCATTGGAATAAGGGAGTTTCCCGCAAAAAAGGGGAGGGTTGACAGCTATGGTCAGAAGTGGTGCCATGTAAACGGCTAAATTCCAATCAAGGTGTCTCTTTTAAATCTGGCATCCTGGGCAAAGTGAGTGAATGCTCCAGACACCATGGTGAGATTTTAAATTACTGATGTTTTGATTTTGATTTTTTTTTTTTTAGATTTGAGTTATGTTTTAAATATTGTATGTTGCATATATTACACCTTGAGACCTAGATGGTGAAAAGGAGGATAATTGAAATAACAACAGCACAGGTATCTTGGGCCTTCTCTCATTTGGTGGTGGCAGGAGTGGCATGGTGAACTGGAAGAGGCGGAGAGGACAGAGGGTGAAGAAAGAGCTCGGGGGGGGGGGATTTCCCCATCTTCTGGACCTCCTGGGAAATGCAGCACACCTGGTGCACCTGGAACTGGGTGTGAAGAGGGAAGCTGAGTGGGACGCAGCTGTGGAACATTTCTATATGCAATTGTGTACTTTTGCAATATTTTAAGTTGTCTGTTGTTGCTCCCGTTTTTTGCACATGGCTTAGAGCAGTGTTTCTCAACCTTTTTTGGGCAAAGGCACACTTGTTTCATGAAAAAAATCACGAGGCACACCACCATTAGAAAATGTTAAAAAATTTAACTCTGTGCCTATATTGACTATATATAAAGTAATTCTCTTGAATAGGAATCAAATAAACACAAAGAAAGTATTTTATAATTACTTTATTATGAAATAGTAAATAAACAAAAATATGAAAAATTATAAAATACTTTATTCAGTGTGCAACCTGGGCATGTTTGGCTGAACACAAAGCTGATATTCTGGCTGGAATCGAAGAAAGACACACATGTGTCTTTTTTAAAAAAATCTTTCGAATTTTTCAATTTTTCCCACGGCACACCAGGCAACATCTCGCGGCACACTAGTGTGCCGCAGAACAGTGGTTGAAAAACACTGGCTTAGAGGTATCTATATATATAAAACCGTTCAAGTTGGATGTTTGTTAACTATCGCCTTTCTCCGTAACCCCTTGATCGATTCCGTTCAAATTTGGACACAACGTTTCATGGTCATATGGGAATGATCATATGTACTTACATTGCACAAATACCACACCTTTCCCTGGTAAAAATGTGATTTTGTGCAAAAAGTAGTGCCCTCCAGTGGACGTTAAACAGCACAGCACAACACACCTGTTTCTGACCCCTCCTCCTCCTTTCCCAACATCACTACCACCATCCAATCGACAGACAGACCGCCCACAAACACTACTGTTGGCTCCGCCTGCGGGTATACAGCCACGCCGGGCGGAATCGCCATTTTCGCGGTTTACACAAAAACGGGAGGGGCAAACGGAGAACACGTAGACTGAACTTCAACGAGATCAAGTGTAAGTAAGGATACCCTTTCTCTTTCATACTGTATCTTACTTTTCCATTTCACCAAATCAGCCACAGCAAGACGTGGCCGGGTCAACTAGTTTTTAATATATTAAGCAGTATAAAAATTAAATGGTCAATCAAATCTGACCATCATCACTCCCTGAGCAATTTTTCTGAGGAACAGTGCTAGTCACTGGGAGCTGGAAAATGTGACCTCTACCCAAAGAGAACACTGCCGCCGAAAATGCGGAACTGGTACTGAAGTGAATAGAGCTACCAGCAATTTTAAGGAATAAATAACCCAGGTTGGACATATGCTGAAATGTCATGGGAGCACAGAAAAAGTGCAGAATGTGGCACTATATACAAAATTAAGCAGTCTGACCCCAGTCTTCATTTTAAAAGAACATATTTCTAGCTCATATGGTTGCAAGGTCTGGAAAGGTGTGAGCCATGTCTGGTGAAATCTCAATAGCCAGGTGCATGGCTGAATAAGATTGTAGTTGCTTGGAAGGATCTTGCATAACTTCTTTCCCCACGACTGGCAATAAATTATGACTAAATTATGCAAAACAGTAAAATTGCATAGTAAATTATGCAAAATTCATAATCCCTGTTAATCTGCAAAATTTATGTGGGCTACAGAAGCCATGTTTTTTTTGGTGCTGAAATTGATTTTAGCATTTCAAATGTTTCCATGCGCTGTCCTGAATATGCCTCCCTTAACATTTCCATGATGGATAGATGCACACACGCGCACACACACTTGGATAGGTGTGAGTTGAGTTTTGAATGCAGTATATTGGCAAAGCCAATACTCTTTCCAGCAGAAAATTGCATAAGCCTGACCATAGCAGCAGCGCTGGCCTCTAACATAGGAGTGAGAAGCAAACAAAGCACGGGTCCCTAGGGCTGCCTGGCTGGTGCCATGGTCCTTCCATCGGGGCCCTCTGAGGACCTCTTCCCAATTGCCTGCACAAACAAGTGTCTGCATATAACATTTAATTGACCCTTACATAGCAACTAGTGAGCAATGCACGCAGTAAAGGGGACATTTGCGCCATTGCCGGCCTCATGGCAACAAACTTCCCAACCCCTTATTCCCACAGCTTTGTGTGAGACGCAGTGGGGACTGCTTAGCCACATCTCTGTGTAACCTACTGAGGCTTTGGTGTGTCATTAATCTGCTACAATTGCTGGGTTTAATTCCTGAGCATTTTAACCGGTCTAAATTAAAGGGCATTTCCAGGAAGACACTGTGCTTTCCCAGTTCAGATGGACAAGTTCTGTTAGCAGTATACCTGAAGGAGCGTCTCCACCCCCATCGTTCAGCCCGGACACTGAGGTCCAGTGCCAAGGGCCTTCTGGCGGTTCCCTCACTACGAGAAGCCAAGTTACAGGGAACCAGGCAGAGGGCCTTCTCGGTAGTGGCACCCGCCCTGTGGAACGCCCTCCCACCAGATGTCAAAGAGAAAAACAACTACCAGACCTTTAGAAGACATCTGAAGGCAGCCCTGTTTAGGGAGGCTTTTAATGTTTAATAGATTGTTGTATTTTAATGTTCTGTTGAAAGCCGCCCAGAGTGGCTGGGGAAACCCAGCCAGATGGGCGGGGTATAAATAATAAATTATTATTATTATTATTATATTTTTAGCAAAAGGGTGCAAACGACTCGATCCCTAGTATGATCAGTTAGGGATGAGGGGTGAGCAGATTTTCCCCCAGTCAGTGCCAGTATTTTTTTCTGCAGGTTTACTCTGCCCCCTGTGCCCATCTGCCTTTTATTCCATTTAACTTAGAGAATTTCAAAGATTAATTCCAGAAATAATAATAATAATAATAATAATAATAATAATAATAAATTTTATTTATACCCCGCCCTTCCCAGTCGGAACCGGGCTCAGGGCGGCTAACACCAATAAAAATTACAATAAAATATAAAAGAAAGAAAAACCGTTAATTAAAATACAGGTTAAAATACAGGTTAAAATTTAAAATTTAAATGCAGCTTCATTTATCGCCCGTAATCAAAACCATAAGGGGAGGAAAAAACATCAGACAGAGTCCAACCCGAAGGCCAGGTGGAACAGCTCTGTCTTGCAGGCCCTGCGGAAAGATGTCAAATCCCGCAGGGCCCTGGTCTCTTGAGAAAGAGTGTTCCACCAAGTTGGGGCCAGTACTGAAAAGGCCCTGGTCCTAGTTGAGACCAGTCTAACAACCTTGTGGCTCGGGACCTCCAAAATATTATTATTTGAGGACCTTAAGGTCCTACATGGGGTATACCAGGAGAGGCGGTCCCTTAGGTACGAGGGTCCTAGGCTGCATAGGGCTTTAAAGGTGAAAACCAGCACCTTAAACCTGATCCTGTACTCCACCGGGAGCCAGTGCAGCTGGTAAAGCACTGGATGAATGTGGTCCCGCGGCAAAGACCCCATAAGGAGCCTCGCCACGGCATTCTGCACCCGCTGGAGTTTCTGGGTCAGCTTCAAGGGCAGCCCCGCGTAGAGCGAGTTACAATAATCAAGCCTTCTTCACCTTCACTTGCAGTTTGCTGCAGCTTTCTGTGCCTTCAATTCATTTTCATCCCCCCCCCCAAAAAAAATATACAATCCCAGGGATATTCTTTTTCCTTTTCCTTTTCTTCAGAAGAATGCAAAAGTGTTGGGATGGTGGGAGAAAGACCGGGGAGGCAATTGACTCATGTGTGGAGTGTGAAGACTGAAGAAGCCACAGTTAGAGGTGGGTGAGATGGAAGCTATCAGGTGGGTGGAAGCAGAGAGAAACGGAGAGTGCTGGCTTTTATGAATAGCGTGACAATCAATTCCCCACCAATTAACAACTGTGTAATATCACAGCCGCTCCCCTTTTGATCTTTGTAAGCAGAACAATAATCACCTGACGTTTACCGTAATATGTTTGTTCGGTGCACTGAAGGAGGGTTAGAAGAGGACACCTGAATTGGAACAGCTAGCAGGTGTGATAAAATACATCTCTTGGTCTTGTCCTCATGGCAGTTCCAGGATCCCCCAACATTCATTAATGCAGCTTTCTTAATAGCTAAATTAACATCTTGTTGGTTGGGTGTGTGTGTGTGTGTGTGTGTGTGTGTGTGTGTGTGTGAGCAAACAAGCTTTCCCATTTTTACGTAACAGCAGCTCTAATATTTGCTGCCAGAGTTCTGAACATTGGAAATATTTTTCAGAGAGTAGCCACCATTTCAATGTACAGAAAAACCACGATAACGATATTTTTCCCTTATCAACATCCATATTTGTTTCAATGCATGCCTCTGCATTGGACCTTTGATAAAATACAGTCCACTGAATTATTATTAATGGCTGAGTTTAGCTTGCATTGTGTTTGCCGAACAGAAGAACAGAAGAATTTATGAGAAACAGCTGACTGGAGGGTAGGTCCTTCGTCTCCAGTTAAACAAGATTGAGCTGCCTTTGGTTAAGAATTCTTGGGTCATTTGGGAATCTCGGAGTATTTTTTTCTATCACAAACCCAAAAATGTTAGTCTGATGAAAAAATATTTACAAGAAATTCACCTATCATCTCCAGCTATCATGAACTATCCTATATAATAAAGTTGCTGTGTCCCTGCGTCCAGTCCGTGTGTCACGGAATTGCGCTACTGCGCATGTCCGTGTCCCACACGGATGCAGGGATTGGAGCGGGCGGAGAGGGGGGCGTGTCAGTTGTACCAGCGCTGCTGCCTCGCACGGACACAGAGGGCCGCCCCATCCTCGCCGCCGCTACCGCCGCCGCTACAGCCGCCCCCGGGGAAAAAGAAGAAGGGGGAGGGAGCCCCTCTCCACCCCCCCGCGGCCGCTGTTCTGCCTCCTCCTGCCGCCTCCTCCTCTAGCGCCCGTTATTGAACGGGCTAACTTCAACTAGTTGTATATATTACAGGTCAGCTCATATATTGCAAGTGGCTACCTCAATCTCTGCTGAGCAGTGCAAAAGATTAGTTCTTATGCAGGGTTTGTGTTTCCTTCAGAAAATTAAGGCGCAACAGAGGCTAAAGTGTCTGCATGAAATATTTGCACATATTTCACATTTACACATATATATTTAAACATATTTACAACCTGAACATAGCTGTCAACCCTCCCTCTTTTTTTGCAGGAAACTCCTTTATGCCAACTTCCAATGCCGTTTCCTGCTGCTATCCCGGATTGTTGATATCCCTTAAATTTCCCGGATTTCAAAGGAAGCAGCTCCTCTCCCTCGCTGCCGGCCAGGGAGGCTCCTTAGCTGCATTGCTCGGCTGCCAATAAGGAGTCTGAGACCGACTGGGGGCGGAGCTTGCATGCCTTGTGCAGCCAGACCCTCACGCCCAACCAGACAGCCAGCCTGCCTGCCGTCTACGCGCTCGCTCTTTCGCTCACCCGTTCGCGCGCAGCCTCTGGAGCGCAGGGTGGCAAGGCTACTTGGTGCCATTGCACCGCCCTCGCGGCATCCCTTATTTTCAAATCTGAAAGTTTGGTGAAATCCCTTACTTTCAAATCCGAAAGTTCAAAAAAATTCCTTATTTTCAAATCCGAAAGTTGACAGCTATGAACCTGAAGCCTTCTGTGGAGGGGGTGCAGAAAATTAAACCTCAAGGGTGTCTGTTGTTGCTTCTCTCATAGTTTCAGCAAGCTTGGGTCCAGAGCAGAAGCCAGCCATGCTCCCCCAGTCTCTGGGGGCAACCTCTCCCCACCAGCCCACAAGGAGTTCTGTCCCTCCTTCCTTTCTGCTCCTTTCAAAAGCCTCCTGTAAAAGGCACACTTCCCTGTGGTGACATCATGCCCCTGTAACCCTGGCAACCGCCTCCTCCTTCCTTCTGTCTCTGTCCACTAGGTATTTGCATTGTCAATTGCCCTTAATGCTCCGTCTCTCTTTGTTTCTTAATCATAGAACATAACTGTCAACTTTCGGATTTGAAAATAAGGGATTTTTTCAAACTTTCGGATTTGAAA
Source organism: Darevskia nairensis (assembly GCA_034642065.1). Taxonomy (NCBI): domain Eukaryota; kingdom Metazoa; phylum Chordata; class Lepidosauria; order Squamata; family Lacertidae; genus Darevskia; species Darevskia nairensis. The sequence goes on along the minus strand of JAWWNI010000135.1, from coordinate 473,014 downwards.
ATAAGGGATGCCGCGAGGGCGGTGCAATGGCACCAAGTAGCCTCGCCACCCTGTGCTCCAGAGGCTGCGCGCGAACGGGTGAGCGAAAGAGCGAGCGCGTAGACGGCAGGCAGGCAGGCTGGCTGGCTGGCTGGGCGTGAGGGTCTGGCTGCACAAGGCATGCAAGCTCCGTCCCCAGTCAGTCTCAGACTCCTTATTGGCAGCCGAGCAACGCAGCTGAGGAGCCTCCCTGGCCGGCAGCGAGGGAGAGGAGCTGCTTCCTTTGAAATCCGGGAAATTTAAGGGATATCAACAATCTGGGATAGCAGCAGGAAACGGCATTGGAATAAGGGAGTTTCCGGCAAAAAAAAAGGGGGAGGGTTGACAGCTATGTTCAGGTTGTAAATATGTGTAAATATATGTGTGTAAATGTGAAATATGTGCAAGTATTTCATGCAGACACTTTAGCCTCTGTTGCGCCTTAATTTTCTGAAGGAAACACAAACCCTGCATAAGAACTAATCTTTTGCACTGCTCAGCAGAGATTGAGGTGGCCACTTGCAATATATGAGCTGACCTGTAATATACGGTATACAATAGTTCATGATAGCTGGAGATGATAGGTGAAGACCATCCGGTCAGACCATCCGGCTCCCTTTATCTCTCCAGAGGGTTTTCCCCTTACTGGCGGTCGTCAGTTCTGTCCCCTGTGGGACAGATAGTCTTAACCAATGCTTAAGCAACCACTCACATTGTTTGTATTTTAATAAAGTTGTGGCCAAAATCATGCCAAAAACCAAAACTAAAATTCTGTCTGATGTGTGAATTATTTGAGGGGTGGTTTGGGGACCTCGACACACAAAACCTTTCCTCATTATAAAATATTGTTCCTCCTCCTATTTGGCTAGGAGTTATACACTCATGGAATAAAAGCAGTGTGTGTTCGCATCCTCCCCACAATCCTGCTGTGGCCATGTTTTTGTGTATAGGATGACTTATTTGCCCTATATAGCGGGATACAATTCCTGTAGCAGGATGAGCGCATGAACGAGCCCTTAATGTAATTTAGAATCAGGAGCCACTCCAGAACAGTTTGCTCCTCTCCACTATATAGCTCAGAGGAAGCTGTCTCTTCCTCTGTCAGACACAGTGGATAGCTATTTGATTTGTTATTGTTTTTAAACATTCGTCAAATAATTTCATGATTCACATAATAGGAATCTTCCAACTGAAGGGAATTAATGGTGTATTTGATCTGCGATTGAGCACAGCAGGGTGAAAAGTGGGAAAGTATATGTATAAATAATTTGTCCCTTGATAAGCAAATTGTTTAATGCCATTATTCAGACAATTCAAATTCTCAGGACAAGAGGTTGCTTGCAAAGCTTGGAGTGATCAGGCTTCCATGAGCTCCACCTCAGGGCTGCACTGGGGCAGCCTATCCAGGGAACAGCATCTCGAGGGCAACTGAACACAGAGACAGCAGCCACTATGCTGTACCAAGTCAGGCTCCTGGTTCATATGGGCCATCTTCTGCCTGGCAGCATGTCCCCAAAGTCTCATCCAGAAAGCCCTGCTATTTGAGATCAGGAAATGAGCCCCTGGGGGGACTCTGGAGTCCAGCAGTGACCAGGCCGTGAGCTGGAGGCTTGTTGTTGTTTAGTCGTGTCCAACTCTTCGTGACCCCATGCAGCAGAGCATGCCAGGCACTCCTGTCTTCCACTGCCTCCCGCAGTTTGGTCAGACTCATGTTGATAGCTTCGAGAACACTGTCCAACCATCTCATCCTCTGTTGTCCCCTTCTCCTTGTGCCCTCAATCTTTCCCAACATCAGGGTCTTTTCCAAGGAGTCCATCTCTTCTCATGAGGTGGCCAAAGTATTAGAGCCTCAGCTTCAGGATCTGTCCTTCCAGTGAGCACTCAGGGCTGATTTCCTTCAGAATGGATAGGTTTGATCTTCTTGCAGTCCATGGGACTCTCCAGAGTCTCTTCCAGCACCATAATTCAAAAGCATCAATTCTTTGGTGATCAGCCTTCTTTATGGTCCAGCTCTCACTTCCATACATCACTACTGGGAAAACCATAGCTTTAACTATACGGACCTTTGTCGGCAAGGTACAGCATCACTAACCAAGGGCTGGGCCATTGTCTTGGCTGTGAGCCTGACGCTGGTGACTAGTGAACTATTGAAGCCAAGGCTGGCAGTCAGTAGCCAACTGGTCTCCTTTTCCTGCTGTCAGACTGGCAGGGTAGTGCCTCCCACAGTGCCCAGGCCAGAGGGCTGGCCCTTTAAGAGACTAGTTATCCAAAGAAGGATAACTTGTTTACACTTTGTCAGAGCAACTGGTTCACTAGGAGCAGTGCTTTTTTTCTGGGAAGACGCATACCCCTTAACATTTTGTGAATCTAAGTTTGGCCTCATTGAGGGGCAGTATTTCAATATGAATGGGAAAATGAGAATACCCCTAAACATTTTTGGGGGGGGGAGCACTGACTAGGAGCACTTCCTGGTGCTTTGACAAGTGACCTGCTTTGCCCTGGGGGCTTCTCTGCAGGGCCAGAATGGGACAACCACTAAGCTGTGAGGAGGAAGATGCTCTCCCCAGCCTAGCAAAATCTCTTTCCCTGAAGTAGGACCTATTAAACAAGACTCCAGGAACAAAATAAAAAAATTCCTTCCAGTAGCACCCTAGAGACCAACTAAGATTGTTATTGGTATGAGCTTTTGTGTGCATGCACACTTCTTCAGATAACTGAAGAAGGGGTATCTGAAGAAGTGTGCATGCACACAAAAGCTCATACCAATAACAAACTTAGTTGGTCTCTAAGGTACTACTGGAAGGATTTTTGTTTGTTTGTTTGTTTGTTTCGACTACGGCAGACCAACATGGCTACCTACCTGTAACTAAGACTCCAGGAGACGCAGGATCCATCTCCTGATTGAGTTGCCTGTTGAACCTTGATTATGCATTCAGTCTGCACATAAAAAAGGTAAAGGTAAAGGACTCCTGACAGTTAAGTCCAGTCGCAGATGACTCTGGGGTTGCAGCGCTCATCTCGCTTTACAGGCCGAGGGAGCCGGCGTTTGTCCGCAGACAGTTTTTCCAGGTCTTGTGGCCAGCATGACTAAGCTGCTTCTGGCGAACCAGAGCAGCACACGGAAACACTGTTTACCTTCCCGCCGGAGCAGTACCTATTTATCTACTTGCACTTTTTGGCGTGTTTTCGAACTGCTAGGTGGGCAGGAGCTGGGACCGAGCAACGGGAGCTCACCCTGTCGCGGGGATTCGAACTGTCGACCTTCTGATCGGCAAGCCCAAGAGGCTCAGTGGTTTAGACCAGAGATGCTAAATCAGCTGGTTTATTTATGCACTTGTATACAACTCCCTGCCAGAGCGCCATACCAGGCCTACACAGGGTTTCTCTTAGCTTAAAGGGGGGGGGGAGTTTGGAGACTGCTTTGGGGTCTCCTTAAGGGGGCAGTGCAGTTCATTCACAGTGGCCGGCAATAACATACTGATGGGCTTGTTTGTTTGTTTTGCTGAAATGCATCCCCTCAACTGCTGTAAATCTAATGAGAACAGCAGGGAGTAGGGATTAGTCCTTTCCCCTGGTGATGTTTTTACAATAATCTCTTAAGCAAATGCTCAGCCTGAACAACACAGAGGTGCTGTTTGTGAGTTGGTCAGCTGACCAACCCACTCTCAACCATAGGATCAGGTGTGCACTCTTGTGGGGTGCTGATTTATTATTTTTGGTTATTAAATTTTTATATCAACGTTCATCCAAGGATCACAGGGCCGTTTACAAAAGAAAGATATCTAGCATCGCCACTGCAGAGCCAGACAGCTTCTGTGGAAGAAATAGACAGACATGGGGCTTATTGTTTTGGTTTTCCTAATTATATTGCTAGTGCTTCTTTCCCATTTTCTGCTTTCACTCTGCAGTACCTGCCGCATTATGGAACTGTGGGGTTTTGACCCATATAAAAAGGTAAAGGACCCCTGACAGTTAAGTCCAGTAGCGAATGACTCTGGGGTTGCGGTGCTCATCTCGTTTTACAGGCTGAGGGAGCCGGCGTATGTCCGCAGACAGTTTTTCCGGGTCATGTGGCCAACATGACTAAGCCGCTTCTGGTGAAACCAGAGCAGTGCACGGAAACGCCGTTTACCTTCCCGCCAGAGTGGTACCTATTTATCTACTTGCACTTTGACGTGCTTTCGAACTGCTAGGTGGGCAGGAGATTCTCGGGGATTCGAACCGCCGACCTTCCAATCGGCAAGCCCTAGGCTCTGTGGTTTAGACCACAGTGCCACCCACGTCCCATATACTGCCATATTTTCCAAATTTTCATTCATACCTGTGGATGTGATGTGATACAAAAGCAAATGTCTTCAGACATTTTGCTACCCTTTATGCACACGGGTGCCTCTGTTCCTCCACGATACACCCATGAAACCGGCAGAAACGAATTGCATGCCAGAGCACCACCCCAATTTTTGTCACATGACATGATCCATGAAAATGGAGGGGGAACTGCAGTGCAAAACTGCAATTTTCTGGGTTAAGGGGTCTGCCAACAGTTTCCCCCCCTAGAAGCAAATAACATGGAAACGAGTGCTAAAATTCCACTACATTTCCCTAGACTTCTAGAAGTGCCTTTTAAGTTGTGTGAAATATCAAATAAAATGCAAAAACTATCAGGTAGGGAAACGTTGGGGAGATGGATTAAATTGCCATGTGAATGCGGGGGGGGGGCTCTCTCTCTCTCACACACACACACACAGCTTGTCTCGAAGGATGAAATGACAGTGTAGAGCAAAATGTCAGGGATTATCTGAGAAACAACCAGTATGAATGCACAGCACTGCTCATAAACCGAGGGGTCTGGCATTCTTTCCCTGTGAAGTCACCCCTTATCCTTTCCGCAGCCCCAGCCTTGAGCTCACTGGGAAGGTCGCTGACCCAGGCTGAACAGGTCAGACACAAGAACCCTGGTGTTTCCTTTGCTTTTACAGCCACTTATAGTTGTGCTTCAGGGCTAAAGCTCCTGCCCCACCCGGGGGGGGGGGGCATCTGCAACTGTGGCTCATTCTTCCTCGAAGAAAGGGACTTTTGTTCGGAGCTGAGTGCCTTTAAGAAAAAAAGCACTTTGGCCATAAGGCCGCCTTTGCCCTGCAGGCTGAACAAGCCCCACACTGGCTTATCCAAAAAGCCCTCCATCTATCCTCGACATTCCTGGCTCTCTTGTTGTCATCTGCTTGGCCCTTTTACAGAGGGGGTATGATAAGCTCAACATCAAAAAAACTAAGATCGTGGCCACTGGTCCCATCACCTTCTGGCAAATAGAAGGGGAAGAAATGGAGGCAGTGAGAGAGTTTACTTTCTTGGGTTCCATGATCACTGCAGATGGTGACAGCAGTCACGAAATTAGAAGACGCCTGCTTCTTGGGAGAAAAGCAATGACAAACCTAGACAGCATCTTAAAAAGCAGAGACATCACCTTGCCCAAAAAGGTCCCTATAGTTAAAACTATGCTTTTCCCAGTAGTGATGTATGGAAGTGAGAGTTGGACCATAAAGAAGGCTGATCGCCGAAGAATTGATGCTTTTGAATTGTGGTGCTGGAGGAGACTCTTGAGAGTCCCATGGACTGCAAGAAGGTCAAACTTATCCATTCTGAAGGAAATCAGCCCTGAGTGCTCACTGGAAGTGTGGGATGTATAACACTGGTGCAGTCAATCACAACATTCCTAGAGTGTACACAAGGGGTCTTGGTCCTCCAGCTAGTTTCCTGTGCCTGGAGGAGGATCATTTCCTTTGTGTGACCAGAGGTGGGAGTGGCCTTACCTGAAGCACAGAGGTCAGAAGCCATTCTCTCCCTCTCTTCCCATCTGGACTTCGAGGATACAACATCTCAAGAGATGCTCTCTTGGCTTCCAGCCAAGAGAGGCCCACATGGAGCCTTCTCCATTAAGGAGAATGTCCACATGTACATACATTTAATCTAAGCTAGCCTGCCTTCTCAGACTTATATATTCTTGGATGTCTGTGAGTAAAACCTTTATACTTTTATAAGCTTATGTGTCGTGTATTTTCTTTTAAGAGGGAACCAGGGGAAATATATGCCAGGATCTGCCTTGTTCTAGAAGTTCATAGGAACTTAAACGCCATGTTTTGCTGTGCTTTATTGGGGATGAGAAACTCTGCTAGTTTGGAGCTTGTTAGCACAAGCTGGGATAGGAAATATTAATCAATATTCCCTCATCCACATTCCCACTCATCTCCCACAGGAAGGACAGATCCTGAAGCTGAGGCTCCAATACTTTGGCCACCTCATGAGAAGAGAAGACTCCCTGGAAAAGACCCTGATGTTGGGAAAGATGGAGGGCACAAGGAGAAGGGACGACAGAGGATGAGATGGTTGGACAGTGTTCTCAAAGCTACCAACATGAGTCTGACCAAACTGCAAGAGGCAGTGGAAGACAGGAGTGCCTGGTGTGCTCTGGTCCATGGGGTCACAAAGAGTCGGACACGAGTAAACAACTAAACAACAACAGCAGCAGCAGCAGATAGGCTGATCTCACTCCCTGTCCCATCTAATAGGGCTGTGCAACAGCTTCTTTCAAATACCAAGGTGCATTTGAACCTTGAAATGATACTGCATGCACACCAGCTCTTCAGAGCTCATCAGAGATTTTAGTTTGTTTTTAAAGAGATCCCAACTGTTATAAAATTTTATGGTGCACACACATAGCAGACACACATGTCACAGGATTTACCACCCTTCAGAATTTAGGAAATATTCCCTGAGAAAATTACACTTTATTTTAGCACACAGAACAACACCCCCCCCCAAAAAAGCTATCTTGGCTTTCTTAATGACTATAAATATTTATTCTGCAGAAAGAAATATCTTGGAGAAACCTTTCCCAGTAGTTATTTTCACCTACAAATCCTTCAAATCCTGTCTTAAGGGCATATTTTGTGCATCAATAGGGTAGGCCTGTGACCTCGATTCAAGAACTAAGGCATTTGCCATGTCAAAGGAAAGGCCAGACTGGCCAGGTAATGCAATCAGAAAGCATCCTCTGGACAGACAGGAGACAAGCCCAAATTTCTGTGGTGGGCCGCCTCTTTCTGTGACACATGGATGATGCTTTTTGGGTGGTCTTCGGCTAAGGGGTCGGGCAATTCCCAAAGTCTTTAAAGGACCTTGCACACCTTGCTCTGGGTCCTTGCCTCCTATAAAAGTGGAGGAACTCCGTTGCAACAGACAAATAAAATTCTGCCTTGCTTTCACTGGATTCTGCCTCCATCCATTCTTCTCTGACCAGTAATGGACTTGGCGGACACTGAGTTCCTTGATGGGGAGTTGGGCTGTAAAAGCCAAGCCCTATTTTTTTCCTAGAACCCAACTAAACATCAGGAAGAACTTTAGGACGGTAAGAGCTGTTTGACGGTCTCCCTTGGGAGGTGGTGGACTCTCCTTCCTTGGAGGTTTTTCAGCAGATGTTCGGTGGCCATCTGCCATGGATGCTTTAGCTGAGATTCCTGCATTGCAGGGGGCTGGACTGGATGACCCTGGGGGTCCCTCCCAACTCTACAATTCCATGATTCTATAAACTCAGGGAGGCCACTTTCTATTCCTGGACACATTAACCATTTAGTGGCTTTTTCTCCTCAGCAGTTGCAGGTTGAAGACTGTTGCTTATGCCAGCAACAATCAGATCTCCTGTCAGAAGTGAGTCAGGGTAACAGGATTCATCTCCACTGCACAACCCAATCGAGAGTTCTCGTGTTCAAGCCCCACATAAAATCCAGGGGGCTATAGAAGATCTCCCATGCAAGAGATTATGTTAATAGGAAGAGAAGTACAATAATAATAATAATAATAATAATATTAATAATAATAATAATTTATTATTTATACCCCGCCCATCTGGCTGGGTTTCCCCAGCCACTCTGGGCGGCTTCCAACAGAACATTAAAATACAGTAATCTATTCAACATTAAAAGCCTCCCTAAACAGGGCTGCCTTCAGATGTCTTCTAAAGGTCTGGTAGTTGTTGTTCTCTTTGGCATCTGAAGGGAGGGTGTTCCACAGGGCGGGTGCCACTACCGAGAAGGCCCTCTGCCTGGTTCCCTGTAACTTGGCTTCTCGTAGTGAGGGAACCGCCAGAAGGCCTTCGGCACTGGACCTCAGTGTCCGGGCAGAATGATGGGGGTGGAGACGCTCCTTCAGGTATACAGGACTGAGGCCGTTTAGGGCTTTAAAGGTCAGCACCAACACTTTGAATTGTGCTCAGAAACGTACTGGGAGCCAATGTAAATCTCTCAGGACCGGTGTTATGTGGTCCCGGCGGCCACTCCCAGCCACCAGCCTAGCTGCCGCATTCTGGATTAGTTGTAGTTTCCGGGTCACCTTCAACGGTAGCCCCACGTAGAGCGCATTGCAGTAGTCCAAGCGAGAGAAAACTAGAGCATGCACCATTCTGGTGAGACAGTCCGTGGGCAGGTAGGGTCTCAGCCTGCGTACCAGATGGAGCTGGTAGACTGCTGCCCTGGACACAGAATTAACCTGCGCCTCCATGGACAGCTGTGAGTTCAGAAAGTACCTTGGACGGATCCTTCTGAGGAATAATTGGTAACTGTTACCGCAAGCGGCAAGCCCTTATTCACTACTATTTAACAGTGAGCAATTGTTTAGAGAAGGGTTGGGGAACCTGTGACCATCCAGATGTCCTTGGACTCCAAAGCTCATCAGTCCCAATGGTGACGGTAGCCCTTAGCATGTGGAGAGCCTCAGGCTGCCCATCTTCAGTGCAGAGAATAAAGGGATCTCATCAGTAATCACCCTGAATAGATGCATCAGATGGAGTAAGCTCATCTGATCTTTCAAAGCCAAAGAAGAAAATCAGAAAGAAATGAGGATCGGATGCAGAAGTGAGAAAGCTATACCAAAGTCCAATAATATTTGATTATTGAGAGGCCCTTCCCCTGGGTGATATCTCTGCCCTGTACAGTATATTGCTTTCAAATTGCATTTTTATTGTTTCTTTTGCTCTCGTAGATATCAGAAATGCTGGATTAAAAACAACAACCCTAAAAACCAGATGCTAAAGTTCTGAATGCAACAACTACTAAATAGAAGGAAGATCTAACATCTTTGTCTGAACCACAAATGGAACCGTGTTGCTTGAGGCTGATTTGGGGCTGGCCTGGGGTGGGGTGGGGTGGGATCTCTACAAGGCCCCCATTGAGCAGGTTCCTCTTGAGCAGCACACAGAAGAATTTTGCTGGACCAAGCCATGTCACCTGCTGCGTCTGACCTCCCACACTCCTTTTCCAATTAATTTCCATTTTGATTACCCACAATACATATTTTCATTCTGTTCTTCTTCATGTTGCCTTTTCTGTTTCGGTCCTACTGTGCAAAGCTTTCTTAGAGTGTTGTTTTATCATCTCCCACTGCCCTCACTCTTAGTTGTTGGGCTCCTTTTCATTCCATCTTATAATATCCTTTCCCCCCAGTTTGAGTTTGTTCAATTATTATATGTGCAAACTTTTATTCTGTGCAGTGTTATCTCCTTGTCCCCTTTCATTCAGTTTTAGGGCTGGTATTTGCATGTGATTCCATTCAGTCTTATTCTTGTTGTAATTTCCTTTTTTGTACGTCTCCCCCTCTAGGCCTGTGACCTTACATTGGAGCATACCGTACCTTTAAAAAAATTCAATTGAGTTGTTTTATTTATTTCTCACTCAGTCTTCTTCTCTCAGACACTCCAGTCAGCCCCTCGCTGTTCATGCACCTGTCTCTGACAAAGCAAGTTCCATAATCTTAGCCTACATTATTTTATTATCACAGCCGCTGTTTAAGCAGAAAACACAGCCTGTCCTGTATTGTGTGTGATCATTCATGAGCTGCACTTACATGCCCAAGGTGGTGGCATACCTCATGGTCTACCAGCCCCCAGGGATACAGGTGGTTCAGACAGGCAAAGGTAAAGAAAAAGAACCCCTGGGTGGTTAAGTCCAGTCAAAGGCAACTATAATAATAATTTTAAAAAATTTATTTATACCCCGCCCTTCCCAGCCAAGACCGGGCTCAGAGCGGCTGACACCCATAAAATCACAACAAAACATACAAAACAATCAATTAAAATGCAAGTTAAAATACGATTTAAAGTTTAAAATTCAGCCTCATTTTTAAGTAGCCCACCAATCAAACCATAAAGGAATGAAACATCAGGGTTAAACTAAAACCAGCCCAAAGGCCAGGCGGAACAGCTCCGTCTTGCAGGCCCTGTGGAAAGATGCCAAATCCCACAGGGCCCTGGTCTCTTGTGACAGACTGTTCCACCAAGTCGGGGCCAGTACTGAGAAGGCCCTGGCCCTAGTTGCGGCCAGCCTAGCATCCTTGTGGCTCAGGACCTCCAAAATGTTATTATTTGAGGACCTTAAGGTCCTACACAGGGCATACCAGGAGAGGCGGTCCCTTAGGTACGAGGGTCCTAGGCCGCATAGGGCTTTAAAGGTCAAAACCAGCACCTTAAACCTGATCCTGTATTCCATCGGGAGCCAGTGCAACTGGTAGAGCACTGGATGAATGTGGTCCCACGGCAAAGACCCCGTAAGGAGCCTCGCCGCAGCATTCTGCACCCGCTGGAGTTTCTGGGTCAGCTTCAAGGGCAGCCCCGCGTAGAGCGAGTTACAATAATCAAGTCTTGAGGTGACCGTCACATGGATCACTGTGGCCAGATCAGGGCGAGAGAAATAGGAGGCCAACTGCCTAATACGGCGGAGATGGGAAAATGCCACCTTTGCTGTGGCTGCAATTATGGGGTGTGACACAAAGCCCTGTCTTCCAACAGAGAAGAATGGTCAGACTTTCAGGCCGAGGGAGCTGGCGTTTGTCCACCGACAGCTTTCCAGGTCATGTGGCCAGCATGACTAAACTGCTTCTGGTGTAACAGCCAGGCAGAGGTCAGGGCCGTCTTTAGCAGATGCAGCGCCAGGGTTCAAATATGCGCCCAGCACCCCCCAAATTACCACAGATGGGGGGAGCTGTGCACTGCCAGCCATCAGTGGGGGGCAACTCTCCCCCATGCTGCTGCGGGAGAGCGATCCCCGCAGAGGCTTGGGAGGGAAATTGCGCCCCTCCCAAGCCTCCACGGGAGGAGAGTGCAGCTTCCCTCCCAAGTCTCCGCGGGAGGAGAGCGATCCCCGCAGAGGCTTGGGAGGCAAGCTGCATGCCCGCTAGCCATATGGTTGGCCGGGCACAGCTGGTGGGCATGCAAGGAAAGGCAAAGCCACGCAGCTCCCCCACTCGCTGGGGCGCTGCTGAGAAGCCGGCACCCTGGTGCGACGCACCACTAAGCCCTATGGGAAAGACGGCTCTGGTAGGTAGCCGTGTTGGTCTGCCATAGTCAAAACAAAATAAAAAATTAAAAAAATCCTTCCAGTAGCACCTTAGAGACCAACTACGTTTGTTCTTGGTATGAGCTTTCGTGTGCATGATACACTGTGTATCTGAAGAAGTGTGCATGCACACGAAAGCTCATACCAAGAACAAACTTAGTTGGTCTCTAAGGTGCTACTGGAAGGATTTTTTTATTTTATTTTTACTCTGGCAGAGGTGTTGGGACCAACAAACTCAAACCAACAAACTCAAACGCACCATCGTTGTTGCAGAAGCAGGAGAAGCAATATGCAGCAATACTGAAGCAGCCCCAGTAGCTGTAGCAAGCACAAGCCTGGGACCACTTTGAATGTGCAGCGAATCTCAGGCATGCCATCTGCCTGCACTGCAAGAAGTAGCAGAGCCAGGGGGAGGTCCCAGGGCATTGCACAGCCAGGGGTTTTGGAATGCCTCTGCACCGATGCAACCAGTCCCCTCTTGCTCAGAGTGGTGCCCGTTGTTTGTACATATTCAGGGCAACCTCTGCTTGCGCATTGATCATGTTCCTTAAAGGGGTCGGCTTCAGAAAGGCTCCGCTCCTGAGAATCAGGTGCCAGGTCTTTTTGTCAGCTCCAGAGATGCACACAAGGTTAGCTGCCAGGCTCTGCCTAATGGACTCATCAAGCACTATTGATTGTTATTCCACAGAAAGCCCCCTTATCCATTCAAATCAATTGCAGAAGTGAAGCACTTGGCTCTAGCCACAGGTTTTATTAGTCATCCAAACAAGAGCACTTCAGAAAGTACAGCATTGGCAGCGCCAGGGGTGGAAAGGGAGAGATGCATCTGGATCGAACCAGATGCAGCAACAGCAGATAAACACATGTGTCCACACATGTATCAGGGTAGGCAGTGTCTCTTTTTGAAGGGATAAAGGTAAATGGAACCCTGACCATTGAATCATAGAATCATAGAATCATAGAGTTGGAAGAGACCACAAGGGCCATCCAGTCCAACCCCCTGCCAAGCAGGAAACACCATCAAAGCATTCCTGACAGGTGGCTGTCAAGCCTCTGCTTAAAGACCTCCAAAGAAGGAGACTCCACCACACTCCTTGGCAGCAAATTCCACCGTCGAACAGCTCTTACTGTCAGGAAGTTCTTCCTAATGTTTAGGTGGAATCTTCTTTCTTGTAGTTTGAATCCATTGCTCCGTGTCCGCTTCTCTGCAGCAGCAGAAAACAACCTTTCTCCCTCCTCTATATGACATCCTTTTATATATTTTCCTCTATATGATATCCTTTTATATATTGGGTCCAGTCGTGACCGACTCTGGGGTTGCAGCGCTCATCTCACATTATTGGCCGAGGGAGCCGGCGTACAACTTCCAGGTCATGTGGCCAGCATGACTAAGCCGCTTCTGGCGAACCAGAGCAGCGCACGGAAATGCTGTTTACCTTCCCGCCGGAGCGGTACCTATTGATCTACTTGCACTTTGACATGCTTTCGAACTGCTAGGTTGGCAGGAGCTGGGACCGAGCAACGGAGCTCACCCCGTCGCGGGGATTCGAACCGCCGACCTTCTGATCGGCAAGCCCTAGGCTCTGTGGTTTAACCCACAGCGCCACCCGCATCCCTTTTTGAAGGGATAGAGAGGTGAAAAGTTTAGAGCCCTCCTCATACCCATTGCTTGTGTCCCCATGGTTCCTCTCTTCAAGTGCTTTTTGTTTCGCTGCAGCCACTTCCAATATTAACTTGACTAAGGAGAAAGACACCTGGCTGGAGGGAACCATGCAGGGAGATAAACCATGGGGCAAGGAGAGAGTAGGGTACCCCTTGCCAATGTATGTACCCCTTTTGCTGTTAAAAATGGACTTTCCCAGCCTTTCTTTTTGCACAATTGGCAAGAATGTTCTGTTTCCCACACTGCTTTGTCACTGTCACCATCTCAAGTTTGGCTCTCCTATATGAAGGTGGGGGGTCCATGCTAGAAGGCAGGCAGGCCAGAAGAGGCCAGCAGCTTTCACTGATTATCACTGCTACTGTTTCTGGCAGGCTATGGGGAAGATGAACGGCGTTTCCGTGTGCTGCTCTGGTTTGCCAGAAGCGGCTTAGTCATGCTAGCCACATGACCCGGAAGCTGTATGCCGGCTCCCTCAGCCAATAAAGCGAGATGAGCACCTCAACCCCAGAGTCGTCCACAACTGGACCTAACAGTCAGGGGTCCCTTTGCCTTTACATTTATGGGGAAGATGATTAGGTTAAAACTGAGGGTATGTGTGTCAGGAATCGGGGATTTTATGAAGAACCATCTAGCTTTCCCCCTTTATTTAGGCACTAAGGAGATTTGGCATGAGACTCTGAAATGAAGGTTTGTTTATTTATAAAAATTATCCCATGTCCTTCAGTAAAATCCTCTTTCAACGGGGGGTGAAACAGAGAGCATTGCAGCTCTTCAGAGTAACCATGGCAATCAAGATTTCCAGTGGGAACCTCACTGACATCCAAAAAGATATTGCTCACATCTGTTTTCCATGCAAGCAGCATAACACAGACCACTGTGTTGGGACATGATATGAGATCACCCACAGGGCTGACCAAAGATCACTTTCTGCCTGGGGAAAAGACATGAGGAATCTCCCTGCCCCATTCCATGTTCAGAAGCCAAGTGGAGACTGCCAGCTGAATCTTGCTTCACCTTTGGCGACATGGTCATATCCTCCACCACACCTGAGAGGCCACTCAGCGCACAGCCCTGTCTTCCAACAGAAAAGATTGGTCAGGCATTCAAGAATAATGCCACCACCCCATACTGTCTGCCACTTGCTGCAACTGCCTCACCCGGGCTTGCCCTCATCACCAAGCTCTTCTGCTGAGGTTGTTAGAATGGTCTTTCTGCTACTGTGACTAAGAAGAGAATAAGAGTTTGGATTTGATATCCCGCTTTATCACTACCCTAAGGAGTCTCAAAGTGGCCAACATTCTCCTTTTCCTTCCTCCCCCACAACAAACACCCTGTGAGGTGAGTGGGGCTGAGAGACTCCAAAGAAGTGTGACTAGCTCAAGGTCACCCTGCAGCTGCATGTGGAGGAGCAGGGAAGCAAACCCGGTTCACCAGATTACGAGACTACCGCTCTTAACCACTACACCACACTGGCTCTCTAAAAGACTAAAAGAAAGAAGTAACTACTGGTATGAAAGAAGTTGCTTGGGGGAAGCAAGACCCATGTGGTTTGGAAGGTGTTAAGCACACCAGTTAACAACTGTGAAAGGAGAGGGGATCCCCCATATTCAGTCGCACTTTTCTAATAATGTAGAAAGTTGGCCTGAATGCCATTGTTTCAGAACTAAGAACCAGGCCCCGAATTTTCCTGTTTTAATTACTGTTCTTTATCCAAGTCTTCCTACTCCCATGGATCAAAACTTTCTCTTCAGCCAGGTAAATTAAAGAATCAGAAGGCACCTCCTATAGAAGGTCTTGTTGGTTTTGGCCTGATTTCTTGTTCATACAGTATTCAGATGCAGATGGAGCAGAATCTATGTTGCAATGTTTTGTCCATGTTCACATTCTGTTTACTTGCCACACCCCATCCCTGCTCCTGAGATGTTGTATGTCTCTCCTGCCACAGCCCTGTCTCCCTGATTGTGTCTACATGAAGGCTAAGATTATTTCAATTAAGACATTTTAAAAAACAAAAACAAAAAAACAACGTATCATATGTAGCAGGGCTGGGAAAAGAGTTCTGTCTACGTCTCTGGAGAGTTGCTGCCACAGACAGAGCCAGGCTAGATGACTCAATGGCTAACTCAGTTTAAGTCAGGGGTAGGCAACCTAAGGCCCGTGGGCCGGATCTGGCCCAATCGCCTTCTCAATCCGGCCCAAGGAGCATGTTTTTACATGAGTAGAATGTCTTCCTTTTATTTAAAATGCATCTCTGGGTTATTTGTGGGGCCTGCCTAGTGTTTTTACATGAGTAGAATATGTGCTTTTATTTAAAATGCATCTCTGGGTTATTTGTGGGGCATAGGAATTCGTTCATTTCCCCCCAAAAAATATAGTCCGGCCCCACACAAGGTCTGAGGGACGGTGGACTGGCCCATGGCTGAAAAAGGTTGCTGACCCCTGGTTTAAGCCAACTAAATATGGTCACATTTGAACATCACACCTCCCCTCCCCTCAGATGTCGATTGTGGTCAAACAGAGTGCGAGTTTTCTTTAGGCCTGATCAGCTTTGAGAGTATGTACGGTACATACGTACGCACGCACGCACACACACGATGGGTTTTGTATACTCCTGGAATGCCTGACAATTAAATGGACAAGGGGAAGCCAAGCAAGGGCTCCCTTTCCTCTTCCCTCCCCAATCCCCCAACTCCTGGAGGGAACAGGAATCTCACGTGTGCAGCTCCCATCCATCTGCTCTCCTGTCACATCCTTGTCTCCCTGATTATTTTAATGAGGATAATGATTCACACCTGGGCAATTCAAATCCTCCAACAATAACAGTTTTAATTAGTTTCTACTACAAATCTGAAATGTTGGCATTAACATTTTTTAAATGCCTTTTACCAGCAGCCCCTACACAAAAGCGACTTGCTGGTGAGGAGACCCCCAGGAAGCAGGAGAAGATGGATGCAGGTAGGGTGAGCTGGGAGGTGGGAACTGGGAACGAACTGGAGCTGGGATCATAGGAGGCCTCCCGACAGCAGAATGACGCCCAGTGGACACATGAAGGGGAATGGGATGGTAGAATCCTGAGCTTCACCACCTCAGGATGCATCTGGGTAACAATGCCTCCCCAGAGCCCCCACATGAACAAGAGCAAAGACATCCCAGACATGTTCACATATTTACTTGAATACACAAAGGGGGGAGACTGCATGTGAACCCTGCCTCCTCTGGATACATGATTCGCCTTAAGAACTTCACACATTTAAGGAGCTTTTTAAAGTGCATTCTACTGAAAATGCTTAGTAGCTTCCCTGTGACTGGCAGCCCTGACTAGTCTTGATTCCCTGTCACAGAGAGGTTTTTAATGCATTTAACAGAACACACTTTGGAAACCCCTCCAGACCATCATGCATTTCTGGAGGAGTCCATGCACAATGGGGGTGGGGGAACTTGATTTCATGCCCCTGTTTCTATCAGTGGTTGAGCCTTCACATATTCAGATGCCCCCTCAACACATCTATTGAGGAGAAAGGTTCTAGCCCAGTCTACTTCCTTCCTGTACAGAAGTTTATTTTATATGCAGAGAAACTTTTGAAAATGGCAACTCCAGTGCGATCCATTCCACCATCTCTGGACTCTGTTACTTCATATCTAATGCATTCTGTTGCATGTGCAGACCACTAGACCTCAGCTTATGTGTTGCTCTGATCTGTCCATTGAAAAGGACTGGTGCAAAACAGTTCTCAGCTCAAGGTGGAAAATCCAAATAATAATAATTTATTATTTATACCCCGCCCAACTGGCTGGGTTTCCCCAGCCACTCTGGGCGGCTTCCAACAGAACATTAAAATACAATAATCTATTAAACATTAAAAGCCTCCCTAAACAGGGCTGCCTTCAGATGTCTTCTAAAGGTCTGGCAGTTGTTGTTCTCTTTGACATCTGAAGGGCGGGTGCCACTACCGAGAAGGCCCTCTGCCTGGTTCCCTGTAACTTGGCTTCTCGTAGTGAGGGAACCGCCAGAAGGCCCTCGGCGCTGGACTTCAGTGTCCGGGCAGAACGATGGGGGTGGAGACGCTCCTTCAGGTATACTGGACTGAAGCCATTTAGGGCTTTAAAGGTCAGCACCAACACTTTCCCCTGGCCCTCTTAATTAACACAGATCTCCAATGTAGCTCATTTAAATTAACAGGAGACTGGTTGATTTCAATGTGGCCTGTGCAGGAGAACTTCCCAGTAGGTTGTTTGCAGGCAGGGTTCGGGCTGCCTGTCCAAAATCTTCTGTCTGAAGCAGTCTCTTTGCCTCATGGGAGGGTCACCTCTGCTGCAAAAGAAGGGAAGATCATCAGCATAGCTGTCAACCCTCCCTTTTTTTGCGGGAAACTCCCTTATTCCAATGCCGTTTCCCACTGCTATCCCGGATTGTTGATATCCCTTAAATTTCCCGGATTTCAAAGGAAGCAGCTCCTCTCCCTCCCTGCCGGCCAGGGAGGCTCCTCAGCTGCATTGCTCGGCTGCCAATAAGGAGTCTGAGACTGACTGGGGGCGGAGCTTGCATGCCTTGTGCAGCCAGACCCTCACGCCCAACCAGACAGACAGCCTTCCTGCTGTCTACGCGCTCGCTCTTTCGCTCACCCATTCGCGCGCAGCCTCTGGAGCGCAGGGTGGCGAGGCTACTTGGTGCCATTGCACCGCCGTCGCGGCATCCCTTATTTTCAAATCCGAAAGTTTGACAAAATCCCTTATTTTCAAATCCGAAAGTTGACAGCTATGATCCTCAGAGTTGAAGCAGAAGAAGGACATGAATGAGAGAAGGGGCTGTAGGAGGCAGTGGGGAGCTAAACAGCTGACCTGTGAGAGCTGGGGGTACAGCTATGCTGCTGCTTCAACTATTGCTCCGGACGGGGCTGACATGCTGGTTCTTCCGCAGCTGGGAAGGGACAGCACAACATCAAGGCCCACTGGGAATAGGGTCTATTTAAAAAGTTGGACACATTTATGAGAAACTGCTCATAACGTTTCCTCGAAACCTCCCAGGGCCTTTTAATACCATACAAGGGATGCAAGAGAGAGGCAGGCAGCTGAGACCATGCAGGGCAACCAGGGAGCCTGGGAAGAAGAGATGCTGGAAACAAAGGAGGAGGGGGCACTCAGATGACTGGAAGCAACGCATTTGTATTTTCCGCAGGAACTCTCACTCTTCTTTCTGTAGGATGAAAGTAGAAGAGCATCACTGGGTTGGGGGAATGGCCTTTTGGCAATGAGAAAGGGGCTCCTGTTGGCCACATTTTTCTCCTGATCAGGTGCTTAGGATGGCATTTGAGGCTCAATTCTGTTTTATCCTCACAACAACTCTTGAAGACAGCCCAGGCTCTCACTGAGGTGGTAAATCTTTGTGTCGATACAACTTCAGATTACATGTGGAGACTAACATCATGGGCTGCTTGTCTATATTAAAAGAGAAAGGTTGACTGCACACAGAAAACGGGCATGTTAGGGAGAGAGACTCTAGCCTAGAGAGATTTCCTAACATGCTAGCTTTCTATGTAAAATAATAGTTTTTCTATGAGTTCCATCTTGTCAGCTCCCACTATTGGTGTGAAGCAATACAACCTAGACAAAAAAAATCATTTCGTTCAGTAGTAAATTATAGATTGCATTTGCATGGAGAGTTAAGTCATATGCAGACATGTATCTGAATATAAGTACAGGAGGAAGGGGACTAACATTCATCCCTGCCTTTCTCCTGCCCCCCCCCCACACACTGGGCAGAAGATCTGAAAGAGGCTGCATGTTTGCAAAACCATTATGCGCACAAGCTCCATCCCTGCAGTTGTGGCTACTTGAATAAGCAAGGACTATAATGGGACGTGGGTGGCGCTGTGGTCTAAACCACAGAGCCTAGGGCTTGCCAATCGGAAGGTCGGTGGTTCGAATCCCTGCGACGGGGTGAGCTCCCGTTGCTCAGTCCCTGCTCCTGCCAACCTAGCAGCTCAAAAACACGTCAAAGTGCAAGTAGATAAATAGGTACCGCTCCGGCGGGAAGGTAAACGGCATTTCTGGTTTCACCAGAAGCGGCTTAGTCATGCTGGCCACATGACCCGGAAGCTGTACACCAGCTCCCTCGGCCAGTAAAGCGAGATGAGCGCCGCAACCCCAGAACCGTCCGAGATTGGACCTAATGGTCAGGTGTCCCTTTACCTTTATAATGCAGAACCCATGTTTCCTCAAGCCAAGATTAAGAGTCTGTCCACTCCACTACTCTAGCTTCATGTTCCAACATTGCTAGGAAACTGGGAGCTTAAGGCCTGGAAGGCAAATGATGGGAAAGGGGAAATTGCTAAGGGTGTCAGTATAGATTAAAAGTACACCAGAAATAATCCTGTGGCAGTAGCAGGGCAAAAAGCACTCTGTCTCAAGAGAAATTAATACAAAATAAACTGAAACCTTTTATTTAAACGCTGTCAAAAATGACACAGGGCTGGAAACATTCATGGCATCACATGCAGCAGCCTCACAAAATGCATTCTCTTATGCTAACAACTCTTGCACTGCTCAACCATAGTGGCATTTGAGGTGGCAGTGTAAGGAAAAGGACACCCATCTGCCAGCTCACGACATAAAGCAAGCGCCTCCAGATGGCTGCTATTGGGGGGTGGGATTCAATCACATGCCGGCAAATTCAGGTGCCACCCCTGAAACGCTTCCACTCCTCCCCAGGGGCATGGACACTCTGAATCAAAATATGCTGGAGTATGTCATGTAAAGACAACCACATTTTCCAAACAACAAAATAATGCCATTGGAGGTGGGGCCTTCCTGCTGTCCTTTGACCCTTCTGTCATTTGGGATTATTGTTTGTTTGTTTGTTTGTTTGTTTGTTTGTTTGTTTGTTGTTTCCTATAAATGCAGGGGCCTTCTTCGTTTTATATATAATTCTTTTCTGTGCCATTGGCTGCATTTTGTTTTTGTAGCTTATTGACATATCATTATCTCCTGGTGTTTTCCAAAATAAAAAAAATCCTTCCAGTAGCACCTTAGAGACCAACTAAGTTTTTTCTTGGTGTGAGCTTTCGTGTGCATGCACACTTCTTCAGATACACTGAGACAGAAGTCACCAGACCTTATATATAGTGAGAGGGTGGGGAGGGGTATTACTCAGAAGGGTGGTGGGAATGGGAGATTGGCTGATAGGAGAGGTAAACCTGTTGATGACTGTTAACGACTGCAATTGGTCTTGCAGGAAAAAGCAAGGGGTGAGATGGCTAAAAATAGCTTTGTCATGTATATTGAGATACGAATCCAATGTCTCTATTCAGACCAGGTCTCTCCATGGTTTTAGGTTTGGTAATCAGTTGCAATTCAGCAACTTCCAAACACTCTTACAGTGGAACCTCGACTTACGAATTTAATGCGTTCCGAAAGCACACTCGTAAGTCGAAAATTTCGTAAGTCGAAAAACGGCATTCCCATAGGAATGCATTGGAAACGTAAGACGAAAAATTCGTAAGAAAACCCTATGTAAACCTTCGTAAGTCGAGTATACCTCATCTAAAATCCAAGCGGATTTCGTGTGCACACGAAAGCTCATACCAAGAACAAACTTAGTTGGTCTCTAAGGTGCTACTGGAAGGATTTTTTAAATTTTTAATTTTGTTTTTAATATTACATAGTTACTCTTGCGAGCATCCTCCATAGATAGGCACAGAAGCCTTCTCCTTTTGGCTTTTTTAGGCTTTGAAAAGTGAAGAAAATTCTGGCGCAACCTTTGATAGCCAGGGGCTCCTATCTTCCAGGCATGCTTCTCCTTGGCTGAGGTGGGAAGGATGAAGGAACTGAGTCATGGCCAGCAAAGGAGAAACAAGTCCGCATTTTACAGTTCACTGGGAAGGAAAGAAGTCGATGGTTTCCAAGGTCCTGCTGCTGCTGCTTTAGAAGAACTGTAAAGGTTAGCACTTCTCCCAGCTTCTCAGCTCATGCATTTGGCAGTAAGGAGATGTTACAAAACAGCAAAAGACTTCAGTACTCTCTCCCCACAAGAAAAGCAACCCTCTAAAAGGCTATCCTTGAAACCTCCTACTGCCTGGCAAGTACATTGCAGAGCAATGTTCCCCCACCTCTCTGCATGTTGGGATGTTCCTTTCCCCCCTTTCCTTTCTATTTTTATTTTATTTATTTGGGCACTTAAGCTGCCCTTTCCCTGTGTGCTAGCTTGCTCCTTAAGGGCGTAAAACAACAAACCATAGAATTGAGCAGAGAGTTCTCTGCCATACAATTTTAGCTGGAGGCAGACTGGCTGCAGTTCAAGGCACATGACCTCTTTGATGTCTTGGTGGCGTTGTCACCCGCTCCCCATCCCAGCTCTTTCCAACTGTAGCCTGCCTAGGCTCGGAGTTGCCCTCCAAAGACCCAGTCACACACCCCTAACAAAGAGTCTCCTATTCCATGAGCAGAATGGAGCTCAGTAAAGGACTGGGCTGCAGGGTCGAAGCAGCGGAGGAAATGAGCTCCTCAGAGGCCACAACAATGAAGAGAGAGGGCTGGGATTTAGCAGCAGGATGCTGAACAAAGCTTATATGTGTGATCACCATTAAAAAGGGGTAAAACAAATCCAGAGCATTAGGAAGCCAGCTGGTGATGAAACCTCTCTGGAAGCAGACATCTCTGTAAAGAAAGAAGTGCAAAATCAAGACAGGCTCTCCTTTTGCATAGGCAATCATAGAACTGGTTCTCAAATGGTTTTTGAAAGATCAGGGTGCACACATGTGCCCACACAGCATAGCTGTCAACCCTCCCTTTTTTTGCGGGAAACTCCCTTATTCCAATGCCGTTTCCCGCTGCTATCGCGGATTGTTGATATCCCTTAAATTCCCCGGATTTCAAAGGAAGCAGCTCCTCTCCCTCCCTGCCGGCCAGGGAGGCTCCTCAGCTGCATTGCTCGGCTGCCAATAAGGAGTCTGAGACCGACAGGGGGTGGAGCTTGCATGCCTTGTGCAGCCAGACTCCCACACCCAACCAGATAGACAGCCTGCCTGCCGTCTATGCGCTCGCTCTTTCGCTCACCCGTTCGTGCACAGCCTCTGGAGCGCAGGGTGGCGAGGCTACTTGGTGCCATTGCACCACCCTCGCAGCATCCCTTATTTTCAAATCCGAAAGTTTGAAAAAATCCCTTATTTTCAAATCCGGAAGTTGACAGCTATGCCACACAGATAGAGAAACATAGGACACAATCCACTAGAAATTTCTTCAACACAAGCCCATTCAAGTAAAAGAGAGTTGCGTAAGAATCAGCATCATCCAATATATAGTTCTAGTTACAGGTAGGTAGCCGTGTTGGTCTGCCGTAGTTGAAAGTATCTGAAGAAGTGTGCATGCACACGAAAGCTCATACTAAGAACAAATTTAGTTGGTCTCTAAGGTGCTACTGGAATGAATTCTTTATTTTTTTATTTTGTTCCAATATATAGTGTTAGAGTTGTTGGGTGCTGGGCACCCTAAATTCCTGAATTCAGTAAATGTTAGAATTTAATCAAGCCACCTGAACCCCTAGATCCAGCAAGAGTTAAAATATAAGCCCAGGCGTCCCCAACCTGTCACCCTCCAGATGTTTTGGACTACAATTCCCATCATCCCTGACTACTGGTCCTGTTAGCTAGGAATCATGGGAGTTGAAGGCCAAAACATCTGGAGGGCAACAGGTTGGGGATGCCTGTATAAGCCAGACCAGTCTCCTGGTCAGGTAATCGCCTGGGAGATGAGCCATTAAGAAAACAAAAGGAAGGTAAAGGTCGATTAAGAAAGCCATTAAGAAGACAAAGGCTGTGTGCCATATTGAAGTGGGTGGAGCCTCTCCTTCAGCTCAGAGTTCATTAGAAGAACCAAAGCCAGGGTTCAGAGTTGTTAGAGGTAGCTGGGATGTTACCTAGAGGGGAAAGGTTGCAGTCTGGTAAAGGCGGCAAGCTGAAGAGAGGGTCAGAGCCATGGTTGATTTCTGTTGGAATGCAGAGCTGTGGCTATGGGAGAAGGAAGACCCTCTTGCAGTGTCCATGCTGTGAACCCCTCCATTGCAGGCTCAGGATATGTGTAAATAAACTATATATCATAAAGATAACTCAGTCTCCACTGTGCCTAATTCGTAAAGGAAACATGAACCCTGGAACCTCTGAAATCTTGCATTGGGGTGTGTGCAACAATTTGCGTGTCGAGGTCCCCAAACCACCCCTCAAATAATTCACACATCAGTGAGAATTTTAGTTTCGGTTTTTGGCATGATTTTGGCCACAACTTTATTAAAATACAAACAATGTGAGTGGTTGCTTAGGCATTGGTTAAGACTATCTGTCCCACAGGGGACAGAACTGACGACCGTCAGTAAGGGGAAAACCCTCTGGAGAGATAAAGGGAGCTCCCAGGGCTCTTGCACGGCCCTAGCCCCCCCCCCCGACCGGGGGTTCGGACAAAAAGCATCGAGCCCCTGGATTCCTTTAACGGAATTCCCCTAACACCAGCATCAATTGGAGGGGCAGACACAGTCAACCATAACCCCTCCTCCAACCAACATAATAACCAATGCCTAACTGCCAACCTTACAAGTTGTGACTATTTGCTACGCAGTAGGCGAAAACCAGATGGCACCAGGCAATCAGCCAAATGGAAAAATTCCTACCAGGCCCCTGCCCCAACAGCAGATGACCCCATGACAGGCATAGCAAGGTCAACGCAGAGGCCTAAAATAGAGGGAGGGAGGGCGGGTGATCCGAAGCACGCAGCCAAGAGGGGGATCACATTGCAAACCCACCAATATATATCCACTGGGCTGTCCATCAATAAATTGCAACATACAATTCTCCCCAACAGCACCCAGGGTCCAATCACAACAGTGGCCATCCATACGATCCCGCCCAGCACCAGAGGGGTGACTTGCTGGCCCCCACTGCAACACGTGCTCTCCATGAAGGAGAACACACTATTTCAAACCTCCAGACTCAATTCATTGGTCTTCAGCCAGTCCACCACTTCTCCTGACTCAGAGGTTATGGAGAAAGAGAGCTACCGGTAGTAGTTAACTTATTTCCTGAATCTGGATCCTTATGTGCACAAGAGGGAGCATTAGCAGGTGTGGGGATTTGCAGGAGAGAGAGAGAGAGAGAGAGAGAGAGAGAGAGAGAGACCATAAAGGGATGTGTATAAAAGGGATGTGTATAAAAACTCCAAAACAGCTAAATGAGTACTGAATAGCAGCAATGGGCCACCCAGGGCAAGAGACTGTTATCAGAGCAGTTCCTGTTCCCAAACTAGACCTGAAGCTTAATTGAAATTGTTCTAGGAAATCTGTTTCTTTGAAGAGTGACTGGAGCTGGTCTTTTAGCATTGCTTCTTCAGCTGTAGAACCAGCCTATCTAGCTAAATGAATAATTTGGGGCAGGAGGGAATTAGATTGCAGGATCCAGGGGTGAACTACAATTCCAGATGCAGTGAGCCCGGACGTCCCTTGCTCTCTGCCACAGCAGTTTTGACAACTTGTAATTATTCCCCCAGTACAATGCATGCTATTTTAGGTCCAGTCTTAGCAAATTTTGCGCTCAGGGATTATTGTGCAGGGGTGCCAACATTTTTCCAAGTCCCAAGTGAAAGAACAGGATGGCTCCTTCGTTTAAACCCTCGGTATCTCAGCAGCACCTGGAGGAAATCACATGACACAAAAGAAAAGCACTTCTCTAGCCTGGGGGCTTCACACACGCAGACCCCCTAAGGACAGTTCGCTGCAAACAGAAAAGCTGAAGTAGAAACTGCAAGGGAAGTTTTTGTAAAAGGAAGAGTGGAAGGGAAACTTCTTCTAAGGTTTGTTCCCAAATGGTAAAGGTTTGGGGGGGGGGGTGAGATCCTGTGTGTGAGGTGCACTTTCTCAGCACTATTGACACCAAAAACCGGTTGGAGTTTGCTGGTCTAATCTAGTCCAAATGGGCAAACAGGAAAAGTGCAAGAGGCATAACAATCCAAAACAGTGGCTGGGCTCATACGTTTGTTTGTTTGTTTGTTTGTTTGTTTGTTTGTTTGTTTGTTTGTTTGAGTGCAATCCTAAACTTGAGGTCCACCAGCTGAGAGTCTTTCTCCCATCTAAAAATGCAAGAAGGGCTTTTACACTCACTAGAAGCTCGGCTCTGCCCTCTCCGGTCCTGGAAGGATCCCACAAAAAAAGTCCCATATGCTCAGAGACTTTGCGCCTGTTCATTGGGAGAAATAGGAAGCCCAGAGCACTTATTTTTTAGATGTCCCTTCTATGAAGAGGCACGTAGTGAGACCATTGATCCCCTGCTGGTGAGGCTCGTTAAAGGTAAAGGGACCCCTGACCATTAGGTCCAGTCGTGTCCAACTCTGGGGTTGCGGCGCTCATCTTGCATTATTGGCCGAGGGAGCCAGCGTACAGCTTTCAGATCATGTGGCCAGCATGACAAAGCCGCTTCTGGCGAACCAGAGCAGCACACGGAAATGCCATTTACCTTCCCGCTGCAGCGGTACCTATTTATCTACTTGCACTTTGACGTGCTTTCAAACTGCTAGGTGGGCAGGAGCTGGGACCGAGCAACGGGAGCTCACCCTGTCGCAGGGATTCGAACCGCCAACCTTCTGATCGGCAAGCCCTAGGCTCTGTGGGCAGAGCACCACAAGAGGGCAGAGCACCCCGTCACAACTACAGCACCACCAGAGCTCCATGTTGGGGGGTGGGGGTGTCCTGTTGCTTTAACGGGGAGTGCAGAGGGTGGTAGGGGAGGATAAATGGGGGGAAAGGAGCCACAGAGCCCGTTTCTGGTGGTGTGCAGCAGCTTCTGGTCTTGAGTTTGGGGGGTGACGGACTAGACCAGAGGTCTCCAAACTAAGGTCCGTGGGCTGGATACGGCCCAAGGGGCTCATTTATCTGGCCCGTGGCGACCGCCACCACCCGCCGCCACCACCCGCTCTTACCAGCATGGTGCGGCACGGCTGCCCACTTCTGGGTCAGAAGAGTACCAGAAATAGAAGAAGAAGAAGAGTACGGATTTGATATCCCGCTTTATCACTACCCGAAGGAGTCTCAAAGTGGCTAACAATCTCCTTTCCCTTCCTCCCCCACAACAAGCACTCTGTGAGGTGAGTGGGGCTGAGAGACTTCAGAGAAGTGTGACTAGCCCAAGGTCACCCAGCAGCTGCATGTGGAGGAGCAGGGAATCAAACCCGGTTCACCAGATTACGAGTCTACCACTCTTAACCACTACACCACACTGGCTCTAACATTAGTTCCGGTGCACATCCGGGTTGGAGGAGGCCCGTGCACATGCACACAAGCTATTTCCAGTGCTCCTCTGACCCGGAGGTGCGCTGGAAATAGCGTGTGCGCACACGTATGGGTGCGCACTCCCCTGCCCTCCGGCCCGCCGCGCGATTGGCAGTGGAGACACCGGCCCGAGTCGCAGTACGTTTGCTGACCCCTGGACTAGACTTTACAGACCCCAGCTGGATCTCTTTGTTGTGGGGTCGGGGTGGGCCTGATGCATGCATGGGGGGAGGGAAGCCTGGCCACTGTTTGGATGTGGGGAGAGAGGAAGCCGCGGGGTGGGGACGGACTCCAGCTCCCATCATCCTCAGCTAGTAGACGGTCTGGGATGACGGGGGCTGTTGTCCAAAAACATCCACAGGACTTTAGTTTCTTCACCCCATCATAGAGGCGGAGATGGGGAAACGTTGCAAACTGGGGAAGATTTCTTATTTCTATAGTGACTGCGGGGGTGGCTGGTGAGGCTTTGGGGCTGAGGCAGGGAGCTGGGCAAGGCTCCAAGGTGTTTCTAGTGTTGCTGGAGTCTGTCTGCTCCAAACAGGCCTCCGACAGCCCTTCCATCTCCCTCCAGCTACAAATGCTACCCTCCAGTGCCATTTCAGTGGGTGCTGGTCAACCAGTCAAACTCTGTCTTAGGGCTCACCCACACTTCCGCCTGTCCTGTGCCTAGAAAGCATGGGTCCAAACGGTTCTCCCTTTGCCCCCCTGCTTTCCCAGGGAAACCCACTCTTTAGCGCTGAATCAGAGTAGATCCGCAGAAAACCCAATTGACATTTGTTCCGATTCAGCAGTAAAGAGCGGCTTTTCCCTGGGGAAAGTGGCTGGACAAGCGGAAGCCTTAGTTAAGTTAAATTATATGAGTTATCAGGCAGGTCAAGGTCCCAAGAGATACGTGCAGCTGTTCTCATGTGTGCAGCTCAGTTAACTGGTGTGTATGTGTGTGTGTGTGTGTGTTTCTGGAGCATGTGCTGAGGAACAATTGCAGCTGGTACCTAGTTTCAAAGTCATCCTCTCTGTCCCAGGCTCTTGGTGTAGTATTGAGTATATTACACTGGTTCCTTTTCAAACAAAGGCCTAGGCATGGATTAAAGGAGGAATCAAACAATAGTCCAGTAGACCAGCAAATGTATTACTGCATAAATTATCCAGAATTATATATCTGATGAAGTGGCTGTAAGTTCCTAGCACTGTTCTTTTATTTCATTTTAATTACATAGTGCTGTTCTTTTTGATGTTTTGGTAAAATTGCACTAGGATCTTTTTAGCAGGAGTGTTGGTTTTTTAAACATATAAAATGCAAGGGAAATTACACCGCCCCCCACCCTCATGAATCCAACCCCCCCCCCCAGTGAACTTAAATTCCCCTCGCCCAGATGTGCACTATTCATTCTGCTTGGCCCTGATCTACATTTGGGGAAATTAAAAATGCAGATTGAGGGCCCCATCCACACTTACCTTTTGCCCCACACTTTCTAGACACAGGCCTGCATTTTAAAGTGCTGTGTCTGAGTGCTCCCCCACACACACTTTCCCCGCGAAAATCTGTTCTTTAACGCTGAATCGGAACAAACAGCAATTTACGCGGATTGCCATTTCTTCTGATTCAGCATCAAAGAGCAGGACTTCATGGGGAATGTGCTTGCAGGGTGGGGAAGCACTCAGACAGGACACTTTCAAGTGCCTAGAAATGCAGCACAAAAGGAAGTCTGAATGAGCCCTTAGATGCTGCTCTTGTTCTCTTTTAGACTTTGTCATTTAGGACTTTCCATCCAGTTTTCAGCAAACTCCGTGCTTACGTAACCCCTATGGCTTTATTAGACCTGTTCCGTTTAGCAGATTCAAAGCTTTGAAGCTCTTATCTGCAGACTGGTGTGGGGAGGAGGGGGATATTCACATGGCTTTGGAAGCAATTTTCACTAACAGCCTCAGGAGTGGAGTTCAGGGCAGGCCCAGCCTACCTAGTTATTTTAGAGGATGAACCCTACTTACCAAGCTGGTTATTATCTTTGGAGTCTCTCAAAGCCATATGGAAAGAGGAGCATGCTAACAAATACATTTGTAGGTCTTTTATAACTGTTGTTTCTAGAATATAACAGAACTGTGAGCCAGGAACTCTATTTCCAATTAGACTAGAGAGCTGAAACTCTTCCCCTTTCCCAGGCACTGTCTTTTGGGCTACCTTTGAAGGTGACCCGGAAACTGCAACTAATCCAGAATGCGGCAGCTAGACTGGTGACTGGGAGTGGCTGCCGGGACCACATAACACTGGTCCTGAGAGAGCTACATTGGCTCCCAGTACCTTTCCGGGCACAATTCAAAGTGTTGGTGCTGACCTTTAAAGCCCTAAACAGCCTCGGTCCTGTATACCTGAAGGAGCGTCTCCACCCCCATCGTTCAGCCTGGACACTGAGGTCCAGCACCAAGGGCCTTCTGGCGGTTCCCTCACTCCGAGAAGCAAAGCTACAGGGAACCAGGCAGAGAGCCTTCTCGGTAGTGGCGCCCGCCCTGTGGAACGCCCTCCCAGCAGAGGTCAAAGAGAAAAACAACTATCCGACATTCAGAAAATACCTCAAGGCAGCCCTGTTTAGGGAAGTTTTTAACCTGTGATGTTTTAATGTATTTTAATATCTGTTGGAGGCCGCCCAGAGTGGCTGGGGGGACCCGGCCAGATGGGCAGGGTACAAATAATAAATTATTATTATTATTATTATTATTATTATTATTATTATTATAGGAGGGCCACTGAGTGAGCCTCTAGACTTCCACTCCCACTATAGAAAGGTGCGAGATCATCAGCAGACGACTTCACACAATTTCTTACAGTGGTACCCTTGGTTGCGAACGGGATCTGTTCCTGAGGCCCGTTCGCAACCTGAGCAGCGCGCAACCTGAAGTGTCAAATCTGTGCATGCTTGCTGCGCGATTCGGTGCTTCTGCGCATGCACGAAGCACGATTTAGCACTTCTGCGCATGCTTGCCCTGCCGAACCCGGAAGTAACCTGTTCCAGTACTTCCGGGTTTGGTGCGTTCGTATCCTGTGACGAACGCATCACGCATCGGCCGTAACCAGTGGTACGAATGTATTTCCAACTGTTTGGACTTTCTTTCTGAGTGCCGGTTAATGCAAAGAAATGCAGTCCTCCTGTGCTGGTCCCGTGGGTTACCCGAAAGGCAAGGTCTACGTCCGGTCCGTGGTCAGAGGTGCAACGTAAAGGCAGTCCGTAGTCACTGAAGCTGGGTGCAGGGCAGGGAGTCAGGCATAGTCAGGAACAGGTAGGCAAGCAGGGAACCAGGGCGGGTCAGGAGCTCAGGCAGGAAAGCAGGACAGGTTTCAGGCAGGAACTGGTCAGCAACAATGTTGCTCCTGCAACTTGGGGCTGGGGCTGGCCGGCTTTTATCTGCCCCGAGGCATAGGGCAGCCCCGATCCTCTGGTGACTCGCCTCTCATAGCTTGGAGGTGAGCACTCCTCCTGCGGGAACTCAGTTCCCTTTGCCTCTCTGCCCTGAGCCTCTGCAGCTCAGGAGAGGCTGGAGGGTTACTGGACCCAGAGGCAACCTCAGCTTCCCCTGACAGGGCTGGGAGTGGAGCACCTGCAGGCAATGGGTCCTCCATCCCATCAGGAGCCAGAGCAGACTCAGCAGATGCCTGCACCTGAGGATCAAGCACAGGTGAGGACCC
The DNA here is from genome assembly GCA_034642065.1 of Darevskia nairensis. Taxonomy (NCBI): domain Eukaryota; kingdom Metazoa; phylum Chordata; class Lepidosauria; order Squamata; family Lacertidae; genus Darevskia; species Darevskia nairensis. The sequence goes on along the minus strand of JAWWNI010000135.1, from coordinate 442,973 downwards.
TTCCGACTCAAGTCCTAGCCCTGGCTCTGCTGGTTCTGGAGGCGGGGAATCCTGTGCAGGCTGGGAACCCTCAGGTTCAGCATCTGAGTCTGAATCCCAGGCCATCACACCTCCTGTGAATCAGTCCTCCCTTGGGAGTGTCCTTGCATTTTTTTAAAAAGGCCATTGCTTGAGATACCTTTGCTGTCTACGCAGAGTTGGCCAACAGGTGGTCCCTGTTTGTGAGTGCTGGCAAAGGAAGCCTGTAAGGTGAGTGGGAGGGAGGGCCGCATGAATATTGCAACACCCCCTTCCGTTTGGAAGAGCACCGTCTGTTGTCTGAGTGCAAACAAGGTATTTAATATGCAGAAGTCCTCATTAGCATCTCCTGGTTTCATCAGCACCATGTCTGCTGCTGGGCCCCTGGGATGTGTCACAGGAAATATCTGTACACAACTGTAGTACTACACAACTGTAGACAAATGGGTGGACAAGCTGTCATTTGCAACTTCCCCCTTCAGTCAGATCTCAGGACTACCTTCTGCAGGTCTCGCACAGCCGGAGAAGACAAGAGGACCCCCATAGCCCAGAGCTCCGAGAATAACATGCCCAGCAGCCTGGAATGATGGCAGAGTTCCTATACCGTAAATTTGTAGCGCAGTTCTTCACAATCCTGTATGACGACACCTGCTAGAATTCCCTCTTCCACACGACTGATAAAAAAATATAAGAGTCCTGCTGTCCTTCTTTGCAGCTGGTCACTCTAAATGACACCAAGGATGGCAGTGAGATTTCTGTTGCGTTGTGTCGAAGAGGACATATTGGTAGGCAACGCTTATCGTGAGAAGTTGCACCTGCCCCAACCCCCTCTTCTGCACAACTGTTGTTGTTTCTTGTTGTGCCATCAGTTGTGCACGATGCTTTAGAAAATAAAGATAGGCCCCTACCCTGGTGAATTTACAACCTTAAAACTACATATTGGGAATGCAAAGAAGAGGAGGAAGGAGGAGAGATTAGAAACAGGAAAATAATGTGTTGTGTTCAGCTCAGTTTTACATTATTAGTGTTCCGTATAGTTTCACACTATATTGTCTCCCTGTTTATTTAACTTATATGCAGAATTCATCGTGCGAAAGGCTGGACTGGACGAATCCCAAGCAGGAATTAAGATTGCCGGAAGAAATATCAACAACCTCAGATATGCTGATGACACAACCTTGATGGCAGAAAGTGAGGAGGAAGTAAAGAACCTTTTAATGAGGGTGAAAGAAGAGAGCGCAAAATATGGTCTGAAGCTCAACATCAAAAAAACTAAGATCATGGCCACTGGTCCCATCACCTCCTGGCAAATAGAAGGGGAAGAAATAGAGGCAGTGAGAGATTTCACTTTCTTGGGCTCCATGATCACTGCAGATGGTGACAGCAGTCACGAAATTAAAAGACACCTGCTTCTTGGGAGAAAAGCAATGACAAACCTAGACAGCATCTTAAAAAGCAGAGACATCACCTTGCCGACAAAGGTCCGTATAGTTAAAGTTATGGTTTTCCCAGTAGTAATGTACGGAAGTGAGAGCTGGACCATCAAGAAGGCTGATCGCCGAAGAATTGATGCTTTTGAATTATGGTGCTGGAGGAGACTCTTGAGAGTCCCATGGACTGCAAGAAGATCAAACCTATCCATTCTGAAGGAAATCAGCCCTGAGTGCTCACTGGAAGGACAGATCCTGAAGCTGAGGCTCCAATACTTTGGCCACCTCATGAGAAGAGAAGACTCCCTGGAAAAGACCCTGATGTTGGGAAAGATGGAGGGCACAAGGAGAAGGGGACGACAGAGGGCGAGATGGCTGGACAATGTTCTTGAAGCTACCAACGTGAGTTTGACCAAACTGCGGGAGGCAGTGGAAGACAGGAGTGCCTGGCGTGCTCTGGTCCATGGGGTCACGAAGAGTTGGACACGACTAAACGACTAAACAACAACAATAGTTTCACACCAAAGAATATGAGGCAGCCCAACCAACTAAAGGACCAAGCAACTAAATACCAACAGATTAAGGTATAAGAACAACAAAAGCTTATAAAACAAGGATGCTTACTCGTCTGTCATACTGTCTCTTTTTGTTATTTTTCTTTTAAAAATTGTCATTATAGTTGTAATGATGTGAGCCACCCTATGTTGTAGTGGAAAGATGGGCTATAAGTAGATATATTTTGTAGTGGAATGATGGGATATAAATAAGTAAAGAAACCTTCCTTTCTCATAATTGCACATGCAGTGTTCATCTTCTCCAGACCCAACAAACAGGAAGTTGTCTCTTAAAATGATGCGGCAACATTATTTTACAGAACAGTTGCATTCCACACACTCAAGCCACATTCACACCATAAATTTAAAACACTGGGGGCCCTATTAAACAGTCATGGCTTCCCCCACAGAATTCTGGGAGCTACGGTTTGTTAGAGGTGCTAGTGGTTTTAAGAGACACCCTGTTGCCTTCAGAGAGCTATAATTACCAGCATTCCATGGGAAGAAGGATTCATTGTTAAATTTATCTGGTAATCGCAACTCTCTTTTTTTTATATATAATATTTTTTTATTTTTAAACACAAATATAAACAAACAAACAATTACACAATAAAACACCTACATAAAAACTATACTAAAACAAAAACCCTACACTATACCACATATATATTAAATTCTTATCCTGTATCCTTCACATTCTCTTCTGACTTCCTCCACTCTATCCTTCTGTGTCGATTCTCCTTATCTATTATCTACCAGCAATTTCTTAATATTTAATCTTATCATTTCTACTACATTTTATCTTATTTTAAATACATTATTCAAATCTAAAATAACTTCCAAATTATTTTTCAAAAACCTTATATTTCCTAACAAATATATTTATACAAAAAAATTGAATACAATATACTTTAACACTTATTCCTACAATATATCTACCATACTATTCACTATGTTAATCTTTTATAAACTAATTTTATACATTGGCATTTCTATTTATTTTAGTTCTATACTTTGTAATATTTTTTAAGATAGTCTTTAAACTTTCTCCATTCTTTTTCCACTTCGTCGTCCCTCTGGTCGCGGATTCGCCCGGTCAGTTCAGCAGTTTCCATACAATCCGGTAATCGCAACTCTCTGAGGGAACAGGGGTCTCCTTACCATAGCTGTCAACCCTCCCTTTTTTGCGGGAAACTCCCTTATTCCAATGCTGTTTCCCACTGCTATCCCGGATGGTTGATATCCCTTAAATTTCCCGGATTTCAAAGGAAGCAGCTCCTCTCCCTCCCTGCCGGCCAGGGAGGCTCCTCAGTAGTTCTGAGTCCTTTAAGGAGTCCTTTAAGTGTATGTTTGTTTGTTTGTTTGCTTGCTTGCTTGCTTGCTTGCTTGCTTGCTTGCTTGCTTGCTTGCTTGCTCTTTCATTCCACTTTCTCCCTTTTAAAAAGAAACATTCTTTAATCAGAGAACAAAAGTGGTTGAACTAGGGGTAGACAATGTGCCTCTCCAGATCTTGAACTACAGTTCCCATCATCCCCACAGAGCACAGACAATAGTCAAGGGTGATGGGAGTTGTAGTGCAACGGCAACTATTAGGTACCACATTGGCCACCTCAGGTTAAGCTACCATGTTAAATCCTGAATACTGAAAATGTTTATATAATAATAATAATAAGTCAGCTACACCCGTTTCTGGACTTGCATAGTCTGACCAGTGTTCATCTATGTACTGGTGACCTCCATATTGGATTACTGCAATGTGCCAGCAACAGCAACTGGTGCAAAATGCAAAATATTCTGGGACAGAATGTGGACAGCACATTATGGCTCTGCTGGAAGAACCGCAGTGGCTGCCAATTAGCCACATGGCTTGCTTCAAGGTGCTGCTATTGAGTGCAAAGGCCTATAAGCATGGGATCAGGATACCTAAAATATTGCCTTATCCCATACATTCCTACCCTGCAGACACTATCCTATCACAGGGTCAGAACTGGGCCTTTTCCGTGGTGGCTTCCCTTTGGAAGCCCCTCTATCCCAGTCAGTATATGCCTTTGACTGTTTATCTTTTTTTAAGGTGCATTTTTAACCTTTTTATATATAACTTATAGATAATATTTTAAATTGGTTTGGGATATTGTATACCAGGCATGTCCAACAGGTAGATCGGGATCTACCAGTAGATCACTGGACGTCTGTGGTAGATCACTGGTAGATCATTGGCTACCCCCAAAGAAGGTGAACAACTGTGGCTCCCCTAAAAAAAGCTCAACATTTTACCTCCTCCCTGAAAAAGCTCGACAACTTTGACCTGAACCCCCCAAAAAGGGGGTAGATCACTGCCAGTTTTTAACTCTGTGAGTAGGATCACAGTCTCTTGGGAGTTGGCCACCCCTGTTGCATACTAAGTGATTCACAAATTAAAAGAAGGTGAAGAGGAAGATTTAATCCAGAAAATCTGATAAGTGCATCTGACCAAAACAACCTGTGGAAATAGTCCATTTGGATTCCTTGTGGGGATGGCATTTTGATAAGTCTACAATAAACTGCTGTTTGGAAGCTCTCTCAAATGCAATTGGATTGTCTTTGGATCTCTACGCTGCTGATCTGTGTGGATCCACTAAGTGGCAGATTGCAGCATTTATCTAGCGTGAAGTATCTCTGCCTCTCACTCAGGCGGGCCACTGAACTCTCCTGGAAGGCAAGGCAAATATGAACGTTTCCAGTTGAACAGTGCTGGAGCCATTTATGAGCTTTGGTGCATTTCTGTATCTGTTGATTGAACTCCTGTTTTGCCCCTTGGCTCTGTCTTGCTCTTTGGTCATGACTTCTGCCAGGGTCTTTCCACCCAACCTCCTGGCCAGCTCCTCCCAGACTGCTGCCTATGGCTCAGCCCTGATGGTGTCAAATTCTTCCCTGCAGTAAAAAAAACTGTTGCCAGACTGAAGAGTTTTTCTATAGCAAGTTGAAGCTGTGCTCTCTTGCATGTTTCGAAGGATGGGTGTGTGCGCATGAGAGAAAAGTGCTTGTGGGTTTATGCAGTGTTTTAGGGCTGGGGGAGAGAATTCTTGTGAGAAGACAATAAGACCTACTGCCAACCTAGCAGTTTGAAAGCACATCAGAGTGCAAGTAGATAAATAGGTACCACTCCAGCGGGAAGGTAAACGGCGTATCCGTGTGCTCCTCTGGTTTCGCCAGAAGTGGCTTAGTCATGCTGACCACATGACCGAGAAAAACTGACTGTGGACAAACGTCGGCTCCCTCAGCCAGTAAAATAAGATGAGTCGTTCCCGACTGGACTGAACTGTCAGGGGTCCTTACTTACTCATGTCAAAATAACAGGATTCTCCCCCAAATGGCTATTTTGAGGTGCTGCCCCTAAACATTTTTTTTGAGGAGGGGGGGTGGTAAGCCCTCTGCATATTCATCTCATTGACTGTGGAGCAGGATTTGAACCCCCACAACTCTCTGTGTGGCCCTCTGAGCCCTGGAGCCCCAGTGACAGAAAACATTGCTTTGGGATTTAAACCCTGTACAGTGGTACCTCGGCTTACATACGCTTCAGGTTACAGACCCAGAAATATTACCTCGGGTTAAGAACTTTGCTTCACAATGAGAACAGAAATTGTGCTCTGGTGGTGCAGCGGCAGCGGGAGGCCCCATGAGCTAAAGTGGTGCTTCAGGTTAAGAACGGACCTCCGGAAAGAATTAAGTACGTAACCAGAGGTACCACTGTACATGTTTTCTCCTTTGCCCCCAAGCCTAAGGAATCGGTTTCTGAGCCCTTGATGTCCTTCCGAGGTTGCTTTAGGGTGCAGCCAGTCCCAGCTCAAATAAACGCTGCACTGCTGGGGTTCTTGCCATGAGCAGAGCAGTGCATAGGATGCCTGCTGGCTCAGCCAAAATCCTTTCTGAATGCTGCTGCCTGTGATGCATTGGGAGAGTGATCAGGTGAGACAGACACCCACCCAGCTATCAAGTCTCACCAGCAGGATGCCAGATCAAAAGTAGGGGGATGGCCAGGAGGGCAGGTAGGGGGGCTGCCACTGTCACTACCCCACAGCATCCAATGCCTGAAGTGGCTGCCTCCTTACCTGATGATAGGACTGGCCTTGCAGGCATTTCAGGCCTGGTCCACAGATAACTGATCTGCCAACTGCACAGCTATTCAGTTACAGTACTTAAGAATTTGCCATTCAGTCCATTGCAACTTTTCCTTCACCCTCGACACTCACCTCATTCATTGCTAAACTTCACAATCAGTATTTTGACAGAAGAATTGTAACACAAGTTTTCTTAAGCTTGTGAGAGGTGGGTCAGCATGCCAGTCAGTCATGCCAGTCAGTCATGCCAGGCAACGGACCAACTGGCTTGAGGGGCATGATACTATGCCCATCTTGCCAGGGATAAAAGCCCTGCTGGTTCCGTGGGACTTGCCACACAGTAACTGTGATAAAGATGGCAGTTTTTGTGACTGGTCAGTTTCAAGAGTGGTGGTCCAAACCAAAATCCTCTCTTCCACATGTTCTTTTAACACAGCTCTGTCCTGCAAGCTCTGATATGATCACCTCCTTCCCAGGAGCACTGCAAACATGCAGAGAGATGAACCCAAGTTTGCTGCCAACAGTGCTCTCATTGGGGAAACCGAGTCTATCCTGAGTCCCTCCATGGCAAGTGTATGACTGTGCCTGTTTGTCACATCCATCCAGGGCTCTCTCTTTTTTCAGCCGGAACTCGCCGGAACTGAGTTTCATCCCCTCTTTGGCATGTTGCCTCTCTGTTGTGCGACAGCGGCTGTGGGTGGCTGGACAATCGGTGCAGCGCGGTGGAGGCGTAAGAAAAAAAGCTTTTTTAGGGGCGATCTTTGGCCCTAAAAGTCCCGGCACCTTTTTCCAGGAAAGAAAAGCCCTGCATCCACCCTTTACAATAAGAGTTGCCAGCAAAAGTAATTGATTCTGAGCTTGGATACAACCTTTTGAGAGCCATAATGCTCACCTCAAAGAAGAGAAGCATTACATAATGCAAATTTTACTCTGGCTCAGATTATTCTCCAAGACAAGAGAGGAATTGCTGGATTACCTTCCTCGCAACCCCATAACCCTCAAAGCCTCCTGCCCCTCTTCCCTTTAAAGTCTACTTAGCAACTGAGCCAGCCATGGCAGCAGCAGAATCTGGGTCGCAGAGAGAAGGATAGGAGGGCTCGCCTGCCCTTTCTGGTATCTGGCATGCTGCACCAGGATAAAGGGCAACAGTGGCAGCTTTCCCAAGAGTTCAGTTCCCTGAGGGCTGCTGGGACCTTTTATCCTGAAAGGGTGCCCAGGTGCTCTCCCCATGGCCAGAGCCCTGTATTCACTCTCTCCATGGCCAGAGTCCTGTATTCACTCTTCCCATGGCCAGAGCATTGCTACAGCAGTGAAAATGGACAGCTGTGTACATCAGAAGAGCCAGCTGGATCAGACCAATGGCCCATTTGGTCCAGCATCCTGTTCTCGCAGTGTCCAACCAAATGCCTGTGGGAATCCGGAGAGCAGGATTCAATCACAAAAGCAACTCTTCCCTCCTGCGGTTTCCAGAAACTGAGATTCGGAAGCATTGCTATCTCCACCTGTGGAGGTAGAACATAGTCATTGTGTCTATTAGCCATTGCCAGCCCTCTCCTCCGGGAATTGGTCTAATTCTCTTTTGAAGCCATCCAGGTTGGTGGCTGTCGCTGCCTCCTGGGGGCGTGTAGATGGGAGTTGAGATGGGAAGGTGGGGTGCTTTCGGATTTGGCTCAGAAATGTGCTGAGCCACTTCCCAATTTGGAGAAGTTGCTCAGTTTATTTCTGATGCAAATCCAATATGAGCTACAGGGGACTGCCTACTCCACTTTAAAATGGTACTTAATTTTATTTGTTGTTGTTTAGTTGTTTAGTTGTGTCCGACTCTTCATGACCCCATGGACCAGAGCATGCCAGGCACTCCTGTCTTCCACTGCCTCCCGCAGTTTGGTCAGACTCATGTTGGTAGCTTCAAGAACACTGTCCAACCATCTCATCCTCTGTCGTCCCCTTCTCCTTGTGCCCTCCATCTTTCCCAACATCAGGGTCTTTTCCAGGGAGTCTTCTCTTCTCATGAGAATAGAATAGAATATATTTATTGTCATTGTCCCCTTTGGGGACAACGAAATTACTTGGCTGCTCCATCCACCCAGATAGGGCACTCCACGCAAAAACAAAACAACTACAAAAATACTGATTAAAACCATACAATATGATACAACATAACAGGTAAGATTAGATGACTTCAAAGTCCAGGCTTCCCATTCAAGGCCGAGATCGCTCTGGAGAAGACCCTGTTTCTAAGACGGCTTGTTCTTGTAGTCATCATCCTGTATCTCCGTCCCGACAGCAAAAGCTCAAAGAGACGGTGACCAGGATGCGATGGATCTTTTACTATGTCCAGTGCCTTTCCGTGGCACCTCATGGCATAAATCTGCTCTAAGGTGGAGAGCGAGCAGCCAACAATGCTCTCTGCTGCCTTAACAACTCTGCACAACCCCATCCTGTCCTAGGTAGTACAGCTTCCGTACCACACACATAAGCCATAAGTGAGCATGCTCTCAATGGCACAGTGATAGAAGGCAAGCAGCAGTGCCCAAAGTACTTAATTTTATTACAGCTTAATTTTATTCAGTTAAAAAAACTCTAAGGCGGTACACATGGTTAAAACAGCAAATAGAATAAAACACAACCATTCAAATAAGCTGAAGTCAAATGATGGAAGACCTGGGCAAATAAAATAATGTTTGTCTGCTGTTGGAAAGAAATCAAATTTGGCACCGGGCAGACTTCCCTGGGGAGGGTATTCCACATATATCACTCCAGCTGAAAAAGCCTTGTCACCACCTGCCCAGCTTCAGATGACAAAGAAACGTGGAAGAGAGCCTCTGGCGGGGAATGTAATGTTTCAGCAGGCTCATTTCAGACACCAAAAAATATACCTTGTGTGCACTGGGAATGGAAATGTGTGTCAAATGGCACTAACACTAGTCCACATGTGGTTGCTACCTCCTTATCAAAAGCACCGTGCTATGAGGGTAATCTTAACGTTTAGCTATAGTAGGGATTACAAAGCACTTCATGCGATTGTCACTCAACTTTGGGAAATCATTGTTTTGCCAGACTCCTGCTACAGATAATAAATCTGGAGGAGCTAAAAGTATAGATCCCAGAAACTCAGCACTTCTGGCTGGGCCTGACAGAATGCGTTACCATCTCAAATGATTAAACAAGGCAGCCTTTTTTGATAGCCTATGTGCCTAGTACAGTTATTAGCCTCTGAAACATTTGCACATTGCATTTCTGTCCTCACAGACAATAATGATGGCCTTCCTTGGCTGCATGTTGGGCTTTGAAGAAGTCTAGTACCCGCTTCTTCCTCATTTGGTAGACGTTCTGTGACTTCTTCAAGAGTGTATTGAGGAATTTCATAGCAGTAGTTCTCATCTATATATATAAAAATGTTCCCATTGCGTGTTTGTCCGAAACACCCTTGCTGCGTAACCACATCAAATTAGGACACAGCGTTCCATTACCATGGCATACTAATCTGGCATAATAAAAATTCATAAAAACCACACCTATCATACCTAAAATATAGAATAAAGGCAAAAAAAATTGGTGCGCACATATGACATCACCAGCAGAAGCTCTGAAGATACCAGCAGCATCCAATAGAAAGGCAGATCACGTGCTGTCACCAGCAAAAGCTCTGAAGGGTGGCGCCAAATAATAACGTCATCAACCAAGCAACTGAAACCACCAAGGCGGCCATTACCAGACAACCCACAGAGCCATTACCAGACAAAGGCAAACGGCCAAACCCAGAGCCACAGCCACAGGTCGCAACCCAAAAACACACACACCCCTTGCAAACACTCCCACAACAATCAACTCAACTAGCCCAAACCCTCAGCTGCAAAAATCCACAGTCAGGCCAGGGCCAAGGAATTGAGATACAGGGCGGAGGCCTTGGCTCGTATTTACATACTAGCCCCAGCCAAGGCCAACAGACTAGGCCTTGCCTTTACTTTACAGCCTACAGACTATGCCTCGGCTCTACTTTACAGACTAGGCATCGGTTCCACTTTACAGCCTACAGACTAGGCCTCGGCTCTACTTTACAGACTAGGCCTCGGCTCCACTTTACAGCCTACAGCCTAGGCCTCGCCACTACTTTACAGACTGGGCCTCGGCTCTACTTTACAGACTATCCCGAGTGGAGCCGAGTGGGGGGTGGGGGGAGGAGGGGCCCAAATAGGTCATGGGCTGACCCAGGGTGGGGGAAGTCACAGGGATGACTCGGGGGGAGGAGGGACGGGATACCTCATGGGTCACTACAGGATGGGAGGAATCACAGGGATGAGACAACAACGGAGGGAGGACAAAGCCCATAGCCCAGGGGGGACGGACGGACACATCCTCCCCCTTTAAGGACCCTGAGTCAGGCACAGCAAGGCGTGCCCGGGCCAGCTAGTATGCAACTAAAAATGTCCCCCTCCCCCTTTCTATTTCTGTTCCTAGAAAGGCTACAGGATTTGTTTAGTTAGATGATCTTGATAAGAATCTTCACAGCTGCTTTATCTTGCGGCCTCCTTCGATGTTCTGTGGAACATTATCACCACCTCTAGTCTTCTGGGTTTTTTGAGAGTGTGATCCAGTAAACATAAAACACAACATCAGTTCTTCTGCTTTGACGCCATTTTAACAGAAGACTTCTAAACACATGGTCTGCTACATCCAAAATGTCACACTTGATTCCTTGCATGGAGTTCAGGCCATCAAATAAACATGCTGAACTGTCTGAAATAATTTCAGCCAGCTGCACAGGTTTCTCAGGCTCAGAAGCAAAGGTGTATGCTTCATTATTTTTCTGATTGAGCCATCACACCTGGCTAATGATCAAAAAATACTCCAAGTGGAATGGTCCTGGACACCACAAACTGCAATCAACCAAATCTGAATGGAGCTCTGAGAGTTTTCAGCATGAGTTACTATCCCTTAGACACAACTTTTACTGTGTTGTTGAGGGTAGAAACTGATTATGGTTGTAACTTTCATTCCATCTATGGCAACCTTTGTGCTTTGCATCAACTTTACCATGTTCTGTTCTGGACCTTGCAAGGTTTGGATGGGCAAACTTGGTAGAACCTCCTCATTCAGCCCAGGTGTCTCTAAGGCTGGCATCTGAAAAACACTAGCTTATAATATTTTACGTTATTGCCCTCATGGGTGGGGAGTGAAACTGAATGTTTACATATTTTCAGCATTTGTTTTGTTTTGTTGTTCTGGTTTTCCAGTGAAAGCTACCCATTACTTATTGCTGTTATGGCTACTAATATCACTTGGGTCATTGGCTATCAAGAAAATGCTGCCTCATTTAATCCCTCCAGGTGGCTCCTTTGCCCATGGGCTACTGATCCCTAGAATACTGCTACTGAGAACCTTCTTGCCAAGGGGTCAGCAACCTTTTTCAGCCATGGGCCGGTCCTCTGTCCCTCAGACCTTGTGGGGGGCCGGACTATAATTTGGGGGGGGGGAATGAACGAGTTCCTATGCCCCACAAATAACCCAGAGATGCATTTTAAATAAAAGCACATGTTCTACTCATGTAAAAACACCAGGCAGAACCCACAAATAACCCAGAGATGCATTTTAAATAAAAGCACACATTCTACTCATGTAAAAACACGCTGATTCCCGGACCGTCCGCGGGCCGGATTGAGAAGGCGGTTGGGCCGCATCCGGCCCCCGGGCCTAGGTTGCCTACCCCTGTTCTTGCCCAAGGTGTTCGCTGCAGAGATTGGCTTTGGGCAATTTTCAAGGCAATCCCCATGAGCAAAGCAAGGCGGTAGGTGCTTTGAAAAACTGCCACTGGGAAAACTGAATCTGAGAGGGTTAAAACCCACAACTCATAAGGGACCATCAGGCTTGCCTGAACTGGCGGTCCTTTTTGTCTGCGATTGAACATTTTTCCGAGCCTCAGAAAATTATTTGAATCCTTCCCAATGTAGGGAAGAAGAACTATACGGTCTTTTCCAAATTAATCTGAAGTGAGTGGGGAAGTGAGTCTCTCCTTTTTTCATTGCCTTTCCTTTCTCAAGATTGCATAAATCCTAGAGCTGTAAATATCTAGAAATACAAGTATACTGATTTCCTAAGTCATGAGCAGACTCTCAAGCCATATGTCCTGTTAATGTGCTGATTCTCAAACAGCCTGTAGATCATCAGGTTAGTGCCTAATTGTTGTGAATTCTCGCTGGCGAGTGTGTAGATTCTTGTGACACTTTTACAGTTGCTTTATGCGGTAAAAGGGCATTTGCACCAGTTGTTTCTGTCTGCAAAGGCAGAGTTTGGTTTGGTTTGGTTGCTCCATTTCCAGAAGTAGTGATATGAGAATTCACACACACACACCCCAAAAAATACCCCAAACAACAAATGTTGAGAGCAGCAGTTTCTCAAAGCCCCCTTTACTCACCCCCCTTAAAAAGCACCAAATGTAACCCTTCCTCATGGGGTTGGCCTTTTCTGAACCCTTCTCAACGTTACAAGGTGAAGTGACCAGAAATGTACACAGCATTACAAGTGCAGGTCACACCATATATTTCTTAAGCTTTTTTAAGTTTTGCCCAAAGTTGTTGAGCTCATTAAAAAAAAAAGTTCTGGAGCTATTTTTAATGAAATTCGCCAAAATCTACACTTATGACACGGGCTGCCATATGTCCGGGTATTCCTGGACATAAAGTTAAATGCACACAACTTAGTCTTAAATGCACATACTGGACTTACTGTAGCATAGCTGTCAACTTTCAGATTTGAAAATAAGGGATTTTTCCCAAACTTTCGGATTTGAAAATAAGGGATGCCGCGAGGGCAGTGCAATGGCACCAAGTAGCCTCGCCACCCTGCGCTCCAGAAGCTGCATGCGAAGGGGTGAGCGAAAGAGCGAGCGTGTAGATGGCAGGCAGGCTGTCTGTCTGGTTGGACGTGAGGGTCTGGCTGCACAAGGCATACAAGCTCCGCCCCCAGTCGGTCTCAGACTCCTTATTGGCAGCCGAGCAACGCAGCTGAGGAGCCTCCCTGGCCAGCAGGGAGGGAGAGGAGCTGCTTCCTTTGAAATCCGGGAAATTTAAGGGATATCAACAATCCGGGATAGCAGCGAGAAACGGCATTGGAATAAGGGAGTTCCCCGCCAAAGAAAGGGAGGGTTGACAGCTATGTACTGTAGCCTGATCTGTTTTGGATCTGTTCTTTGTCATTCAAATTTAATCCATTATTTGAGTTCAAATCTGATCTGTTACATCTGAAGCTTCATTTAGCTTCCATTGACTATAATGGGGAAGCCAAAAATCACTATAACCGTTTTCTGATAAGTGGATGAAATTTGTAGTGGCTCAATTTCAGGCAGATCTATCTAGAGATTTCTGTTCAGTGAATCATTAATTTTTTGTTTTTGTTTTGGGTTTTTAAATGGAGGTATGGTCAGTCTTTCTGAAGGGATGAAGCCTGCCAGTTTTCAAAAGAATGGGTGCAGCAATTCTCCCACAAGATAATAATAATAATAATAATAATAATAATAATAATAATAATAATAATTTATTATTTGTACCCCACCCATCTGGCTGGGTCTCCCCAGCCACTCTGGACAGCTTCCAACAAACATTAAAATACATTAACACATCACAGATTAAAAACTTCCCTGAACAGGGCTGCCTTCAGGTGTTTTCTAAATGTCATGTAGTTGTTGATCCCAAGACAGATGATAATGATGATGATGATGATGATGATGATGATGATGATATTTTAGTATTTGTACCCTGCCCATCTGTTTGGGTTGCCCCAGCCACTCTGGGAAGGAAATAGAAACCGCCAATAGTCTCACTCCTCCATTTATGCCCTGTTCTGAAAGTGAAAACTCAGGAGAATAATGACCCACATGTTTACTTCAAACATCCCTCCTGCAAATCACTGTGATTGGAGTGCATTGGGGAAATAATTCACTTTGATTCAAAGCTTGACCTGTCCATCAAAATGAAAGGTTCCCCCTCCTTGATCTACACCCCTCCTCTCTCCTCTACATCTCCTTTCCTCACAGGCTCTTGTCATTTTCCACGTCAGCTTAGTTTCATTTCTCAGAAAAGAAAAGGAGCAGGGGGCGGCTATGTGTTTAACTTTAGAGAATAGAACAGAATAGAATATATTTTATTGTCATTGTCCCCTACGGGGACAACGAAATTACTTGGCTGCTCCATCCATCCAGATAGGGCACTCCACGCAAAGACAAAATAACTACAAAAACACTGATTAAAACCATACAATGATAAAACATAACAGGTAAGATTAGATGACTTCAAAGTCCAGGCTTCCCATTCAAGGCTGAGATCGCTCTGGAGAAGAAGCTGTTTCTAAGGCGGCTTGTTCTTGTTGTCATCGTCCTGTATCTCCGTCCCAATGGCAAAAGTTCAAAGAGACGGTGACCAGGATGCGATGGATCTTTCACTATGTCCAGTGCCTTTCTGTGGCACCTCGTGGCATAAATCTGCTCTAAGGTGGAGAGCGAGCAGCCAACAATGCTCTCTGCTGCCTTAACAACTCTGCACAACCCCATCCAAGGAAACCAAGGCAGCGGACAGCTGGGCATTCAGAAGGCAGGGCAACTCTCTGATCCACCTCAATATGCCCTGTTAATGGTGTGATCCAACTCCCTAACAAGAACAACCTACCCCAGTTCACCTCATTATTTGGAGTAGGCACAGAGCCAACACCCACCCACCCTGGTATTTATTTGTTTTTATTTAATACATTTATAGAGGGACCAGGTGGCGCTGTGGGTTAAACCACAGGCTTGCTGATCAGAAGGTCAGCGGTTCGAATCCCTGCTACGGGGTGAGCTCCCGTTGCTCGGTCCCAGCTCCTGCCCACCTAGCAGTTCGAAAGCATGTTAAAGTGCAAGTAGATAAATAGGGACCGCTCCAGCGGGAAGGTAAACGGCGTTTCCGTGTGCTGCTCTGGTTCGCCACAAGCAGCTTTGTCATGCTGGCCACATGACCCGGAGGCTGTCTTCGGACAAACGCCAGCTCCCTCGGCCTATAGAGCGAGATGAGCATGCAACCCCAGAGTCGGACACGACTGGACCTGATGGTCAGGGGTCCCTTTACCTTTAATACATTTATAGAATGCTTAATTATTTGCATTTCAAAACAGTGCACATAAGAAATAAGAAATATTCACAGAAAATAGGACGATAAAGCAACAAACATGTATCGTAAAACCAAACACAACCTTGATTTTTATTATTATTATTATTACTACAGCACTCCCACCTTTGAATTCCTCCTTGATTTCAATTTCCAACTCAAGGATCAGGGTGGAGGGTATATTCCTATTGTTAAACTTCTCCTACTGCCACTCACAATGATTCTGTGACAGAAATCTGTCTCTTTGGGGACTTACATGACCTTTAGAAAATACTTGAAGGCAGCCCTGTTTAGGGAAGTTTTTAATCTGTGATATTTTAATGTATTTTGATATTTGTTGGAAGCCGCCCAGAGTGGCTGGGGGGACCCAGCCAGATGGGCGGGGTACAAATAATAAATTATTATTATTATTATTATTATTATTATTATTATTTTTATTATTACAGTTTGTTGGCTCTTTGATGCACAGAGCAATACCACTTCCCATGATACTCCCTCCCTCCCTTGTTCTTCCTATACAGTTTCCACCCAGAGATAACCCTCTCCCACTGATTCTCTCCATCATACCAGGTTTTCTATATGCCCCCTCTATCTATGTTCCTCCTTAAAACCAAGCACACCCAGGGGAAGAGGAAGGTGGGTGTGGACCACCCCGGGTGTCACCACTGAGGGGGGTGACAAAATGCCGGGCAGCACTCACCGCGGGGCTCCTGGGAGAGACGCAGTGGCTTGGGCGCGTGCAGGATCCGCACTGCCCAAACGGTCTGCCCACTGCCTCCTCCCCCCCCCCAGCTGTAGGGCGGCTGAGTGGGAGGAGGTAGGCAGAATCCAGAGGTCCCGCGGTGCGCCCCGACCCTATGGGCGGCTCGCCCTGTCCTCACCCCACCCCTATAGGTGACTCGCCCCGCCCCTGGGCGCGCCACCCCAGGTGCCCGAGCGGCTTCCTCCACTGCTGAGCACACCACTTTGCTCATCTTGGCTCATCTTTGGCATATGTGATTGACCCTACAGCATTTTGTCCTCTTTGAATTGCTGCCATGTGCCCCTGGACTTTCAGTGCGTAGTCCTGCCCTTCCTTCAAATGGATAATCATAAAGGTTTCACTCTCACCCAGGACCGGTGCTAGGGGTTTTGGCACCCTAGGCGAGGGGGCGGGCCACGTGACGTCATTGCGCATGACGTACGGTGCCCCGCCCCCTGTCCGCCGGGCGCCCCGCACCGCCACGATTTTCGCCACTGGTTCGGGCAGCACCGGGCGGCGGTGGGGGGCGAGGGGCAGGCTGGCCAGCGCCCCCTCCATTTTGGCGCCCCCGCCGCCGCGGTTTTCGCCCCAAGCTGCTTGCTCCGCCGCTGGTTGTGGCGGCAGGGGACGGGGGGCAGGCTGGCCAGCGCCCCCTCCATTTTGGCGCCCTAGGCAACTGCCTAGTTCGCCTAAATGGACACGCCGGCCCTGCTCTCACCCCTTCCCAGCTCCTGTCAGATTTCCCCTGGCAAGCAGTTTAAAAGTTGTCACCTTTTTGTTTTTATGTTAAGCACTAACAGACTGGTTGCATCCTGGTTCAAGTGGAGCCCAGCGCTTTTGTACAAGCTTGGCTTGTTCCAAAAAAATAACCTCTTCCCAACATGATTGTCTCCTGCATGCATTGAGACTCCGCAGCTGTCTCTCCACGCAGAACAGGGAGCGCTTCAGCTTCCAAGACTATATGTACATTTCCCCATGGCATTGATGCCAACATGCACCACGTCCATAGAAACCCCCGCAACAAAGCGGCAACAAGATTTGCTTCCTCCTCCATCACTTTGAAGATCTCACAGATCCCTTCTGCGTTCCTTCCTTCTCTAACGTACCAATCAAGTTGCAGGCATGGGCTTCCTTTCTGCATTCTGGCAGGCGTGGCTAACAAACCATCACATCAAACACACGCACCCTGAGATTCCAAATATTAGGCTGGAAATTACTGTTCAGGCCACAATTCTTGCACACTTAAAAGGTAAAGGGATCCCTGACCATTAGGTCCAGTCGCGGACGACTCTGGGGTTGTGGCGCTCATCTCGCTTTATTGGCCGAGGGAGCCGGCATCCAGCTTCCAAGTCATGTGGCCAGCATGACTAAGCCGCTTCTGGCAAACCAGAGCAGCGCACAGAAACACCGTTTACCTTCCCGCCAGAGTGGTACCTATTTATCTACTTGCACTTTGACATGCTTTCGAACTGCTAGGTTGGCAGGAGCAGGGACTGAACAATGGGAGCTCACCCCATGGCAGGGATTCGAACCGCCGACCTTCTTATCAGCAAGCCCTAGGCTCTGTGGTTTAACCCACAGCGCCACCCATGTTGCACACTTACTTGAATGCAATTCCCATTCAATGCAATGCCACAGGCTGGGTTTCAGGTTTATTCCCCTTCCTTCTAGACCAGGGGTGGAGATTGGTAATATGGTGCCCTGAGTGAGGACAAAAAAGTGTTCCTTATTTTCAAAATACAGTAATTTATTTGGGTACAGCTGCTTTTTTATGGATCTTCTCGGTAGGTACCCATATAAATATAGGTTGTTGTTGCTGCTGTGGGCCCCCTTGGCTTGGCGCTCTGTGTGGGGGATCTAGCCTGAATCCAGCACTGTAAAAATGCATTGTTTTGCAAGCACCTGCACACTTGGGGGAGCTGTGAATGATATTCCTAACACTTGAATGAATTCCATAAGCCATCTTGCTGGTGTTATTTCAACCATATCCCTGTTTTGCCTTTGATGATCCCCATTGGCCAAATGTTTTTCACTTTTTAAAAAAATATCTCTTATTTCTGAGCCTCCCTGTTCCCCAAAAAGTCTTCCTCCTGGCCTCCCAGTCGACAGTCAGTCCTAGGCTCTTGCTGAGCAATGCTTAGCTTGGCTACTGTGCAGCCGGCTGGACGTTTGCGGCTGAGTTGTGAGCCATTTCTCAAAGGGTGGTGGCTGGCAAGCCCTTAGCACACATGGCCTCCGTGATGCTGAATGTGTACAACTTGGTCTGAGTTTCAAAGTTGCGCACTTTGATTCCTGCCCCTCTTATGTGGATTCCCAAGGCATTGAAAGAGACAATGGCAACATAAGTTGCCTTGAGCATCCCCTTAGGCTACAGATAACTGCCTTTGGTTAGTGCTTGGACAAACCACCAAGAGCAAACAATTACAGGTACCTGGCTTATGTCTAAAAGGACACTCAGTCAAGATTCATGCCTGCTGACACTCCCTCCTTTCCCTACGTTGGTGGGGGTTGCCCAAGGGCATCCAAACACTGATTCCTTTCAGCTGGGCTGAAAGTTTTTGAAACAGACTGGCAGGTGGGAGCCTGAGGAGAGGGGTGCCGGCTGAGGAAAGACAGAGAGGAGGAGCTGGGGGCAGAGTTTTGTGGGGTTGTGTGCCCCCCTCCTGTGTGGGGAACGTGAGCAGGAGACGGGTCAGCAAGGGCACAGGGGAAAGGAGCAGGAGTCGAGAGAAGATCCTGGAACCCCTAGAGCCACTCGGGTTGCAGGGTGGGGTCCCCTGAAGCGCCCCTCCCCTGCTGCTGTCTCCCCACCCAGTTTGAAGAGACTGGAATAGATAGAGCAGCCACTAAGGAGCCAACAGGGGCTCCAAATAACATGCCAGGCAAGGGGTTTTATGAAGGTAAAGGTAAAGGGACCCCAGACCATTAGGTCCAGTCACGGACGACTCTGGGGTTGTGGCGCTCATCTCGCTTTATTGGCCAAGGGAGCCGGCGTAGAGCTTCCGGGTCATGTGGCCAGCATGACAAAGCTGCTTCTGGAGAACCAGAGCAGCACACGGAAACGCCGTTTACCTTCCCACCAGAGCGATACCTATTTATCTACTTGCACTTTGACGTGCTTTCGAACTGCTAGGTTGGCAGGAGCAGGGACCGAACAACGGGAGCTCACCCCCATCGTGGGGATTCGAACCACTGACCTTCTGATCGGCAAGCCCTAGGCTCTGTGGTTTAACCCACAGCGCCACCCACATCCCATTATGAAGGGGCATGTGCAAATACTGTGTTGCTCTAACCTTCTGAGATGGGCATAGATCTGCGGTTATTGTTTGCTTAGGCGGCTGGTTGGAGAGGAGCTTCATCATATATCACTTGCACGTTAGGAGCTGATATAACAAGTGTTTCACCAGTAGAGAATGATAAAATCCAGCCGCTTGTCCTCATTGGTCTGGGGTGCAGGTTGGGACACTGACATTGTTTACAGGGCAAAGGGACGGACTCTAAAGTCCAGTGCAGTGCAGATAAGGAAATATCCGCAGCGCCCACGAGACAGACTGAGGCAGCTGTCTCAGGTGGCAGAATCCCAGGGGTTGGTGCCCCTGCAGCCCCCTTCCCCACCACCACCACCAGAGAAGTGGCAGGTTCTCGTACGACCTCACTGAACTCTTGTCTGATGGCATTGCTGCCGCTGCTTCTCCCATGGTCGGGCAGTGGGGTGGGGGACAGAGAAGCGAGGAGAAGTGGCTTCAGGTTCCAGCAAAATCCTGAGGATCCCTTGAGAGGCTTTGGCAGGGAGGTGGCACCTTCCCATCTTGCTTCAGGCAGCGAGACAGGGTGGGCTACCCCTGGGTATTACCGTATTGGCCCGCATATAAGCCGCACCCGAATATAAGCCGCACCTTTAAAATTGGGGGGGGGAGAGAGAGAGAAAGCCAATACCCAAATATAAGCCACTCCCTTAAAATTCCGCAGGCACTCACACCCATTCTGGTTTACCGTATGTCTGTTTCAGTATCTGAAGAAGTGTGCATGCACACAAAAGCTCATACCAAGAACAAACTTAGTTGGTCTCTAAGGTGCTACTGGAAGGAATTTTTTTAATTTTGTTTCTACTACGGCAGACCAACACAGCTACCTACTTGTAACTGTTTCAGCAGCGATATCGTAAAAGCCAATTTTTGTAAGGTCGTGAATTTAAGCCGCACTTTAACTTCTCACGGTCAGAATTGGGGGAGAGGCTTATATTCAGGCCAATACGGTAACCCCCCACCCCGATATTAGCATATATTGTTAACTGAGAGAATACCTTTGAAGCATGACTACAACAAATTGCCATTGTTGAATTCTAGTATTTTAGTTGATAGCATCGTCCCCATTCATTTCTCCTTCTTCATTAAAGTCAGTGAAGGCTGGTAGGGTTAACTCCTACCAAGTGAACTGTCAAACTGTTTTTGCTTTATTTTTTAACCCCCACCCCCAAAAAACTGAAAGCACCACTCTTTTCCTGTCCCACCCATCCTTCCATAATCCATCTGCACTTAAAGAGGCTCAGGGAGACATCAAACAGAGCATCTGAGGACTACTTAATTGCTCATCGTCTAACATTGTGTATGCCATCAAATGCCAACAGTGCCCTTCAGCTCTCTATATTGGACAAACAGGCCAAACCCTACGCCAAAGGATAAATGGACACAAATCTGACATCAGGAATCACAAGACAGAGAAACCAGTAGGAGAACACTTCAGTCTCCCAGGACATTCTATACAAGATCTCAAAGTAGCTGTCTTATTGCAAAGGAATTTCAGAAATAGACTGGAAAGAGAAGTTGCTGAATTGCAACTCATTACCAAACTTAAAACCATGGAGAGACCTGGTTTGAATAGAGACATTGGATTCTTATCTCATTATACATGACAAAGCCTTTTTTAACCTTCTCACCCCTTGCTTTTTCCTGCAAGACCAATTGCAGTCGTTAACAGTCGTCAACAGGTTGTTTACCACAGCTATCAGCCAATCACCCATTCCCACCACCCTTCTGAGTAATACCCCTCCCCACCCTCTCACTAGATATAAGGGTCTGGTGACTTCTGTTTCAGTGTATCTGAAGAAGTGTGCATGCACACGAAAGCTCATACCAAGAACAAACTTAGTTGGTCTCTAAGGTGCTACTGGAATGAATTTTTTTTTATTTTGGAGACATTTCTGTCGGCCTCCCATTCCCTGGCCAGCCGGGTCTCTGCACCACTCAGCCAATCTCAGTCCCAACCATTTGTCTGCAGGCGGAAAAACAAAGTGATAGTCAAGGTGCATGTTAATGGAGCTCTTTGCCCTGGCTGTGCAGTTGGCTCCTCCCTGGTGTTGTCATGCTGGCAATGCAGACAACCGGGCTGCATTATGTCTCCCCCTACTGAGTTTAACCCCTTTAGCCTGCGCCATGCTTTGGTTGGGTGGAATATTACCTGCACATTTGCCCTTTCTGTCAGCCCATTGACAAGAGCCTCGCCTTTACACTTTTTTTAAAACGAGACAAAATGAAATAGCCCACCAATCGATTGGTAGGCCTAATATAAATCCCTCCTTTCTGCCACAGGCTCATTGTGTGGTATTACTTGAACGCGTAATGTGAAATGTCATTACGTGTCGGGAAGCGAAAAGAAGAAAAACGAGAGAGAAAGCCAAGAGCATGAAGAAAAACAGAAATATAGTTTATTGTCTTTTAAAAAAACCATGCTTGTCAGGTTTATGATGCATCAGAGGTGATGGGATAAACCAGAGCAGCTACAAGTAGTGAAGGGGTAAAAAGGTAAAGGGACCCCTGACCATTAGGTCCAGTCGTGTCCGACTCTGGGGTTGCGGCGCTCATCTCACTTTACTGGCCGAGGGAGCCAGTGTACAGCTTCCGGGTCATGTGGCCAGCATGACAAAGCCGCTTCTGGCGAACCAGAGCAGCACACAGAAACTCCGTTTACCTTCCCGCCGGAGCGGTACCTATTTATCTACTTGCACTTTGACGTGCTTTCGAACTGCTAGGTTGGCAGGAGCAGGGACCAAGCAATGGGAGCTCACCCCGTCGCGGGGATTCGAACCGCCGACCTTCTGATCAGCAAGCCCTAGGCTCTGTGGTTTAACCCACAGCGCCACCATGAAAAAAGCTGGATCCTTTTGAAGGTAAAGGTAAAGAAGGTATGCAAACTACAGCTACAACCAATGGGAAATGTACTCCAGACAAAGTAGAAGACAGCATAGGTTTTTGAGAGCTTCCTTACATCAGCGGCACCTCTTTATGGCCTAATTCGCTTTCATCAGATCTGATGCCATATTGTATCATAAACAAACCTGAAAATGTTGGTGAGATAAAGAATCTGAAAAAGAACGCGAGGCGGGAGGAAGGAAATAGTTTTAACGTCTCCACGAAAATTATTTTCATAGGGTTCAGAAGAATGGAACAAAGGAAAAAGATGACAGCATCCAGAAATTATTGGATATGGACTCAGAGGACATTGGCTCTGTTATTTGTAAAGATGAATGGTGACACTCCCTGCCTTTTGTCAACAGTGAGGACTTTACATCATCAAAGTCTCCCACTGCACTTTACAAGCTCGTTATTGGTGGTTTGAGTGCCACATTTCAAAACGTAGAGACATTTTTTTTAAAAAAAGTAAAATAACCTAACCTATATCAAATGTAACTGCTGAAACTGCTTTAGATTGCAGTTTTAGCAATCTAAAGTTTTGTATTGCAAGATGCACATTATGACAAGTTAATCAACAATTTTGTGCGAAGGAAATGTTGACGAAAACACATATAAATTTTATGCATATCCATGAATATTTTACAAAAATCTTTGAATCTTCATTCCTTTTGTTCCTTTAAATGAAGTTCATTTCTGGATGAAGTGTTTTTCCTTTTCCCTATCTCTGTATGTATACCATCAATTAGAAGCAAAGAGCACTGCTTAATAATATAACAGTCTTTAAAAACAACAACACCCACCACATTATTATTTATCTCATTCTTTCGCATTTAGCTCTGTCATATTTTCTGACACAAAGGTAAAGGGACCCCTGACCATTAGGTCCAGTCGCAAACGACTCTGGGGTTGCAGAGCTCATCTCGCTTTACTGGCCGACGGAGCCGGCGTACAGCTTCCGGGTCATGTGGCCAGCATGACAAAGCCACTTCTGGCGAACCAGAGCAGCGCACGTAAACGCCGTTTACCTACCGGCTGCAGCGGTACCTATTTCTCTACTTGCACTTTGACGTGCTTTCGAACTGCCAGGTTGGCAGGAGCTGGGACCGAACAACGGGAGCTCACCCCGTTGCAGGGATTCGAACCGCCGACCTTCTGATCGGCAAGCCATAGGCTCAGTGGTTTAGACCACAGCACCACCTGCATTTTCTGACATACTGATGCGTATTTAGTTGAACGAATAGCCCACCCTACAAAGGGCTGCACACAGGACCCTGCAAATGACTACCCCACCACTGAGCCCCAGCATCCTTCTGTCTTAATTTGCCCAGAGGCATGCGCATAATGGGTACTGTATGTTTGCCAACAGAGCTGGGTGGAGGGCTCTTTCCACCAATGGGCCTAGAAAATCCTGTTGGCAATCCATAGTTCAGAGAGAGTCCCAGGAGCTAGAGCTTGTCCCCACTCCCCTGAAGGCATACCTAAAACTGCAGTCTATGCATATGTAAATTTTGTGCAAGTTTGTGCATCATGGCCCCATACGCCGAATCTGTTAAGTAAGCTAGCAATGCTTTTGGCACCAGAGCAATGTTCTAATTTTAGAAATCTTTATAGTGTGCTTCCTCTATATACTAGGGAAGGGGCAGTGATTCCTGGGGGGGAATATTCCTTTTCTTCCTGAAACAGGTTCAGTGCAGGGAGGGTGGCCTTTTAACATCACGGTGCACGGCACCTCCACCTCCAGGATGGCTACTGTAAGCCAGGAGGGCTATTTTGGCCCCATTATAATAATAATAATAATAATAATAATAATAATTTATTATTTATACCCCGCCCATGTGGCTGGGTTTCCCCAGCCACTCTGGGCGGCTTTCAACAGAGCATTAAAATACAATAATCTATAAAACATTAAAAGCCTCCCTAAACAGGGCTGCCTTCAGATGTCTTCTAAAGGTCTGGTAATTGTTGTTCTCTTTGACATCTAAAGGGAGGGCGTTCCACAGGGCGGGTGCCACTACCGAGAAGGCCCTCTGCCTGGTTCCCTGTAACTTGGCTTCACGCAGCGAGGGAACCGCCAGAAGGCCCTCGGCACTGGACCTCAGTGTCCGGGCTGAACGATGGGGGTGGAGACGCTCCTTCAGGTATACTGGACCGAAGCCATTTAGGGCTTTAAAGGTCAGCACCAACACTTTGAATTGTGCTCGGAAACATACTGGGAGCCAGTGTAGGTCTTTCAAGACCGGTGTTATGTGGTCTCGGCGGCCGCTCCCAGTCACCAGTCTAGCTGCCGCATTCTGGATTAGTTGTAGTTTCCGGGTCACCTTCAAAGGTAGCCCCACATAGAGCGCATTGCAGTAGTCCAGGCGGGAGATAACTAGAGCATGCACCACTCTGGCGAGACAGTCCATGGGCAGGTAGGGTCTCAGCCTGCGTACCAGATGGAGCTGGTAGACAGCTGCCCTGGATACAGAATTAATCTGTGCCTCCATGGACAGCTGTGAGTCCAAAATGACTCCCAGGCTGCGCACCTGGTGCTTCAGGGGCACAGTTACCCCATTCAGGACCAGGGAGTCCT
Source organism: Darevskia nairensis (assembly GCA_034642065.1). Lineage (NCBI taxonomy): Eukaryota > Metazoa > Chordata > Lepidosauria > Squamata > Lacertidae > Darevskia > Darevskia nairensis. Next base: position 418,235 of record JAWWNI010000135.1, on the reverse strand, counting down.
CCACACCGCCCGCCTCCTGTCCCCCAAAAACAGCACTTCTGTCTTGTCAGGATTCAACCTCAATCTGTTAGCCGCCATCCATCCTCCAACCGCCTCCAGACACTCACACAGGACCTTCACCGCCTTCACTGGTTCTGATTTGAAAGAGAGGTAGAGCTGGGTATCATCCGCATACTGATGAACACCCAGTCCAAACCCCCTGATGATCTCTCCCAGCGGCTTCATATAGATATTAAAAAGCATGGGGGAGAGGACGGAACCCTGAGGCACCCCACACGTGAGAGCCCAGGGGTCTGAACACTCATCCCCCACCACCACTTTCTGAACACGGCCCAGGAGGAAGGAGCGGAACCACTGTTTAACAGTGCCCCCAGTTCCCAAACCCTCTAGACGGTCCAGAAGGATGTTATGGTCGATGGTGTCAAAGGCCGCTGAGAGATCCAGCAGAACTAGGAAACAGCTCTCACCATTACGCTTTGGGCACCCTTCCAAGGACACCGTGGCAGTGAGGGACAAAGCCAGAAACAAAAGTAAGCAGAGAAATAGGTGCAAAGCTTACTTTGTGCTTCTTCTTTTTTTGGCACACACCAAACACATTTCTCTTCATCCTCCACCTAGGCAAGCAAAAAGCAGAATCAGGGTCCAGGCAGTGGCGTAGCAAGGGTGGGACGTTGGGGGCGAAGCGCCCCGGGTTCCACCCTGGAGGGGGGTGACACTTGGCAGGGGGCCCCCCGCAAGTCCCCGGTCCCCTGCCGCCTGGTAATGGAGCCTCACTCGGCAGCTTGTAAGGTCACCACAGGAGCAGCAGCATGGACAGACTGCGCATGTGCGAGATGCTGCACATGTGCAGTCCGCCCATTCTGCTGCTCCCGTGGCGACCTTACAATCCGCAACTCGTAAGGCTGCCACGCACGAATAGCAGCATGGATGGGCGTGCGACAGCCTTACGAGTTGTGGATCGTAAGGTTGCCGGGTGTGACAGCAGCACGGACGGACTGCGCATGTGCGACATCCCACACATGCGCAGTCCGTCTGTGCGTCATGATGTCATGACGCACACGGCGTGATGTCACGACACACAGACGGAGCGACACCGCGCCCCTGGGGGGTGCCCCCGCGTTTGCCACTCCAGGCAAAAACACCCTTGGGAGTGTGTGGCCAAGACAGGGTACCCAAGGCCCAGGTAAAGCGGCCTGCATTTGTGCCTAAGGCTCCACAGTCATGTTGGAGGCTACGAAGGACCCGAGGAGGTCAGTTCCCAGGTCAGTAACAACAGTTGATTGCAGCCCCCCCTCCCCCAACTTGCATGCATTTTACTTAGGCTATCACTGCCTTGCACGTTTTGTTGGAAAATCAATAAACAATAAATAGAAAGAGGGTGGGAGACTGAGGGGGTTTGGGGAAGCCATGTGAGACCTAAGGAGGGTCTCCATAGCTTCTCCCAATCTTCCCAGAGCTTGGAAAGCAAAGCGGAAGCTCTTCTGCATGGGTTTTTCCTGCTATGGGCAGAGTTTCTAAGCCTCTGCCTTGTTAACCAGAGTCTGGGAGGTCCTGCAAGGCTCCAGAGATCTTGCCTGCTCAGTGCACCGGCATCAGATAGGTAGGGATGATCACATGGGGTAGGACAGTTCCAAGAGTCTTCTGACTACACAATTATCCATTTGCATGCGGACCCCCAGAGCATAATCCCTGTGTGAGTTTTAGGCCACTGCATCTCAGCCTTAGCAATATATAAACTGGCCTGCGAGCGCTCCAGTAGGAGAACAGCCTTTGCCAAAGGTGTCACGGACTTTGAAGACACTCAAACTCAGGACGCAAGGGAGAAACGTGCCAAGAGGAAGGCACGCTTGGCAAATCCACACCGTGATCAACTCCCGCCCAGAAACCAATGTCCCCACTGTGGAAGGACATGTGGATCCAGAATTGGCCTCCACAGTCACTTACAGACTCATTGTTAAACCGTGTTTATGGAAGACAATCTTACTCGGCTACAAGGGATCGCCAAAGAAGGAGATCTTTTCCATAACTTTTTACTGTGTCTACTTTATGATTGTTGACCTATCTGGAACTAGTGCACTCACTGTTTTTTTAGAATACCAAGTAGATATTAAACTTTATGGAAGGATGTTTGAGCCGTGCTCTGAGTTGGCAATTTTCCAAGGTAGTCCCTTCACTAAGCATTACCAACATGCATCAGCTTAACAGTTTCTTGAAAGGCATACCTCCCAAAAGTGTTTAGAGCTAAAACTCCAAAACCCACAGTTGGCCTTTATTAGAGACTAGTATATTAAGCCCGTTGAAAAAAACGGGCGCTAGCCGGAGGCGAAGCAGCAGGAGCTGGGGGACCGGGAGGCTTCAGCGGGGGCGACCCGCTGGCCCGTCAGGGGAGGCCACCTCGCCTCGGATCCCCGCCGGCTGGGCAGCATGCAGGGAAGGGCGTGTGCCGGACGGGGGGCTCCTTCAGGCGGCGGCAGGAGCCTCCATAGGTGAGCGGCGGCGGGCAGCGGCCTCGCCTCGGACCCCCGCCGGCTGGGCAGCGCACAGGGAAGGGCGTGTGCCGGACGGGGGGCCTCCTTCAGGCGGCGGCAGGAGCCTCCATAGGCGGATGGTGGCGGGCGGCAGCAGCGGGAGCGGCGCTTTGCGCCGCTTCCCCCCGGCAATGGCGGCGGCGCAGTTTCGCCCGGCCGGAAGTGTCTCTGCGTCGTCCCGCCCCCCTCTCCGCCCCCTCCAATCCCTGCGTCCGTCTGTGCCATGCGCAGAATTTACTTCCGTGACACACAGAAAATTGCAGGTGGACGCAGGGACACTTGAAGATTATAATATAGGACACCGTAGTTTGGCTGCTAGGATTCAGAAACAAAGAGCTGCGAGGTTACTGAAAATTATTTACACTGGGGTGGAAAAGTTCTTGTCAGGAATCCAGCGCAGTAGCAGGCAAATTTGCTCCCTGGTTTAGGAGTAACCATATATTCTATTTTGCTCTGCATCAGCATTTGGAAATAAAACAGTTTAAGTGCTGTCTTGCCCAAATGAAATGAAGACTCCGATCCTACACTCTTACTTAGAACTTAAATTCCATTAAAGTTAGTAGGATATATGTCTGAGTAGACACTCATACAATTGTGCTATAAACCCTGTAGCACTGCCCTCGGAACTTCTTCCCACTCAGGAAAGCAATCGCCGATATTATTTCATATAAATCTTACAGTATTGCTGCCTGATGTGTTTCTGAAAAGGCAAAGGAGCACTGCTATTCTGCCTTTCCAATGGATCTTTCCAGAACAACATTAGCTCTTCGGCCTGACTGTAGCCAATGACTCTATCTAAACAGCCAGATTAGTGCAGAATCCCTAACCATGCAAATATCCCATCATATGGGTGCATGGATATGCACTGATCTATGAACTTGCGTGTATTTCTGGTAATTCTTGGGTGTGAGTCCTAGAAGACCTGCTTCCTGCCTCACAGGCCTTTTTCCACTTGGCCTAAGAGGGCGGCGCCTGGACTGACTCCAGCTGCAAAAGCTGAGGCTGATGAACAGACTCCTGAGCTGGCGCATTGTTTGCTGCTATTATTGATATTAATTGTTTGTATGTTTGAGTGTGACCAAACTGCGGGAAGCAGTGGAAGACAGGAGTGCCTGGCGTGCTCTGGTCCATGGGGTCACAAAGAGTCGGACACAACTAAACAACAACAACAACAACAAATGTTTGTTTTTATATCTTATTATGATTTGATGTGGAAACTATTGATTTGGTTGTGCACTTTTTTATTTATTGTTTATGACCACCTTCAGCATGGTTTTGACCATGGAAAGATGGCATACCAATGAAATTTTGTGGGTCTGTATGAGTCTAGCTCATAGCTGTCAACTTTCAGATTTGAAAATAAGGGATTTTTTCAAACTTTCAGTTTTGAAAATAAGGGATGCCACGAGGGTGGTGCAATGCCACCAAGTAGCCTCGCCACCCTGCGCTCCAGAGGCTGCACGCGAATTGGTGAGCGAAAGAGCAAGCACGTAGACGGCAGGCAGGCTGTCTGTCTGGTTGGGCATGAGGGTCTGGCTGCACAAGGCATGCAAGCTCCGCCACCAGTCGGTCTCAGACTCCTTATTGGCAGCCGAGCAACGCAGCTGAGGAGCCTCCCTGGCCGGCAGGGAGGGAGAGGAGCTGCTTCCTTTGAAATCCGGGAAATTTAAGGGATATCAACAATCCGGGATAGCAGCGGGAAACGGCATTGGAACAAGGAGTTTCCCGCAAAAAAAGGGAGGGTTGACAGCTATGGTCAAGCTTTCTGGATGTTATCTGTGCTTGTGAGCCATACTCTGGTAAGGAGAGAGATGCAGAGTTCCCTTGTGATGGTCGGCTTTCCCCCCCCCCCTGCCCTTTCCATCTAAAAGCACTGGCAGTATCAGATGTGCAGCTGCAATCATGGGTGCTTTGAAGCTGCTTCGAGCGCATTTCTAATTCCTGTTTATCGCTGCAGCCTGTCAGGACCTTGTCTCCCAGACTCTGCTCCTTGTCTCTCTCTGTGCTCAGCCCTTCTTACAGGGGGCTTTCTGCTGGCTTCATTTCGGTGGTTCTTTCTTGAAACTCTCCTTATTACAAACCTCCAGCTGCCAGCTGTCCCCCACCCCCCACCCCTTTTAGCTGACACGACAGAAATATTGCTGTCCTGCTTGGCTTGCTGCTTGCCTGCCCACCTCTTCCAGAGGGTCCACATGGATTTCCTCGGAAATGTCAACACCTGCTGCATTACAGGTGCCCCTCCATCCCCACGGGAGAAGTCCAAGAAGCTCCTTTTCGTCAGCTGGGCAGTTCCCAATAACTAACACAGCCAAATACAAGGTCATAGCACAGAGAATGCTACCTAAACCTAGAGAATGGCAGAGGACCTTTGGAAGACGCAGTAGAGCTGTTCCCTCTAAGGATGTACTCTAAGGCACTAAGGATGTACTGTACTCAAATTTCATAAAAGTAGTGCTTTTTTTCCGGGGGGGACGCAAGGGTATGCATACCCCTAAACATTTTGTGAATCTAAATTTGGCCTCATTGAGGGGCAGCATTTCATTAGGAGTAGGAAAATGAGAGTATCCCTAAACATTTTTTTAAAGAAAAAAAGCACTGCATAAAAGTCAAGTTTTCATTCCAACAGAGCCAAATTTGCTTGATTGTGAATGTCAGCAATGTTACTGAGTCAATAATGAGTGACATTTCAATATTTACAGAATTGTAGAGTTGTAAGGGGCCTTGAGGGTCATCTAGTCAAGCCCCTTTCAATGCAGGAATAGAGGAACCTATTCCAAGACTGCTGCAGAAAGAACAAGTCAGCCTGCAGTGAAAATGGGGGTTCAAATTGCACAACCATTTTCTGTGTCAGGTCTGTTTCCCCCCTTTCCATTGTATTCCGATTTACTCTGTTTATGGCAGCCATCAGCATTCCTTGTTATCTTACCTCCCTCTTTGTCACCTTTTATGTCCTCTCTGCTAGCCTGGGGGGGGGGGGCTCTGTTCTACCTTGGTCAGACCACACCTGGATTCCTGTGTCCAGTTCTGGATGCCACAATTTAAGGAGGCTATGGGCAACCTGGAATGTGTGCGGAGGATGGCAACCAAGATGATCAAGAGTCTGGAAACCAAGCCTGATGAGGGAGCTGGTTATGCTTAGCCTTGAGAAGAGGAAACAGAGAGGAGATAGGATGGATGTCAGGGACGTGCCCTCCCCTGCCAGTCCAGCATTGAGTGGATACCGGCAGCCTCAGCCTCTGCTGTCGACGGACACGGACACGTCTCCCAGTGAGTCTGCCAGCTCCTCCTGGGGGTAGGAGGAGTCACCAGGGAGGAGCCAAGTGGGAAGGGGTCTCCAGGAGGCTGCAGAGAGACCCAGCACCGCTCAGCAGACCCAGTCCGAGGGGGAGACACCGCTTCCGGCACCTGCTTTACGCAGAAGGGTCAGGGGAGAAAGGAGGTGGCACTTTAGGGTGCCGAGACTCTGGTGTTGGCGCCGCAGCAGGAGGGGGGCACTTCCGGATTCCACTAGCGACTAGATGGTCATGTTTTAGGATAGCTCCACACTGTACATACTTAGCACAATAAAAATAGTTGAAAGACAAGACGGACGTGGTCTTTACTCATGAGCAACCGTTAGCGAACCTGACAATAGCCATCTTCAAATATCTCAAGAGGTGTCACATGGAGGATGGAGTAATATTGTTTTCTCCTGTTCTGGAGGGTAGGACTCGAACCAATGTATTCAAGTTACAAGGAAGGAGATTCCGACAAAACACCAGGAAGAACTTTCTGACAGTAAGATCACTTTGACAGTGGAACGGACTCCCTTGGGAGGTTGTGGACAGGTTGCATGTGTGTGTGTGTTGCCTGTTCAAGAAAGCCAAAGCTTTCTTGAAAGTTCCTCTCCCGGCCACCCCAACCATCTTGAGTCTTGACTCTCCACCCGTGTGTCTCAGTTAGCTGCCCTCAAGAGCCTGGGATTTCTTCATACACAGCGTTGCTTGTGGCACCACTGCCTCCCACATGGATGGGTCAAGTCTGCCAATCCAGGATCCACTGTGAGCCTAAATACGCACACTTCTGGGAGCAAGTCCAGGGCAAGTCAATGGGGCTTCGAAGCGTAGAAGGATTGCACTATCCGCAGCTCAAGTATACCTGTATGCATTTACGCAGAAATAGGTCAGGCTGCAGGAACGCGGGTGGCGCTGTGGGTTAAACCACAAAGCCTAGGGCTTGCCGATCAGAAGGTCGGCGGTTCGAATCCCCGCGACGGGGTGAGCTCCCGTTGCTCGGTCCCTGCTCCTGCCCACCTAGCAGTTTGAAAGCACGTCAAAGTGCAAGTACAGGTAGGTAGCCGTGTTGATCTGTCATAGTCAAAACAAAATAAAATATAAAAAAATTCCTTCCAGTAGCACCTTAGAGACCAACTAAGTTTGTTCTTGGTATGAGCTTTCGTGTGCATGCACACTTCTTCAGATCTATCTGAAGAAGTATGCATGCACACGAAAGCTCATACCAACAACAAACTTAGTTGGTCTCTAAGGTGCTACTGGAAGGAAAGTGCAAGTAGATAAATAGGAACCGCTCTGGCGGGAAGGTAAACGGCGTTTCCGTGCACTGCTCTGGTTCGCCAGAAGCAGCTTAGTCCTGCTGGCCACATGACCCGGAAGCTGTACGCCGGCTACCTCGGCCAATAAAGCGAGATGAGCACCGCAACCCCAGAGTCGGACGCGACTGGACCTAATGGTCAGGGGTCCCTTTACCTTTAAGTCAGACTGCAGTGAGGTTTACTCTGTAGGAGATTTGCCAAGGATTGCAGCTGTAACAATGCATCAGCTTTCACGGCAAAGGTGTCTCCAACTCACACATGTCATGCCACATAACAAAATATTGATCCCATTTAAAATATTACTGCAGCTTCCCTGACATGAGAAAAGTCTAAACCAGTACCAGTACCATGCAAAAATACACAGGCTGGGCATGAAGTGACAAGTACTAACCTGTCAGTTTCCCAGTAAACTGCCACTGACTACAGTTGCCGCTTCCTCCGCTTTTGGTCACATTTCTGCAACCTCCCTCTCTCCATGATAATAATAATAATAATAATAATAATAATTTATTATTTTTACCCCGCCCATCTGGCCGAGTTTCCTCAGCCACTCTGGGCGGTTTCCAATCAAATGTTAAAACCATACAGCATTAAATATTAAAAACTTCCCTAAACAGGGCTGCCTTAAGATGTCTTTTAAAAATAGGATAGTTGCTTATTTCCTTGACATCTGCTGGAAGGGCGTTCCACAGGGAGGGCGCCACTACCGAGAAGGCCTTCTGTCTGGTTCCCTGTAACCTCACTTCTCGCAATGAGGGAACCGCCAGAAGGCCCTCGGCGCTGGATCTCAGTGTCCGGGCTGAACGGTGGGGGTGGAGACGCTCCTTCAGGTATACAGGACCGAGGCCGTTTAGGGCTTTAAAGGTCAGCACCAACACTTTGAATTGTGCTCGGAAACGTACTGGGAGCCAATGTAGATCTCTCAGGACTGGTGTTACGTGGTCCCAGCGGCCACTCCCAGTCACCAGTCTAGCCGCCGCATTCTGGATTAATTGCAGTTTCCGGGTCACCTTCAAAGGTAGCCCCACGTAGAGCGCATTGCAGTATAAGGTCAGTGTACATTTTCAGATGTGCACACAAGCATCCTTACTAAACTGTGAAATCGTTTACCTGCTTTAGCACATGAACAGTCATATAATAATTCAAACAGTGTTGCCCCCACCAAACCCCAGGCAGACTACATAAATGACAATCGATGGTCAAGAAAAGAAGACTCAAATCAACCAAGAAGTGTGGGGTGGGGGAAATCACAGTTGCTTAAACTATCAATAGACCAGAAGAATGAGTGGTCCTTTTCAAGTTGAGTGAAACAATCGGTCTTTCTTGGAGAAGACAAATTGCAGGAAGGTGTGATTATTGAAGGAAGTGCAAGGGGAAGAGAAAGCTTTGTTTTGCTGAGAACAATGCCACTTGTTGAGATAGCAAACAATGATCCACATTAGTAGACCTTAAGTTATGCAATCAGTTGCAAAATGAGTTTTCAGCACAGAAAAAAAGACAGCAATTTTGCACAGGTGAAGGCATTTTGCCTTCACAAGCTGATTTGGTGCCACATAATTCTGAAAACAAGCAAATGCAAAAATTGGAGCGAGTTCCATCCCTGCCAGGCACATATTTCCAACACCAAACTTGGTAATGGCTGCAATGCAGCATATATGAATACACTCAGAGATTTATTTCTTTATAAAATGTATACACTGTTCAACAATTTTGATTTTTTTTATTTTAAAAAAATAAACCTAGGCAGTTTACAAAATATATATAGTCAAAATACAGTACAGTAAATGTATTTTACAATAAATACATTGTAAAAATGCAATAAATACATTGTAAAAAGTCCATCATTTAAAACATCAACTCAGCAACTGAACAGGACTTACCGTATATCCAAATAGGCCTAGTCATATAACTGAGGATGCATACATGCAATATTTTCTTCTGACAACTTGTTTTTTTCTACGTGGTCCACACACAGTCTAGATCTATTGTATATCTTATGTACATGAAAAGTACTTCGTGAAAAACTGCTTTCATTCTGAAAACAAAGGCACACTGCACAATGATTCTGCAATACCAAAGAGTGTGTCCACTTGGAAACAACAAAACAGTCCTGACTGGAGGGAGGCAGGGATGTGTCCACACCTGCCCAAGGATGCTACAGGTGAGCAATCACTACTTCCTTCTTCATTCAGCGAGGGCATCTGCAGGGAGGAAGAGGCATGGGTAACTTAATCAGGTGGACGGTTTTCAAACGTGCATCAAGCAAACACACCGACTTTTGTGATGCCACAACTGAAAAGCCCATTTCTTTTTTTCTTTTCTTTTACTTTCTTTTCTTTACTTTTCTTTTCTTTTTTCTTTTCTTTTTTTCTTCTTTTTTTGAGTTCAAAGGCTGCATTCATGCAAAAACTAGTTACAGGATAAGTGGAGCGAATAAGAGAAATAGCAGACATCTTGTATCAACAAGTTGGGGAGAACAACAAACAAAGTGGCTCAGCTTTTAGGGGTGGACCTAATTTAAGAGAGAGATACTACAAGCAGAGGTTGGCTAGATCATTAGACAAAAAGTGTCCTCATGCAGACACTTTTAAAGTAACACCTAATTAATTAATTAATTAATTATATTTCCAGGTGGCAAACTGCTGACTGCAAGGGTCTGCTCTGATTCTTGTAAAAGTCGATTTGGCCTACAGCAGAGGAGGCAGTTTGCTAGATATCCTAATTCCAACTTGCTTAGGACTTTTCATGTCCATAATAAAAACCTTTGCCTTGACTTGGTAGCAAATAAGCAGCCATTGCAGATCATTGAGCAAGAGTATAATATGCACACAGCTAGACATGCCACTCAGGACTGTAGCTGCAGCTTCCAAGGGAAAGGGCAGATCCACCAAAAAAAGCATCTTACAGTAATTGAAGCATGTGGATCTTAAGGGCTCACGTACGCTTCCACTTGCCCCCTGCCTAGAAAGCAGGGGTCCAAGAGGTTTTCTGCTTGTTCCCTGCTTCCTAGGCATGGGTCCAAGCGGTTTTTCATTTCTCCCATTGCTCTCCCCAGGAAAACCTGCTCTCATTGGAACAGATGTCAATTTGTAGAAAAACTGATGGACGTTAGTTCCTATTCGGCGGTAAACAGCAAGTTTCCCTGAGGAAAGCACTGGGGCAAGCAGAAGTGTGGGTGAGCCCCAATATATGGACTGCTACCCCTGGCCAGGGGACGTGGGTGGCGTTGTGGGTTAAACCACAGACCCTAGGGCTTGCCGATCAGAAGGTCGGTGGTTCAAATCCCCGTGACGGGGTGATCTCCCGTTGCTCGGTCCCTGCTCCTGCCAACCTAGCAGTTGGAAAGCATGTCAAAGTGCAAGTAGATAAATAGGTACCACTCTGGCAGGAAGGTAAACAGCGTTTCCGTGCACTGCTCTGGTTCACCAGAAGCGGCTTAATCATGCTGGCCACATGACCTGGAAGCTGTACGCCGGCTCCCTAGGCCAATAACACGAGATGAGTGCCGCAACCCCAGAGTCGGTCACGACTGGACCTAATGGTCAGGGGTCCCTTTACCTTTACTTTTACCCCTGGCCAGAAATAGGCATAACTATTGCACCAACCAGAGCTGGCAGAGAGCACTCCATGCCAAAGAGGTCATTTGGGGCCTCTAATGACAAGGTTGGATCTTCTGAACTATGAATAAGAATAAGAATAAGATAATTTATTGTCATTGCACAGGTACAAGCACAACGCTATACAAGTGCAACGAAATTGCATGCCCCCCCCCGTAAAAACAGAAAGAAAGAAAAAACAAAACAAAAAGCAACACAAAACACACACACACCAAGGAAAACCACACATACACCCATCACAGCTCTCCAAGGTCATATTATCTGGTTACAGCGTTTAAGATGGTTATAGCTCTTGGGTAGAAACTGTCCTTCAATCTATTTGTTCTTGAGCTAATTGTTCTGTATCTTCTACCCGAAGGCAGTGGTGCAAAGAGGCTATGTCCTGGATGTGATGGATCCTTTAAAATATTGTTAACCTTTTTAAGGCAACGGGAACTGTATAGTTCTTCCAGAGATGGGAGAGGATGACCAATAATATTTTGGGCTGTGGTTATGACTTTTTGAAGTATCTTCTTCTCCCTGGCTGTGCAGCTGGAGAACCAAGCACAAATACAGTATATAAGAATGCTCTCTATGGAGCCTCGGTAGAAGGACACCAGCAGTCTCTCACTCAGATTGTTCTTCTTTAAAAGTCTGAGGAAATAAATTCTCTGCTGGGCCTTCTTTACCAGAGCAGTAGTATTTGCGCTCCAAGTCATACCCTGCTCTATAAGCACTCCCAAAAACTTGAACACAGCCACCCTCTCCACCTGGTCCCCGCCGATATACAGGGGCGGAATGCACTTGTGTCATCTGGCAGAGTGAAAGCATGTCCAGAACAGGCAGACATCCCAATTCTCAGAAGGAGGAACCCTCCACCCCCAGGGTCTCACCAGGATTCGGTCTCCATTTATTAGGCTTCACCATTCGAATACCGGTTACACTGCATTCCAAAGCTCTTAATGACAGCCCCCAATGTCTGCATAGAGATGCTAAATAGCATTGGAGACAATATAGTGGTAAGGAACACAATCCCTCAGTGCTACTCTGTGACTTTCCCTGAAGGTAAGAATCAGATTGCCATAAAACAGGGCCTTTGACACACCCTCCAAACCCTTGGTGAGAATTCAAGAGAAAATCAAGATTTGACCTGCTTGTGTATGTTTAGCATTTTACTCACTAGTGATCAATTTCAGCAGCACATTGTTTCTCTTTCTATATCAGCTAGAGGGATAATGGCTTTATTTGTTTATTTTCCAAATGTACATCAATTGTTTTAATCTCAGGACAATTTACAATAGAAATCAATAAAAACAAAGTTAAAAGTAACTATCAGCATAACAAGAAGATATAAAAATACCAAAAAAGGTCTAAACAGCACCAGCAATATAAAAACTGAGAGGGGATATATAAATAAACAGATGATCCAAAAGCCTTTCTGGAAAAGAAAGGGTTTTTTCCCTCACCTTTTGATAAACCATGAGTGAGTGAAAACCAAATAAAAAATAAAAAAAATTCCTTCCAGTAGCACCTTAGAGACCAACTAAGTTTTTTCTTGGTATGAGCTTTCGTGTGCATGCACACTTCTTCAGATACACTGAAACAGAAGTCACCAGACCCTTATATATAGTGAGAGGGTGGGGACCCTAGGGCTTGCCAATCAGAAGGTCGGCGGTTCGAATCCCCGCGACGGGGTGAGCTCCCGTTGCTCGGTCCCTGCTCCTGCCAACCTAGCAGTTCAAAAGCACGTCAAAGTGCAAGCAGATAAATAGGTACTGCTCTGGCAGGAAGGTAAACGGCGTTTCCGTGCGCTGCTCTGGTTCGCCAGAAGCGGCTTTGTCATGCTGGCCACATGACCTGGAAGCTGTACGCCGGCTCCCTCGGCCAATAATGCGAGATGAGTGCCAGAGTCGGTCACGACTGGACCTAATGGTCAGGGGTCCCTTTACCTTTACCTAGTTTAACACCCCAAACCTTGACTAAATTCTAACACTTGCTAGATCCAGTGATTAAAGAGATCTGGCACCCGCAATATGTTTGCAGATAAGCAGATTAGTGTTTGGCGCTGACTGGAGATTGCTGGTCCCCTGTCATTGTTCTCCCACCATCCCCCCCCCCGACACACACCTGCCTCCTAAGACAACTGAAGTTCCTATAGCCCAGGCACGTCCAACAGGTAGATCTTGATCTACTGGTAGATCACTGGACGTCTGTGGTAGATCACAGTAGCTCTTTCCTCCCCCCCGAAAAAGATTTGGCTCCCCCCAAAAAAGCTCAAAAACCTTGCGCCGAACCCCCCAAAAACATGGCTTTCCTCTCTAAAAAGAGCTCAACAACTTTGACCTGAACCCCCCCAAAATGGGGGTAGATCACTGGCAGTTTTTAATTCTGTGAGTAGATCGCAGTCTCTTGGGAGCTGGCCACCCCTGCATAGCCCTTTGTGCAACCTCCTCCATGACTATTTTGGAAAGTGGCTTGCCCCAGTTTTGCAGACAAGTGAGGGAACAATCCTCAGACAAGCTGGTAATGAGGGAGAGAAAGCTATGGTCCTCTTTACAGATGGGTGATTGAACAACTACTTGGGAAAAAAGAAGCAGATCACATTTTAAATACAGCATTTTGCCAAAAGCAAAAAAGCAGTGTTGATAGTGACTCCAGTTTAAAGCACATTTTTAAAAACCCAATTTGCTCATATTTTCTATGCTTTTGCAGCACAATTCCCCAATTAGTGCAACACTTGACAAATAATTATTTATCAGTATCAAAATTTTAGCCTTAAGTTCTGTGTTTTGATTGTGTGGAGTTTCGAAGTTGCTATATAAGGGTTCAAACCACTTTTTTATGTTTTAAAATAACTTTGTAGTTATTACCTTTTGATTCCATCAAACCAGTAGTTCATCTGACATGTTTATCATTCTAAATTCTGGCTAGAATGTGTTCTTCTTTACAGAGCTACTACTTATTTTAACCAAAATAAATTTGGAGCAGCTTCTGACTTCTTAGGAAGTGGTGTTTCTGCCCCCTCATAGTTCCACACTAGTTTAGTCATTTTGAACTGAGCTCTTGGAGCAAAATACAGTGGGACCTCGACTTACGAGCGATTCGACTTACGAATGACTTCCGGGAGAAACAAAATGGCCGCCACAACCGAATTTTTTGACTTACGAATGGAAGTCGCGGCCGCTTTTAATAGGATTTTTTCGACTTACTAATTTCAACTTACGAATTTTCGACATACGAATTTTTTTCGCTCAATGCATTCCTATGGGGATTCGACTTACGAATGTTTTCGACTTACGAAAATTGCGTCAGAACGCATTATCGTCGTAAGTCGAGGTCCCACTGTAGTAACTTTATTTTAGTTTCACTTTCATTTTCATTTCTGCTTGCAATTGGCACATTTTCCGGCTTGTCAATATCCTTCTTAAATTGTGGTGCCCAGAACAAGACACAGAGAGGCTGGGGGAACCCAGCCAGATGGGCCGAGTATAAATAATAAAATTAGTAGTAGTAGTAGTAGTAGTAGTAGTACTCCAGGAGTGGTCTGGCGAAAGCAGATTAGAGTGCTACTATTACTTCCCTTGATCGGGAACTAGGCTTCTGTTGATACAGTCTAGAACTGCATTAGGGTTTTTGCTGCTGTATCACACTGTTAACTCGTGGTAAGCTTGTGATCTACTAAGACCCTTAGATTTTTTTTCACATGAACTACTGGCAAGTAAGGTGTCCCCCAGCCTCTATTTGTGCATCTGGTTGGCTACCATTGGTTTGAGTGATGAAAGTTCCATAAAGGTAAATGTAAAGGTAAAGGGACCCCTGACCATTAGGTCCAGTCGTGACCGACTCTGGGGTTGCGGCGCTCATCTCGCATTATTGGCCGAGGGAGCTGGCTTACAGCTTCCAGGTCATGTGGCCAGCATGACTAAGCCGCTTCTGGCGAACCAGAGCAGCGCATGGAAATGCCGTTTACCTTCCCGCCAGAGCGGTTCCTATTTATCTACTTGCACTTTGACGTGCTTTCGAACTGCTAGGTTGGCAGGAGGAAAGTTCCATACCCTCCAATATTTCTTCAAAATAGGGACTTCCCATTCCATAACCATAATTTTACTATTTATAACCCACACATCTTACTGGGTTGCCCATGCCACTCTGGGCAGCTTCCAACATACATAAAAACATTTTTAAAAAACTTCTCTATACAGGATTGCCTTCAGGCAGCTTGGGGGTCGGATAACTCCATAACCTCCAACATTTTTCCAATGAAAACAGGGACATCCTAAGGAAAAGTGGGACATTCCAGGATCAAATCAGAAACCGGGATGGCTTCTTCAAATCAGGGATGTCCCTGGAAAACAGGGACACTTGGAGGGTCTGAGGGTCTGGGTAGGAGAATGGGGAAATCAGAATACTTTGGATCAGAATACCTTGGAGGAAGATTTCTGTGTGATGCAGGATGAATGTGAAGCAAAATACACTTTTTGTAAGGCGGAGTGGAGCAAATGTCTAAGTGTTGAAATAAGGAACAAAAGAATGAATCACACCCAAGAACAGGAAGGATGAAAATAGCTCTCTTTGTGTCATGCTGTAGGGCTGCCCACACTGGAGTGAGGACTAGATATTTAGGTGAGCAGAGAGTGAGTCCTGTTGGGAAAGGGCGGGGGGGGGCTTAATATTTTCCTGTGCCCAAGCATGAAGTCCCTTGGCCAGGGCACCAGCTAGTTACCCTCCCCAGCCAGACATGCTCTAATCTTCTCCTCCCCACCCCATCCTGCATCCCAAAGAAATCTTCCTCCACAAGAAGGCACAATGAGTTAAGAAGATTACAGTGGTACCTTGGTTCTCAAACGCCTTGGTACTCGAACAACTTGGAACCCAAACACTGTAAACACAGAAGTACGTGTTTCGTTTTGCAAACTTTTTTCGGAAGTTGAACATGCTCCGTTTTGAGTGTTACTCTTCCAATTTGAGTGCCGCGCTTCCGTTTTGAGTGTTATGCTGAGGTCTGCCTGTTTTTGCTATTTATTTTGCATTTTTGTTTTTGCGGCTTTTTTGTTTTGTTTTTGTGACTGTGTGGAACCCAGTTCAGCTACTGGTTGATTGTGTGATCAGTGGTCTCATTGGATAGTAAAATAGTAAAATTCATGTTAAATTGCTGTTTTAATTGTTTAATTGTTTTTAAAAGTCTGGAACTTTTAAAATTAATCCGTTTTGCATTACTTTCTAAGGGAAAGTGCACCTTGGTTTTGGAACGCTTTGGTTTTGGAACCGACTTCCGGAACGGATTAAGTTTGAGAACCAAGATACCACTGTATAGGGAAAGTGCTGCTTAGTCAGACTGACTATAGTATGAGGATCAAGTAGTCTAATGTGATGTTCACAGCAGTGGCTGGCAAGACATTTCTGGGAAACCCACAAACAGGGCATTAAGTCAACATTGCTCCTCTGCTGTTTGTTCTCAGCAACTTATGTCCACAGGTACTCTGCATCTGAAACTGGAGGTTCCACTTAGGCTTAGCCACTAATCATTGAAAGGTAAAGGAACCCCTGGCCATTAGGTCCAGTCGTGTCCTACTCTGGGGTTGCAGCGCTCATCTCGATTTACTGGCCGAGGGAGCCGGCGTACAGCTTCCGGGTCATGTGGCCAGCATGACTAAGCCGCTTCTGGCGAACCAGAGCAGCGCACGGAAATGCCGTTTACCTTCCCGCCGGAGTGGTACCTATTTATCTACTTGCACTTTGCCGTGCTTTCGAACTGCTAGGTTGGCAGGAGCAGGGACCAAGCAAGGGGAGCTCACCCCGTCGTGGGGATTCGAACCACCGACCTTCTGATCGGCAAGCCCTAGGCTCAGTGGTTTAACCCACAGCGCCACCCGCGTCACTTAGACTTAGCCACTAATCATTTAACAACCCCTGGATATGATTAGGAGGGGAGGGAGAATAAGAGGCATGTCTCCTCCTCCCCAACCCGACCGCATGACGGCGCAAGGGTCCTGAATTGGTTCAGGGCCTAGACCCAGCTCTGGTCAGCCCCAGACTGCCTCAGGTTGGATTGGGGCCAGTCCAAAATGCTGAATTTTCGGTCCCACATCTTACTGGGCAGCCTGTGCACAACCCTAGTATTTCACATTGTTTAGATCTGCTGTTGCCACTTACTGGTAGTTAGGGTTGCAGGCCTTTCAAAAATTATTTTTCAGCTTCTCTTTTCAGTTTTCTTGGGTTTTATTTTTAATTACAAATCTAAATCAAAATTGGGAGAGCAGCAGGTTAGAAACGTTTTAATAAATAGGTTTTGTTGCCAATTATCTTAAGGCCCTGAGGACAGCTCCCCGATACTTACAAACAAACAAAATCTTTTAAAGATACCTAATTATCGTCATCATTATTATTCCCAGAGTTTATAAATGCAGCAACATAAATTTGAACCATTTTCCTGTATCTTTAATTTTTATTTCCCCTTATTTCTTGCATGGTATTGAAATATATGTTTTTGATTAAATTGCTGCCTGTTATCCAGGGGACCCAGGTGGCGCTATGGGTTAAACCACAGAGCCTAGGGCTTGCTGATCAGAAGGTCGGCGTTTCGAATCCCTGCGACGGGGTGAGCTCAGTTGCTTGGTCCCTGCTACTGCCAACCTAGCAGTTTGAAAGCATGTCAAAGTGCAAGTAGATAAATAGGAACCACTCTGGCGGGAAGGTAAACGGCGTTTCCATGCGCTGCTCTGGTTGCCAGAAGCGGCTTAGTCATGCTGGCCACATGACCTGGAAGCTGTATGCCGGCTCCCTTGGCCAGTAAATCGAGATGAGCGCCGCAACCCCAGAGTCAGTCACGACTGGACCTAACGGTCAGGGGTCCCTTTACCTTTACCTTATCCAGGAGAAAACAAACCTTTTCCTGTCATGTTCCTATGGGAAAGGGGGCAGGTGAAACTCCACATGGCAAGAAGGCAACTTATCGCCCTCCCAGATCCAAAGGTTCTTTAAGAATAAGTGACAGGGGCTGGTTCCAAAGTTGGCACCCATAAATAAAATGTCAGTCATGTTTCTAGTTCATTTGGTCTTCACAGTACATAAAGTGGAAGTGTACTCTTGATTTAAAACTTTCCATCTGGTGTGATGGATTGCCTTATTGGCCAGTTTTGCTCCATCTCAAAAGAAGAAGGTCTTTCGGCTGCTGAAAGGCTGGATCAGCCTCCTCCTGCCATGAGGCAGAGTCTGAGGACACTTACTTTTCCAAAGCCAATCTTTGAACTGTCATTGGAACACAAAAATGTAGATTAGCCATGCCATCTTTACACTGCAAGAAGATCAAACCTATCCATTCTTAAAGAAATCAGCCCTGAGTGCTCACTAGAAGGACAGATCCTGAGGTTAAGGCTCCAGTACTTTGGCCACCTCATGAGAAGAGGAGACTCCCTAGAAAAGACCCTGATGTTGGGAAAGATGGAGGGCACAAGGAAAAGGGGACGACAGAGGACAAGATGGTTGGACAGTGTTCTCGAAGCTACCAACATGAGTTTGGCCAAACTATGAGAGGCAGTGAAGGATAGGCGTGCCTGGCGTGCTCTGGTCCATGGGGTCACAAAGAGTCGGACACGACTGAACGACTGAACGACAACAACAAAATCTTTACACATGAATAAAGAAATGGCAGAGAATTACCTTTTAAAAATCAGAGCAGTGAAATGTTTTTATTGGGGCAGAGAAGAAAAAAAGCAAGGAAAAGGGATAGCAATTCTCAAACACAGAGAGACTCAATCTAAACTTACTCGTTGCCTTCCAGAGCAGTTTTGGATTTCAGAGCATGTGCAGAGTTGCTTGCAGGTGAGAGATTCCGAGAGAAAGTATCTTTGAAATCCTAAGGCAGGCATGTCCAAAGTCTGATTCGGGGGCCTAATCCGGCCCGCTGGTTGGTTTAATGTAGCCCCTGTGGCAGTTTATTTGCTGGGGTAAAATCCCAAAAAAGCTCAACAAATTCATTCCTTAAAAAAGGTCAACAACTTTGGTCAGCCCTCACTTCATCAAATTTGGCCCTCTTTGAAAAAAGTTTGGACACCCCTGTCCTAAGGGATGTTTCCCAAAAAAAGCCAGGGTGAGGGTAACATCTCACATGTTTATGGCAAACAGAGACATATTTACAGGAAAACCCTTTTTCCTAAGAATAATTGTTGTTTGCCCCCAAAGGCAAAGTAAGTCCCATCTCCAATGGCAGTGGTCTCATTGGAGAGCACAAAAACTCCTAAGAGGCTAGTTACATCTCTATAATGATTCTGAATTTAAATTACAAAAGGCCTGGCGAGTTCAAACTGTTGAGCCATTGTGAAAAAGAGCTTAATTCTTGGCTGCTTATTCAAAAACAAAGGCCAGGATATACTTGTTCCTACTTCACTGTCAAAATAAAACAAAATAAAATAAAAAAATTCCTTCCAGTAGCACCTTAGAGACCAACTAAGTTTGTTCTTAGTTGGTCTCTAAGGTGCTACTGGAAGGAATTTTTTTATTTTATTTTGTTTTATTTTGACTATGACAGACCAACATGGCTATCTACCTTTAACTACTTCACTGTGAAATTCTCGAAGCATCAGGACTTTAGCAGTTTGGCACATCTCTGGCCTTTGTAGTTGCTGCAAGTATTCTTGGGTCTGATCTGCAGCAATTAGCTGAGAATTACTGTCTCCAGCCTATCAACAACTTTTCATCTGCAAATTCCAGAATCTCATAACATTGCTAGGAGAGCTGGTTGAAAGTTGGTAAACCTGTATTACAAAGGAGGAGGAGGAAAATGCTTCTGTTACCTTCTTGAAAGCCACAGCATATTTTATTTATTTATTTTGAATATTTGTACACTGCCTTTAAGGGACGCGGGTGGCGCTGTGGGTTAAACCACAGAGCCTAGGGCTTGCCGATCAGAAGGTCGGCGGTTCAAATCCCCGTGACGGGGTGAGCTCCCGTTGCTCGGTCCCTGCTCCTGCAAACCTAGCAGTTCGAAAGCATGTCAAAGTGCAAGTAGATAAATAGGTACCACTCTGGCGGGAAGGTAAACGGCGTTTCCGTGTGCTGCTCTGGTTCACCAGAAGCGGCTTAGTCATGCTGACCACATGACCCAGAAGTTGTACACCGGCTCCCTCGGCCAGTAACGCGAGATGAGCGCCGCAACCCCAGAGCAGGTCACGACTGGACCTAATGGTCAGGGGTCCCTTTACCTTTACCTTTTTACACTGCCTTTTGGTCAAAAGATCCTCAGAGCAGCTTACAATGGACTGTAATAATATAAAATACAAAAAACTCAGCAGCCTAAAGTTATCTGGCTGATCGATGGCCAAAGTTTGCAGTCTTGGGACAACTGGCCATTGGAACAGAGTGCTGATCTACCATTTTTGCAAGATTCAGCAACCAAATCTTTTCTGAAAACTAATAGCTAATTTACCATAGCTGTCAACTTTCGGATTTGAAAATAAGGGATTTTCCAAAACTTTCGGATTTGAAAATAAGGGATGCCTCAAGGGCGCTGCAATGGCACCAAGTAGCCTCGCCACTCTGCGCTCCAGAGGCTGCGCGCAAACGGGTGAGCGAAAGAGCGAGCGCATAGATGGCAGGCAGGCTGTCTGTCTGGTTGGGCATGAGGGTCTGGCTGCACAAGGCATGCAAGCTCCACCCCCAGTCGGTCTCAGACTCCTTATTGGCAGCCGAGCAACGCAGCTGAGGAGCCTCCCTGGCCAGCAGGGAGGGAGAGGAGCTGCTTCCTTTGAAATCCGGGAAATTTAAGGGATATCAACAATCTGGGATAGCAGCGGGAAACGGCATTGGAATAAGGGAGTTTCCCGCCAAAAAAGGGAGGGTTGACAGCTATGTAATTTACTACAGTTTACAGTACATAATTACAGTTCTACGCATACATCTGAGAGTGAGCTCCATTTGGACATAGTGGGACTTTCTACTGAGTAAACATACATAGGATTGGACTCAATAAGCCCGACTTTTGGCGTGGATTCAATCAACCAAGCTGGTCATCCTTTTGTAAGCTAATTGCTAGATTTTGAGGACCTTCTGCTTTCCTCTGTTTGAACATGGCTTCTGTGTGTAACGGATGTTTCCTTTACCATTTAGCCCTGGTTAGACTCATGAGAGGCAAGTGAGGCCCCAACAGATCAGAGAACAGCAAACAATCCTCAGAAAGGGACCTTGGGAATATAGATCAGTGAGCTTGACTTCTGTACCCAGGAAGCTTTTAGGGGAAAGAACACATCAATCGATTTGTAAACATCTAGAGGGGAAACAGGGGATTTCTACTATATGAAAGAAATGTTCTAAAAACAAAATATTGTCAAACTAAGCTGATTTCCAAACGGGACAGGGTATTTTGGTTTCATGGGAATGCAGTGGGGACAACATCTCTCTGCTTCTATCCTCATGCAGAGGGTGGAGGTCAGTGGAGGTCAAATAGGATATTTTAATAGTTACTCTGCACAACTTCAAAAGCATCATACTGGCTCAACACAAAAGAAGCTGGTTGGTTCAATAGGGGATGTAAACCTCCTTAGTTTGGGCCAAAATAGTTATGTGGAACGCGGGTGGTGCTGTGGGTTAAACCACAGAGCCTTGGGCTTGCTGATCAGAAGGTCGGCGGTTCAAATCCTTGCAACGGGGTGAGCTCCCGTTGCTCGGTCCCAGCTCCTGCCAACCTAGCAGTTCGAAAGCACGTCAAAGTGCAAGTACCCTATATACTCGAGTATAAGCCTAGTTTTTCAGCACATTTTTTGTGCTGAGAAAGCTGCCCTCGGCTTATACTCGAGTGAGGCAGGCAGTGGCTCCTATGAAGCTTTCCCAGGTTTTTTGTGGTAAAATTGGGTGCCTCGGCTTATATTCGGGTCGGCTTATACTCGAGTATATACGGTAGATAAATAGGAACCGCTCCAGCGGGAAGGTAAACTGTGTTTCCGTGCGTTGCTCTGGTTCGCCAGAAGCAGCTTTGTCATGCTGGCCACATGACCCGAAAGCTGTACGCCGGCTATCGGCCAGTAAAGCGAGATGAGCGCCGCAACCCCAGAGTCGTACACGACTGGACCTAATGGTCAGGGGTCCCTTTACCTTTACCTTAGTTATGTGGAAGATGCACAAACAGCCTCCCCATAGGTTATTTTATTTCATTTCCTATTTTACCAAAAAAACAACTGAAGGAAGTGAAAGGGACTGCTTAACCCCTCAAGGGATTTGAGAGGGGAGGCATCTCAGTCATTTCCTATCCCAGCAGACTGCTCCCTGAAAATATAATACAATATTATATTACACTACAGAACCTGATTGTATTAAACATCGTACCCTACATATCCTGTTGTCCGCTTCAAATTTGTAACTTAACACCACAATGAAAACAAATTTTAAACAACTCAAACAAAAACAGCAAAAGACAGTAAGTTTATTTCCTGCTTAGAACTCACAAAGGACAGCAAAATGTGTGCTTGTTTGGAGGGCACCAGCCAACCCCATAATTCTTAAAATATTTTGTCCAACATTTTGAATGAATTGTGGTAATGAAAACCTGTTGAACATTTGGCTAGGTCACACTTTGAAAACTTTTTTTTTTAAGGAGGAAATAAAATATGAAATAAAATTGCTGAATTAAAGTTGGAGGGCATTTTATGCCTTAGCTTAGTCACTGTCAACTACAGAAGGCCTTGCTTTCCCAACAGTGCAGTGGAAGTTGTACTCCTGTAACCCTGAGACCAGATCTGCTGGCAATTTGCTTACAGTGTGGCATTCTGTGCCAGCTCTTATAAAATCAGACCCTGGAACTTTGCTCCCAGAAAGTTAAGCTGTAGGACTGCCAACTTTTAAATCGGCCCACGTGATTCTCCCTTTTTCAAAAGCAGGTGAAGGTATTGAATCAAAAGCCATCACCTGCTAATTGTTGCAGGTCCTGCCAGGGGTTCCAACAGGATTTTCTGGAGTATGTAAATTAGCCTGCTGCCCACACACAAAATAGGGTGTGCATTTGTATATGTGTTGCATCATACACAGATGTATGAAAATTTTGTATCCAAAACTAAATCAGAGGTTTTATACGCAAGCACAAAGATGTCTGACGGAATCAGAATGTCAACAGGCGAAGTTTTCGCCATAATTGTTATTTCCATGTTAGAAAAGTTAAAAGGTGCAATAGCCTTGCTCTCTGCCCCAAGTTTCATGTTAAGCAGTCATGCTTTTGAAGCTATTTCATCACTTGATCTTAGGCTGGCGATATTACATTCTGTGCAAGACCAGGTTTGGTTGGGTTTTATTTTGTTTTGAATCAATAGAGCTTTAAAATTTACAGCAACCAAGGTTCAGATGCATAATATGCTTGGGTAAATGCAGAATTAAATTGCTAAAATTTATGTTGCAAACTGCCCAGTGATTTTTAGGTGAAGGGCTGTATATAAATTTGAAGAAGAAGAAGAGGTATGCAATGTATTCTAAGAAGATTTGTTGAGCTTATTTTTTTATATACCTCACAATAACTATAACTACAGCACAGGTCAAACATTAAGTGTTTGTGTGAAATGCTCTCCCCAGGGAGGTTTACCTGGTGCCTTCATTATTCACATTTAGGCACCAGGTAAAATGTTCCTCTTGAACCAGGTCTTTCGCTGATTGACACCCAGTGCCCTTTTAAAATGTGTTGGGGAGGGGGGGATTATTGGGTTGCTCTTGTTTTATTTTTTATTATGTGTTTTGTGTTTTTATCTTGTGATTTTATCTTGTGAACTGCCCTGAGACCTGCGGGTATAGGGTGGTAAAGGTAAAGGTAAAGGGACCCCTGACCATTAGGTCCAGTCGCGGACGACTCTGGGGTTGCGGCGCTCATCTCGCTTTACTGGCCGAGGGAGCCGGCGTACAGCTTCCAGGTCATGTGGCCAGCATGACTAAGCCGCTTCTGGTGAACCAGAGCAGCGCACAGAAACGCCGTTTTCCTTTCCGCTGCAGCGATACCTATTTATCTACTTTCACTTTGACGACGTGCTTTCGAACTGCTAGGTGGGCAGGAGCTGGGACTGAACAATGGGAGCTCACCCCGTCGCAGGGATTCGAACCGCCGACCTTCTGATCAGCAAGCCCTAGGCTCTGTGGTTTAACCCACAGCGCCACCTGGGTCCCTATAGGGTGGTATACAAGTTTAATAAATAATAAAACAGTGGTACCTTGGTTTAAGAACAGCTTAGTTTATGAACAACTTGGATTACGCTGCAAACCCAGAAGTAGGTGTTTTGGTTTGTGAATTTTGCCTTGGAAGCAGAACATGTTGAGTGTGTTCCATTTGTAAATTGAGTCCCCCGCTGCTATGGGAAAGCACGCCTTGGTTTAAGAACGCTTTGGTTTAAGAACAGACTTCCGGAACGGATTAAGTTCGTAAACCAAGGTACCACTGTAATATATAAGTGATGCAGATAAGATGAAAGTGGTTCAAGCAATAAAATGAAAATGAAAACAGTTACATTCTAGCCACTGGCTAGTTGGATAGAATTCTGACCAGACAAGTACACATCTGTTTGGTAGCCCTAATCACCAGTCATGAATACTTTACCAGTACGTTTCCGAGCACAATTCAAAGTGTTGGTGCTGACCTTTAAAGCCCTAAATGGCCTCGGTCCAGTATACCTAAAGGAGCTTCTCCACCCCCATTGTTCTGCCTGGACACTGAGGTCCAGTGCCGTGGGCCTTCTGGCGGTTCCCTCGCTGCGAGAAGCCAAGTTACAGAGAACCAGGCAGAGGGCCTTCTTGGTAGTGGCAGCCACCCTGTGGAACGCCCTCCCTTCAGATGTCAAAGAGAAAAACAACTACCAGACTTTTAGAAGACATCTGAAGGCAGCCCTGTTTAGGGAAGCTTTTAATGTTTAATATATTATTGTATTTTAATATTCTGTTGGAAGCCGCCCAGAGTGGCTGGGGAAACCCAGCCAGATGGGCGGGGTATAAATAAATTTTTATTTTTATTTTTATTTCAGGTTTTCTTCTGATTGGATGTTTCATGACTCCTGTCTGTGGTAAACAGTGAGGCAAGGAAAAACACAAATCTGGATGGATCAAAGGTACTTTGGTGGCTTGGCCATTAACCTATGCCTGATGATGAGCATGTAAAAAAGCACCAATTGTATGATTATTGATCATGCCATCTTGCCTTAAGCAGCCACTATGCTTTCCTTTTCCAATTCAAGTGTTGCCATCAATCCATTGGCCACAGGGGTTTTCTGTGAATATTTCTTGATAAAATTGTCCGTTGTTTTTTCACATTCTCTGGTTCTGTGTCCACTACAGGTGTTAATTAACGTAGCAATGCTAAGAGGATTGTTTTATCGGTTTATGCTATACTCATAGCTGTAAACCTTTCCTTTTTTTGTGGGAAACTCCCTTATTCCAATGCCGTTTCCCGTTGCTATCCCGGATTGTTGATATCCCTTAAATTTCCCGGATTTCAAAGGAAGCAGCTCCTCTCCCTCCCTGCCGGCCAGGGAGGCTCCTCAGCTGCGTTGCTCGGCTGCCAATAAGGAGTCTGAGACCGACTGGGGGCGGAGCTTGCATGCCTTGTGCAGCCAGACCCTCACTTCCAACCAAACAGACAGCCTGCCTGCCGTCTATGCGCTCGCTCTTTCGCTCACCCGTTCGCCCGCAGCCTCTGGAGCGCAGGGTGGCGAGGCTACTTGGTGCCATTGCACCGCCCTCACGGCATCCCTTATTTTCAAATCCAAAAGCTTGGGAAAATCCCTTATTTTCAAATCCGAAAGTTGACAGCTATGGCTATACGGAATGTGTGAATCTCTAAGGGCCCACGAGACTCCACTCTTTGGGATGTGGCTTACAAATCTATATACTTGCATGATCTGGCTGTGCCCCTTGTCTTTGCATGGCCAGAACTGCTGTGGGCAAATTAAAATTTGCAGATGAGCTGCAAACCTACCTCCAAAATACAAACACCGTCCATGTCAGGGACTGCTCCGCCCCCAAGGCAGAGTCGGAAGGTACAGACAGCTGGAGGCAAAAGCAGGAGTTTAAATCAGATAGCGACTCACAGGAGAGTCAGGAAGAAGGCAGCAGTGGGGAGGGGCTCTGGGATGAGGCTAGAGCCCCGTGTAAACCGGAAGAGGTGTTAAGGATCTGGGATGCTGACAGACCTCTGGAACAGTCGGAAGGTGGAGGACAGGAAATGGAGGTTGAGAGGAACAGGGGCTCTGGGATGCTGCTAGAGCCCCAGAACCGCCCAGCGGTCAGGATGGGAATAAAGGGGAAGCTACCAGCGCCACTCCGCTTAGGTCCAGAGGGTGGAAACGGAAGGAAGGTAGGCGGCGCTTTGGCTTCCCGAAGCTCTTATGCTGGGGGCGGAGCCGTCAGCCCCCACTCCAGGTATCTGACTTGGACGAGACGGATGATGAAGTTTGAACGCTTGAATGTTTGATGCTGTAAATAAAGCTATTAGCTTAGCAAGAAACGTGCGTGGATTCTTACTCTTGAGAAGACATCACACACCTCTCACAGTCCATCTCCCCAAGGTACATATCTACGTAGGTTAGGCAGGCACTGCTAGAAATGCTGGCATCTCAAGGCATTGCCTTGTTTGCTTCTCTGGCTGAGCCAGCTCTGGCCTTGGCTGGTGACCCTTCCCACCTGGTCAGCAGCAGTGGACACTGTTTATTTTGGAACAGGTATGTTTACAAGTATTTCCCAACAACTGGAATTTCTATGATTTTTCCAGCATGCGCTTCAGAGGTCGGTTTGCGCAATTCATAGGCAAGCTCTCCTCTGTAAGAGGATGTGCAAGAGCACAGAAGAATGACCCTGCTGATTCCTCAATCAGCTGGAGAGTCTCTGGGCTGCTTTTTTCATTAGCTAGTATCATGGGCGTAGCCAGGGGGGGGCAGACGGGGGCAATTGCCCCCCCCTAGAAGGCAGCTGCCCCCCATAGCTGCCGCCACCACCACCCCGTCTGTCTCCTGGGTCTGGCTGCTACCGTTGCTGAGTGCTGCTTGTTTGCTGAGACTGAGCGAAGAGGGAGTTTGTTGGGTTAAAACGCCTGGAGAGGAGACGATTAAATCTCATTGATTCCACCCCCCCCCCCCGGAAGTTTCCTTATCAGTCTCCATTTGAGACTGCTTGATAAGAAGCAGGCTACACTGTGAACTATTAACGCCTAATCCCAGTTGATCATCGCGAGGTTTTGGTCCCTAAAACTGCCTCCTGCCCCTCCCCCTCGTCCCACCTTTCATTGTATGATCTCTGGAAGGGAAGAACGAGCTTTGTCTGCTGCTGTTTTGATCCACAGCGATCTTTTTGTGAGTGACTTTACCCCTTTGTCTTTTGCCTTTAACCCCCCCCCCAGCCTTTTTTTAACCCCTAAAAAAACGTATTTGCTTGGGTGATTTTTCAAATCTTTCGTGTGCTGAAGAAGTGTGCATGCACATGAAAGCTCATACCAAGAACAAACTTATTTGGTCTCTAGGGTGCTACTGGAAGGATTTTTATTTATTTATTTGTTTTGTTTTGACTATGGCAGACCAACACGGCTATCTACCTGTAACTTGCTTGCAAGTAATTAAAGTAAATTATAAGCTATTTAGCCATAAAGTGTTAGTGTTCTGATATGCTGCTGCATGGAAGAGGTGTGAGCTGCCATGTCTCCTTGCTTTCAGATTCTTATAAAGCGATTGAGAAGTAAAGGAATATTAAAGAGATGCCAACTTATGTGACCAACACCTGTGCAGACTGCACCTGTGAAACTTATATTATTGTTCCTAGTAATTTCACTGCTTGAGTTCTGAAATTGTCAAAACCTCATAGGAAAAGCCTGTGTGGATAAAGATTGGTTTAATTATCCTAACAGGAGTTATAATTTTTTTACTGTTTGATATTTTGTTTTGAGGTGGAATGTGCTGCTGCTTGTGAGACCAAAAATATTTTTTTGGGTGGGTGGGGGCCTGCTTTAAATAAGAGTTACCTTAAAAGGCTAACAAATTTAGTATGGTGTAAGCCAGTGGTGTCCAAACTTTTCAAAGAGGGCCAGATTTGATGAAGCGAAGGGCCGTGAGGGCTGACCAAAGTTGTTAACCATTTTTTTTAGGGTTGAAGTTGTTGAGGTTTATTTTAAGGATTTTACCCCAGGAAATAACTGCCACAGGGGCTGGATTAAACCAACTGGTGGGCTGAATTAGGCCCCCGAAATGGATTTTGGACATCCCTGGCTGAAATATCAATTCAATGGAGCTGAATAAATAAATAGCTGCTGTGGTGTTTTTTTGTTTTGTTTTTTATTTTGGTAAACCACTTTGCAGGTTTTTAAAAATAATTTTATTAAATAAATAAACAATACAGTGGTACCTCTGGTTACGTACTTAATCCGTTCCGGAGGTCCGTTCTTAACCTAAGGTACCACTTTAGCTAATGGGGCCTCCCCCTGCCGCTGTGCCACCAGAGCAGAATTTCTGTTCTTATCCTGAAGTAAAGTTCTTAACCTGAAGCGTTATTTCTGGGTTAGCGGAGTATGTAACCTGATGCGTATGTAACCCGAGGAACCACTGTAAATATAAATAAAATAACACAAGCCAAAACAGTCCATCCTGTAGATTTAAGTATCTGTCCATAGTCACCTACTTGTTATCAGAGTCCCAGAATCCACATTCGTTTGTAAGAAAATATGAAATAATGTAAAACCTTTTTTGCAGGCAAAAAACAACAACACACAATGTTGGGGGGGGGGGATGACAAGAAATTTCTGCACCAGGTACCACCTGACCTTCCTACGCCTCTGTGCCGAGCGGAGCACGGCGCCCGGGGGAGCTTTGGAGTGAAAGGCGCCGCCGCACATAAAGTTGCCCTTGCGCCCACCCAGGCTTGCCCGGGGAAAAGGCTTCCCAGGGATCGGGAGAGATGCGCCCCTATTTTGGGGGGTGAGGCTGCGCCCCTGTGTTTTTTTTTTAGGGGGTCCGTTTCCTTCGCCTTTGGAAACACCTGCACCGACTCCTCGGGGATTGAAACGAAAGTTTTGAACAAGTTTTCTTCAAACCCAATAAAAATGATATTAGCATAAGACATGTAACTAGAATAAAAATTAAAATTAAAAATTAAAAATTAAAAAAAATCAAGCAAATAATTGTAATAACTAACGTAATAAAGCACTGCTATAATTATATATAATTTTCTTAAAATTTTGGTTTCATTCGCCTTTTCCATGCTGAAATGTCACAACCTGAACGACCATGGCTTGCCCCCCCCTAGTTTTGATCCTGGCTACGCCCCTGGCTAGTATTTGGACAAATGTCTTGCCTCCTTCACTTCTGACATGACAAGAATCATGACTTCTGCTTATAGCGAACCACGAAGAGCAATACATGTAAGGAAAAGGAAAAGTCTGGCACCACAAAAGGCATATTGACTCTTTACATGTTTTTCATAGCTTGATGGCTACCTTTTTTGTTTTTTTACTCAAGCCTACTGCAACAAATATAGGAGCAAATCTTAAGTATCCATCAATATATATCTCAGCCACAATTTCCATTTTTAATACACAAATAATAGTGAAGAATTTATTATTACTCGATACGGAGGAATGGTGGTGGGAATTAACTGAGGTGAAATTAATTACCAACAACAATAACAATTTGGGAATTCCTCTTGGTCTTTTCATGGGAAAAATGATTCTGAGACACTATGACTTAAATGAAATATTGTTTAACAGAAAGTGAAGAAGATGGATGCCAACATGGACTGAATGTCTTAAATAATATTTTTTATGTGACACTATATAAATAATAGCAAACTTAAGCTGTAAGAGGTCCGCTGGATACCTTTCTTTCTTTATAACTTTTATTTATTGTTATTAAAGGTTTTAAAAATTGATATTCTAAAATAAAGAATGTGTACACACACACACACACACACACACACACAGTGTCACAGAGCACATTTCCATTGCTCAGAATGTGGCTTTTCAGGCTTGGCTTGTGCAAACAGTCACAACGTGCCTGAAACATCAAGCTTTTGAGCAATAATGTTCTTGATGGATAGGATAGCAAGTGATGTGAGCCTCTCATCTGCCATGGTAGATTGCATGTACATTTTGACGAGCTTCAGTTTTGAGAAACTGTGCTCACCACTGGCAACTGACTGAAGTGTCAGAAGAATTCATTGTGCTACCCAGAAGACATCAGTCATTTCAGCATCATGGATGTACTTCAGGGCATCTCATGGTGAGCCATTTCCAGAAGGTAAGATGTGATGGAGATGGCCCAACTCAACGCAAAGATCTGTACCATCAACGCTGGAGTGGTTGCCGCTAGTAAGGACTCTGTGTAGATCCATTCAGAGGGTAGTATTTCTCCCAGTAGTTTTTTTCAAGGTTACACAGGAATCCCCATATATTCCTGTGAGATTTGAATTGCTCAAAATCCTCTTCAGCTAAAACATGAATCGGTTCAACAAGAAGGAAGACGCCTGCTTCTTGGGAGAAAAGCAATGACAAACCTAGACAACATCTTAAAAAGCAGAGACATCACCTTGCCGACAAAGGTCCGTATAGTTAAAGCTATGGTTTTCCCAGTAGTGATGTATGGAAGTGAGAGCTGGACCATAAAGAAGGCTGATCGCCGAAGAATTGATGCTTTTGAATTGTGGTGCTGGAGGAGACTCTTGAGAGTCCCATGGACTGCAAGAAGATCAAACCTCTCCATTCTGAAGGAAATCAGCCCTGAGTGCTCACTGGAAGGACAGATCCTGAAGCTGAGGTTCCAATACTTTGGCCACCTCATGAGAAGAGAAGACTCCCTGGAAAAGACCCTGATGTTGGGAGAGATGGAGGGCACAAGGAGAAGGGGACGGCAGAGGGCGAGATGGCTGGACAATGTTCTCGAAGCTACCAACATGAGTTTGACCAAACTGCGGGAGGCAGTGGAAGACAGGAGTGCCTGGCGTGCTCTGGTCCATGGGGTCACGAAGAGTTGGACACAACTAAACAACAACAACAACTGCACTTCGCATCATGTGTCCGACCCCCATATTCAAACTGCCTCTTCATGGGGGCTCCTTGAAAGCAACATTTGCATCAAGGGCTTCTGGAGGCTTTAAGCCCATCTGCATTACCACTTCCCCTGTTATGCATTTTTGTGTTTTTTATTATAAACTGTGATCCTTAGATGAAGGGTGGTAAAGAAATAATAATAATAATAATAATAATAATAATAATAATAATAAATGTCATGAACTCTGCACCTTCTTCATGAGGGAAGTAGCAGTTACAATGGCCATTGCAGGACATTGCATAGCTGTGCTTGCAGTAGCCACGTGGACCAGGGATGGTGGCACCACACAATGATTGACAGCAAGAGCTTCAAGCTCCTTAGTCTGCTCAACACCATGTGTGATGGCCTGGGATTCAGACTCAGATGCTGAACCTGAGGGATCCCAGCCTGCACAGGATTCCCCGCCTCCAGAACCAGCAGAGCCGGGGCTGGGGCCTGAGTCTGAAGGGTCCTCACCTGTGCTGGATCCTCAGGTGCAGGCATCTGCTGAGTCTGCTCTGGCTCCTGATGGGATGGAGGACCCATTGCCTGCAGGTGCTCCACTCCCAGCCCTGTCAGGGGAAGCTGAGGTTGCCTCTGGGTCCGGTAACCCTCCAGCCTCTCCTGAGCTGCAGAGGCTCAGGGAACTGAGTTCCCGCAGAAGGAGTGCTCGGCTCCAAGCTATGAGAGGCGAGTCAGCAGAGGATCGGGGCCGCTCTATGCCTCGGGGCAAATAAAAGCCGGCCAGCCCCAGCCCGTTGCAGGAGCAACATCGTTGCTGACCAGTTCCTGCTTGAAACCTGTCCTGCTTTCCTGCCTGAGCTCCTGACCTGCCCTGGTTCCCTGCTTGCCTACCTGTTCCCGACTTTGCCTGACTCCCTGCCCTGCACCCAGCTTCAGTGACTACGGACTGCCTTTACGTTGTACCTCTGACCACGGACTGGACTTGGACCTCGCCTTTTGGGTAACCCATGGGACCAGCACACCATGCTTCATGGAAGAGACAGGCATCTGCTTGAGGCGCCTCCACTACTTTCACCACAGCTTCATAAACTCCGCCCCCCATTATATTGAATCGGCATCATGCAGTCCTTGCCACACATTCCAGCAAGTTCCACTCAGTGGCTTCACAGTGAGGCTGAACAATTTGCCTTTTAGTATCTGCCACTGTCCTATAGAGGCTCAGAATAGCACAAAGATGTCCTGTAGCATGGCAAAAAGGGGAACAGAATTGTAGAGTTGGAAGGGACCTCAAAAGTCATCTAGTCTAATTCCCTGCAATTCAGGAATGTCCCTGCATTGTAATAGTTTCCTTTGATGAGGCTGCATTTGAAACTACAGTTGTCCCTCGACTTACGAATTTAATCCATTCCGAATGGACATTCGTAGGTCGAAAAAAAATAGTAAGTCGAGTCCCCATAGGAATGCATTGGGAGAAAAATATCCGAAAAAATTCTTGTCGAAAAAAAGCGCATCTAAACTTCGTAAGTCGAGGAAACCGCATCTAAAACGGCAACGATTTCCATTCGGAGGTCGAAAGAATTCGTAGGCGCGCTGCCACTTTTTTCACTCGTAAGTCGAAAAATACGGAAGTCGGGTCATTCGTAAGTCGAGGGACCACTGTACCAGATTCAGAGAGAATGACAGAACCAAGCTTATCAGTTCTGATAAGTAGCCTTGCAGGGACAGCCCCTTTTTTTGCCCCTTAGTGTTGGCACTATTATCATTCAGTCCTTAATGTTAATGTTGTTTTCCTTCAGCAAGAGTTCCATAAATCCTTCTCTGGTTGATTCATGAACTGTTGCGAATCCTACACAAATCTTGCCCCCATCTTTGTCAACAAATTCCACTGTGAATGACATCTTCTCAGAGCAACGTTAATCAGGCATGCAATCCAAGTATGACAGACTAATAGTTTGTCAAACCTCTTTTGGGTGTTCTCTAACACTTCCTTGACCATAAAGACTATCAGTTCAATGTGAATGGCTTTCCTGCAGTAGTGATCGCCACACTTCTTTGTAGATACACACCACAAATGCTCTCTCTGCCCCAGAGGCGTAGGAAGGTCAGGTGGTACCCGGTGCGGAAAATTTCTTGTCACCCCCCCCCACACACACACACATTGGTTTGGGTTTTTTGTTGTTTTTTTTTGGCCTGCAAAAATGGTTTTACGTTATTTCCTATTTTCTTACAAAGGAATAATAATAAGTAATAATAAACTTTTATTTATATCCCACCCTCCCCGGCCGAAGTCGGTCTCAGGGCAGCTAACATCAGATACATAACATTGATATAAAATCAAACAATAATTAAATTACCTCCTAAAAACATGTCAAAATCAAATTAAAATCTAATTAGATGGCTTTCCGCAGGGTTAGGGTTGGGAACAGTAAGTGCTCCACTGAATTGAAATTTCAGCCTTCACGACATGGGAAAATGGCCAAGTAAACAGCTATTTTCATGGAGGAGGGTCAAGTTATTAACTGATATGCATGAAATTTCATATATAGCTATATAATCCCTAGTGTAGTAAGATAAGACCTTTGGAGAAGGCATTTTCAAAAAAGAAAAAGTTTTTTATGAAGCACCCTAGTAGGGCAGTAATTGTTCCTTGATAATTTGTCACACCCCCTCCATGATGGAACCTGGGGCGAACCGCCCCCCGCCTCCCACTTCCTATGCCCCTGCCCTGCCCCCATCTGTACAAGCAGTTGGACCCCTGTAGGGTAGAGGCAAGCAGTGCAGATCCTGCAGAATCGGTGTTACTTGACTCTGGCTTGATGCACCACTCTGCACTCCACAGGCAGCCACATTCTTCAACAGCTACAGCAAGCAGACAATTTTCAAAGGTAGCTCAATGTTCAGAACCAAATAGTTATTAAATGTTTTATGAAAGGCTAGTGCAATATTGATCTGTTGTTGGCATCCGTCTGTCTCTGGAGACAATGGAAGAATGCAGCTTCAGGGAAAGCTACAGTGCCAACTGTGGCTGTAGAGACCGATACGGGAGAGACATGTTTTGTTGCAGCTGGGGAAGATGAAGGCACCTGGTTGCGCTACTGCAGATGCACCATGGCATTTCTTCTCTCTGTGCACCTCCCAGTGGTCATTCCTCTTCTGGTCACTGCTATAGATACATGACCTGACTGTCTCCAGGCACTACAGTCATCTACAAGGGATCCCCATGTGGCAGGGTTAATGTTGCCAGCCTTCACGTTTGCAGACATCTTTGTAATACAGAGTTGGTCTGCCAACAGACCTAGTGCCTGAAGCCAGCTTCCCATAGAGCACATCCTTGGGAATCCTGCCATCTTCCATTCTGTGTACATGACCAAGCCAGCATAGACGTCACTGAGACAGAAGTGTGAACATTCTGGCAATGTGGGCTTGGGAGAGCACATCTTTGTCTGAGACTCTGTCCTGCCATGTGATGCCCAAAATCTTCCTGACACAGAGCATATGGAAGTCATTGAGGTGTTGTTCCTGGCAGGTGTAAGCTGCCAGCGACTCACTTCCACAAAGCAGCGCACTCAACATGCAAGCCTGGTAGACCTTCATCTTGGTATGGGTCCTTAGCATCACATTCTCCTATACCCTTTTGGAGAGGTGAGCCATTGCTGTAGCTGCCTTGCTAAAACACCTGTCCAGCTCAGCATGAATGGAGAGGTTGCTGGTTATGGTGGAGCCCAGGAAGACAAAATTGTCTACCACCTCAGGTCGTATGGTCACCAGTTCTGCTGCATGGAGTGCTGGCGATGCCCTGACCCAGGATGTTGGTCTTTGTCAGGCTGATGGTGATGCCAAACTTCATGCAGCCTTGGGCAAAACAGTTGATGAGTCTATAGATCTTCCTCAGAGTGTACTGCCAAGCAAGTGTCAGTTGCAAACAACATCTCTCAGATGAGAACCTGCCTACTTTTGTCTTGGCATGGAAGATGTGCCAGGTTGAATAGACCTTAGTCACTCCTTGAATGGGAGTATACACCATCTTCAGTTGAACTGAATGTGTTGTTGTTTAGTTGTTCAGTCGTGTCCAACTCTTAGTGACCCCATGGACCAGAGCACGCCGCAGTTTGGTCACACTCATGTTGGTAGCTTCGAGAACACTGTCCAACCATCTCGTCCTCTGTCGTCCCCTTCTCCTTCGTCACTGTCCCAAGAATGTGGGTGATCAAGAAAAGGGACAAAAGGGGAGCCTGTGTGGTGTAGTGGTTAAGAGCAGTAGATTCATAATCTGGGGAACCGGGTTCACACCTCCGCTCCTCCACATGCAGCTGCTGGGTGACCTTGGGCTAGTCACACTTCTTTGAAGTCTCTCAGCCCCACTCACCTCACAGAGTGTTTGTTATGGGGGAGGAAGGGAAAGGAGAATGTTAGCCTCTTTGAGACTCCTTCGGATAGTGATAAAGCGGGACATCAAATCCAAACTCTTCTTTGTGGGGCCCCATGTTTTGACCAATGTTTCTAAACCTAAGCCGTTAGTTGCTTCTGTATCTCTCAAACGTTTGTATTGTTATATGGTCCGTATAGTTAAAGCTATGGTTTTCCCAGTAGTGATGTATGGAAGTGAGAGCTGGACCATAAAGAAGGCTGATCACCAAAGAATTGATGCTTTTGAATTATGGTGCTGGAGGAGACTCTTGAGAGTCCCATGGACTGCAAGAAAATCAAACCTATCCATTCTGAAATCAGCCCTGAGTGCTCACTGGAAGGATAGATCCTGAAGCTCCAATACTTTGGCCACCTCATGAGAAGAGAAGACTCCCTGGAAAAGACCCTGATGTTGGGAGAGATGGAGGGCACAAGGAGAAGGGGACGACAGAGGTCAAGATGGTTGGACAGTGTTCTCGAAGCTACCAACATGAGTCTGACCAAACTGCGGGAGGCAGTGGAAGACAGGAGGGCCTGGCGTGCTCTGGTCCATGGGGTCACGAAGAGTCGGACACGACTAAACAACTAAACAACAGCAACAATATGTGATAAGATAAAATAACAAAAAATTAAGAGGAAATGTTACTGACCCTATGCCTTATAATAATTCTTTTCAAGGGTTGTGAATGAAATGACACAAATTTGCATGTTGTGTGTGTTACGTTTCCTTTTAATTCAGCTGTTTCCTTCCTTGCTTCCTTCTCGTATGTTTTTGACGTGCGTGTCCTTTCTTCAACAAACAGAAATTCAAAAAGGAAAGGAAATGAAGGAATTGTCAACACTCCCTGGAGCCAGGCAAGAAAGGCCGGGCCCAGGGGCAGAGCCGACATCCTTAACAAAGTGCAGCTGCCAGTATTCTCTGGGGAAGTCAAATGGTACAAGAGTGCCTCAAATATATGTTGTGGGTGTGACCTGGGCAAAGCTATATAATTCAGCCTCTATAGTTTTTCTTCACCCAGTGCCTCAACTAAAATTAATCTCTGGCTGTGCTAATGTAAAAATTGACATGCTTCTCTTTATTGCTGTTCTGTATCACAACGGAACTTCTAAGGCCTGAGAGAAATCCAGAGGACTGCTAGATTTTGAATTTTGAATAATGAAGAATCAACTGCTGTGCATTTTTTTTCATCCCATCATCCGTATATCCAATCTGACAGCTGCATAGCACCTAGGAGAACCAAATCTATTAAGTTTCTTCTACCCCAGTGTGATGCTGTAACTTTTGGGGGCCCTGAGTGTCCCCAGGTATCCTCCCTTTGTGGCATGCCACTAAGATCTTCAGAATCGCCTTGCCTCCCACTACCCCACCAAGCCTTATGAGGAATGGTTGAGGGAGTAGGGAATTGTTGGGGGAGGGTAGAACCCTCATAACCTCTACATTCAGTGGAGGGTTAGGATTTGAGCAAACTCATAAATGCATGAATTTAGCAACAGCCAGGAAATAGTATCAGCTAGGTTCCTCAAGGCCAGAGGTAGGCAACCTAAGGCCCGTGGGCCGGATGCGACCCAATCGCCTTCTCAATCCAGCCCACGGATGGTCTGGGAATCAGCGTGTTTTTACATGAGTAGAATGTGTCCTTTTATTTAAAATGCATCTCTGGGTTGTTTGTGGGGCATAGGAATTTGTTCATTTTAATTTTTCAAAATATAGTCCGGCCCACCGCATGGTCTGAGGGACAGTGGGCCGGCTCACGGCTGAAAAAGGTTGCTGACCCCTGATCAAGGTGGTGATAATGGCCAGGTTTGTTTGATAATAGATAGCCATCATCACACCATCAGACTCTCTGCCCCATTAAGATTACCTTGGGGTAGGATTATTCTTGGCCTGAGGTAAGGTAAAGGTAAAGGGACCCCTGACCATTAGGTCCAGTCATGACCGACTCTGGGGTTGCGGCGCTCATCTCGCTTTATTGGCCGAGAGCCGGTGTACAGCTTCCAGGTCATGTGGCCAGCATGACTAAGCCACTTCTGGCGAACCAGAGCAGCACACGGAAACGCCGTTTACCTTCCTGCCAGAGCGGTACCTATTTATCTACTTGCACTTTGACGTTCTTTTGAACTGCTAGGTTGGCAGGAGCAGGGACCGAGGAACGGGAGCTCACCCCGTCGCGGGGATTCGAACCGCCGACCTTCTGATCGGCAAGCCCTAGGCTCTATGGTTTAACCCACAGCGCCACCCGCGTCCCGGCAAGATTACCTTGGGGTAGGATTATTGTTGGCCTGAAGTAAGCAACAGGGGAAAAAGAAATGCCATTTGCAATCCGCTTGAGAGACAGAGGTTGCCAGGATGATTGGGGGAAGCTGGAAATGGAAGGGGAGGCATTGTTTTCTGCAATTGTTGCTGGGAAGGAGAAGGAAGGGGACAGACAGAACTGCATGGTGGGGCTGGAGGGCGGCAACCATGCTGGCTGGCTGGAGCAGGCTGCTGCAGAGAGACAGGGGTATGGCGCTTAGGATGCCTCTGAATCCAATGCTATGCTGCTGGAAAAGACAATCCCCTCTGGAAATGTGAATGCTGTGAACTTCCTCTGTATCAAAGCATGTGTAAAATAAACCATATTTCTCTGTGCTTCCGTGTTACCTGTTTTTTCCGGAGAGACACAATTAGTACACTCAGTTTTTATGGAGAGAACCCAGATGTTGTTATTTGTAAAATGTTGCAATCCATTGCAATTTTCTGTGTTGTCCTCCCATTTCCCCTCCAGAATCAGTTTTTTGGGTTGTTGCTGCTGCTGTTTTCTGCCTCTGAATGAATTGCAATGCCATTAGAATTATAACTCAAGGTAGAGCAATAGATTAGTTAGAGGGGATGCAATGAAATCATATTCATTTCTTCTGTCTTTGTTCAGATGCTATATAGTACAACACTTCCTCTCAAATATATTTCAGACTCTTAATGTAACCATGTATTAAGTTGGGGGTTTTTTGTGTTTTTTTTAAAAAGCATTTTAAAAAGCAAAATCCAACTTGTGAAGTTTATGGTCACTCCTAACCTGCATATGGGGACACAGGTGACGCTGTGGGTTAAACCACAGAGCCTAGGGCTTACCAATCAGAAGATCGGCGGTTCGAATCCCTGCGACGGGGTGAGCTCCCATTGCTTGGTCCCTGCTCCTGCCCACCTAGCAGTTCGAAAGCACGTCAAAGTGCAAGTAGATAAATAGGTACCGCTCTGGTGGGAAGGTAAACGGCGTTTCCATGTGCTGTTCTGTTTCACCAGAAGCGGCTTAGTCATGCTGGCCACATGACCCGGAAGCTGTAGGCTGGCTCCCTCGGCCAGTAAAGCGAGATGAGCACCGCAACCCCAGAGTCGGTCACGACTGGACCTAATGGTCAGGGGTCCTTTTACCTTTACCTTTAACCTGCATATACATGTTGAAGCTCTGCTTCAAAAGCGGAAAAGGGAGAACACATACATTTGCTTCTTTATAATTGTGTGAAGCTCAATTCCAGGAACATGTTCTCTAACATAGGTATATGGGTAGTGGGAAAACGAAGGGTACTCTAGTAGCCATCGAGACAAATAGTCTAGTAAAAAGAGATGGTTACAATATTAGGAGTGCTTTACCAAAGCATTCCCATAGGATTCCATGTGTGGATGTAGTGGAAATTGCAAGAAGCAAAGTTTATTTTTTGTTTGAGGGATAGCAAAGGAAAAAAGGAATATGCTGAGATCTAGTAACATGGGATTTCTCTATTCAGGCAAACTGTAGTTGCACAACCCCTTTGCCTACAGGCAGAATTTGTCATTGGGTTCTCTTATGCAAGCTCTGACAGGGACTGAAATAAGCAGGAACATAGTCCAGGAACAATTTTTTGAATGACCCCTTTTTGTAAATTGAATAGAAACACCATATTAAACAGAATGCACATTGTTGCTCTTTTAAAATTTCTTTAGCATTTGTTGGGTACCATTCCTGGTTGATGTTTAGTCAGAATCTCATCTCTTCTAACTTTGAATCCCTTGGTTCAAGCTCTACTTTCATTTGCTTAAAGAGAGATTATACGATGTCATGCCAAGCAATTTTTATACTATACCACTAGTACATTTTCTTGTCACTTTCATTACTGCAGAAAGTCTAGGGGCCTTTTTTGGAAGTGGGTTTGTAGTACAAATCCAATTTTTATTATGCAGCCTAAATTTGCCAGTATGGCACTGAATTCTGCCCACAAACTTGTGGAAATTGTCACAGTTTAAAGTATTATTTGCATTTTCTTTGGTGTGTTTCCCACATTTTATAAATCCCCCAGCTTCCATCTCTTTCAAACATGGAGCATCTTGAACTGATTTCCTGTTTAGACGTAAAGCCCATCCAATTCCTAAAACAATAAGCAGATTAATAGCATATTGTTATCTTAAGAACATAAGGCATATCGTATTGGATCACCCCAATAGCCTAAATCTAGTCCAGCATCCTGTTATTCACAATGGCCAACCAGAAGCCTCCAAGGCCACAAACAGGGCATGAATCCTATGATTGCTATGCAGAAGTTGGCTTCAGTAACATATTATCTAGGACTCCATAGGTTATTGTAGCTATCATGACCAGCAGCTGTTGACACTATCGTCCTCCTTGATCTTGTCTAACACTCTTTTTCAAAGCCATATGCTGAAGGTCATCAACACATCTTGTGGTAACAAATTGTATAGTTTAAAATGTTGGTGGCAAGGGAAAAAATGTATAAAGGAGAATTCCTGGATACCAAGATCCAGGTTTGGGGTACTCTTTGGTGAGAGAACCCCAGCAGAGATATAAAAACAAAAAACATGCAGCGAAGTAAAGCATGGAAATATAGGCTGCTAGACCTTTTCCTTCCCCTTTTCCTTTAGCATAGAAAAATACCATATGTTTCATAAATTAAAAACGGTTTACTTACAAACTCTCCAAAGGTCAGTTTCAAGTATTTTTCCATATACCGGTAATAGTCAGAAAACACAGGGAGTAAAACATGACTTAGTTATACTGGTGACAGTTCCTAAATTGTTGGCATAGACAGGGTTTATCCTGAGTCACAATGCGGCAGAGGTCAATAGTCAACATGATTTTCTCATTGCGTCAGCTCCAGGAGAAATGCTCAGAGCAGAGACAAGTCTTGTACATTGCCTTCATAGACCTGACGAAGACCTTTGATCTTGTCAGCCGAAAAGGACTCTTCACACTGCTCAGCTAGATGCCCACTTCATAAGATGATCATGTCCTTTCACGAAAACATGCACGGCACCATCCAGTATTGACGGCTCACCCTCAGATGTCTTCCTTATAAAGAGTGGTATGAAGCAGGACTGTGCTTCTCACCCCAACTTGATGCTTTTGAATCAGCCCGGAGTGCTCACTGGAAGGACAGATCCTGAAGCTGAGGCTCCAATACTTTGGCCACCTCATGAGAAGAGAAGACTCCCTGGAAAAGACCCTGATGCTGGGAAAGATGGAGGGCACAAGGAGAAGGGGACGACAAAGGATGAGATGGCTGGACAGTGTTCTCGAAGCTACTAACATGAGTTTGGCCAAACTGCGAGAGGCAGTGAAGGATAGGCGTGCCTGGCGTGCTCTGGTCATAGAATCATAGAATCATAGAGTTGGAAGAGACCACAAGGGCCATCCAGTCCAACCCCCTGCCAAGCAGGAAACACCATCAAAGCATTCCTGACAGGTGGCTGTCAAGCCTCTGCTTAAAGACCTCCAAAGAAGGAGACTCCACCACACTCTTTGGCAGCAAATTCCACTGTCGAACAGCTCTTACTGTCAGGAAGTTCTTTCTAATGTTTAGGTGGAATCTTCTTTCTTGTAGTTTGAATCCATTGCTCCGTGTCCGCTTCTCTGGAGCAGCAGAAAACAACCTTTCTCCCTCCTCTATATGACATCCTTTTATATATTTGAACATGGCTATCATATCACCCCTTAACCTTCTCTTCTCCAGGCTAAACATACCCAGCTCCCTAAGCCGTTCCTCATAAGGCATCGTTTCCAAGCCTTTGACCATTTTGGTTGCCCTCTTCTGGACACGTTCCAGCTTGTCAGTATCCTTCTTGAACTGTGGTGCCCAGAACTGGACACAGTATTCCAGGTGAGGAATACAGTGGTACTATTACTTCCCTTGATCTAGATGCTATACTCCTATTGATGCAGCCCAGAATTGCATTGGCTTTTTTAGCTGCTGCATCACACTGTTGACTCATGTCAAGTTTATGGTCTACCAAGACTCCTAGAGTCTTGGTAGACCATAAACTTGACATGAGTCAACAGTGTGATGTTGACACAGTGTGATGTTGACACACTCCTAATCTTTGTGTGTTTTTATTATATAAGGATATTGTTGTAAACTTTTGATATTTTTTATGGTACAGCTGTATATAAATATTTTTTATAAATAAATATTGCAAACTTGTAAGGATAAAAGGATGGGAGGAAACATGTATACTACTCTGAATTATCGGGGGGAAATAAGGAATTAAATGTAAGAATGCATTTATTTCAGCTTTCAGCTTTTTTCTGTTTGCCATTCTGAGCTTCATTCTACAGAACTATAAGGGTGTTCTCAGGCTTCTCATTCTTTTTCTGAAATTAGGGATAATAACAACCTTGAAGTGGAAAGGGCAATATGGTGAATATTGCATTTGAAAGGCCATCCATTTATTTCCAGGAGGGCATCAGTAATTTCAGATCCCTAGATTTTTTCCATGCAGCCTCCGATTCTAAAAACCACAAATGGCTGTAACTAACAGCTGTTGCCCACATTAACAGAATGAAAGGGTAGAATCCTGAACTGTGCCTCTTCAGACTGCAGCAAGGGAGGGGGTCATGCATAGTGGGTTTTCAGTGCCCACTATGTTAAACAAAATCAACA
The DNA here is from genome assembly GCA_034642065.1 of Darevskia nairensis. NCBI lineage: Eukaryota > Metazoa > Chordata > Lepidosauria > Squamata > Lacertidae > Darevskia > Darevskia nairensis. Next base: position 376,228 of record JAWWNI010000135.1, on the reverse strand, counting down.
CATCCCTGAATCTAACAAACTGGTTCATCAGTGAGACAGCTTTAGCATAGCCTTCACTATAATGTGCTAATTTACTACATGCAAAGAAACTCATTCTAAACATTATTCAGAAATACCACAGTTGAGGCTAGTCCACTAGATGCACTGGGACATGACTCTGGTAAGCAGAATTGCAAGCAAACAATTAACTTTCCCCCAAAATATTTATTTTAATTCAAAGCCACACTCCCTCCTGTTCTCTGTAGACTTGTATCTTTCTGTTTGAGCTTAAAAACACTCCTACCCGGTAGAAATATTTATGTCAAACTTCCATTCTCTGACCAATCAGTTCTCTGCACCACTCAGCCAATCCCAACCCCAAAGTATGGCTGCATACACACAATACTGTTGCACACCACCCCAATCTCTGAGCAGTGTGAGTCTAGAGCAGGCATAGGCAACCTTGGCTCTCCGGATGTTTTGGAACTACAACTCCCATGATCCCTAGCTAACAGGGCCAGTGGTCAGGGATCATGGGAGTTGTAGCTCCAAAACATCTGGAGAGCCAAGGTTGCCTATGCCAGGTCTAGAGATTCCATGCTCTTTATCCAGGATTCGGTTTCCTTGGAATGTGGGAGAGAGCGGAGACTGTGGCGTCTTTATGATGTATGGTTTATTTACAGAGATATACAACCTGAGCCTGTGATGGAGTGATCCGTAGCATTAACACCGCAGAAGGTATTGCTTCTGCCATAGGCACAGTCTTGGATTTCAGCTGAAATCAAGCATGGCTCTGACTCCTAACTTCTACCTACTTCTTGCCCAGCTCTCACAACTCTACTGCCTTTGTATTTCTTTCTAACAACAGGTGAGGAAGGAGGCCCTCCCATTTTCCATCTGGCTCAGAGCACCTTCCCTTGTCAGACTAATGACCATACTTAGGCAGTAACTACAGGCATTCTCTCAGAAAGGAATTTGTCCAGCCAGTTCAACAATGGGATCTTCCCAATGGATTGCTGGATCCAGGTCTCCAGGAATTGTAAGAGATGCAGGCACCATACAGACCAACACTTGTTGTTGTTGTTCAGTCGTTCAGTCGTGTCCGACTCTTCGTGACCCCATGGACCAGAGCACACCAGGCACGCCTATCCTTCACTGCCTCTCGCCGTTTGGCCAAACTCATGTTAGTAGCTTCGAGAACACTGTCCAACCATCTCGTCCTCTGCCGTCCCCTTCTCCTTGTGCCCTCCATCTTTCCCAACATCAGGGTCTTTTCTAGGGAGTCTTCTCTTCTCATGAGGTGGCCAAAGTCTTGGAGCCTCAACTTCAGGATCTGTCCTTCCAGTGAGCACTCAGGGCTGATTTCTTTAAGAATGGATAGGTTTGATCTTCTTGCAGTCCATGGGACTCTCAAGAGTCTCCTCCAGCACCATAATTCAAAAGCATCAATTCTTCGGCGATCAGCCTTCTTTATAGTTCAGCTCTCTTTATGGTCCACACCCCCTCTCAAACTCACAACAATACATTTAAAGCATGTAAGTTCCTCCCAAGAATTCTGGAAATTAATTTGCTAAGGACACTGGGAACTGTGAGGATTAAACTAGTTCCCAAGACTTGCGGGGGGGGGGGGAGAGTCATATGCTTTAAATGTGATGTATGATATGCAGTCTATATTGCTGTCTATATTGCTGTGGCCAAAGGTCCCTCCCATCCATCTCCAGGCAGGAAAACGGTGAAAAAATGCATTTTACTAGAACTGCAGACTCCTAGCACGTTTGCAGGTTCCCTTCCCTTCCCCCTGATGAGAATGCAGCAAGCCAGGATACAGGAATTAGCACACAGTCACAGATGGACATCAATTTTTTATCTGCCCTCAATTGTCCGACATTCAGCTTTCCTTGGATGTCCACGAGTTCCAGTGCCATGAGAGAGGGAGAAAAAACCTTTCTCTACCCACTCTCTCCAGTCAATGCCTAATTTTATAAACCTCCATCCTGTTGCCTCTTGCGCACTTTCCTCTAAAAGTCCCAAACGGTGCAGCATTTCTTCATAGGGCTCCATCACCTTCATAGGGCTCCATCACCTTGATCCATAGCTGTCAACTTTCGGATTTGAAAATAAGGGGTGCCGCGAGAGCGGTGCAATGGCACCAAGTAGCCTCGCCACCCTGCGCTCCAGAGGCTGCGCGCGAACGGGTGAGCGAAAGAGCGAGCGCATAGACGGCAGGCAGGCTGTCTGTCTGGTTGGGCGTGAGGGTCTGGCTGCACAAGGCATGCAAGCTCCGCCCCCAGTCGGTCTCCGACTCCTTATTGGCAGCCGAGCAACACAGCTGAGGAGCCTCCCTGGCCGGCAGGGAGGGAGAGGAGCTGCTTCCTTTGAAATCCAGGGAATTGAAGGGATATCAACAATCCGGGATAGCAGCGGGAAACGGCATTGGAATAAGGGAGTTTCCCGCCAAAAAAGGGAGGGTTGATAGCTATGCCTTGATCATGTGAGGCACCCTTTTCTGCAGCTTTTCCAATTCTACAAAATCCTTTTTGGGGTGAGGCTGCCAGTACATAGTATTCCAAATGCGGTCGCACCATAGATTTGTATAATGGCATTATGATATTGTCTTTGTCCATGGAGTTTTCTTGGCAGGGATACTGGAGTGGCTTGCCAGTTCCTTCTCCAGGTGGATTACGTTTGGTCCAAACTCTCCACTACAACCTGACTCAAAGGCTCCAGTACTTTGGCCACCTCATGAGAAGAGAAGACTCCCTAGAAAAGACCCTGATGTTGGGAAAGGTTGAGGGCACAAGGAGAAGGGGACGGCAGAGGATGAGATGGTTGGACAGTGTTCTCGAAGCTACTAACATGAGTTTGGCCAAACTGCGAGAGGCAGTGAAGGATAGGCGTGTCTGGCGTGCTCTGGTCCATGGGGTCACGAAGAGTCGGACACGACTGAACGACTGAACAACAACAACAACATTATGATATTGGCAGTTTTATTGTCCATTCCCTTCCTAATGATCCCCTGCATGGAATATTCCTTTCTCATGGCCACCGCACACTGCGGGTTGACATCGTCATCAAGCTATCTATTGTGATCGCAAGGTCTCACATATGTGAAATTAACAGCTTTTGCCCCAACACTTTTTTTTTTACATTGAATTGTATTTGTCATTCTAACACCCATTCCCTCTGTTTTGAGAGGCCCTTGTAGAGTTCTTCACAATCTTGTTTTAACAACTAGGAACAATTTAGCTTCGTCGGTGAACTTGCTGCTCGCTGCTCACTCCTAACTCGCGATTGTTTATGACAGGAGACAGGCGAGGAGGAAAGAGGTAAAAGAGAAACAACCCTGTCACAATGTGGTTTTGGACGCATCACTTGTGACCCCCCAAACTGGACACAGCCCATTTGCCAGACAAATTAGGACAATCCTAACTTTTGCACTCCTAGGTAAGGCAGGCATCAGAAACAGAAAGCTTGGACATCCAAGCCGCCCAGAGTGGCTGGGGGGACCCAGCCAGATGGGTGGGGTACAAATAAATTATTATTATTATTATTATTATTATTATCCACAAGGAGAGCAAGGGGATAATTGCATCCCTGGCTGAGACATAACCCCCCAATTCACAGTTTAAATTTTAAAAACAACAACAACAAAATCTAATGTTTGTAGAACCTGAGATATATGAGGCAAAACATACAGTCACATTTCTCACCCCTTTTTTTGTTGGAAAAACTAGCTTGCTCCCACCTTACAATGTTTTCAGCCAATGAATGAAGTCAAAACAATGACTGACATTTAGGAAAGCAGATCATCTGTATAAATCTTTTGCCTTAAGGAAAGCAGATCATCTAGCCAATTAGACAACTAGGTATAATTGTCTAGAGAAGGAACTTCCTGATTTGTTTTTTAGCGTTTTCTGCTGGTTTTCCCTGATGGAAGAAGTGATTGCTGGCACATAATTCAGGTATGCAGGATTTTTGTGTAACTGTTTGGAGAGTTGACTCAAAAACAAAAGGTAGCAGCTAAGACAGGAGTTCGTTATCTTTCCAGCTTAGGATTTATTTCATGCAAAGACATTTTTAAAATTACTCTGCTAATGCCAATGCAGATAAAATCCATCATTATGCTCATACTGCAGGGCTTGAACTGAGAGAGTATGGGTTCTATTAGCTGTGCAAAAGTAATCCAGCATCGTTAAACCCATTTTTCTGGGGGGAGGTGGGTTAGAGTGTGTGTGTGTGTGTGTGTGTGGTGAACATTAAGAAAAAATATCATGTCAGTGATCAGCATAAAAAACAATAAAAATGCAACCACAAAACAAAAAACACATCACAAATCAGCAGTTTAGAATAAATACATCAACATAGCTGGAAAATGCTCCAGGAAAATCCTGGGTGAGCAGGTGAGCTTTACACAGGGTCCTGAATACTGTAGGACTTTCCAGATGATCATTGGAAGCACATTCCAAAGGGCAGGTGCTGCCAGGGCCGTCTTAAGCATATCCGGCGCCGTAGTGCAAAGCTCCCTCTGGCACCCCCCCCCCCCCGTTTCCCAGAGTTTTTAAGGGAAGACGGCACTGCCGGCGGGGCTGGAGGAGGTGGGCAGCGGCTGGAGGGAGGCTCCTCCGGCGGGGAAGAGGCGGAGGCTGGACGGCCCAGCTGGCCGCTTCGTGCCGCAGTGGCCACGGCAGATGGAGGCTCCAGGCGTAGCGCTGCTTCGGCGCAGCATGGCGGAGGTGGGCGAGGGCGGAGAGCTGATGCCGGGAGGCGCCGCGTCCAGCCTCCACCTCTTCCCTGGCGCCCTTCAGAACTTGGCGCCCTGGCACCCCGCACCACTAGCCTCTATGGGTAAGCTTCCCCTGGGTGCTGCCACACTTAATTGACATAAGAAGAACCCCAGGAGCATAGGGACTGCTCAGGCTGTCTCTGCCAAGAATTCAAGTGTCCAGGCTGATCCAGAGGCTCTAAAAGGTGTTTCTCTTATATTTTTCACTTCCAGCCCCCACATGCCTCCCAAATCATTTTTACCCATCTCCTATCATTTCTCATTCCTTTCTCCTTGTTCACCTCATTCAGTCTTCCCAAATTGCTAGTTTCTTTCACCCTTCCTCCCCGGTCCTTTTACATTCACTTTTTTCTCCTATTTCAGCTCCTTTCGCTTACTCCCTTTCTTTCTGTTCCCTGTTTGTTTGCTTCAATAATAATAATAATTCACATTTTCCTCACTTTCTAATTTCCCTCAACATGTCCTCTGGTTCTTTCCCCTCCCTCTCCACCCAAACCTCCATCTCCTGATCCCCTCTACTCCACATGCCTGGAGTTGCTGGTGCCTACACTTGTCCATTTGCAGGTGGTGCCTAGGGCTTGCTGATCTGAAGGTCGGTGGTTCGAATCACTGCGACGGGGTGAGCTCCCGTTGCTCGGTCCCAGCTCCTGCCAACCTAGCAGTTCAAAAGCACGTCAAAGTGCAAGTAGATAAATAGGTACCACTCCAGCGGGAAGGTAAACGGCGTTTCCATGCGCTGCTCTGGTTCGCCAGAAGCTGCTTTGTCATGCTGGCCACATGACCTGGAAGCTGTACCCTGGCTCTTGGCCAATAATGCGAGATGAGTGCGCAACCCCAGAGTCAGTCACGACTGGACCTAATGATCAGGGGTCCCTTTACCTTTACCTTACACTTGTCCAACCAAAAGGATAATAATTTATAATAATTTATTATTTATACCTCGCCCATCTGGATGGGAGATGTGCAGGCTGGAAAGTGAAGAGGCCCTGGGCAGGTTGTGGCACTGAGACCCACCTGAAAGTGGCCCAATGGTGGGTCCTAGCAGACTGTTTGAGGAAAAACTTCTGTAGTTTCAATCCTGGTTATGTTTAGTTTAAAAATGGATCTTAGCTAGTAAGCTGGGAAAGAGCTACTGTCCTGGGGTAGCTAGTCTGAGCAGCTGGCAGCCGGCTGAGTTGACCTACAGCCTGACACTGTATAAGGAGAGTATATAGGAAGGAGATGGAATTTGTGAGCAGGGAGATGCAATCCTATCCCACTGTAAAGCAGTGGTATACATAGCTGTCAACCCTCCCTTTTTTGTGGGGAACTTCCTTATTCCAATGCCGTTTTCCACTGCTATCCCGGATTGTTGATATCCCTTAAATTTATAAGGAAGCAGCTCCTCTCCCTCCCTGCCAGCCAGGGAGGCTCCTCAGCTGCGTTGCTCGGCTGCCAATAAGGAGTCTGAGACCGACTGGGGGCGGAGAATAGAATAGAATAAACTTTATTTGCGTAGCCGATAGGCCATAGCACTGGGGGCGGAGCTCGCATGCCTTGTGCAGCCAGACCCTCATGCCCAACCAGACAGTCAGCCTGCCTGCCGTCTACGCGCTTGCTCTTTCGCTCACAGCCTCTGGAGCGCAGGGTGGCGAGGCTACTTGGTGCCATTGCACCGCCCTCGCGGCATCCCTTATTTTCAAATCCGAAAGTTTGGAAAAAATCCCTTATTTTCAAATCCGAAAGTTGACAGCTATGGTGATATAGCACATCTTTGTCGTGAGAAGCTCTCTATCATGCATCCCTGGCAAGCTCGACAAGGTGGCAGAGGTGGTGTTGTGGAGGAGGGAGCAGTCAACAGACTTTTATTTAAAAAAATTAAAGGATTATTCAGTAGCTAGAAATGCAAGAATCTGCATTTGGTGAGGTTTATTAGAAGCTTCACGATAGAGAGGTGCTCCCTTTGTGCTGCCATAGCAGCCATTCCAAAGCTCTTTGAGGTGGCTACACATTTGCACATCAAAAGGAGGAGCTGAAAACATTTTGCAGGGGAAAGCTACTGTCTCTGTACTGTGCTCCCTTCCCAAGTGATCATCCTTGCTCTTAGCGATATGGTCAGATGGCATCTGCCGGCACTTAGCTTGATGGGACCATATTGTTTGGTGGGTCACATGGGCTATCTCCATGCTGATGCCAGCGCTGTTGTCATCATTGTCCTCAAGAGGTGCAACACTGATCAGAGGGGCAAACCCCCATGACAATCCCAAAGAAAGACTCCTGGATACAGCTGTTGCCATAGCAACATGGTTCTCCACCAAGCTAACACATTTTTTCATTGACATCAGTGCTCCGCTGATATTTGAGAATCTGGTCTTTGTCCTTCAACACTGCCATAATCTGGCTACCTAGCAGGTATTTCTTGCTGGAGGTGTTTTGTTCAGTGACCAGAAAGACTATGACATCAAAGACGCTCAGCGCACTGCACCTTCTCACATCACAGTACTGCCATACTGTGCGACATAGCACTGCCATGACATGTTTTCTGCCGCGCACCTATAAAAGAGAGGCATTGTTTAAGCAAGCTCACGCAGAAGTCGCCTCACACAGCAAATGTGTTGGTTTTCATAGTGGGTGAAATCTTGATCAATGCTGCTTTGTGGGGGAATGGGGCGCAACTTTCTGTAGGGAGAGTGATTTGGCCCCCTGCCACTCCAGCTATAAGCTCTTTGCAGCACAGCTTCTGTGCCTTCCTTTCTCTATAAAATACCTAAGCATACACTTCAGGGTGTTACAAAATGAAAAACCATAATAATAAAAGCAAGAAGGGAACTCTCCAGGCACGTGGCTTGCTAGATGCATGTTTATGTGCCACCAGAACCAGAGGAGGGTCATTGCTTGCTTTTCTCTGCTTTTAAATACAGTCCCTACTTAAAACCAGCTTTTGTTCCAAGCTTTGCTAGGGAATGCAGGTTTAGGCAAGGTTCAGGTAAGATGGAAAATCTGACAGGTATAGTTCTGTGTGACATTGACAGAAATTGGCAGAGTGCTTGTTGTGGGGGAGGAAGGGAAAGGAGAATGTGAGCCGCTTTGAGACTCCTTCGGGTAGTGATAAAGCGGGATATCAAATCCAAACTCTTCATCATCATCATCATCATCATCAGTGTCCTCCTCCAGTGACTCCCGTGATACATTTCTGTGGGGCTGAGAGACTTCAAAGAAGTGTGACTAGCCCAAGGTCACCCAGTAGCTGCATGTGGAGGAGCGGAGACACGAACCCGGTTCCCCAGATTACGAGTCCACTGCTCTTAACCACTACACCACACTGGCTCTCTGGCCTGGCCAGGTCTGCTTGTTTTAATTTCCAGCATGGGTAGTCACGTTAGCTAGAAAAACAACAAATGTAGCATCTGAACCATATACTTAAAGAACTTCGTGGACCAGAGTTCATAAGAAATGTGTTGGTCTGTAAGGTGCCATAGGTCTCTGTGTTGTCTTTGTTTCAGTTATCTGTCTCCTTAATTAACCGGTCAGTTTCCCTTTGTATCCCGCCGGGCTGACTTGAAGGCTCAGGTGTTTGAGCACACTGCCAGAATCGGGAGCCACCTAGAACCCTACCTCACTTTCTACGGGATTCATTTTATCATTATTAACATCTCTGCCCACAGCTATGTTGGACTTCAGCAATTTGTTGGATGTTGTCATAGTAACAACAGCAGTTTCCTGTTGCAAGTTGGATTCTGCCTCAGCATGTATTTCTGCATTTCCCCAAAAAAGGCATGCTGTGGAATCTGTCTCCTATACAATCTTGCTTTCTCCTAGTCTCTGTTAGAGATACTCTGTCATATATTAATTATATGTGTACAGGTTAGATACATTGTGTGGGTATCAACTGACATCTGAAAGGCCTACGTTTATGTCATTAGCTTTATGTTATTAGCTTTCTTGCTTTCTTGCTTCCAGCATTTAGGTGTTGCCTTCATGCCTTGCTGGTGAACTTCCTGAATGGTCACTGTTGGAAGCAGAGTGAAGGTTTAGATGGAGACACCTTGGTCTAATCCAGAAGGGCTCCTTGGCAGTGATGAGCTGAGGTTGGGGGCTCCTGGCACACCTCCCACATAACCCATTGTAAATTCAGCGAGATGTGCTTGCCAAAAAGGGGCTCTGAAGGCATGCTAACCATGCAACACCTGTTGCTTTAAGAATCCCTTTAAAGGTAAAGGGACCCCTGACCGATCAGAAGGTCGGCAGTTCGAATCCCTGCGACGGGGTGAGCTCCCGTTGCTCGGTCCCTGCTCCTGCCAACCTAGCAGTTCAAAAGCATGTCAAAGTGCAAGTAGATAAATAGGTAGCGCTGCAGCGGGAAGGTAAACGGCGTTTCCGTGTGCTGCTCTGGTTCGCCAGAAGCGGCTTTGTCATGCTGGCCACATGACCTGGAAGCTGAACGCCGGTTCCCTCGGCCAATAAAGCGAGATGAGCGCCGCAACCCTAGAGTCAGTCACAATTGGACCTAATGGTCAGGGGTCCCTTTACCTTTACCTTTTTATAATGTGTTGAAATAGACTTTCCCCCCTGCTCTTTGCAGGACAGGAGGCTCAGATTATTTTGCAATTGCAGTAGGCAGGGCAATGCTGCTACGGATGGCTCCTTAGTGCACATCTGCGTGTTTGTGTTTAGACTGGTTTGCCTGTTCATGGCTTTGATCCCTAGGCAAATGCAGCCATCCCAAATGCAAAGTATTCAGCCTCTGAAGCCTCATTAGCATGGGCTCTTTTGGCAACCAATCGAAGTGCAGGAATGGTCAACTGAGGCTACCCATAGGATGATTATGTAAAATCACTGCCAGTCCAGCTCTTAAGTCAGTCAGAGTGCAGGTGGGGAAGTATGCAATTGGGAAATGAATATGCCATTATGGAGCCACAGCCACCCTCCCTGCATCCTGTAATTCCGTTTAACTAACAGGCTGTGGCTTTGTAAAGACATTTGATTATGGTGCTTAACCCTGCAGCCAGCAAAGTGAAACACCTACATGTTTAAATAACTTGAATAAACTCACAGTCAGTGGGGATTACTCACTCCAGTAAAGTTGCTGCCACTTTGTACAGTGCAAAGATGTACGAGGGGGGGGGAATCCTCTCTTGGTTCCAGCATTCCCTTTAATACCCACCCAGGAAGAGACGGAACCTCCAGTGCCCAGTAATCAGAGTGTCTGTTCTGCTTCCCTCCAGAGGCAAATTAGAGGGCTCTCTGTGCAACTCAGGGCATCTTCTCCCATGGATAGAACATTTCTGAGCAGCCGTTCTGTGTTTATCAGCAGGGGAAAGCTTTTGCCTTTTGAAAATGGCTCTTTCTTCTGCAGTTTAATCATCACAGCTTTTATTTCTTTTGTTTACTCAGCTAAGAATGAAAATACACGGTCGCCTCCTATGGTGCCATTAAAATGTAGATGGGAAGAAGAACTTGATATTTCTTTTAGTGACAAACAATGGGCAAAAGGGTCTCCGAGAAATTACACCCATTCTTTAAGTAGCAGCATTGGGAGGGATGCAGCATAAATAGCTCAACTGGAGAGTTTCACTTGTATAAGAATTAGATAATGGGGAAATAAATGATACTAACTGGAGCACTTGCTTTGCCTTCTCCAGGCAGAGGGCTGGAAAGCCTGGTGTCTTGAACAGCTAAGAGTGAGCTATTGGTTGGTTGGTTGGTTTGACTTGTTACCCACCCTTCACTGGGAGGTCCCAGGGCGAGTTACAACAAATGGAACATACAATTTTAAAACACATAAACCCATTCCAAAATGGAACAGAGCAATATAAATTCCAGAAAGGAGGCAGATCACACACATGAAACCCCCATATCTTAACTATCAAAGGCCAAGATGAGTCTCCAGCACATGATGAAAATTGCAGGATGAGAGAAGCAGATGAGAGAGAGAGAGAGAGAGAGAGAGAGAGAGAGAGAGAGAGCTCTTTGTGCACAAAGCTGTCAACCCTCCCTTTTTTTGCGGGAAACTCCCTTATTCCAATGCCGTTTCCCGCTGCTATCCCGGATTGTTGATATCCCTTAAATTTCCCGGATTTCAAAGGAAGCAGCTCCTCTCCCTCCCTGCCGGCCAGGGAGGCTCCTCAGCTGCGTTGCTTGGCTGCCAATAAGGAGTCTGAGACCGACTGGGGGAGGAGCTTGCATGCCTTGTGCAGCCAGACCCTCACGCCCAACCAGACAGCCAGACAGCCTGCCGTCTATGCGCTCGCTCTTTCGCTCACCCGTTCGCGCACAGCCTCTGGAGCGCAGGGTGGCGAGGCTACTTGCCGTTGCACTGCCCTCGCGGCATCCCTTATTTTCAAATCCGAAAGTTTGAAAAAATCCCTTCTTTTCAAATCCGAAAGTTGACAGCTATGCTTTGTGCGGCTGCCATTCCCTGCACTTCTGAGGGTAGCAGAACTTCCAAGAAGGATCCCTTCTGTGGATCTTCACACCCGATTATGTCAGTGTTGGGGACCAGGGGCACCAAGGGTGGGGGGCATGAGGCCAAGGCCCTCCTAAATTTCCATATCAAAGCGCCAGGGCCCCCCAAACTTCTTTGCACACCCCGGAGCATCCACATGCACATCATCACGCCCCACAGTGTGACATCGGCATGCCATGGGGTGCACCGACGTCATGCACGCATGCTGAGCACATGGCGTGCTGAGCACATGGAGCGCTGATGTCATGTGGCTCCGGGACCCCTCAATCATGGGGGCAAGGGGGTGCAAATGATGGGGACGGTCTTTCAGATATTTGGGACTTCAGGTAATTTAGGGCTTTAAATGCTAATGTCAGCACCTTGAATTGAGCCCAGAAGGGAAGTGGCACTTCCCTCCCTCCTGGAACAGTCTCCCGCCAACAAGTGTGCAAGTTCATAGAGTCTCAGTAGCAAGAGGCACTTCATCCATCTATGTCTTCTTAGACCATACCACTAGGCTGCAAGTAAGGGGTGTGCATTCAAATACTTTTTCATCAGAAGAGTCCTGCTGGATCAGACAAACAGTCCATCTAGTTCAGCATCATATTTCCAATATCAGCCAGAGAAATGTCCCTGGAAACTCACAAGTGAGGCACTGAAAGCAATGTTCCTCCCCTGCCAGCTGTTCACAATTTGCATTCAGAGGTAAGTGCCTTTGAACATGGAGGTTCCATTTAGCTGTCATGGCTTCTAGCCACACCTGCCCTCCATGAATTTGCGCATTTCCCTTTGGAAGCCATCTAAGCCTGTGGTCATCACATTTTGTGGCAGCAAATCTCGTGTGTGTGTGTGTGTGTGTGTGTGTGTGTGTGTGTGTGTGTGTATCCTCGCCTCTGGAAAAGTAGCTTTTCAGAAAGAAGGCTTAAGCCTAGCCTTCTCCCCAACTTGCTATTTTGTTCACATATGGATTGTTTTGCAGGGGTAACGTTTTCAAATAAACAGCCCCACACCTGCAGTCAAAGTAATAAAACTCAGGGAGAGCTTTACTACTTGATTCTGCTGATTGTATAACGTGGCTCTAGGGTCAAACTACCCATAATGCTAAATGAATCCTATAATTGGGCTTCTCTGTTTCTCTGTCTCTCTCTCTTAAGTCCGCGTGGCTGTGAGGGCAGGGGCGACCTGGAACAAGACTGGGGAGGGAGAGTTTAACCTTTCTCCATTGCACCATTTCTCTGCTGAAAATCCACCCTGAAGCCACTCAGAGAAGATTTCAGCGGAAAAATCAGGCACGGTTTACAGTCTACTATCCCCTGTAGCTGCTGTGAGTTTAAAAAGAGAGAGAAAGAAAGAAACAAAGAATTCTGTTTCTGGGATCCAAAATCATGTTTAGGGTGCAATCTTAAATGTACAATAGGGGGAAAGTAGTGGAGCTTATTCCTGAATAAACAAGGCAATAGACTGGGTGAGTTAATCCAGTGGAAATGCATTTTGTTCAATTTGATATTCCACCATAATCTACCATCCCAAACAAGTTCTCCTTCTTGTCCCAGTAAAGGTAAAGGGACCCCTGACCATTAGGTCCAGTCGTGACCGACTCTGGGGTTGCGGCGCTCATCTCGCATTATTGGCCGAGGGAGCCGGCGTACAGCTTCCGGGTCATGTGGCCAGCATGACTAAGCCGCTTCTGGCAAACCAGAGCAGCGCACGGAAACACCGTTTACCTTCCCGCCGGAGCAGTACCTATTTATCTGCTTGCATTTTGATGTGCTTTCGAACTGCTAGGTTGGCAGGAGCAGGGACCAAACAACGGGAGCTCACCCCATCGCAGGGATTCGAACCACCGACCTTCTGATCAGCAAGCCCTAGGCTCTGTGGTTTAACCCACAGCGCCACCCGCGTCCATTTTGTCCCAGTGCCATTGTCTAAAACTTAATAGACAGCTCTCAAAATCACAAAGGGATTCCCCTTTCTTGCTCTTCCAGCATACAGATTACTACTGCTAGTAGTAGTAGTAGTAGTACTTGTTGAATAGTGGGAAAGATGGACGAAGACACAGCTCTTAAAACAACCAGCTCTTTATTTTAGCTCTGAGTCCTGGACTGGAAACAGCAGCTCAGTTGCCTGGCTTATATAGAACTCAATAACTTGCAACAGTAACAACTCCTCTGGCTACCCAATCAGTGAACGTCACTTTCAATCCTTCATTTGCATGTAGGGACCTGAGTGAGAACTGCAGCCACTGTGGGTAGAGTGAGAACTCAATACATAACACCCCTTCCCACCAGGATGAGATGTTAGGCCCCAAATTCATAAAGGTTACAACTAGGCCCCGTAAGCATATGGTTTCACAAGTTTCAACAGCATACATTTTTTAACTATATACAAGTACAATATACTGGTTCATTTGGCAACATAATCCTTAAGATAGGCTGGATGACTACGAGTCCGAGTAGACCGACGAGGTACTACTGGAGAGGCATCCGGAGTACCTGAGCCTTGGCAACCGTCCGCCACAGGTGACGCAGTTGGATTGGTTGAGTCTGAGGCTTCCGCGTCGGCTGCTGTAGCGGCGGCTTCAGACTGCGGTTGTACCGGAGTCTCCAGCGAGGGTGCCGGGGAACATTGTCTATGCCCTGGATGTTCTTCCTCAGTAGTACTTGGTGGCTGGCCAGCCTCTGCCGGGGCCGGCGGAGGCACTGTTCCAGTGTCCAAGTTCCCAGCCCGGCGGCGCAGCTGGTCAATGTTCCGGCGCCATAACCGGCCGCAGTCCAAAGCTACCTGATACGATTTCGGCCCTGTAACCCCAACCACCACAGCCGGCATCCAGGGAATCTCTCCAGCATAGTTCTTTGCAAACACCTTGTCCCCTGGAACAAAAGACCGTGGCGGGTTACCACAGCCTGGGGGATCTTCCACAGCAAAGTCTGGGTGCAGCCGGTCAAGAGGAGATCGCAGGCGGCGGCCCATCAAAAGTTCAGCCGGACTCCGCCCTGTTGCTGTACACGGGGTGATGTGTTGGACAAACAGGTACTCGGCTACTCGTTCATGCCAGTTCCCATTGTCCATACGTGCCAGTGCCTCCTTAGCCGAGCGAACCATTCTCTCCGCCTGTCCATTGCTGGATGGATGGAAAGGTGCCGTCAGAGCATGGCGGATGCCTCGGCCAAGGAGATAGTGCTCAAATGTGCCAGACGAGAATTGGGCCCCGTTGTCTGATACCAGCACGTCAGGCAATCCATGGGTGGCGAAGAGCCTCTGCAGCACGCGTATAATGGCTTCTGAGGTGGTTGAGGACATCAGAACCACTTCCAGCCATTTGGAGTACGCGTCCACTATCACCATGAAGATGTGGCCATGGAAAGGCCCTGCTAGATCAATATGCACCCTCGACCAGGGTGCCTTGGGGGTCTCCCAGGAGTTTCCACGGTGCACCGGTGGATCTGGCCTCGATTGTTGACAGGCCTGGCATGATTCAACCCAGGATTCGATAGCTTTGTCCATGCCCGGCCACCAGACAAAACTGCGTGCCAACGCCTTCATGCGCACAATTCCTCGGTGGCCAATGTGGAGTGCCTGAAGGACGCGCTGACGAAGCTTGGGCGGGATGATGACTCGGTCTCCCCACAGGAGACAGCCGCGGTGAGCTGAGAGCTCGTGCTGCCGTTGGGTGAAAGGCTGAAACTCTGGATCAGTTGGCCCTTTTGGCCACCCCCTCCACACCCAGTTGAGAACACGGGCAATGGTGCGATACTTGGAGGAATGGAGGGCGATGTCAGATGCCGACAGCGGAGATTCAGGTAGTTCCTCAATCAGGAGTACCTCTGACGAGGGTGCTGGATCTTCGACCAGTGTCGGCAATGGGCAGCGGCTAAGGGCGTCGGCATGCCCTAAAGCCTTGCCAGGTCGGTGCTGGAGCCGGTAGTTGTAAGCCGCGAGAAAGACTGTCCAGCGCATCATTCGAGGCGACAACACCTGTGGAGTTGGGCGGTCACCAGCCAGGATGCCCAAAAGAGGCTTGTGATCCGTGACAAGGTCAAAGTCTCTGCCATAAAGGTATTCGTGGAAGCGTTTGATGCCTGCCACAAGTGCCAGCGCCTCCTTGTCAAGCTGGCTATAGTTCCTCTCTGCTGGCGACAGGGTTCGTGAGAAGTAAGCAATAGGGGCCTCCTGGCCATCAGGGAAGCTATGGCTGAGAACAGCCCCAACACCGAATGGCGATGCGTCGCATGCCAGGATGAGAGGACGCTCCTCATTGTACTGGACGAGGACGGAGTCCGATGTTAATAAGGTCTTCACAGCAGCAAATGCAGCGGCCTCCTGGCGGCCCCACCTCCACGATGCCTTTTTGTCTAGAAGCCGATGGAGAGGCTCAGCGACGGTTGCCTTATGCGGCAAGAACATGTTGTAAAAGTTCAATATGCCTAGGAAAGCCTGAAGGTCTGTCTTGTTCCTTGGTTTGGGAGCCTGCTGGATGGCCTTGACCTTCGTTGTCGTGGGATGGATGCCGGAGCCATCAACCAGGTACCCCAGGAACTCGACCTGTGGTACAGCAATTTGGCATTTTTCTCTTTTTACCTTGAGGCCTGCTTCCTGGAACCTGGTCAGGACAGCTCTAAGACGATCAAAAAGCTGTTGCATTGTCTCCGCCGAGATGAGCACGTCATCAAAATAGGGGACGACGCCAGGCAGACCCTGTAGAAGCCGCTCCATCAAGCTCTGGAAAATCCCTGGCGCTATGCTGACCCCAAACTGCAACCGTCGACAACGGAAAGCCCCACGGTGTGTGACAATCGTTTGTGCCTCAGCCGTGGCGTCGTCTACTGGCAGCTGCTGGTATGCCTGAGCAAGGTCAAGTTTTGCAAAGATTTTGCCCTCTCCCAGCGAGTGTAGCAAGTGGTGAACGACAGGGACAGGGTACGCATGCTGTTGAAGTGCCTTGTTTATCGTGCATTTATAGTCCGCACAGATACGTACTGACCCGTCAGGCTTGATGGGCGTTACGATGGGAGTTTCCCACTTAGCCTGGTCTACGGGCTCCAGGACCCCTTGTGCGATCAGCTTGTCCAATTGTTCGTCGACTTTAGGCTTGAGAGCAAATGGTACACGTCGTGGCTTGATCCGGATGGGCGCAACTTGTGGGTCAAGGTTAAATGATATGGGCGACCCCACATACTGTCCCAAGGTTCCGTCGAACACGTCTGAAAACTCAGTGAGGAGAGCGTCTACTTCTGGCTGTGACACGCTATGGATGCCAGTGACTTCCAAACCCAAGGACGCAAACCAGTCCAGTCCAAGCAGGCTGGGACGATTTCCATCGACTACCACTAGTTTCAGAGGTCCTGAAAAATCCTTGTAGGCCACACTGAACATGCCCACACCTACAACTGGAATGCTATTTCCCTGATAGTCTCTCAGGTGCAGGTGGTGGGAGTCAAGGCGTCTCTTGGATATCTTGGGAACCAGTCTCTTGATGGTACTCCAAGAGACGATGGACATGGCAGAGCCCGTGTCAACTTCCATGTCACAAGGTTTGCCCTCAACAGTCACAGTGATGTGGATTTTCCGGTGCATAGAGTCATCAGCTCGACCAATTGTCTGCTCAGCTGAGCAGTGGCAGTGGGTGACGGCATGGCAATTCTCTGTTACCGACCTTGATGCCTTCTTTTTTCCAGGTGATGGGGGCGTGATTGCCGGTGTGGATGAGCGGCAGACCCTTGCAAGGTGTCCCTTACGGAAACAATGCCGACAGATGACGTCCCTGAAACGGCATTTGGATCGAGGGTGGTTACCGCCACAACCTGCACAGTCCGATTGGTCCATTGTTCGCTGTTTGAACTTCCTATGCTCCTGCTTAACACGGTGGACGTCGTCATCTTCAGCCGAGGAGCTCTCTGATTCGCTGATTTCCCCATGGTGGACTGGGGTTGGCCTCCTTGGAAACGCCGGACTGTTGGCCTTGCGAATCTCAACCGTTGAGTGCTTTGCCAGCTCCGCGGCCTGGGCATCTTCGATGGCCTGCTTGAGGGTGAGGTTGGGCTTGGCAAGGAGTTGGCGCTGCAGCTTTTCATCCCACACACCACACACAATTCTATCAAGCAGGGCGTCTTCCAGGTCTCTGAACTCACAGTGGTAAGCTGCCTTCCTGAGAGCAGACAGGTATTCGCTGATCGTCTCCCCCTCGGCTTGATTCCGGTGATGGAATGCGTGGCGGGCAACAATCCTTGATACCTTGGGCGCATAGTGAACCTTGAGTCTCTCCTTCAGCGTGTCCCAAGGTGTGGTCTGCACAGCGAGTGGTGCAATGAGTGCCCGAGCTGTTTCAAAAACTTCTGAACCGCAGACAGTGAGGAAAATGGCTCTCTTCCGATCATCTGTTAGGTTGATGAAAGCATTTGCCTCAATGTAGCATTCAAAACGGGCCATATATGAGTGCCAGGACTCAATTGCTGGAGAATACGGAGGTAGAGGCAGTAGCGAAGCCATGGTTCCCTGATGCCGACTGGATGGCGAAGGAATGGAGGCTAGCCTCAGCAGTGTTCAGCTCAGTGTTCAGCTCAGTGATTCAGCTCTAGCTGTGGCTTGCTGCATCCAATCCCATCCTCGTCGCCAGTGTTAAATAGTGGGAAAGATGGACGAAGACACAGCTCTTAAAACAACCAGCTCTTTATTTTAGCTCTGAGTCCTGGACTAGAAACAGCAGCTCAGTTGCCTGGCTTATATAGAACTCAATAACTTGCAACAGTAACAACTCCTCTGGCTACCCAATCAGTGAACGTCACTTTCAATCCTTCATTTGCATGTAGGGACCTGAGTGAGAACTGCAGCCACTGTGGGTAGAGTGAGAACTCAATACATAACAGTACTACTACTATTATTACTACTACTACTATATTTATTTATATCCTGCCTTTTCCCCTGACAGGGCCTCAGGGTGGCTTACAGATAAAATAAGAACAGCTAAAAACATTGCTAGAATTAAAACTATTCATAGACAACATCCATTAAAAACATACAGATAATCACAACAAAGGCAGCATGGCACCCGCCCCCTCATTTAAAGCAGCCAGTTCCCAAAAGCCTGTTGGAATAAGAAAGTCTTCACCTGCCAGCGGAAGGACAGCAAGGACTGAGGGAGGCAGTCTGGCTTATCCAGGGAGAGAATCGCAAAGTTGCCTGGGAGCAGTCACTGAGAAGGCCCTCTCCCATGTCTCTGCAAAGCATTCCTGTGAGGGCCCGGATGCTGAGAGAATCCGAGAACAGCGGGACCAGAAGTTTCTCGAAGACTGGACTAAATTTACAGACTACTTAAAAGAAAGTACTGAATTGAATACGTTAGTAGGACTACAAGAGGTTTTGTAGAACAAGGAAGAAATGCTGTTGTTAAATATGAACTTATAGGTAATGGGTAACATGTGATATAATAAAACAATGGAAGAAATAAGAAATATAAGATTAAGGTACTGTTGTTAGAAGGTCTGAAGGAAGGTCTGAAGGAAGTCAAGGCTATAACAAGCCAAAAAGGTATAAGAGATGTAAAATTTTGTGATTGTTATTATTGTAAAAATTATTGTTAAACTTAATAAAAAATGATTATGAAAAAAAAAGAGAGAGAAGGACTTCCCCCCAAGATCTCAGAGCCTGTGCAGGTTCATATGAGGAAATACAGTCTTTCAGCTAACTTGGACCTAAGCCATGTTGGGCTTTATAAGTTATCAGCAGCACTTTGAGTTGTGCCCAGAAACAGCCCGTGGAGCTGTTGTAGCAAGGGCGTTTTATGAATGAGACAATCAAAGTGAGTTTAGTCCAGCCTTTTCTGTTGGGCGACTTTCTGAGAGTCTCGCATTCTGACACGAATACGGCGATCTGCCAAACTATATCACATGATCACACCATAGTCGTCCTACAGGTTCATCTGGTTCACAATCACAAATGATCTCTGTGTACCTTTGAAGTGCATCCTTTCCCTCAAACGATTCTGCTCTCCTCCTCCACCTGCTTGCTTTCATAAACATGAGTGGAGGTGGACAAAGAGATTAGCAGAACGATGGATCACACACACACACACCCCTACACCCCTGTTGCAGAATTGGTATATGCAGACTCCCCGGTTTGTGAGCTACTCACAGAGGCAAACATTACAGCAGTGAATCATTAGTATTAAACTCTCTTCTTAACAAAGGGAACTAAATGATTATCAATGTTGGGTTGAAAAGAAACAAATCCTTAGGGTGCTCCCACAGCTACGTAAATTTAAATTCCTGTGGTCAATACAGCTTCCCATTTGGAGTTAATGCTGACCTGCAGCTTGTGAATGCATAGTGAAGAATCGTATGCACAGGGTCTTGCTTTGGAGGCATTGATCTGTGAGTGCCTATCGATGAATCACATTGGTCACCATAGTCTCCAACCGCTCCAAAAATGCTGGAACCGTAATGAAAACCCATAAGGCTTCTCACTTTGTCACACAGAGCCCCGAATTCCCATCCTTGTTGAGTACGCTAACTGGAAATGGCTTCATGTTGGGGGAAGCAGGGGGAAAGAGAGAGTTGCCAACTGAGCTTGCCTTCTCCTCCCAGCTAAAACACAAAATATTATGTAAAGAAGCTTACTAATTTTACATTGTTCACTGTGGAACTACCCCATAGATGATGGTTTCATTTTATGTTTGATGTTGTTTCAGTTTAAACCTTTTGCCACATTATATGCAGGGGTGTACGAAGGGGTGGGGGGGGCCAGTCCGCCCTGGGTGCCACCCAGGGGAGGCGACAAGTTGGCCCACTGCCTCCCCCCAGCTGCAGAGCAGCCGAGGGCGCATGTGCAGTCCATACGGGCTGCCGGAGAGGGTTCATCCGCCACTGATTATATGTTCTGCTTTAACTGTTTTGTGATTATTGTGTACTGTACTATGTTTTTGTAGGGTTTTTTTATAAAATTAAGCTGCTTTCTGTGCAAAATAATTAATACCCACATTTAAAATAAATACCTGGTTAGGATTACTTATAACTGAGCAAGTAGCATTGCTTGCTGTAGCCAACGCTCCTTCTGCACTAAGACTAAATGCCTTTGAGGCATCCGTGCCTCACTGGGCTCATCTCAGAAGCAGACCCCACCCTTCCTTCTGGAGGTGGCATCAAATGCTTCATCCATCTCCTGTTCCTGCTTCAAGATCATATCAGCTCTTGAGCCAGTGTGGTGTAGCGGTTAAGAGCGGTGGACTCATAATCTGGTGAACCGGGTTCGCTTCTCCGTTCCTCCACATGCAGCTGCTGGGTGACCTTGGGCTAGTCACACTTCCCTGAAGTCTCTCAGCCTCACTCACCTCACAGAGTGTTTGTTGTGGGGGAGGAAGGGAAAGGAGAATGTGAGCCGCTTTGAGACTCCTTCGGGTAGTGATAAAGCGGGATATCAAATCCAAACTCTTCTTCTTCTTCTTCAGCTGTTGCCTCTTTACTGCTTATGTTAGGCTCCTTAATGGTAGGCTCCTTCGGGAGGAAGGGTGGGACAGAGATTTAAGAACAGGAACCATTGCTTGTTCGCATTCATCTGGTCTGGAATGTTCTCCTTCAGAACCCGTCCCTGCTTTTTGCAATCTCCACCCCCCAATTAAAGAATCTAAAAAAAAAACCTAGCAGTGCTTTGGAGTCGTCTGGTTTCAGTTGGGCCTCCTCAGACTTATTTCCGAAGATTCTTCATTATGTGAGGCTCAGTGTTTTTCTCCTGATGTTTCCCCTGCTGCGTTCCTTGTGCTTCATCTATCCCTCCCAATCCTGCTGAGGTGTTTTTTCCCCATAGCAAACTCAAGACTGAACTGCCATGGCTGGATCACCTTAATTCTGACTCAAAGGGATTCAAATACAGTGGTACCCAGGGTTACGCCCCCCCAGTGTTGCAGATGTTTGAGTTGAGAGCACCCGCAACCCGGAAGCATTTCCGGAGTGCGCTCGAACCGCATGCAATCCCCGGATGCGCAGAAGCGTTCTGCGCATTTCGCGCATGCACAGAAGCACTCAAATCGCGCTTCTTAATAATAATAATAATAATTTTTTATTTGTACCCCGCCCATCTGGCCGGGTCTCCCCAGCCACTCTGGGCGGCTTCCAACAAATATTAAAATACATCAAAATCACAAGTTAAAAACTTCCCTAAACAGGATGTTCTTCCGGGGTTTGGGGGGGGTTGGGTTTTTTTTGGTGCGTTCATGATACGCACGCACACTGTTACGTACCGCGACCCGGAACGGATCACGTACGTAACACGGGGTACCACTGTACAGTGGAACCTTGGTTGTCGAACGTAATCTGTTCCGGAAGACCGTTCAACTTCCAAAATATTTGACAACCGAGGCGCAATGGGCAGTCGGCAATTTCAATGGAGAAAATTGATAAACACGCCTCGGAAGCCATTCGACTTCCGAGGCGTGTTTGAAAATGGAAGCAATTGCTTCCGGGTTTTCGGCATTCGAAAACCGGAACGTTTGGCTTCTGTGATGCTCGAAAACCAAGGTTCCACTGTGCTACATATGAGACTGAGAAAGAAATGATATTGTGCTGGCCCCTCTATGTCAGGATGCAGTCAGCGCCTCCTGGCTGGTTTCCCAGGAAAGTATAAAGACAAGGAAAAATTTCTTACCATCCTTTTTTATTTCAATCTTTACAGAGAGAGGCTATAGAACCCAGCCTCTTGGATAATGGTATTGTCCTGAGTGAATCTCCACTACCACCCCGTCTCTCCCACTACCTCATTCATCATTCTCATCATGCCCTCTACGGGTGCTGCTACGTGCCCTCTGTCTTTGAGCTCTTTGCTCTCCTACTTTTAAGGCCCGACGGTTTCTGGGAGATGGAGGGTCTGGAATGCTTTCTAAAGACACTGTGTCAGCTGGGAGTTGTTCTGGCTCTCCCATGATATCCCAGCTTTCCTCCTCATCTGCCTCTGAGCTGCTACCACCCTCAAACTGCTGTTGTAAATCTATATGGTCTTCCTCTTCCTCCTTCCTGGAAGGGTCCGGATGGGGAGGCGGTCTCCACCATTCCTCCTCTGCCCAGTCCCTGACACTCTAAAGCTCAAAGGTGAAGTTTGGGTGCCTCCCATTCCTTGTGGACCCAGAGGAGTGTTGTTAACAAGAAGTGGTGTTCCAATACACAGTCACAAATGGGATGGCCTCGATCTGCTCTTGGAACCTGATCTCCAACCCCCAGACCACTCTGTGTGGAATTGCCAGTACTTCCCAGTGGAAACCCTCAGCCTTACATTTTGTTTTCTAATGGGATGAGGTTTTAAAAAAGATTTTGAAGGATTGTGCCAGTGATGACATTTACCCGTGCTCCTTTGTCCAACTTGCATTCCACTTGTTTTTAAAGGAACTGTGCATTCCTCTGGCCCCTGGTTTGTTATTGGCTCTTTGTGGCTCTTTGTGCCATTCCCCTCCAGGGCTGTACCTTCTGTGAAAATCTCCTCCTGCTGTATTTAGGACTAGCTGACCCGGCCACACCTTGCTGTGGCTGATTTGGTGAAATGCAAAAGTAAGATGCAGTATGACAGAGAAAGCGTATGTTTACTTACACCTTATTTCATTGAAGTTCAGTCTATGTGTTCTCCATTTGCCCCTCCCATTTTTCTCTTCGTTTCTACAACTGTTTATTACTACTATTTTAGTCTATGAGGTTTGTGCTGTGCTGTTTAATGTCCACTGGAGGGCGCTATTTTTTTGCACAAAACCACATTTTTACCTGGGAAAGATGTGGTATTTGTGCAATGTAAGTACATATGATCACTCCCATATGGGCATGGAACGTTGTGTCCAAATTTGAACAGAATCGATCAAGGGGTTACGGAGAAAGGCGAATGTTAACAAACATCCAACTTGAACAATTATATATAATCCTAGCGCTTCCACCTCCACAAACTATCAATTGAAATGGTCACAGCCCTCCACGTGCATTCTAGCCTCTGTTGTAGCAGTAGCTTGTGCAGGCTTGATTGCCCTTTCTAATACCAGATCAGTTTTCCATAAGTCTTTTTCTTGTTTTTTTGCTGTCTCTAACTCCCAACACTATCTGAGCTCAAAGCAATGGCTCTGTAAGGGTCCCAAAGTTGCATGCCTGACTCATCAGTTTAATGTCAGTAAGGAATTGTTTTACTGATTCTCCTCCTTGCATAATAGAGTCATAGTTCTTGGGCATACAATACCTCTTAATTTCTTTAGAATGCCTGAAAAACTGTCCTCATACTGTCAACCCTCCCTTTTTTGTGGGAAACTCCCTTATTCCAATGCCGTTTCCCGCTGCTATCCCGGATTGTTGATATCCCTTAAATTTCCTGGATTTCAAAGGAAGCAACTCCTCTCCCTCCCTGCCGGCCAGGGAGGCTCCTCAGCTGCGTTGCTCGGCTGCCAATAAGGAGTCTGAGACCGACTGGGGGCGGAGCTTGCATGCCTTGTGCAGCCAGACCCTCATGCCCAACCAGACAGACAGCCTGCCTGCTGTCTACACGCTCGCTCTTTCGCTCACCCGTTCGCGCGCAGCCTCTGGAGCGCAGGGTGGCGAGGCTACTTGGTGCCATTGCACTGCCCTCGCGGCATCCCTTATTTTCAAATCCGAAAGTTTGAAAAAATCCCTTATTATCAAATCCGAAAGTTGACAGCTATGACTGTCCTGCTCCTCTGGCTTATTTGCATGACATGGAAAACTTCAGCTGCCTCCTGCCCTGCTATATGCAAATATGTGGTTGGTTTTTGAGGGTCCTTTTCATTCATTCCTCTAGGTTGCAGATGGCAAAGCCTTCTTTAAACCTTTTCCAAGATTCTGTTGCATTGTCCCTCTCAACTCTCTTGGGGCCTTGATACGTCATTTTATTTCAGTTTTCTGTCTCTTACTTTCCATGCTGACCCCACTCCTAGTACCATGTAATGTTACCTCTGTTTAATGATGAGCAGGTCAGAGAAATTGAACAAGAAATAGTTTTATTAAATGACTGTGTACAACAGGACTTATTTAGCTTATTTACATTGGCTCCCAGTACGTTTCCGAGCACAATTCAAAGTGTTGGTGTTGACCTTTAAAGCCCTAAATGGCCTTGGCCCAGTATACCTGAAGGAGCGTCTCCACCCCCATCGTTCTGCCCAGACACTGAGGTCCAGTGCCGAGGGCCTTCTGGCGGTTCCCTCCCTGCGAGAAGCAAAGCTACAGGGAACCAGGCAGAGTGTCTTCTCGGCAGTGGCGCCCGCCCTGTGGAACGCCCTCCCTTCAGATGTCAAAGAGATAAACAATCACTTGACATTCAGAAGACATCTGAAGGCAGCCCTGTTTAAAGAAGCTTTTAATATGTGATATTTTAATGTATTTTTTATTTTTGTTGGAAGCCGCCCAGAGTGGCTGGGGAGACCCAGCCAGATGGGTGGGGTACAAATAATAGATTATTATTATTATTATTATTATTATTATTATTATTATTATCTGCTCTGGCGTCTAGCCTTGCCTCCTATGTGGGCCTGACTTCCTAAGCTACATAAACTAGACTTACATTCCTTAAGCCACATTAGTGTCAGCTCGCCTCTGAATACAAAACATCACTGGCAACAGATCAAGGTGTGCTACACCTGTGCTTTCCATATTTATTTCCTGCTGTGTGTGTGTACATATATATGATATACACATGGAAAGTGAACAGATTTTCTAAACTTGAGGGCTCCCCATCATCTCTTTCAACCAGGTAGATGTAACCTAAGGCTAAAACACATGATCAGCAGGTTCGTGTTCTATATTTGTTGCTGCACTATATATCTGTTTGGGATGCAGGTAGGGTGTGAAATGTTTAAATGTTTTTTCATGGAAAATGCTTCCTTGCCCTTACTGATGGGTTTCCTCCTCCAAGTCTGATTCTTAATGAGCCTGATTAAAATTAATTCATTTGACAAGAGTTCAATGGGCGCTTGGATTTTAAATTGCTTTAAACTAGGACCATTAATAATCAAGACCATGTCATGCCCTCACCCAATTATGTCACCGCTGTCATGTTAGGGCCTAGAGGGCTTCTCCCACCATCCAGCCATAGCCCCATTTCCATTTCCAAGGCATTTTTGGTAGCAGCAATGTAGAGGCCTTGCAGCAGGGCCTCTATTAGGTCTTAGATGCTGCCTTGAGCAGGCACAGGAGCCCCCAGGAGCACCAGGAATAATGGGTGCTGTGGATGGTAGGAGCAGAAATAAGAATCTGTTTGAGGCTGCCCTGCAAGTGTTCCTTGCCAATAGTGGCTAAATCTGGGACTGGGTAAGGGAAGGGGCAGTTGTGGTTGAAGGTCAGTTCATGAGGGTCAGTTTCATTCTAGAGAACTCTGACCCCAATTTGGAATGGGGTCATGGTGGTCAAACCCAGTGAATTCATTGTTTTGGTCCTCACAAAACCTCAAAAAACTTGTGCATATGCATGCACAAAACTAACACATTGTGGAGAAAGATTCTAGGCCAGTCTTCACCGTGGTATGCTAGTTTTGCATGCCCATGTGTTTTAGAGGAGCTTTTACATATGATCATTGCTGTCAACTTTCGGATTTGAAAATAAGGGATGCCGCGAGGGCGGTGCAATGGCACCAAGTAGCCTCGCCACCCTGCGCTCGAACGGGTGAGCGAAAGAGCGAGCACGTAGATGGCAGGCAGGCTGTCTGTCTGGTTGGGCGTGAGGGTCTGGCTGCACAAGGCATGCAAGCTCCGCCCCCAGTTGGTCTCAGACTCCTTATTGGCAGCCGAGCAACGCAGCTGAGGAGCCTCCCTGGCCGGCAGGGAGGGAGAGGAGCTGCTTCCTTTGAAATCTGGGAAATTTAAGGGATATCAACAATCCGGGATAGCAGCGGGAAACGGCATTGGAATAAGGGAGTTTCCCGCAAAAAAAAGGGAGGGTTGACAGCTATGCATATGATATCTCTACAGCCTGAAGTCCATAGCAAATTGATCACATGAACTGTCTGACCTTGGGTGACCTTTCTTGTAAAGTCAACAACAAATGTCAGATGTATTGAGCTTATTCATGCACTGAAGAGAGCCTATAGTCGACTAATACATTCTACACCAAAGTTTTGGTGTTAGCTAAAGAAAATGATAATGTAAAGCAAATACAGACACATACAATCCACCCTTGCTTTTAAACACTCTTTATTCTATTTCTAAACACACCTAAGGGCCTCCGAGTCTCTTTGCAGCCTTGGTATTACACCAAAAGGAGAGGTGTCGGCCTCTGAGGAAAACCATTCAGAGCTTTATAAAATTAAAACCAACATCTTAAATCACACCAGGAAACTAATTAGGAAGCAATGCAGGTCCCACAGCGTTGCTAAGCTGTAGGAAAAGGAAAATGAACTGTGTTTTGCTTTATTGACATCACAGAAGCAGCAAAGAAGATAAGAATAGTTTTACATATGAAACTGCCTTACTCTGTCATCTAGTCTACTCTGAATGGAAGCATCTCTCCAGGGTTTCAGGCAGAGACCTTTTTTAGCCCGGCTGCTTGAGATTCTTTTAACTGGAACGCTGAGGATTGAACCTGGGACTTCCTGCATGTATTTTGGTGGAAAATCCAAGTGGTGTCCCCTTGTGAGAATGAATGTGGTGCATGAGCGTATAATTGTGCTGCTGGCTGTTAGAAGTCTTTTGTGGGTATCACAGTAAAACTTCGTTTCACATACAAAAAATTCTCTGTGGGTTTACCATGAAATAGATAATGAATTCTCAAACATGGCATAGATTTAGAAGACCCAGGTAACCACTGACCGGTCAGCTTGACGTTGGTACCAGGAAAGCTCCTAAAAATAGATGATTAAACAGTCAGTCTTTGAGCACTTAGAAAACAATGCTGTGATTACTAAGACCCAGCATGGGTTTCTCAAAAACAAGTCATGCCAGACGAATATCATTTCTTTTTTTGATAGAGTTACAAGCTTAGTGGATCAAGGGAATGCTGCGGATGTAGTATATCTGGATTTCAGTAAGGCTTTTGACAAAGTCCCCCATTATGTTCTTGCAGAGAAGCTGGTAAAATGTGGACTGGATGAGGTAACTCTTAGGTGGATTTGTGGCTGGTTGACTGACGGAACCCAAAGAGTGCTCACTAGTGGTTCCTCATCATCCTGGAAAAGAAGTGATAAGTGGGATCATGCAGGGTTCTGTCCTGGACCTATTGCTGTTCAACATCTTTATGAACAACTTAGATAAAGGAATTGATGGGATGCTCATCCAATTTGCAGATGACACCAAACTACTGGGATATGTAACTAATGCCTCAGAAGGTAGAATCAGGATTAACAAACTGGAGAACTGGCCCAAAACTAACAAAATAAATTTCAATAGGGAGAAATGAAAAGTTCTGCACTTAGGCAGGAATAACCAGCTGCACATATATAAGACTGAGGAGACCTGGCTTGCCAGTAGTACATGTGAAAAGGATCCAGGGGCCTTAATAGACCACAAGCTTGACATGAATCAACAGTGTGATGCAACAGAAGGGGCGGGGGAAGCTAGGGCTATTCTAGGGTGCATCAACAGAAGTCTTATGTCCAGATCAAGGGAAGTAATAGTACCACTCTATTCTGCCTTGGTCAGACCACACCTGGAGTACTGTGTCCTGTTTTGGGCACCACAATTTAAGAAGGAGGTTGACCATCTGGAACGTGTGCAGAGGAGGGTCTGGAAACCAAGCCTTATGAGGAATGGTTGAGGGAGTTGGGTATGTTTAGCCTGGGAAAGAGGAAAGTGAGAGGAGATATGATAGCTAACTTCAAATATCTTAAGGGCTGTCACATGGAAGATGGAGCAAGCTCATTTTTTGACTGCTCCAGAAGCTAGGACCTGAACCAATGGATTCAAGTTAAAAGAAAGGAGATTCTAACTAAGCATCAGGAAGAACTTTCTGGTGGTAAGAAACATTCAACAATGGAACGGTCTCCCTTGAAAGTTGATGGACTCTCCTTCCTTGGGGGTTTTTAAGCAGAGGTAGGATAGTCATCTGTCATGAATGCTTTAATTGAGATTCCTGCATTGCAGGGGGTGGACTAAATGACCCTCAGAGTACCTTCCAGCTTTACAAGGCTTGATGTGAACTTACGCCCAGAGTCAAGTTGATGTGTCTAGCTGGAATCGTCCTGGGTTGAGGAATTGCTTCTGGGCATCTCTCCTACTCAGACTCTGCTTTAACTTTGGCCAGTGATTCTAGCATCTCTTTCCTCTGCATCCAATCACAGATGCTGTGATGTGGGGTTTTCTTTGCTGCTTCGAGCTAGCCCCATCTCTCTACACACCACAGCTCTGATCACACCCATTCTCTTCTTCCTGCAGACCATGAGTAAATACATTTTCTCAGAAGTCACCCTGTGTTCTGCAGGGCTTACTCCCAGGAAAGAATATAGACTTGTGCCTTATTCTTGTGCCCACCACTCTTTTAGCATGTTTTCAAGATTTGCTGGGTGATGAAGGCAGAAACAACTTCGTAGAAATACATTGGGAAGAACTTCCTTAACCTGCTTTGTCACTACTGTCCCCATCCAAACATTTCTGACAACCGAGTGGCTTGGGACTGCCTTAAAAGACACAAACACTCACTCACACACACACACACACACACACACACACACACACACACACACACACACACACTCTGCTTGTCCTGATTAGTACAATAGAAACAGAAGTATGCTTGTTCAGGATGTGACTTCTCACTGATATCTGGGTGCTATTCCAGTCATTCCATCTGCACACCATTCCAGCTAGTCAGACAGAATGATAATCCCCTCTCTTAACCCCCATGCATTGCACTGGGGGTTCTCCTGACCCCTGAGACAATCTGGGGAGGAAGGGGGTTACATAGGGGGAGGAGAGGGGAGAAACTCCCATTTCACAAGTGGAAGTCCCTGCACAGGGCTTCCGCTGGTAGGGCTGCTTAGCTGAATCCCACCCTCTGTTTCTGCTGGGTCAACAGAATAAAGGAGCACCTGCTCTACTCAGTCAAGGTTTATTCTTTCCTTTAGGGTGCAGGTAGGAAACCTGTGAGGGACGCGGGTGGCGCTGTGGGTTAAACCACAGAGCCTAGGGCTTGCCGATCAGAAGGTTGGCGGTTCGAATCCCCGCGACAGGGTGAGTTCCCGTTGCTCTGTCCCAGCTCCTGCCAACCTAGCACGAAGTGCAAGTAGATAAATAGGTATCGCTCCAGCGGGAAGGTAAACGCCGTTTCCGTGTGCTGCTCTGGTTCACCAGAAGTGGCTTTGTAATGCTGGCCACATGACCCAGAAGCTGTACGCCGGCTCTCAGCTAATAAAGCGAGATGAGCGCCACAACCCCAGAGTCGGACACGACTGGACCTAATGTTCAGGGGTCCCTTTACCTTTTTAGGAAACCTGTGACACCCCCCCCAGGTACTGTTGGACTATAATTCCCAGCACCCTCTGACCCCTGAGCATGCTGGGAATCCAACAACATCTTACCCCTGGTAGGGAGCCTATCCTATGAGACTCAGTAGCCTCTGTTTTGGAGGCTTCCATGAAGCTATATTTGATTTTGAGCCCTTTGAAGATAGGAGTGGTTTTGTTTCTACTGCGTGGTGTCGATCAGGCTCTGTGGATCTGTGATTGCAGATATTTTAAAAAATAAGAGGCCTCCTTTTCATCTGCCTGAGCTGGGGGGCAACAGAGTTCAGGCAAGGAGGGTAGGGAGAGAGCATTCTGGGATTGGAGCTAGAGGCCTTCAGATGTCAGTTAGCATCCACACTTTGGATGAGATGGGAAAACATATGCCCATGAGGAGCTCATGACTGTTTCTTCATAGCAGGATAACCTACCAGCAAAAGTGAATATCATGTGTAGATCTATTTGGGTTTTATATTAAGTAGGATAGACTGGCTGTGGTGCTCTGGGCATGGGTACCATTTTCAGATTTCAGCAAAGGCAAACATCTCAGTTCATTGATTTGATTCCTTTCAAGTTAAAATTGAAAGGTTGTCTCTCTGAGGAGACTTTGCGAGCATTTAAGTTAAAAGTCACCACAGAAAATTTATGAACATCCACCATTCATTTAGCAAGCAGAGAGTCCCCCCCCCCCCGCTGACTGTGTTTTCTAGCCACTCCTTATTTGACATCAGGGTGTTTTAAAAAATAATAATGTGTAGCTTAATATGAAACCAAAGTGATCAGGGAGCCTGTGTTAGCATGTTAGAAATGGGGCAGGAGTTGGATATCATAGCTGCATAGCTGTCAACCCTCCCTTTTTTGTGGGAAACTCCCTTATTCCAATGCCATTTCCCGCTGCTATCCCGGATTGTTGATATCTCTTAAATTTCCCGGATTTCAAAGGAAGCAGCTCCTCTCCCTCCCTGCCGGCCAGGGAGGCTCCTCAGCTGCGTTGCTCGGCTGCCAATAAGGAGTCTGAGACCAACTGGGGGCGGAGCTTGCATGCCTTGTGCAGCCAGACCCTCACGCCCAGACAGACAGACAGCCTGCCTGCCGTCTACGCACTCGCTCTTTCGCTCACCCGTTCGCGCGCATCCTCTGAAGCGCAGGGTGGCGAGGCTACTTGGTGCCATTGCACCGCCCTCGCGGCATCCCTTATTTTCAAATCCGAAAGTTTGGAAAAATCCCTTATTTTCAAATCCGAAAGTTGACAACTATGTAGCTGTGTGAGAATTTGAACAGAGCTCCTACTTAAAAACAACTAAAAAGAAAACAATTAAAAGCAAGTATGATTCTATGGCTTGGGACAATAGAAATCAAGCTTTAAAAATGTGTGTGTGTGTAAAAACTAGAGCACAAACAGAACAAATCCCCTTTTAAGCTAACCCAGAATTCTTTTTCTCAAGTATTATCGTTTCCCACTACTGCTGCTACAACAACTGCCCTTTTTTACTTCTGGCTAAAAGGACAAATATTGGCTTCACCCAATATAGAATGTGATATTCTGTGTTGAGTTCTGCTTCCTAGAAGTCTCTGCTTGCTTTCATTTTTCTTTTTTAAGTCGTTGTCTAGCCTTTAGGGAGGAAAGGATATACTGGAAAGAACATGGGCAAAAATCTTGCACTTTGAAATCAAGTGGAGCAGAAGAGTAAGCTCTTGGCTGCCCTAAAAAGCTCTTCAGAGCACCACTTAGCGCTGCACTTTTGTCTTTGGGGCAGGATCTTGCACTCTCATGTGTGCAAATAAAATGGCGTGCTCATTCAGATGCAGATAGCGCTCTGATTTGTAATAGGGCTGGGCACAGCTCGCCCACTCTGCCTCATGGCTCTGATCTGGAGGGGTCCCCAATCAGGTTGACCCACCCTGAGCCAACCCAGGGACCGCCCACCCCACCCTGGACCTGGTTCATCAGAAGGGCTAATTAATTAAATATACAGCTGGGGCAAGAAAAGGAGAAGTTGCATTTATTTATTTTATTTTTGCCTCGAAGCTTTCTCCGTGAAAACCTGCTCTTTAAAGCCGAAATGTAACCATTGCCTTTAGGTTTCTCCACAGATTGCTGTTTGTTCCTATTCAGCGATAAAGAGCGGGTTTTTGCAAGGAAAGTTCTGGAGCAAAAAAACCTGAAGCTTTAAAGCATGGACTGTGCCTGGAAAGCACAGAGGAAGGTAAGTGTGGGCAAATCCCAAGGCTTTTTTGGTTCCGAAGCCACGGCTGGACCCAAATTGCAATGGGTCTACATAATCCATCCCATCCAATGAGTTTAACCCATGATTCCAGCCCTCTGGAATAAGTTACTGGCTGAAATTAGCCAGACAGGTGGCGCCATGATGTTTAGGCCCCCACTGAAGACGTTTTTATTTAAGAAAGTTTCCCCAGTCATTTTCATCATCATCATTCTTTTATTTGACCGTCAGTCAGAAGAATACATTTGTACAGAATTAAAAGCATCTGAAAGAACTTTGGAAAAAAAGGAAAAAAGGAAACATAATCCACAATAGAATGGAACTAAACAAATAGCCCCATATCGATACAATCAATTAAAATCTTGCGACGCTTAAAAGCTAAAAAAAGAAATTTAGCCACCAGGAAGGCTGTATTTCTAGTAATATTATTCAGTAAATATAAAACCTGTCTTTCTCTGGGTAGAAAGCTAGATTGATGTAAAAGTGGAGTTATAAGATTTTGCCTAAGTTCTACATAGAGAGGACAAGACAGAAGGATATGTTCGGTAGACTCAACCATGCCCATAGTACAATGACAGGTTCTCTGGGCGTATGGAACTCCCTTGTACCTTCTCCACAATACCGCGGAATCAAGGGCGTTTAGTCTAGCCGCTGTAAGAAGTCTGCGGTATTCCACATAGTGGATTTCCGCAAGATAGGGGGCTGGTGTCATTTGATATATCTGGTCCCCTAGGAACATCCCTGGTTTCACTTGAGCTATGTCCTCTTGTCTGGCAATATCGCTCAATCTCCGAGAGATTGCAGTTCTAGCTTGATTATACGTCATGGACTCCAGGTAGAGGTGTGACAATCCACAGGATTGCACCTCTTTTATGACCTCCCTTTCGCATGATGCCCCAGTCATTTTGTGTTTTATCATTTTAGAGCTTGCAATTTTTTTGTATTTTATCTCATTTTTACGTGGTATACCACTTTGAGGGCTTCAGCCTGTGAAGCAGTTTATAACTTTGTAAAATAAATAAATAGCAAACCTGGTGCCCACGGGATGTTTTGAACTCCCAGCTGTACTGGCAGGGACTGATCAAAGTTGCATTCTGAAACATCTGGAATGCACCGGGTTGGTGGATGAGGAATGTAGCTACAAACTTGTGGACTGCTGTTCTCAACCATGGGTACCCACTTTGGTGGGCTGGCCATGATCAAGGGCATGCAGCACTTTGGGATCTGTACCACCCATTTTTTGAGAATATAGATAATACTATATGCCCAATCCCTGTCTGCACTGAGCCAAAGTGGTTAAAACCCTGCATCACAATTCATGCATGCACTTGGTCCGGACATCCTAAAGGTTTGGGAGGTGTGTTCCAGCCACCCACTGACCCCTTTCACTCTCAGTGGCTGCAGGATTCGTGTCTAATACCTTGAAATGATGAGAAGAGAGGGAAGGACTTTGGCTGGCATTGGCGCAGCTTACAATTGGGACAACTGGACATGCCAGGGCCTCTTGTACAACCATATAAGCAAACTGTCAGGGAATCCATGTATTAGCTGTGAATTAATGTCCTGCAGAGACTGGAACCTGGATCATGCAGGGATTAAAGAGGCATTACCCTTTTGTTAAAGCTGATGTTTCGGGGATAATCTGGAAGCTTTAGCTAATACATTATTGCAGAAACTTCTTCAATCACAGTGGCAGACAGTAAGCAGATTTGGATATTACTGCATAACCGTGTGCGGAAACCGCTTCTGGCTGCGCTTCGTAGGCTGAGTTGGCATCATGATGGCGGGCTCAAACTCAACCCGAACCAGGGCTGGGGGAGAAGGAAGAGGGTGCTTTCAGTCAAGGAGTCACAATAGGTAGACTTCTGGTCGTGCTGTGAGAGCAAAGGGCAACTGGACACTTCCCCAGTGAGAGGGTGATCACTGGAATCACTGGGGGAGGCCGACAGAATGCGGCCAAGACTTCAGTCTTCCATCAGGACAGGATCTGGTCATCTGGGAAAGGAAATGAGCTTCTCTGTCACTAATGACAGCAGCTGTGTGTGGGAACCAGGTGCTGCCTTCTGATAATGAGGCATCAAAATCCAAGAAAGCTGGCCAGAGCCTTGGCTCCCCACCCCCTGCTACCCTGAGAGGACAGGGTGGCTCTTCTATATGGAGCTAGAATGTCTAGCCCAGTCCCAACTCTTCTGGCTAGGACAGGCTCTTCAAGTCCTCCCTAGTCCTACTACTGGGAGGATGCTGTTTTTAAAAAAGTGAAAGTCGTGTATTTTATAACAGACTGTAAATAGTCAGTGCTTTTTTCTGGGGGTATTCAAGGGTATACTGTACCAGCAACCCCCTCCCCAATGTTAAAAGAGAGCCACTGTGGTGTAGTGGTTAAGAGCGGTGGACTCGTAATCTGGGGAGCCGGGTTCGCGTCTCCGCTCCTCCACTTCTTCTTTGAAGTCTCTCAGCCCCACTCACCTCACAGAGTGTTTGTTGTGGGGGAGGAAGGGAAAGGAGATTGTTAGCCGCTTTGAGACTCCTTTGGGTAGTGATAAAGCGGGATATCAAATCCAAACTCTTCTTCTTCACTTACTGTTACAACTTCGTGGCGAGTTGTTGACTGCTTGGTGGTTGGTGGCTGCTTCATGGGCACCACCACATGACTCAGGTAAGGGAGTTTGGATTTGATATCCCGCTTGATCACTACCCGAAGGAGTCTCAAAGCGGCTCACATTCTCCTTTCCCTTCCTCCCCCACAACAAACACTCTGTGAGGTGAGTGGGGCTGAGAGACTTCAAAGAAGTGTGACTAGCCCAAGGTCACCCAGCAGCTGCATGTGGAGGAGCGGAGATGCGAACCCGGTTCCCCAGATTACGAGTCTACCGCTCTTAACCACTACACCACACTGGCTCTGGCAGGGGGTGTGGGGCACCTCACCCCAGGGAGGCTTTGGCAGGGTGTGTGGGGCACCTCAGGTGGCAAAATGGAACTTGTCGCCTCTGGTAGTGGGACAGGGCAGCCTAAATTGTGCTGACTTCCTGTGTTTTTGATTGCTGCGCCTGCCTTGCAACTACCCTGTGAGGCAAATTAGGCAGAAAGGTAGTGGCTGGTTCAATACTGCACCAAAAGCTTCATAGATCTGGAGTTAGGCCTCCCTCCTTTAAGACCAAGACACTCTCGGCGGTGGCTGGAATCGTTTTGAGATGCCAGAGCCTGCAAAGTCCGTTCCTGCGCCTAAGAAGGGGTCGAAGAAGGCCATCACCAAGACCCATAAGAAGGTCAAAAAGAAACGCAAGAAGAGCAGGAAGGAGAGCTACTCCATCTATGTCTACAAAGTGCTCAAGCAGGTACACCCGGACAAGGGCATCTCATCTAAGGCCATGAGCATCATGAACTCCTTCGTCAGCGACATCTTCGAGCACATCGCTGCTGAGTCTTCCCACCTGGCCCATTACAACAAGAGATCCACTATCACTTCCCGGGAGATTCAGACTTCTGTGCGCCTGATGCTGCCTGGGGAGTCGGCCAAGCACACCGTGTCTGAGGGCACCAAGGCCCAAATACACCAACTCCAAGTAAAACTGGAAAAGAACCACTCCACTTATTTTGTTTTTGTTTTATTTTAATGGGATAGCACCCAATTTCATTGTACTTGTAACAATGACAATAAAGAAATCTTATAAATCTTACTAACCACTGTGCCACACTAGGTCTCTTTGTCTGAAACTGTTGTTGATGGAGTTCAGTTGTCAAAGGTCCACTAATACAATGGTCTCAATTCATCCAATTGTTTGGGAGTTTCCATTTTTACTCCAGGTGCTGCTTAGGCTCTTGTGCGCAACCCTCTTTTCCCCGGCTCCTCCCTTGTTCCTCCTCCTGCTTCTGCCCTGGAGTAGCAGATCTCTCCGGTGCGCATGCGCCCGTCGGCTGTGTGTCTGATTTTGTGCCTTTGGCCTCTCTGTCCTAAACATCATTTGCTGCTTCACTCCCCTGCTGTTTTTGATCCCCCAGCGCTGTGTTGAATTAATCCTTATGGGCTGATCCATGCTTAATGCTGTACTTGCTCATGTTCAGACTTATCATAAAGCATGATTCTGCAATGACTTGTCCAATAGCTCCAGACAGTCTCTGAGATTGTGAGCTCGGTTGGTGGCGGCGGCAACAGCAACGCTCCGATTTCCTTGCTCTCCTTTCCAAGGATGCCAGTAGGCTCTAAGGGAATACATTTTCTCCAGCTACTGTTGCCACTACCCTCCCCCCCTCCAAGGGTATTTAGATTCAAGAAAAATAACAAAGAGTTTTGTGGCATCTTGAGGCCCAACAAGTGTTTGATGCCATAAGCTTTCATAGTACAAAGTGTTGTTTGAGTTACAGTTACAGTAATAGACACACTTCCCCCCCCCCCCCGAGGGTGGGATTGTAAATAGTGAGGTCAGGGGAAATGAAATCCACGGTGATAATTAAGCAAATAACAGTGACAAATCACAACACAATTGTTGATAACACAAACATCCTGGCATTGGTAACCCAATTAACACAGGTAAAGGTAAAGGGACCCCTGACAATTAAGTCTAGTCACAAATGACGCTGGGGTTGCGGTGCTCATCTCGCTTTACAGGCTGAGGGAGCCGGCGTTTGTCTGCTTCCGCAGACAGTTTTTCTGGGTCATGTGGCCAGCATGAAAAAGCCGCTTCTGGCAAAACCAGAGCAGTGCACGGAAACGCCGTTTACCTTTCCGCCAGAGAAAGGCACTGTGTGCTTTCAAACTGCTAGGTTGGCAGGAGCTGGGACCGAACAACGGGAGCTCACCCCATTATGGGGATTCGAACCGCCGACCTTTTGATTGGCAAGCCCAAGCGGCACAGTAGTTTAACCCACAGCACCATCCGCGTCCCTAATTAACACAGGTATTGTGCTAGAAATTGTTTGTCTCAGTATAGGACCTAATAATTTCATCCACAACGTCAAGTGTTCATTTGAATATGAAAGCACATCATCTGCAAGCAATGCCTTTCTGCATTCTACTTAAGACAAACAGGCTGGTCTCCATGCAAAATAATAAATAGACACAAATCAGAAACGACTATTTTCCAAAGCTAGCGAGCGAACATTTCAACCTCTGAGAACACTCTATAAATGACCTTAAAGTGGCCGTCCTGGAGCAAACGAACCTTAAACATGAAACCTCTGTATTACAACTCAACAAGATGTTCAGGGCAATTCCTTTTGGATTGACTTGAGACAAATAATTTTCCAAGATCCTTCGTATGTTAATTAGCTGACCAATGCCAGAATGTCTGTATTATCAAAAGCAGCTTTGTGAATTTGCCACTGATGTTTATGTAATTATCACTTTCTGTACTTTTCTGCGTTTCATTTCCCTCTGGTCTCACTGTTTACAACCCTGTGCATATATGCCTGTAACTCAGGATAACACTTCAATGCAGCGATGAGGTGGACTGCAGTCCTCAAAACCTTGTGCCATAATAAATCTGTTAGCCTCCGGAGGTTGTTAGAAGTAGGATGTTGAAAGCACAATAGCCAACAATTGCAGAGCAAGAAAACTTGGGTGGGTGCAAAAGGAGCTTTCTGATGATCTCATATTTTAAAGGGACATGTATAGGAAACAGAAGGAGTGTCAGGGGGGCTTAAAGCTCAGAATGAGCTTAGGCTTTCGAGATAGGTAAAAAAAATCACAATAAGGGATTTTCGACTTTGTTCAGAGCTAGAGGCAAAACAAGGAAGTGTAAGTCCGCTGTGTGGAAAAGATGAAGAAATGGCAGCTTAATGAAGCTGCTGGAGACATTTCTGCAGGGAGGAAATTCCACACTTAGGGGCTGCCTCAGGGAAGGCCTCTGCCAGGCAGGGGTGTAAGGGAGAGGCGACTGCCTCTTGGTCCACACCTGTTTAGAGCTTTGTAAGAACTTGGTCTGGTAACAGATAATCCCATAGCTGTCAACTTTCGGATTTGAAAATAAGGGATGCCGCGAGGGCGGTGCAATGGCACCAAGTAGCCTCGCCACCCTGCGCTCCAGAGGCTGCGCGCGAACTGGTGAGCGAAAGAGCAAGCGCATAGATGGCAGGCAGGCTGTCTGTCTGGTTGGGCGTGAGGGTCTGACTGCACAAGGCATGCAAGCTCCGCCCCCAGTCGGTCTCAGACTCCTTATTGGCAGCCGAGCAACGCAGCTGATTAGCCTCCCTGGCCGGCAGGGAGGGAGAGGAGCTGCTTCCTTTGAAATCCGGGAAATTTAAGGGATATCAACAATCCGGGATAGCAGCGGGAAACGGCATTGGAATAAGGGAGTTTCCCGCAAAAAAAGGGAGGGTTGACAGCTATGGATAATCCACTAGTGCAGCGGCTTCAACAAAGCTGTGATACATTGGTATTGGTTAGCTCCAAACAGCAAACACAACCTCTGGACAATCTGCAAGGGCGGCCATACTGTGTACTATGATCATTTTTGGTGGCGGAGTGTTTTGCATTTTTTGCCTCGGATATGTGGTTTATTTACACAAATGTTCAACTTGATCATACGATGGAGAGGCTTACAACACCCCAGAACATCTTGCCTCTCCCATCCGCACAGCCTTGGATTCCAGCTGAACTCAAGCGTGGCTCTGGGCCCCTCGCTTCTGCCTCCTTCTAGCTCAGTGCTCTGCCTTTATCTTTATACCAGCCAGGTGAGGAAGGCCATTTGCCCTCTGGCTCAGAGCAGCTTCCTTTGTCAGTCTAATGACCATACTTAGATGGTAACTATGGGCATTCCCGTGGGACGCGGGTGGCGCTGTGGGTTAGACCACAGAGCCTAGGGCTTGCCGATCAGAAGGTCGGTGGTTCAAAAACCCGTGACGGGGTGAGCGCCCGTTGCTTAATCCCAGCTCCTGCCCACCTAGCAGTTCGAAAGCACGTCAAAGTGCAAGTAGATAAATAGGTACTGCTCCAGCGGGAAGGTAAACGGAGTTACCATGCGCTGCTCTGGTTCGCCATGCTGCTCACATGACCCAGAAGCTGTACGCCGGCTCCCTTGGCCAATAATGCGAGATGAGCTCCGCAACCCCAGAGTCGGTCACGACTGTACCTAATGGTCAGGGGTCCCTTTACGTATGGGCATTCTCACCGTCCAACAATGGGATCCTCCTTGAGAGTTTAACCCTTGCTGGGTCCAGCTCTCCAGGGATGGTAAGAGATTCAGGCATCATAAAGACAGACCCCTCAAACTCACAACAGTATGCTTCATGAATCATCAAATAGCAGCATCAGAAGTATGAGCGGAACAGACCTGATCTTTTTGAGAAGTTCCTGTATCCCGCTGAGGATTGTCTCCAATTTAAATGGAAGTAAAAATAATCTTTACTGTTTTTATAAAACACCAAACACTCTAAAGCATTTGAGCCTGATTGGCTGAGGAAATGAATGCAGTAGGATGTTCCTCTTTAGACATCCTTTAAGAAATTTAATGCTCTGTCTCATTAAGTCCTCCTCACAAAATTAAATCCATTGGCATGGATGCGTTGCTGTCAATTGGACAGAAAGCTGGCTGAACATCTTGAATAAAAGATAATGAGAGGTGTCAGCATTTCAGAGAATGAGGCGGTATCTGTTTGTGAACTGTGGTGATCTTATTTAAACACCTTTCCCTAGTGATCTTCGAGATAGAGTAAATACCTAGACTAATGGGATTCAAAGATGCTAAACTGAAGAAGATCCCGTGCACAGAGCAATGAGAGAGTGATGGGGGAAGAAAGAGAAAGAGTTTGTTATACATTTTTCATGATCAATATGACTGCAGAGAGCAAATACTGTGTGCAGGAGTTTACTAAACAACAACAACAACAACAACAACAACAACAACCTGTTTCTTTGGCAAGACTGACCAATTTTCTGCACCTTAACTGAAAATTCAAATACTGCCCTCCCATCCAGCAAGGGGGGGGGGGGGACACACAAACTGACACACCACTTGACTAAACCAGAAACCATTTTTCACCACCTGCCTGTCTGCTTTGGCATTATGCAGGCAGAATATGGCAGGTACTGGAATCACGAGCAGTTTGTCACACAGATTCTTTGTAACGCGCTTTGGATTTTCAGTTGACACTCCTGAATCCTGCTACAATTTTGTAGATCTGTTGGTTATTAATTGTGGGAGGAATTCCCCGCTGTGCTATTAAGAACTACTGCTGCTGCTCCATTTTGGTTTCAACTCTATGGTGGTGGCCTTTTCTTTCTGCCTGGTTTTAAGGTCTATTTTAATCGACTGCAAGTCACTTTGAGAGTTGCAAACAGAAAAAGTGGCTCATAAATGTACAACAATAGAAATGCCAATAAGTAATTCCATTCTTCAAGTGGGCAATTGAGGCTGAGACTTGCTGAAACACATTGGCTTTCAGCATCATCTAAGCACAAAACTTATTACAAGGGCTGACATTTGCTCACTCGTCTGGGATCATGTGTGACTCATGTGTGTGACACAAGGAGTTTGACAGCAGGGGAAGATGGTGCCAAGAATGCCTTTGCTTGCCAGAGAATTGTCACATATTCACATATTTTAAGTTAGAACCAAGGCCATTATTCAGCTCGTGTCTTAGAACAGTTGGGGGATTCTCCCTCCTCATTCCTAGCATTCTGTTCCTGTCCATCTTGCTTCTATTGGCTAGTCTCTTTTTATA
Organism: Darevskia nairensis; assembly: GCA_034642065.1. NCBI lineage: Eukaryota > Metazoa > Chordata > Lepidosauria > Squamata > Lacertidae > Darevskia > Darevskia nairensis. Next base: position 335,772 of record JAWWNI010000135.1, on the reverse strand, counting down.
TACTAGAACCCACTTCCAAAGGTTCCACCATACTCTTTTATGACTATTGTTCCCACCACACACAATAATGTGAATGGATTAATTTTTAACTTTGAGAAACCCTGAGAATGCTGTTGCTTGCACCCCAATCTCTGAGTGGTACGAGACACCGGCCATTCCAGTTCTGTTTCCTTGGAATGAAGATCACTGGAGACTGTAATATCTTTAGGATTTGTGATTTGATTCACACATATATACAACATGAGCATAAGATGGAAAGGCTTACAGCATGAACTCTCCAACAGCTCTGGCTTCCCCGTTTGGTTTATAGGTAAAGGTAAAGGGACCCCTGACCATTAGGTCCAGTCGTGTCTGACTCTGGGGTTGCGGCGCTCATCTCGCTCTATTGGCCGAGAGCCGGCGTACAGCTTCCGGGTCATGTGGCCAGCATGACAAAGCCGCTTCTGGCGAACCAGAACAGCGCACGGAAATGCCGTTTACCTTCCCGCCTATTTATCTACTTGCACTTTGACGTGCTTTTGAACTGCTAGGTGGGCAGGAGCTGGGACCGAGAAACGGGAGCTCATCCCGTCGCAGGGATTTGAAATGCCAACCTTCTGATCAGCAAGCCCTAGGCCAGTGATGGCTAACCTTGACACCCCAGATGTTTTGGAACTACAACTCCCATCATCCCTAGCTAACAGGATCAGTGGTCAGGGATGATGGGAGTTGTAGTCCCAAAACATCTGGAGTGTCAAGGTTAGCCATCACTGCCCTAGGCTCTGTGGTTTAACCCACAGCCCATAATGACCCACAGTCATAATTTTGGATTCAGCACAGAGGGCAAAACAAGCCTCTGTGTATCTCTGCAGCTTCAACCCAAACTAAATGGAAGACCAGCTGTTGGTCTTTTGTTCTCCTAGATGGTCCAGCAGAGTGAAGGGGGAGCCCCCCCCCTGAAATAGCACCACCAACCAAACCAGTTGTTGCAATGGTGACACACCTGTCCTTTCCCAGCTCTTAAGGTATGTAAATGGAGTACATACAGGCCCATCCCAGGGCCATAAACTTAATAAAGAGACTGGTTTGACCAGTTCAGCAGTCCCTTCTACCACAAATTGTAGTCCTGCGGAGATAACATCACAGGCTTGATTGGCATCCACTGACGTCAACCAAAGCAACCCCTCTGCCGTATAACAATAGTTATGGGCTGAAGATAAATTGATTAACCCAATTACATTACATTACACTTTGCATAATTCACATCTTCTTAATGAGCATTGCAATTAGCATTATTTTAATATCCTGCTTTATTTACAAATTCAAAATAAACGAGTACCTCACAGGTTAAATGAAACTAAACTGGCAGGAAAGCTGGATATTATTTCATGGTTAACAACCCTAAACAGATTTCAAAAGAGCATGGCTTATATTAATAAACAAACCCCTGTACTTCTAGGGCCCCAAATCATTCCACAATGCCACCTTATGAATCTATGTGACCTTGCTGGCTGGGAAGCAGCTACGTGTTTTGTTACTGAGAAGTCTGGTAAACTGGATTCATCCATCGGTATAAGGCTACATTAGAACATGGCAAACCAGATGCCTAGAAATTTAAGAAGCGGACTCTACTGCATTGCTAACTTGCTTTTTTCAAACAAGAATACCTCCAAATATCATGCCAACGCAAGCCTTTCCAGTACAGTGGCCACCCCAGAAAGGTTGCCCACTTGAGCATCTCTGCACATAAGACCACTGAGGTGTCATTGATTTAGGGCTACCTAAGGCTGAAGCAAGAGGTGGCAAGAATACACAGAGGAATTATACCAGAAAGATATGGAGGTCTCGTACACCTCAGGTAGTGTGGTTGCTGACCTTGAGCCAGACATCCTGGAGAGTGAAGTCAAATGGGCCCTAGAAAGCCTTGCTAACAACAAGGCCAGTGGAAGTGATGATATTCCAGCTGAACTATTCAAAATTCTAAAAGATGATGCTGTTAAGGTGCTACACTCAATATGCCAGCAAGTTTGGAAAACTCAGCAGTGGCCAGAGGATTGGAGAAGATCAGTCTACATCCCAATCCCAAAGAAGGGCAGTGCCAAAGAATGCTCCAACTACCGCACAATTGCACTCATTTCACACGCTAGCAAGGTTTTGCTAAAAATTCTACAAGGCAGGCTTAAGCAGTATGTGGACCGAGAACTCCCAGAAGTGCAAGCTGGATTTCGAAGGGGCAGAGGAACCAGAGACCAAATTGCAAACATGCACTGGATTATGGAGAAAGCTAGAGAGTTCCAGAAAAACATTTACTTCTGCTTCATTGACTACGCAAAAGCTTTTGACTGTGTCGACCATAGCAAACTATGGCAAGTTCTTAAAGAAATGGGAGTGCCTGATCACCTCATCCGTCTCCTGAGAAATCTCTATGTGGGACAAGAAGCTACAGTTAGAACTGGATATGGAATAACTGATTGGTTCAAAATTGGGAAAGGAGTACGACAAGGCTGTATATTGTCTCCCTGCTTATTTAACTTATATGCAGAATTCATCATGCGAAAGGCGGGACTGGATGAATCCCAAACCGGAATTAAGATTGCCGGAAGAAATATCAAGAACCTCAGATATGCTGATGATACAACCTTGATGGCAGAAAGTGAGGAGGAATTAAAGAACCTTTTAATGAGGGTGAAAGAGGAGAGCGCAAAATATGGTCTGAAGCTCAACATCAAAAAAACTAAGATCATGGCCACTGGTCCCATTACCTCCTGGCAAATAGAAGGGGAAGAAATGGAGGCAGTGAGAGATTTCACTTTCTTGGGTTCCATGATCACTGCAGATGGTGACAGCACTCACGAAATTAGAAGACGCCTGCTTCTGGGGAGAAAAGCAATGACAAACCTAGACAGCATCTTAAAAAGCAAAGACATCACCTTGCCAACAAAGGTCCGTATAGTTAAAGCTATGGTTTTCCCAGTAGTAATATACGGAAGTGAGAGCTGGACCATAAAGAAGGCTGATCGCCGAAGAATTGATGCTTTTGAATTATGGTGCTGGAGGAGACTCTTGAGAGTCCCATGGACTGCAAGAAGATCAAACCTATCCATTCTTAAAGAAATCAGCCCTGAGTGCTCACTAGAAGGACAGATCCTGAGGTTAAGGCTCCAGTACTTTGGCCACCTCATGAGAAGAGAAGACTCCCTAGAAAAGACCATGATGTTGGGAAAGGTTGAGGGCACAAGGAGAAGGGGACGACAGAGGACGAGATGGTTGGACAGTGTTCTTGAAGCTACTAACATGAGTTTGGCCAAACTGCGAGAGGCAGTGAAGGATAGGTGTGCCTGGCGTGCTCTGGTCCATGGGGTCACGAAGAGTCGGACACGACTGAACGACTGAACAACAACAAAGGCTGAAGCAGGTTAATAATAATTTTTTTTAAAGTCTTTCCACTTATAACTGTAATCCCCATTGCTTGCCATGGTGGAGGCTGCTGTGGGGATAGAAGACATTACCTCATTATCACATGTCACTCTGGTTCTTGGTAGTTTATTAACAATTAAGTATTCCCTGTTTCAAGAATCACTCAAGAATCCTTCCAAGTTTCTTGTAAGGTGGACCAGGATTGTTATCATCCCCATAGCAGTCCCATGGATTACTGTTTACCAGGAATGTGCTCTCTAACCATGCAAAATGCAACTGTCTATAAAGCATGGGGTAAGTTAATGGAGGAATCTTACCTGTGTTCTTGCCCAAAGCAGGGCCTCAGGGTTAGAGATGGCAATGGAAATCTAAATGCTATCTTCCATGTATCATAGTTCTCAAGATATACTGGGCAGCCTTACGGTTCTGCTATTCAAGCAGGCCATTTGCACTGTTAGTAGAATGTATTCCGTACCTCTCCAAGAAGCACAGAATGAAGCAATGCTGCCACCCATACCCACAGTAGAGGAGCTACTAACAGTGACCCCTGTGTTACCAATTGAGTCCCTGGTTCCTCTTCCTGTTAGTGTCCCATCTTGAGCTCATCTGTAGCAACAATGAATTACCACAAAGAGCGGGGCATGGACCATAGCTCTCAACCCTCCCTTTTTTTTGCGGGAAACTCCCTTATTCCAATGCCGTTTCCCGCTGCTATCCCGGATTGTTGAGATCCCTTAAATTTCCCGGATTTCAAAGGAAGCAGCTCCTCTCCCTCCCTGCCGGCCAGGGAGGCTCCTCAGCTGCGTTGCTTGGCTGCCAATAAGGAGTCTGAGACTGACTGGGGGCGGAGCTTGCATGCCTTGTGCAGCCAGACCCTCACGCCCAACCAGACAGACAGCCTGCTTGCCATCTATGCGCTCGCTCTTTCGCTCTCCCGTTCATGCGCTGCCTCTGGATCGCAGGGTGGCGAGGCTACTTGGTGCCATTACACCGCCTTCGCGGCATCCCTTATTTTCAAATCCGAAAGTTTGGGGGGAAAATCCCTTATTTTCAAATCCGAAAGTTGACAGCTATTGCATGGACTCCTTATTTGCTCACTCATTGTGACAAAGATGCAAACTTTTGTTGAACAGCGCCAGGGACGGGGAGGGGGTTTCTGCAACACGTGTATGGGTTCACCAAGTGCTTGCTCCAGTTGGGCTCTTCCGCCTTTGACAGCTGCATGGCCAACAGCAGGGACCGCGTTGCCTGTGGCTCCATCTTTGTGCTGGGTATCTCTTTGCCTGTTATAGAACTGCCTCTCATGGAACGTGCAAAGGTGCAGGAACCTGACTAGAACAAGTTGGTTGTCCACCGCACTGAGGAACAGCTAGGAGCACTCAGCACCCTGCTGTGAGGCCTCCCTTGTGGTCTACAAAGAACTGCACACATGAAAGGTCCTGTTCTCTGCAGAGCGCCATAGAAATGAATATGCAGCAGGTATTATCTGGTTTATTATTTATTATTATTATTATCTGCTCACCTAGCAGTTCGAAAGCACATCAAAGTGCAAGTAGATAAATAGGAACCGCTCCAGCGGGAAGGTAAACGGCATTTCCGTGCGCTGCTCTGGTTTGCCAGAAGCGGCGTTGTCATGCTGGCCACATGACCCGGAAGCTGTACGCCGGCTCTCTCGGCCAATAAAGCGAGATGAGCGCCGCAACCCCAGAGTCGGACATGACTGGACCTAATGGTCAGGGGTCTCTTTACCCTTTACCTTTATTATCTGGTACCGGCTGTGGTGCCCCATCCATTGCCTCCAACTGTGGAGGAAGAATAGCCAACCCGGCTCAGATGTTTGTGTTCTCCCCCCCCCCCCATGTAAATGTCTCCAATAAAAACATCCCTTGTTTTGTTAGATTTTGGTATGAAGCATTACATGGTGAAGGGAAAATGAGCTGAGCAGTGTGGGCCATTCCCTCCCCACAGGTGCAGTGGTCCCTCCCTTCCTCCATGCTCTGCATTCTGTGTGGACTCCAAAGGCCAAGGTAACGGATTGGGACCCAAAGGAGAGGGAGCTGGTCTGGCAGGGTGAATGGGTGGGAGCAGAAATGCGCTCGTGTCATTTTGGGACGGAGCAGAACTCAGGGTGCCGAAGAAGCACCCTATACTGTACAGGGAATATTTTAAAAGGACTGGCATCTTCTTTTGGTATTTGGAATACTAAGCTCATAGGGGGAAATCTGAAAGACATGAACAAACCAGCGATGTAACCATTAGCAGCCAATATTTCCCTCTCTTCCAGATTTCCTTCTGGGACTTGCTTCTCAAGGAACAGGGGAATCAACAGTCAGGAAGGAAAACTGACATCAAAGGGAGCGGGAAAGGGCAACATCAACTCAGAGGGTTTTCATTCAGTGGGTGCAGCCATCTGCACCTGGTATTCTTCAGAGAAGACCACGACTGGAGGGGCCTTGGGCTAATAATGGGAATCCTCCTCTAGCTCACAGCCTCTTCCTCTTCCTCCCATCACCGCAAGGTCTGCATCAAACTGGCATTTGCAGTGGCTGACACAAGCTGCCTGTGTTTTCTTATTTTTGTTATTTTTGAGAGGATATTTTAGCGCTGAACGCATTCCCTCCTGTTGCCATGGCAGCCGTGACAGGGGTTATATACCGTGAGAAAAATACCAAAATTAATGAGTGAGTGAAAGTGCAGCAGAGAGAAAAACAAGGTTAAAGAAAGAGTTAAAACAGTAATAAAAACAACCTCTTGATAATTTGGCAGCATGTATCCTACAGGCAAGAGGAGAGAGAGAGAGATAGAAAGCTTTCCAGGGAAGAACACACATCATGGCCTCCGTGAAAAGCCCAGTGCGACAGGAATCACACCTACACAAGAATACCTTCCTGGTGCCACTCCAACATGTGAGTGATGCTTAAATAAACAAAAACAAACAAACAAAAAACCCACCACCCCAAATCAATGCAAAGCCTTCTCTCCTGAGCCCAAGGTTTCACAATGTCTGGCACCCTTCTGACTATAACCTGGACTCAGGATGATGCCACACCCCAAATCCATGTGAACATCATACAAGAATATCAGCACATACATTCTGTCTCAGGACCCCAAATTGGCACACTTGCCGCCTATACTTGCCGATCAGCATGACAACTCTGAGATTGTCATCACAATCAACACCCAGGAATCAGCACTGTGTCTTTGAACCATCACCATAACATTGTCTATTTCATGTCTATTCCCCCCCCTTAGTGTGAGCTGGTGCCCCCTCCCCAATCGGTGGTTCCTTTCTGCCCATCCATTTGGTACTGTAAATTCTTAAAAGCAGCCCAGGCGGTCCTACTATCATCAGAACATGTTCCCAAGTGTGCCCTAGATATTATTAGAACCTGGCTTGAAAAAAAAAAAATACATGACGCTCAGATCTAGCATGGTGCCCAGGCTGCCACATAGAGACACCCATCTTTGTTTTGCCTTTTATTTGTTTGCAGGAGCAATACTGTATGGGGGAAGAGGAAAAAAGCCTAGAGTCTTTCATGTTGCTCATTTCCTCATGTTTGTTTTTCAGTGCCTTTTGTTTTTAATTGTAGGAAGGAGAGAATTGTCAGAACATCTGTGTTATTAGCATTAGCTGCCCGAATCCTCTCCCTCCCCCCTCCTGTGGAGCTCAGAACTGATGAGAGAACAGAGGAGCCTTTGAAACTGCTCACAGCAACCAGCAGCCAGGTTTGCAGCATTTGTGTTGGGGGGAAGAGTATTTATTCTCATGTAAGGTTCATTTGCTCTCCTATATTTCCCCTTTTCTCGAGATTTATCTGGCTACTCTCCCGCCACAGACTTTGTTTTCCTGACAAGGCCCCGTGGCACCACACTGCAGCTGTCCCTGTGCAATGTGTGCCACAGCAAGGTAGGGCTGATGGACTCTCCTGCGCCATGCTGGGCTCCCCAGTGTCCTCCGGAAGGGGCAGCATCCAAACCAGCGGGTGGTTGAGGGAGAGAAGCCAATGCTGAGAGTCGCTCTTCTTCTCAGGATCACCCACGCTTTCACGTAGATTTGCTTCCTCCCCTTGAACACAGTAGGGACCAAGCTGAAGGACATGGCCAGGGCTTTTTCTATTCCAGTCGCAAGCAGCTGTGCCCACAAGGCACAGGCAAGGAGCTGCCTCAGGTGGCAAATGCAGAGGATCATGCCACTCAAGGACTGCAGTGGGAGATAAACAAACGCAGCCCTCTGAACACCATCCACTAGGAAATTAATGGGAGTTAATTAACGGGACAGATTTCGAAAGAGGGAAAATCAAGTGACAACCTCCCTCCTTTTGACTCTTGTGTGAGTTAAGAGGAGGGACATTGCTACTTTAATTTCTCTCCTCATAAATCTGTCTTATGAGTAACACTCATTCTCTTTTAAGAACTGGAAACACCTGAAGGAACAGGAACAGGAAGTGTACTGTACCGTACTTCTGGGAAGACCATGCAGCTGAACATGATCTCAACCCATCAACATCCTTGATGCTCCAGCAATCTTTTGAAGCAGACAGAAAATAAGAGGAAAAAAGTAACTTTTTAATACCAGCTGCATGCTTCCTAGTCTTAACACCCAACTAGAATAACCCTTCCCCAGTCTCTAACGCAGGTGCGGCCTCACACCGGTTACCTGGGTATCTTATGCAAACAAAGCCTTGCAGGCCTACCTACAAAGTAAACAGAGCAAAGTCCGTTGAGGCTGGGCTGGGCAATAGGCACATTACTTTAGCCAGATTTGTAGCTACAATGGGAACATGCAAACGCCATCCTAATTGGGGTCAGAGTTCACTACTGGGTGAAGATCAAACTAAAAAGCTAGAAGTGGCCAGTTCCACTGCAGTGTGTTGCTTTCCCAAACATCAGCATCGAGTGATGTACTAGGGAAAAGCAAACTTCAAGCCTTGGATATGATTTAATTTAAGATGAAATGAAACAAAGGGGGGGAAACATAGCTCCAGAGCAGTGGGCAGTAGCAGAAAAGCCTGGAGCAAGCAAGGAGTAGAGGATTAGCCTGGAGAGATGAGTAGGAGCAAAGAGGAGAAGTAGGAATCCTTACCCCTCTCTCCCAGGAAGATGCAGAGATACTCTCTTTCTCTTTTTCACACACACACACACACACACACACACACCCCCCCAAGGACTCAAATTCACATAAAGCCCGTCATTCCATTGAAAGACAAAGCAGCCTCTAGATGGTGCAGTGGGTTATGGAAGGCGAATGAGGCATGTATGGGAAGAAGGAACGCGGGGGCCGTGCTGCGCAACAGGTTCATAGAGCTGAGCAGCATGTAAAAAATCTGGAGCTGCAGGAAAGAAGCAACACGTGTTTTTAACAGGTTGGCTCTGCCCATAATCTACTCCTAACGATGCTAGAAAGTACACCGCCGCGCAGCCTTGGGAGCCGCCTTCTACCACCCCGGCTCGCGGGCAGGGCAGCCCGGCAGCCCCCCACCCCGGTAGGGCTCCGCAAGGCGCCTGCTGAGTTGCCTGCCGTGGCCGGCCTGCAGGGGCCCAGGAGCCAGGGATCTCTGGAGCCTGGCAGCTTGGCACCGGGAGCGCCAGGCTGAATGTTAACGAGCGCTCAGTCCTTGGCAAAGGACCAGAATCCAGCTTGGAAATCCGGACCACTGGCAGAGCAGGGCCCTCGCTGCTTAAAGGTGCAGAGGAGCCGGCGCTCGGCAGCCGCTTCCCCGCGCGTGAGTCTCTGCTGTTTCATCGGCCCCTTTGGATGCCGGGGCAGCCGGCAACCATCTTGGCCTCGCCAGCCAGGAGTTCTCCCTGGAAGCCCCAAAGGGCCTGCGGGAGACGGATCCCGACGGCGATTCCTTGGCCCGCTTTCCCCGAGGGGCAGCGGCATGGCGTCGGCCGACCCCCTCCGGGGTTGCTGCAGTCGCGGCGAGGGGGAAGGGCGGGCTGCTGGGCAGGTGCGCAGTCCCAACGCGCTCCCTCCTCCCCCGGCAGGTGCAGCCGGCGACGCGCGGGTGACTCACCGGAACCGGCCGCGAGGACAGCGGGGGAGGGGGAGGAGGAGGGGAGGGCGCGCGGGCGGCAGGACTCGCGGGGGCAAGGTCAGCGGGAGTCACGCGGGGAGAGAGGACGGCTCCAAGTGGCTCCGGCCAGCAGGGCAGGCGCGCAGGCCTCGAACGCGCCTCGTGGGGAGCAGGCCTCGCGCGCCCCTAGTGGCCGTGGCCGCCGCCGCCGCGTTCCTGCGCGCCCCGCCGAGTGGGACGCCTCCTGCTGCCGGGCGCCAGCGCGCGACCTCGCGGCTCGGCCAGCTGCAGCGACGGGCGGCAAATCCGCGGGGCGGGCGGGCATCTCGCCGCGAATTCCCCGGGCAGCGCGGGGCTCCCCCCCCCCAAAGCAGGCAAGTCAGTGGCCGCGAACAGGGGGCCCGAGGAGCGGGTAAGGATGCTGCTCCGGCAGGCGCTCGGGGAGGGCTTGTCCCCTTCCTCGGTGGCGAGCGCGCGGCTGGGCCGGCTTGGCTAAGGCACGCGAGGCTGGCTGGGTCGCGGGCGCTGCGGCCACCTCCGCGCGGAGCTTCGGTTGGGCACCGGCTCTGCCAAGGCGCCGGAGCTCCGCCTCCCTCTCTCCCCGGGCAGCGAGGACGACGAGGAGGAGGAGGAGGAGGAGGCCAGCCGGGAGGGAGCGAGCGAGCGAGGAGAGGGAGGCGGCGGCGCGCGCGCGCGAGGAGCGGGTGGGGGGGGGGATGCAATCCCTGGGCTGCGCTTCCCCTGCACTTCCTCCTCACACACACCGAGAGAGCAGCTCCGGCTCGGACACAGCCCGGCTCGGCGCGCGCCCCGGCAGCAGCGGCTGCTTGGCTGGGCTCCTGGCGCGGGCGAGCGGGCAGGAGGGAGGGCTTCCTTCGGTTGGAACGGACTGAACGGATTTGGAGCGGAGCGCGGCGGCGCTGGGGGCTCGGAGAGCCCGGCTGCTGGCGGATTTGCTGCGGAGAGCAGCGGGCAGGCGGCGGCAGCCGAAGATGCCCGGCGAGGAGCGGCGAGCGAGGAGGAAGCCCCGGGCGCCGCTAAGTAAGGAAGCGAGGCGAGGCGGGCGGGCAGGGCGGACCCCGCGGCGGAGGACCGCGCTCGGCTCGCGGCTGTGTCGGAATGCGGGCGCCGGGCTGGAGGGAAGCGAGGAAGGCAGGCGCCCGGTCGAGGCTGCGGGTGGCGGGAGCAGAGGCAGGCGAGCAGCCGCGCAGCTTGCAGAGCAGCTCCCCGAAGAGGACGGACGAGGGATGGGTGGGGGGGGCGAGGATGGGGATACTTGGTAGGCAGCCTGTGGGGGGTCAAGTTTTTGCTCCAACCGGCAGGCGACTCGCCTGCGGTCCTGCACCGGGTCCTTCCTCCTTTCGCCGCATCCAGCTGCTTCGCACCCCCACCCCCCACCCGCGAGCTGCGGCGCCTCCGTTGCTGCTCTCCCTCCCGGAGCCAATTCGATTCATTCTTTTCCCCCCCCCTCGCGCCCCTCCTTTTCGGCACCTTCATTTTTCACGGATCGGGGTCTCAACGAATCTTTTCCAATCTGCGGAGACGGGAGCGCCCCCGAAATCGGAAGCAGTTCCCGGGGGGGGCAGTGAGGGCTCCGCGTACATTGCTAACCCCCCTCCCGTGACAGGCGAGAAGCAGCGGGGGGACGGGGACAGGGAGGCGTTTGTGGGCGACGCCTGGCTTCTCCCCGATGGCTGCACCCCGATGCGCTGTGTGCGCCCCCTCCCGGATCAGAAAGGGGGGCAAGTAGTCGGGCTCCTGCCAGGACCGAAGCACCCTCGCCTCCTGCCACTTGTTGGGTGCTGGGGGGGGGGGTGGAAGAACTCCGCTTCGCTGGTGTGCCCCCTCCCGCCCCGACGCCTGCCCCTGCCCCGGAATGCCCTGCCTGTGTGCGGGCTCCGGGGACGTGGCATCCCTGCAAGCGCCTTTTCGGACTGCGCGTGTTTTGCTGGTGCGGCGAGGGGGGGGGGGCGCGGGCGAGGCTGGCAGCTGCCCTGGCTGGCGCTCGTGCTTCGCTCCTGCGCGCGGATGGCCGAGGCAGCAAGCGCGCCTCCTCTTCCCCGGGTGAAAAGTGCGTTGCATTCTCGCCCTTGCCAAGTCCCCCTCGCCCCCCCACTGTGTCCGGGGCATTGCTGCTCTGGGGACCGGGGTCTCGAGGAGCGTCTGCACGGGAGCTGCGGTGCTGCAGCGGGTTCGGGTGTTGGTGCGCCTCCTTCGGAGAGAGACCCCCGAGGAGTGCTTGGGGAAGGAGCCGAAGGCAGCCCGAGGGAAGGCTGGGGAATATGCACGAAAGAGGAGGGAGGCGAATGGGGTGCGTGTGCATGCAAGAGCGGGCAGGTCTGAGGTGAACTTCAGGTGTTGGGCATGTCGAGGAAGTAGGCATGCATCATGGCTGGTGGAGACCCAGGTTTCCGCGCTGGCGTGCGCTTTTGGTGAGAACTCTCGCCCGTAGCATGTAGTCGGCGAATCGATGCGTGTGCGTGTGCAGATGAAGTAGGATGGGTGGAAGAGGGGGAGACGCGGAAGGTGCACAGAAAAGAGGTATCCCTGGGGGTGAGGCAGACTGGAAGGATGTGGCGGTGTCGGTGCATGTACCTTCGTATGGGGGAGGGGCATGTGATGCGTGTGTATATCCTATGAGGATGTTCCTAGGAGCGAGGGATGCGTTAGGTGTGCCCTGCGAGAGGGGCTGTATGGATTTGATTGTGCAAAAAGCCATTTACTGTATTGTTGCCGCCGGATTACTTGTTGCCATTTGCTCTTAACCCGCCCTCCTTGAGGGGCTGGAAGGGTGGGGTGAGGTGAAGTCCCCTTTACAGCTGGTTATATGCAGCCTTGCATGCAGATGCTAACTATGAATCATGCTCTGCCCGTTTGTGGCTACTGTAAGTTTCTAGTCTAAGCATCAGGGGACCTCTCATTTTCCCAGCGCTAGTACTGAATGTTTCTTATGTGTTACCTAACCAATGATTATTTTTTGAAAAACTGCAGCAACATCCAATCATTCTTTCCAACACAATATTTGAGACCAGAGAATAAGTTTGTGCCTTTTATCTGTCATCACTACATGAATTAAGCAGCTGCTCTTTTAAGGGTTTTGTATCGTTGTGCGCAGCACAATCTGATTTCAACCCCAAGCCCCAATTCTCATTTGTGCTTCCTGGTGTTCCTGAGTGTGTGTGTTCTGCTGGCCGGAGAGCTTTTATTCTGGGATGCTTCCTGTGCACAGTGTTTTCTGTGTGTGGCTTTCATCCTATAGCATCTTCTAGTAAGGTAGAGAGGTTTGATATTTTGATAGGGAAGTTATGAGTTAACTGCCATTGCCAGCTGATGGTGACCCCAAGGGGTTCTTCTAAAGAAATCTTTATTGCTTTCTGAGTTGCCTTAAGGCAGATCTGTTATCTCTGTGTTACCCAGAATCAAATGCTACATAAGACCACCACCACTGTCTCCCTATAGGCAGAACGGCTTGTGGCCATACTTCCAAATAGGAGCCAGGAGGCCTAAGCCCTGCTGAATAGCTTTGCGTATGCTAATGTGTTTACACCTAAAGGAGTTGGAGAATGGTCTTGCTAAGCCAGTTCTAAGAGGAAGGAAAAATTGGTCTAAATTGACAAAACCAGGTGTAGATAACAGCTGCTTTCATTGGGGATTTGAAAGCATCTCAGTCAGCATAGGCCCTTGTCCAAAAGTCTGATTTGCAACAAGACAAGGTCATGGATCGTGGGCGAAAGCCGTAATCCTTAGACCCAGCCAACACGGCCATACTTAGGGATGGGAGTGGTCTTCCAAAATACCTGGCTTGCACCCTGTTGGCTGCCTCTGGACTCAGAGCTGGATTAAGACATGCTGAGGCCCTAAGCTATGGCAGCTTTCAGAGGCCCCTGACTGTATTAGTCTAACAAGAAGGACATTGAAAATAGAAATAATGAAATGTATTTGTATACATGCCGATGCATTGGCTAGGATGCAACTAAAAACTAACAATCTTGCAATCAGCCCGCTTGCTTATGAAAATACCATATGATTTCTTAGCATATATTAAAACAATATTATTATTATTATTATTTCTGAATAGATATATAAACACAACATGACAAATTATTGTGTAGCCATTGAGTATATTTTATCATATCAGAATGAGCTTGTTTTCATATTTCCTTCATTAACCAATTATGCAAAACTCCAAATTTAGTTTAGTTTTGTTTGTTTGTTTTTTGACTTAGAGGCCTCTCATAATCTGAGGCCCCAAGCCACAGTTTATTTTGCTTGTGCACAAATCCAGCACTGACTAGACTAGGCAAGCAGCTCAACAAGGTTAAAGCTCTGACCCTGACTCTGGCTTAGAAGCGTTGCAGAAGAGGCCTAATGAAGTGGTGGAGCTGGATTTGTTAGGCAAGAGCGTTTGAGCTTTGGCTTGTTTTCTTTTCCTGGGTGAAATGTGGCTTCCCTAAGATCACACAAAAATAATAAGAAATGTGCTATTGTGAGAGGATGAATAGCCTGCAATGAAGGTTGGTGTTGAGCTGGTGTGTGTTGAGCATCATTCTGCAGGAATGCTGCAAGGGCTTGAGCTCATAATGCACATGCATGCTCATATCGCACAGGGACATGGATAGAGAGGAGTGTATGGGTGTGCTTGTTTCTGCTGGGTATTCACATGGGTGAATTAATCAACAATGAATTTCTCAAGGGCAAATGCGGTGCAGAATCCATGGGCCTCTTTACTGTGACAACTCACACTGCAGCCTTGACCATTCGTTAGCCAGGTGTGGCTCAGCATATGGTGCTTGAGGTGGAAATGCAAAATGGTGGCTTTATTTTAGCAATTAAGAGTGGTTACAATCCACGGGGAAGTTCCTTCGGGAACATCTCAATGCCCAGAGTCGGCTATCTTCCTTTTCCGGCATCTGGTCAGATTGCACAGGTAATTACGTTAGGAAATTCAATTTATTTCATTTTTATTCCATGAAGTCCTGATGCGATGGACTTTGAGGAAGGCTTAGCTATCCTATTTTCACATTTCTGCTGTTGCCAGGCTCTGAATTGAATTGGCAGTAGTATGAGTTCCTTTTTCCCCTGCTCCTTATTGCAGGCCTACCATGTTGGCTGCATTATTAGATGACTGAAATGCAGTTCAGGAATTGCTCGTCTGTCTGCTTCCTTGGGTTTTGCTAAATGTTTAGAAGTGGAGCTCTTTGTTTTAACAGGGTTCCTTCCATTGCATTGGCCTATACTGGGTACTAAGTACAAAGTATTTCTGGGTGATACATGTTGCAAAGCGTTGCCCTGTATTGTAGCATGCCTCCATTGGGGGATTCCTTCCACTTTATCCTCTCGCAAATCCCACCCACCATTTTGGCTTTCTCTCATTTCCTCACCCGCACTACTGCCCCCTCCCTTTTTACTGCCCATCAGGATATAATCTCTATAGTTCACAGACAGCCACCCTATCCTATCTGAGGGGCAGAGTCCATACATTTCTCCTACAAGGTGGATTGAAATCAAACATCCGCAGCAATAAAGATGTAATAGTAGGGCCTGCTTCAAAGTTTATTCTGGGCGGGAGGGGGGCAAGGTTGGAGGTCCAGTTCCACTGCAGGTACAACCCCCACCCCCTCCCAATATGCAGGGCTATCTCTGTGCTTTATTTATTCTGGCTGCTGTTTCTAAGGGCATTTGCTTTGCTCTATTCTGGTTTCTGTTCTAGTTTTTAATTGGTTTTGTGTATTTTATTCTGATTTTTAATTGGCTTTGTGTATCTTAGTGATTATTATTTATTTATTTTTAAAAAAGAAAATGCTTTGTTGGATTCAATTCAGCGATACCTCGGTTTACGAACTTAATCCGTTCCTGAAGTCCGTTCTTAAACCAAGACGCACTTTCCCTAATGAGACCTCCCGCCGCCGGTGCCCTTCCACCGTTCGGCTTCCGTTCGTAGACCAAGGTAAAGTTCGCAAACCAGAATACTACTTCCGGTTTTGCAGAGTTTGTAATAGTTCGTAAACAGGGCTGTTCATAAACCGAGGTACCACTGTATACCAACTAGTTGCCACAATAGCATTTTTTAAAAGTGCCTAGTGCCTTCGGTGCCTTATTTCTGGAAAATTCTGAACAGTTCTTCAGCAACATGCATAGGACCAGACTGTAAGCCCTACTTTGTTCAGTGGGACTTCCTTCCAAATAGTTGTCCATAAAGGTAAAGGTAAAGGGACCCCTGACCATTAGGTCCAGTCGTGTCCGACTCTGGGGTTGCGGCGCTCATCTCGCTCTATAGGCCGAGGAGCTGGCGTTTGTCCGCAGACAGCTTCCGGGTCATGTGGCCAGCATGACTAAGCTGCTTTCTGGCGAACCAGAGCAGCGCACGGAAACGCCGTTTACCTTCCCGCTGGAGCGGTACCTATTTATCTACTTGCACTTTGACGTACTTTCGAACTGCTAGGTGTGCAGGAGCTGGGACCGAGCAACGGGAGCTCACCCTGTCGCAGGGATTCGAACCGCCGACCTTCTGATCAGCAAGCCCTAGGCCCTGTGGTTTAACCCACAGCGCCACCTGGGTCCCTGTTGTTGTCCATAAAACCGCAGCCTTAATCTCCACATACGTGATCTTGCTTAGTATCTTTACATACGTAAGACCCTAATGAAGTTATAACTAAATGAAATTAGGATTATATCCAAGTAGATAAAAGCCAAGCAGAAAACACTTAGAATACTCCAATGCAAAAGGCAGGTGGACTGACCTCCAAAGGTTTCCTATTGCTCCTCGATTGTCCAAAAGCCCCGTGCAGTTGCAACTCAGTACAGACCCAGTTCAGGGACGCGGGTGGCGCTGTGGGTTAAACCACTGAGCCTCTTGGGCTTGCTGATCAGAAGGGTGGCAGTTCGAATCCCCACGACAGGGTGAGCTCCCGTTGCTCGGTCCCTGCTCCTGCCAACCTAGCAGTTGAAAAGCACATCAAAGTGCAAGTAGATAAATAATAATAATAATAATAATAATAATAATAATTTATTATTTGTACCCCGCCCATCTGGCCGGGTCCCCCTAGCCACTCTGGAATAGGAACCACTCTGGCGGGAAGGTAAATGGCGTTTCCGTGCACTGCTCTGGTTCGCCAGAAGCAGCTTAGTCATGCTAGCCACATTACCCGGAAGCTGTACACCGGCTCCCTCGGCCAGTAAAGCGAGATGAGCGCCACAACCCCAGAGCTGCCCGCAACTGGACCTAATGGTCAGGGGTCCCTTTACTTTACAGACCCAGTTCACATGGTATGCTAAGCCAAATGATGTGGGTTCCTTCCTACAGGGGAGATGGTTAGGCTTAGTGTGTCATTGGAACCTGGGCTCATAGTTTCCCTTACCCCAGACAAATGATGAGCTATAGCCATGGTTTGTTTTATGGCTTACTGCTTGTGGGTTTTTTGTAGGAGACAAATCATGAACCTGGGTACGGATGATATGCTAAACCAAACCATTGCTTAGCTCTCAGTGATATAGCAGGAGGACCCGAGGAGGAGCAAAGCAGCTGTGGTCTCGTCTCTGGGAGTGCACATGCTCATACATTTATGCTAAGTCAGGGTTTTTGTTAGCATGCTGTGTGAACTGGTGGAAAGCAAAAGCCTGTGTATTTTGATTAGGAATCATAAATATTTTTTGACCTGTGCATTTATAACCCCCATTTGCAGCATACTTTTAGCAATGCTGTGAATCTTATTATACTGTTTTATTAGCTGCTGCTGCTAAACATTTTGTGCTACTTTTTATTGTTTATTGCTGGTTTGTCGTTACATTTTAATGCTGGATTGTTGTAAGCCACCCAGGTAACATTGTTACCGGGCAGCACATGCCGTAAGCGCTGCAAACAATTAAACAATTAAATATTCACAGTTTGAGAGCTCAACACATTGCAGAGGCCAAGTGGAAGGAATAAAACAAGGACATAAGATTGTCAGTATGTGTTTTGTCCAGGGATGGGCCCTCCAAATATTTTTGAACTACAACTTCCGTCTCCAGGACCCTTGGCTATGCTGGCATGGGGCTGATGGGATTTGGAGTCCAACATTTGAAGGGTCCTGCTTTTGCCATCCCTAGTTTAGTGGATGATTCTGGTGGATATAGGATGGCATTTCTGGGATCTTTTCTGAGCACAGTAGGAAGCTGAGGAGAAGGGAATTAAATGCCAAGAGAGGAGTATTGGGCTATGCTTTGGTGCAGAGCAAGCAATGGCACGTATTGCCTTCAGCTTACCTGTAGCTCCTTGTTGTTGTATGAGTGTCTGTATGCCTGATGCTTGGTCAACTTCCTGATACAGAACAGGAAAAGGGATTGGGCTGAGAAAACGCTGGGTCACGCAGGGTTAGCAATGAAAGGAGTCGAGTGAAAGGAAATGGGCAGGAATAGGGAGGCAACTAATCAGGAGCGGGTGGCGCTGTGGTCTAAACCACTGAGCCTAGGGCTTGCCCATCAGAAGGTTGGCGGTTCAAATCCCTGCGATGGGGGTGAGCTCCCGTTGCTCGGTCCCTGCTCCTGCCAACCTAGCAGTTCGAAAGCACGTCAAAGTGCAAGTAGATAAATAGGTACCACTGCAGCGGGAAGGTAAACGGTGTTTCTGTGTACTGCTCTGGTTTGCCAGAAGCGGCTTGGTCATGCTGGCCACATGACCCGGAAGCTGTACACCTGCTCCCTCAGCCAGTAAAGTGAGATGAGCCGCGCAACCCCAGAGTCGTTCGTGACTGGACCTAACGGTCAGGGGTCCCTTTACCTAATCAGGATAAAGTAAACGGAGCAGGCAAAAGGGACTAGGATGAAGGAGTAGAGATCTGGGGGGCAGGAGGGACGGAGCAAGGGACGGAGGCCCCTGGGCTGAGAAGGGTTCCCCACCTCTCAAGTCCAGGAACCAGCCTTATCCAGGCAGCATTTTCTGCCCCTTCCTGGTTCTTCCCTGGTATCATGCCATCCAGAAGCTCCTGTCAAATCCAGTGAGGCAGAGAAGTGGGGCTGAGCAGCTGGATCTCACTCAGACCTGGACAAGAACAATCTGTCTTTGCTGGGTGTTGCTAGGCAACAACTCCCACTGAGGTCCTTTCAAATGTAAAGAAATCACAAGTAGCTCTCAGTTTGCCTATTATTATTATTATTATTATTATTATTATTATCTGTAAGTTTGCATCCACAGATCAAACCACTTACTAGCTGCTTCCCATTTGGGTAGTTCCAAGACAGCAACGAGTGCAAATTCTGCCTAAAGTCCCACGATTACCCAGAGCACTTATGTCTGCTAAGAAGGGTTTAATTAGCAGTGATGCCTTATCCAAGGCATTTTGGTGTCTGATGTGGAAAACCTAAATGGCTAGTTACGGTATTATTTTATTAAATGTATATCGTGCCCTTCTACTCAAAGAAGCCCTATTCTCCCCGAAATGGACACAATTCACCAGGAAATTGGTTGATTGATTTGACTTATATGCCGCATTCCCACATTGAGCTGTGCCCAAAGCTGCTTACAGTAAATTTTGAAAAAATTAAAATAGAGGACACTGGAAATCCAAATATATAAAATATATATGATATGCAAACATATAAAATGTCAAAAATCAACAATTTAGCAAACAGAATAAATTAAATATTACCCCAAAAAACCCCAATCTAGCCTGAAGTATATAAATGCAAAGCAAAAACGATAGATAGCCAACAATAAGGTTTCTGCTACTGGTCTTGCTGCACTCCCAGTTCTCTTGCACAAGTTCTGTTCAAATGAATGGTAACTTGTGCGCCATAAGTCATCACTGTTTCCCATTCCATTGCCCAAGGCAACTGCAGCCATTTCCCCAGGGGTTGTGTGTGCAAAGTACATGCATGAGTATACATACTGGTAACTAGATCTGGTGAGTAAGTGGCAGTGAAGCCTGGGCAGCAGATCTACTAAGCTGGGTAGACCTGGTCCCCAAGACACTTGTACCACACTACCCTGCCATTGGGGCTGACCTGGTATCCAGGCATCAATTTTCAACCCAGAGCAAAAACAACTATTCCCGAACAACAACAACAACCCAGAGCAATGGTTAATATTTAGGAAGAAAGACTAGAGAGAAAAACTTCCTGGTTCGTTCCCTGGTGAAGAAGTGATTGCTGCCCCAAAGGGTAAGAGCAAAACCAGAAATTCAGCATTTGAGAGTAGCTGTTATTGGGTAGTAGTGTTTGTACCCAAAATCAAAGAAAAAATGACAGCAGGGTTAATGATTTTCCTTAGTCAGATCTTACTTAATGCCCCCTCCCCCAGTTTATTTTTAAAAATAAATGTGATGGGGGAAGAAGCACCGATAAACACCGTCATTTTTATTCAGGAGCTGGGCTTGTGGTTTAGAGAGTACAAGTTACACCAGCCTTGCAAAATAGTTCAGTGTTGGACCCTTTTTGTTGGGCAATGTATGACAGCCCTGCAATTTAGTAATGTTTTTTGTACCCCACTCATCTGACTGGGTTGCCCCAGCCACTCTGGGGGGCTTCCAGCAAATTATCAAAACAAAGCAAAACATCACACATTAAAAACTTTCCTATACAGGGTTGCATTCAGATATCTTCTCAAAGTCAGATAGTTGTTTATCTCCTTTACATCTTATGGCAGGACATTCCACAGGGTAGGCACCTGTATCTTCACTTCTCACAGTGAGGGAACTATCAGGAGGCCCTCAGAGCTGGACCTCAGTGTCCAGGCTGGACGATGGGTATACAGGGCCGGGGCCATTTAGGGCTTTAAAGGTCAACATCAACACTCAGAAATGTACTGGGAGTCAATGTAGATCCTTTAAGACTACCGGTAGTATTATATTATCCTGGCAGCTGCTCCCAGTCACCAGTCTTGCTGCTGCATTCTGGATTGGTTGTAATTTCCAATTCACTTTCAAAGGTAGCCCCACGTAGAGCGCATTGCAGTAGTCCAAGCGGGAGATAACCAGAGCAGGTACCCCTCCGGTGAAACAGTGCGCAGGCAGGTAGGGACTCAGCTGGCGTACCAGATGGAGCTGGTAGACAGCTGCCCTGGACTCAGAATTAACCTGTGCCTCTATGGACAGTTATGAGTCCAAAATGACACCAAGGCTATGCACCTGGTCCTTCAGGGTAGGGTTGCCATATGTCCTCTTTTTCCAGGACATGCCCTCTTTTTCATGGGTAGAGTCGACATAGCTATCCATAGTTAAAATAAGAAGTCCTCAAATGTGTCCTCTTTTTTGCTCTTCAAAATATGGCAACCCTACTTTAGGGGCACAGTTACCCTCTTGAGGACCAGGGGCTCCCCCACACCTGCCTACTCCGTGTCCCCCAGAAACCATACTTCTGTCTTGTCAACCTCAATCTGTTGACCGCCATCTGTGTAAAACCTTTACAGGAGATCTTGGAGTCCTTATTGGACCCCAATAGTGAAGGTGGTTCTGTTAAACTTTGAACCACCTGAAAGAGTCTCCTGGAACTGTTTCCTGTGGATGCAATAGAGGTGGCGAATAAAGTTTTCTTCACTATCACCACTAGGTAGGCTCTCACCCGTTGAGCTGTCACCCGTATTTGGTCCAATATGAAATGAGTTTTTCGCCACCAGCATTCTAGCCTTCTCAGTGATGACTCAGCCCTGGGGAAAACCTTGAGGCCATCCGGGCTCCATGCAATCGAGAAGGCACTTTGGAGCCAGACAGTTGATAGCCCTGTTTAACTCTGCATTCCAGCAGGCCACCAGGGAATCAGCTGAGAGGCCATCAACCTGGGAAAATTCATTCCCTACCACTTTCTGGAAGCCATTTGGATCCATTAAGTGGCGGGGGTGGGCCATTCAAATCGGTCGCCCCTCCCTGCGGAAGGGAAGGGTCGCAGAAAAGTCTAGTTGCACCAGGAAGTGATCTGACCATGGCACTTCTTTGGTTCTACTGGAACATAGTGTTAGATCACCCACGTCCACAGAGGAGAATGTCAAATCTAAGGCGTGTCCATGACTATTGAGTAGGGTCAGATTTATGCAAGGACAGACCTATGGAGGCCATGCTTCCTGCAATGTCTCAAGCTGCCCCTTGTAGGGTCAAGTTTACATGGATGTTAAAATCCCCTAGGACAGCGGTTTTCAACCTTTTTGAGTCCATGGCTTCTTGACCAGCTACGTTCTTTCTGTGGCACCCCTGTGGGGCTCAGGAGCCCAGTTATGTCACCCCTTGTCTGCAGAGCTGATCGCCTCTCACCCTTTTTAAAACACCTCCCTCAGCCTCCTCTCCTCTTCTCCTTGGGAGTCCTCCACGCAGCTGCTGCTGCCATACCTGGTCTCTGAGCTGCCCCCCTCCCACCCCGCCCTAGAGGCACCATTCACCTGCCGAGTTTATAGCCAGGGCTGTTGCAATAAACAGCTGTGCAAGGTCGCATCACCCCTGACCATCATTCAAGGCACCCCAGGGTGTGAGAGCACACTGGTTGGAAGCCATTGCCCCAGGACCACCAGGTTAAATGTCTCCAGGAGAACATCCAGCAGGACCTGAAGCAACTCAGGCAGGGAATCTTTGGTGCAGCAGGGAGGTTGGTACACCAATAGGAATCCTGTACTGCCCCTATTGCCCAAATTCCAGAACTAGTGTTATATAATCTAGATATATAAAGGTAAAGGTACTCCTGACCGTTAGGTCCAGTCGCGAACAACTCTGGGGTTGCGCGCTCATCTCGCTCTATAGGCTGAGGGAGCTGGCGTTTGTCCGCAGACAGCTTCCAGGTCATGTGGCCAGCATGAGTAAGCATGTTCTGGCGAACCAGAGCAGCACACGGAAACGCCGTTTAGCTTCCCGCCGGAGCGGTACCTATTTATCTACTTGCACTTTGACGTGCTTTTGAACTGCTAGGTGGGCAGGAAATCTAGATATATAATTAGATATATAATTAGAAATATAATCTAATTGCCAAATGGCACCTTAAACCTAAGTTACAGTCACCACAGTGGAATGTCTAGGTGGCATTTTCCCACCAGAACTGGAATTTGTTGTTCCTGTTAGTTTCATTTCTATAGAATTTTATATTTTAAAAAACAAATCTCAAAGTGGTTTACAACACATTAAAACCTCAAATAAAACAATCCAGAATAATACAAATTAAAGCTACAAGGAAAATATTCCAGATCCTTATCTAAGTGACATTTTGCTCTTCCCATTCACCAACCTGGCACCCAGAGATCTCCACGTGGTCACTATTGGACCCATGCCAGTTGCAAAATGTGCCCAGCACTTGGCTAATTTCTAACACTGTTGTAGAACATGCACTCAGAGAACTGGGTCTCCTTAATAGGACACCTGATGAAAATGGAAGGCTTCCTAAAAACCACTGCATCCACCTCTCCTTGCCCACATGACCTGGGCTGCTGTGTGTAAGAGAAACCCGGTGGACAAGCAGCAGCAAGAACAGGCCCATCTGCTTCATCCAACCAAGTCTCTGTTACATGTGCCTGGTCAGTTCCCCCAGCCATGATCAAGTCATGGATGGCACTGGTCTTCTTGGTCATTGACCTGGCGTTGCAGAGCAGCACCTTAAAGTCACGTGGGACACCCTTGTTGATATCTGTATCCTTCTGGGATAGCCTTCAGATAGTGACTAAACCTGCCTCCTTGGTAATGCCATGGTCTGTTCCTAGTGCAGCTCCTGCCTGCTGACCACGGTCACTGAGATTGGGTCTTCCATTACTCCCATCCTAGTGGTACCTTCCCCATCCATAATATTGGCTAGCCTTGTGTTGTTATCAAGTCAGCTGTTGTGTGGTTTTGGTTTTTAAGGAAATGCTGGGGGAGGGGGTAATTCCCACCCCCAAAAAATTCTCACATATGTTCGGGCAGGCTCTGTTTAATTTGACACAAGGTTTGCTATGACAAGGATTGCAACTGCCTGTTTTCTATTTTGCTATAATTGCCTGGGAAGATGGTGTCGTATCATGCATGGGTAGTGGAGTTATTTAGAGGAGGAGGAGGAGGAATGATGGGTGGGAGGAAGTCTGGGTCAGTGAGCCTGGTAAACAGGATGGTAGGCAGATGGTATGTTGTGACTTCAATGCGCCGCGCACTGCTTGGAGGAAGTGAGCTTGGGTTGCACTTTGGGATGTTATTGGGTAGGCTGAGCTGAAGTTGGGTAATGACTTTGTTTGAATGTAAGCAAGATAGCGTTTGAAGATCCTTTCTGAGAAAGGAATGTACTTTGTTTTGAGGCCATGGAAGTGGGTGTGGAGGACACAAGTCTGTAAATAGGATGTCGGTGATTGGGATAAATGGCAGCTGTGCCTTGCTCCCTGGAAAACAAAAGATGTATCACCATCCAAATTCAGTTTGTTTCTGGAAGTATTTTATGTAGCGGTGTAGTTGTTTGTGGGGACAGGTACATGTTGTACTTGAGAGTGGAGTAAGTATTTGTATTAAAAAGTTGCTGTATTAATTGATTTTTAATTGATGGAAAGGCTTTTAATTTATTGGTTTAACCAGTTTAGACACTCTTTAAGGACTAAATCCTGATTAACACAATAAGAATTACTTTTGAGCAAAAAACACCCTGTGTTGGTTCTGGAGAATTAATATAATGGAAAGGAAAACGAATAGATATCCTTCTTGTTTTTGTTATCTTACAACTTCATACTTTCTTTCTTTTTTTAAGCACTTATATTAAAGTTTAGTAATATGCAAATTTTATTTTTAGTATTCTTCATTGCAACTAGGTTTTTGGCAAAGCAGCATATTTTAGAAACTCGCACATAAATGCACACCTAACCCACAACCCTGGCTACTGCAGAGGACAGAATACAGGACAAGACAGAACCCTGGTCTCCCCTGGCATGTCAGCCCTTAGCATTAAAATGATAAACACTAAGAGCTGGCCTACCAGGTCAGACCAGTGGCGAGTGTTGGGTGACAAGTGCTCACTTTATATGCAGCTGGTTTTGGAAGTTGCTGTACCTGTGGCTTCCATTACTGAGCAACCACTACAAGGGATCTGTCTGTGTCAGATGTGCTGACTTCCTAAATGTAGTACAGCCAACTGTTTGCTTAGGTAAAGGTAAAGGGACCCCTGACCATTAGGTCCAGTCGTGTCTGACTCTGGGGTTGCGGTGCTCATCTCGCTCTATAGGCCGAGAGCCGGCGTACAGCTTCCGGGTCATGTGGCCAGCATGACAAAGCCGCTTCTGGAGAACCAGAGCAGTGCACGGAAACGCCGTTTACCTTCCCGCCAGAGCGGTTCCTATTTATCTACTTGCACTTTGACGTGCTTTCGAACTGCTAGGTTGGCAGGAGCTGGGACCGAGCAACGGGAGCTCACCCCGTCGCAGGGATTCGAACCGCCGACCTTCTGATCAGCAAGCCCTAGGCTCAGTGGTTTAACCCACAGCACCACCTGGGTCCCCTCATTTGCTTAGGTAGGTAATAACAATAAGGATAACAATAATTTTATTACTTATACCCCAGTCATTCTGGGCAGCTTCCAGCACATATAAAAACATAATAAAATGCCAGACATTAAAAACTTCCTGATTTATCTTTGAGTGAAACTTGTTGTGCAAGAAAATACAGGTGACTATCAACGTACAATAGGTTACATTCCTGGGATAGCGCATAAAGCCAAAATTGCATATAGTCAAAACACATTGGGTGCAACAGCGGGTGGCCTTCCTTTTTAATTTTTCTTTAATTGCCAAATGTGTAAAGCTCAATGCGGACAAGTTAAATGTGCATAAGTTGCGAGCTATCAGTATCTGAAAAGAAGTTAATATCTCCTGTCTTAACTGGGTAGTTCGTACTTCCGTCAATATTGCGTCAAAAGTACTTTGTCCATGATGAGCTGTTTTAAGGAGCATTGCACTCAGATGAGTTAGTCATCCCACACAACTACCTCTGGAAAGTGGCACAAGGGCTGTGCCACATAGTTTTTGCCTTCACATTCCCACACCCTATCAGGGTGACCACATCTGGAATGTTGCAAGAACTTAATTACTGCTGAACTTTTTCCAAGCTGTGCCTGCCTCAATCCCTCTTTGCCTTCCACTGCCTACTGTCTCATTACCCAAGGATCAGAGAACACACCCCCTGGGAGCTGGGAATAGGACTGCTTCCTTGGAAATGGGGAAAACCTTGCCAGAGTCCTCCTCCCTCCCCCGCCCCCCCAGCTGTTTGCAAAGTTGAGATGCTGGAAGCCTCATTTTCTGCTGGGGATCATGTAGATTGTTGTTCAGCCCACCTGCCACACCTGATCGCCTGCGGAGAAAGATGCTTGCAGCAATGATTCACCTTTCCTTTGCAAACAGTTGGGGGAAGGAGGAGGCCTGGTGGGCTTCTCCTGTTCTTGAAGAAGTGATGTCTGCCACCCGCTGTGTGCTGGCGCGTGTCTAGAGTCTGCAATCCTCACACAGAACGGTATCGTTCAAAACAAACTGGCCTCTTAATATAGCCAATGTACCTGAGAAAATACTATATTTAACAAAAGTGTGTGTGAGGGGGGGATCCCTTCTTTATTTAAAAAGGCCTCAGTCCATGAGAGGGCCATGTGCACACTTGTTAGTTGCTACACTCCTTCCTATTAGGGACGCGGGTGGTGCTGTGGGTTAAACCACAGAGCCTAGGGCTTGCCGATCAGAAGGTCGGTGGTTCAAATCCCTGCGATGGGGTGAGCTCCCGTTGCTCGGTCCCAGCTCCTGCCAACCTAGCAGTTCGAAAGCACGTCAAAGTGCAAGTAGATAAATAGGTACCGCTCTGGCAGGAAGGTAAACGGCGTTTCCGTGCGCTGCTCTGGTTCGTCAGAAGCAGCTTAGTCATGCTGGCCACATGACCCGGAAGCTGTACGCTGGCTCCCTCAGCCAGTAAAGCGAGATGAGCGCCGCAACCCCAGAGTCGGTCACAACTAGACCTAATGGTCAGGGGTCCCTTTACCTTTACACTCCTTCCTAATTCTCCTCCCCCTCCCCTTCTTCTTCTTCTTCTTCTTCTTCTTCTTCTTCTTCTTCTTCTTCTTCTTAACATTGGAGCTCCATAGGGCCTATACATTCTGGAAATAATGGAAATGTTTAGAATTGGATGCATTTTAGTTTGGCAAATGTAACTTTGATAACGGGGGGTGGAGTCAACTCTGTCTCCACTCATGTTATTTTTCCTCAGAAGCATGGGTGAATCCAGTTATGCTCTAAAAATCAGGGGAGGGTGGTTCCCTTTCAATTTTGCTACGTAGGTTTGATCTACCTAAGGGCAGGCCATCAGACCTTACAGTAGATCCTTCCATCCTGAAACACCTCTCTGCTTCCCCGAAGTACCACAGCCTCCCCTAATCTGGAGATCTTCAGATGTGTTGGACTACAACTCCCATGAGCCTCGGCCATCATGACCATGCCAGCTGGGCCTGATGGGAGTCGTAGTCATAAACATCTGGCGGGGACCAGGATGGCAAAGGCTGCACTGCCAAAAAATTTATTTGTTTATTTGTTCATTACATTTTTATGCCACTCTTCCTTCCAAAGGGGAGCCCAAGATGGCAAACATTGAAGTGTTAAAGCGACACAATTTAAGATAAGATAAAAACATATTTAAAGCAGTTAAAAACTCCACTGCCAATCATCAAGTCCCAAGATGGTTGATACAGGAGAGCTACTCCCTCAAGGACTTGAGTCCCAAGCCATTTAGGGCTTTCTGTGCTAGTGCTAACACTTTGAATTGGGCTCAGTAGCCCACTGGCAGCCAGGGCAGAGCTTTTGCAGCTGGCAAGATACAGTCCATTTGGGCTGCCCCAATGACCAACCTAGCAGCCTTATTCTTGGGTAGTTGCATGGGTGGGGTATAAATAAAATTATTAGTAAGTACTTTCTGGTGATGATTCCTACCCCACAGGTAGGCATTGAACCACTGTGCAGAGCCTCTGACTTCCATTCCTCTGAGTTGTTCCAAAAGGGCACCAGGATCAAAAACTATTGCGAGACTGAGAAATTCCAGAATGGCACTCTGGTCATTTACCTCAAGCAAACTAAGCTTGTGGCTTGTGGGTGACTATTCTGTCTGCGTCTCTTCATCTTCCATGTAGGCTTCCAAGAAGCATTGCCATAGTTCAAGGACACATTCTCGGCAGATGAAAGCTCTCAAGGAGGGCCCAGAAGATGACCATACGGATTGTGGCCTGGGGAGAGTCCCAAGGGCCAGGATAGACAGGACTGGAGGGCTACATTCGGCCCTCGGTCCCCCACCCCTAGTCTATAGCAACAGAAGGAAAGTAGAACTGACCAAAGACATTTATTTCTCTGACTGAGGCGAATGACAAAATGGTCCCCTTTCTCCCTCCCACATACAGAAGCTGGTTGGACTGCCCTTTTCATTCATAAGAACTACACCACATTCTCAGTCCTCAAGCGGGTATTCGCCAGCAAGAAACGACACCTGGGGGGCATTGTGGGAGGGGAACACTAAAAAAGCATGGTAAAGGACCCCTGGACGGTTAGGTCCAGTCAAAGGTGACTATGGGCTTGCGGCGCTCATCTTGTTTCAGGCCAAGGGAGCCAGCGTTTATCTGCAGACAGCTTTCCAGGTCATGTGACCAGCACGACTAAACCACTTTTGAACTGTCTCCAAAATGTTTCCAAAACTGAAATGTAAGGTCAAGCAGGCACCATAAAAGGAAAACACCATGGTGGTGGGGAGATGGTGGGGGGTAGGGGGGTTCTGGACTTTGTTTGTTGACAGCTAGTACGCGGGTGGCGCTGTGGTCTAAACCACAGAGCCTAGGGCTTGCCGATCAGAAGGTCGGCGGTTCGAATCCCCATGGCGGGGTGAGCTCCTGTTGTTCAGTCCCTGCTCCTGCCCACCTAGCAGTTCGAAAGCATGAAGTACAAGTAGATAAATAGGTACCGCTCCGGCGGGAAGGTAAACAGCGTTTCCGTGGGCTGCTGTGGTCCGCCAGAAGCGGCTTAGTCCTGCTGGCCACATGACCCAGAAGCTGTACGCCGGCTCCCTCAGCCAGTAAAGCGAGATGAGTGCCGCAACCCCAGAGTGATCTGCGACTGGACCTAACGGTCAGGGGTCCCTTTACCTTTACCTGTACATCCAGGGCTAAGATGCTTGGGGAGGGAAGGGGGCTTTGCTTATTGAAACGGCCTTCTTGCTTCCAGTCCAAGGCCAAGATCTCTCACCCAGCATGTCTACAAACACAGTGCCTATGAGGAGGGATGGCCAAGTCTCAAAAGCATGAGCTTTTCCCCGCTGGTTTAACTCTTTTGTCAATTCAGAGACAGAGGAAGAGAGAACATTTGAAGGAGCTGATGGGCAGAGTTTGGTTGGTTCGTTCGTTCCATTATTCAGCTTGTCTTGTTTTCCTTTAGTCCCTCCTGGCCTTAAATCTGTGTTTGCTTGCTTCCAGCCTTCCCTTTCTCAGTCAATCAGTCCAATCCTCCTTATTTTAAAATAATAATTGTTGTCTGAGTCTTATCTTAGTTTTCCATTTTGAACCTGTTTTCATGGGCACAGATGTTTTCTCTTGGGTTATGTGTGTCTGTTAGCAGTTCTTCCCAGCAGCCTGTCTTTCTGTTAGTGCTACCTTTCCCCACCCAGTCCCCCTTGCCTTTCTTGCCCAGTACCCAGCCACCCACAACCCAGCCTTGCATCGTCTCCAGTCCTTTCCTAATTCATCATTTCCCATCCTTCCTTGTAGTAGTTTTAAAAGCAAAACGGGCGTTCGTTGTCTGTGTGTTTTCTTCATTAATTGTAGCTTTGCCTTGTGTACGTTATGTGTATTGCGTAAACCTTGCATGTGTGCATTCACCATTGTACGAGCACGCACATCGCAACATCACACATTGAACATAGCACAGAATGAAATGATAATAAATCAAGGCACCTGACTGGCAGCACCGTGGTGCCAACAGAGGCACAAGCGGCAGAGGTGCTGGCAGCAGCAGCACTGGCCAGACCGGTTCTCTTCCAGTCAGGCTAGTTCATCCTCCTGCTCCTGTTGCAAGGGGGGGTGGCTGCTTGCCTAAGTTACCTGAATAGCCCCTTACTGCCAAAGCAACATCTTACCTGCTCCTGTGTAAGTTGCCCCGGTAGCAGTCCAGATCCAATGCTGCCTGCCTAGGCTGCACCAGTCACCTAAGACCACAAAGAGTTGGGGGCAAAACAGTCCCTCAGTGGGGAGGGCGTTCCGCATGTGGGTCCTGTGAGAGCCAGTGTGGTGTAGTGGTTAAGAGCAGTGGACTCGTAATCTGGTGAACCGGGTTCGATTCCCCGCTCCTCCACATGCAGCTGCTGGGTGACCTTGGGCTACTCACACTTCCTTGAAGTCTCTCAGCCCCACTCACCTCACAGAGTGTTTGTTGTTGGGGAGGAAGGGAAAGGAGAATGTGAGCCGCTTTGAGACTCCTTCGGGTAGTGATAAAGCGGGATATCAAATCCAAACTCTTCTTCTTCCTAGGCTATTTGGGCTTTATCACCAAAGTCAACCTTGGAGCCACCACCATCCCAGGACCACTTGGGCAACCCTGACTGGGTGCTACAGGGGAGCTGATGTCTTGGGTTATTAGCTTTGGTAGCTTAATGCAGCCTCCCACGTTCAGGGCTAGTTTACTTTGGAATGCCGCTTTCTTGGGTGGGTGGGAAGAACACAGACAGTTTTATCATTTCATGCCTGTCTCAAGGACCTCCGGGGTCAGGAAAAGATGCTTGGTCTGCAGAGGCAACTGCGGCATGGCTACCTAGCTGATGACACTGCCCCCATGTTGGGTATCATTGTGACGTGCTGTCTATTTCTGCTATGGCCAGCTCACAGACTTCCTACTCCTACTTGCTATCTCTTCCCCTGGGCTCAAGGAAGTCCATGTGCCCCACAACCACCCCTCTCCAATGGATCTTGTTCTTAAAGGATAGGGCCTTGAGTCAAAAGACTTTTGAATAGCCCTTTCTCCTGACCCACCCATCACAAGCCCTGGAGGTAAAGGACTCCCTCGCCCAGCAACAATAGCAGGTGCCTGGCTGACCAGCCACCCCCAGCAGTCAAGCTCCACTATCATTTCTTCTCAACTGCTTCCTGGCTCTACAGCCTCACACCTCTGTCCCAGCTGCATGCCTCTGCTGCCAGGCTAAGTTGGCAACCACAGCTACCTGCCTCCGGTCTCCAGGATTGGAGAAATCAGCCTGCAGAGCCAGCTGCGCCGCATGCCTGTCCGGCTGCCCCCACCCCCACAAACATCTCCATCTCCAAGGCTGCTATTTGCCTAACCTCCCCCTCCCTCCTTGCCTGCCTGCATTGCCGCCTGAGTCACCTCGTTCTCTGCCGCCTGTTCTCTTCCTGCTGGCCACCCAGACTCACCCGCTTGTCTGCCAGCGGCGAGCTACCTGCCACTGTGCCCCAAATCTCAGCACTCTCTGTGCGTGCACTGCATGTCGTTGTTTTCTCAGTTTCCCTGGGCCGTTTGCTGTGGCTGTTCATGGCTCATCAGATCTGACTCAGAGCCTGCCACTTGGGCTCCTGCTGCCTGCCTACCTCCACTGGTCTGCCTCAGTTGTCCGGTGCATTTGGCCAGAGGCGTAGCAAGCCCAGGTGGTACCCGGGGCGGAATTATTTTTGTCACCCCCCACCACTTTAATAAAAAAAAATAAAGAAGTGTCACCCCCCCCCTCTGCTGGTGCCACTTTGCGAGGTGTGGGGGTTTTGTGTGTGTGTGTCTATTATCTTTTTTTTTTTTCAATGAAGTTAAAATAAAAAATAATTTTTAAAAAATGATAAAAATTTTAAAAAATTAAAAAAATTAAAAAGTGTCACCCCCCCCTCTGATGGTGCCACTTTGTGAGGTGTGGGATGTGTGTGTGTGTGTCTCTATTATCTCTTTTTTTCAGTGAAGTTAAAATTTAAAAAAAAAAATTAAAAAGTGTCACCCCCCTCTGGGGTGGAACCCGGGGCGGCCCGCCCCCCGTGCTACGCCCCTGCATTTGGCATTGGAAACTTCAACTGCCTGGCTGACGGCCTCCCGCCCCCACCCCACCCCGGGCTAAGCTGGCCAAATTCCCTGCACCTTGTGTGTCTGAGACCACCCTGACATAGAGTCCTGTTGCTTAGTGTTCCGCTTCCAAGTACTTCCTTGGGGGGAGGGGGAATTTTACGTGCTGCAGTTCCTCGTGGGTCCTCCTTTCTCACAGTTATGCTGAGACCAGGAGACTGCTGGCACCACTCTGCCCTCAGCCCCCTGTCTTGCGCTGTGATTTTTCCATCTCTGCAACCCCATGTCAGCCTTCATTCCTTGGTCTCCCTCTACAGTGCCAGCTACCTGCTGCTCTCTCCCTCTCTCGCTACCAGCCCCCTCTTCCTTCCCTAGGTAAAAGGGACCCCTGACCATTATGTCCAGTCGTGAACAACTCTAGGGTTGCGGCGCTCATCTCGTTTTATTGGCCGAGGGAGCCGGAGTACAGCTTCCGGGTCATGTGGCCAGCATGACTAAGCCGCTTCTGGCGAACCAGAGCAGCGCACGGAAACGCCGTTTACCTTCCCTCTGGAGTGGTACCTATTTATCTACTTGCACTTTGACATGCTTTCGAACTGCTAGGTGGGCAGGAGCTGGGACCGAGCAACGGGAGCTCACCCCGTCGTGGGGATTCGAACCGCCGACCTTCTGATCAGCAAGCCATAGGCTCTGTGGTTTAACCCACAGTGCCACCTTCCCTAGGGCTGGGGAAATTGGTGTGCAGACTGTGACGATACCGGTATGGGAGGTTAACATATGTGAGTGCTGGAAGGGAAATGGTTAAATAGGTTACCCAATCAGAACCCAGAGGGAGGGGGAAGGTGGAGTCAGAAGGAATATAAAAGCCCACTCTGGGGAAGTTGGGGGAAGTTGAGGTTGGTTGTTGGGTGGAGGTTCTGAGGGAGGTTTGAAGTGGGTGGTTGATTGGCAGTTGAGAGTCAGTTGGTCAGTGAGGAAAGAGGTATTAGTTCAGTTATGTGAGGAACAAATAAGACAAATAAGTAATCTTGTAAATGTTATGAAACCACATGCGTTTTTATTCTGTACTAAATAAACATAACTTTGAGGTTACTATTTAAACCTGACTGGACTCAATAGATTTACAGTGGTACCTCGACTTACGAAGATAATGCGTTCCGACGCGATTTTCGTAAGTCGAAAACATTCGTAAGTCGAATCCCCATAGGAATGCATTGAGCGGGAAAAAAAATCATAAGTCGAAAAAATCCTATTCAAAAATTCGTAAGTCAAAAAAATCCTATTAAAGCGGCCGCGACTTCCTTTCGGAAGTCGAAAAATTCAGTTGCGGCGGCCATTTTTTTTCTTCCAGAAGCCATTCGTAACTCGAAAAATACGTAAGTCGAGTTGCTCGTAAGTCGAGGTACCACTGTACCAGGTAGGCCCTGGTTGGTGGCAGCGGGAGAAGGGAGCGTGGTGGCACAGGGATCAATTGACGGTGAAACGTCCAAGGACCCTCTGCAATCACCACACAGACCAAGACTGCTAGGCAGGTAGACTGGTTGCAGCAGCCCCATATTTGCCTCGTCTAGTCCGTGCCCGCTGTGCTCATCCCAGTATGATTGCTGGTGCTGGTGCTGTTACTGCCTCCTAGATTTTAGGGCCTGGAATCAAAATACACATTCCTATTTTCTCTCTCTCATCTTACTGCTGCTGGCAACATTTTGCCCCATCTATGACAGGGTCCCTCTCATGCTGAAAAAGCGACTCCGTTAATTCTTTCTTTCCCCTCACCACTGCTGCTGACAACAATCTGCCCCTTAATATGACAGGGATTTGAGTAAAAAGTCTCCCGTGTTATTTTTCTGGGCAGATAAGGCAAGTCAGTAGGATTTCCAAGGATTGGTGGTGGTTTTCTGGATTGCAGTTCAGAGTCAGTGGTTGGGTCGGGGCAAATCTGTATTACTGAATCAAGTGGGGGCACAACAATTTGCACTGCCTTCATTTTAATGCTCCTAAATGCTATTTAAATGCTAAGGTTGCAGTCCTGGGTGCACTTACCTGGGAGTAAACCCCATTGAACACAATGGGTGTTACTTCTGAGTAGACTTGGATAGACTTGTGCTGTATGTATAATTATTAACCATTTACATCAAGGATTGCAAGTCAGTTCATTTACATCCGTCTCCAGATGTTCTTCCCCCTTATTGTAGTGTGTGTGTGAAACAGTGATAAAAGTGAGTCTTCCCTCCTGTTAGCGGATGACTTCTTGGGGAAGAAAAGGGCAGGTGGTGTCTCCTAGAAAGAGAACTTGGAATAGTGGGTCTCTGCTTGGTACAGCGCAAGAATTAAGTTGTGATTATCCCTTCCAAAGTGTTGTTTGCAGAACCTATGAGGTAGGAACAGGTGCCTTCAGTCAGATCCCTGCCCCAGTTCTGCTTATACTCTGGGTGCCTTTGGACAGTGGCTGTGGGTCACATGCAGGTCATTCCAAGGCAGTTCTTATGTGTTCACATTAGCGTCATTCCATTTATTTATTTATTTATTTATTTATTTATTTCCCAGATTTTTGTATATATACATAACATATTTTCCATTGCAAGTCAATTCTCAGGACTTCCCAGTCCATTCCTCCATGGCATTCTTTTTTTTCCTTTTTTTTAAAAGCTTAATTCCCATTTTACTACTCTTCCACCGTTTGGAATCCACACCAGGATTTGGCCTAATGTATCCAGGCTGTGCTTATTTTGTATACACTTAAAAAATAAAAAATAAAAATCACTCAATGATCATGAGAACAAACATTGCCGGCCCTTAGCTATCATGTCTCATAATGGGGAAAACGGGAGGGGAGGGGTAATAGCCATTTCCATTTGGTTTTTTAAAATAATAATACATACATACATACATACATACATACATACATACATACATACATAGGTCTTGCATAAGAGTATTTTAACTGTTTGGTTTTCTGGGGTGGAGTGAGTGGAAATGTAAAATAAAAAATGGGATATCTGATGATCCCTTGTAACTGTTAGCAGAACAGCCAGCCACTCAACCATTTTCATTTATTTCTTTCCCCCGAAAAAGAAGCCCTGGTGCCACTCCTCATGCAGGAATTAATGAGATCTAATTGCTGGCTGGCAGAAAAAAAGTTATGCCTGAACAGCATAGAGATTTAGAGGAGACTCCCTAAAAGACATCCCGGTGTTTTTGCACGAAGTGCCGTAGCTCACGGGCGGGGAGAGCCTGCGGCCCCCAAGTCCGTGGGTGACTGTTGGCAATGCTGGCTGGGGCCGAGGGGAGCCCCACAACTTTCACGGGGCTGGCGGCCTGCCCTGCCCAGACCGATGCTGTACCATTGCCCTCCAGACCAGTGTGCCTGCCAGCCTGTGTTGATGATACCATGTTCCCATTTGTGCGCAAAATACACATTCCTATTTTCTCTCTCTCATCTTACTGCTGCTGGCAACATTTTGCCGCATCTATGACACGGTCCCCCTCACGTTGAAAAACCGACTCCGTTAATTCTTTCTTTCCCATCACCACTGCTGCTGACAACAATCTGCCCCTTAATATGACAGGGATTTGAGTAAAAAGTCTCCCGTGTTATTTTTCTGGGCAAATAAGGCAAGTCAGTGGGATTTCCAAGGATTGGTGGTGGTTTTCTGGATTGCAGTTCAGATTCAGTGGTTGGGGTCAGGGCAATTCTGTATTACTGAATCAAGTGGGGGCACAACAATTTGCACTGCTTTCATTTTAATGCTCCTAAATGCTAAGGCTGCAGTCCTGGATGCACTTACCTGGGAGTAAACCCCATTGAACTCAATGGGTGTTACTTCTGAGTACTTGGATAAACTTGTGCTGTATGTATAATTATTAACCTATGGCAGTGATGGCAAAACCTGCTTCATGGTATGACTTGTGCAGTTTGGATAGCATAGGAGATGGTTGCCGTTGTGTAGGGTGCATAGGGTTGCTTTTGTGTGTGTGTGTGAAGAGAGAGAGCGCATAATACTGGTGTTTGGGTGTGTTCTTAAAGAGCAGCTGTGCTTTCCTCATTCTCGCGTTAGGTATGTGCAGGAGCACCCGGACATTTCTGTGAAGGAAAGCTCACGCCATAGACTTGGTCCGTGGCATAGTCTGCATTTATGGCTCTTTGTCTCCCTGGGATGGAGCTGCCTGCCCACCAGGAGTGCATGGGGGGGACGTTGCAGCTGGGCCCCTCCCTTTCTGCATCCCTGGCAGCGATGACGAGTCTTCTTGTGGTGACTCAGGAGCAGAGCAGCGGGAGGTGCGGCTTCCTACAGGGTCGGGCGGGCGGGGCCAGTCTGGTTTCGGGGTTGGGATGATTGACGTCAGCACCTCCAAGGCTGGGCACTCTTCACCTGTTTCCAGGAGGCGGCAAGGCCCATGCAAGTGTTTGCCTGCTCCACAGAGGACTGTGTACATAGCCCTCAGCAGCTAACATGCTGCCTCCTGCAAATATTCGGGGAAGACTTCTTGGTCAGGCAAGTGAGCTATACTAATGCCAGCTCTCTCCCTCCTTTCTTTCAGCTGTGCCACGGTTCAGGATGCAGCAGCTGATTTCCTGCCTGGGCTTGTGGCTCTTCTTCCAGCTCCCCTGCCTGAGCTCTGGGACACGTGTCGTCTACAAGGTGCAGGAGGAGCAGCCGCCCAACACGCTCATCGGCAGCCTGGCGGCGGACTATGGCTTCCCAGATGTGGGGCACTTGTATAAGCTGGAGGTAGGTGCCCCCTACCTGCGTGTGGATGGTAAGACTGGTGACATCTACACTACAGAGACCTCCATTGACCGAGAGAGCCTGCGAGAATGCCAGCAGCTGTTTCCAGGGGACCCGTGCTTTCTGGAGTTTGAGGTTTCCATCACGGACCTGATGAGCAATAGCCCACGCCTGCTGGAAGGTCAGATTGAGGTGCTGGACATCAACGACAACACACCCAACTTCGCCTCTCCCGTAATCACATTAGCCATTCCCGAAAACACCAATATTGGGACACTCTTCCCCATTCCGCTGGCCATGGACCGTGATGCTGGCGCCAATGGCGTGGCTTCCTATGAGCTCATGCCTGGTTCAGATGCCCAGAAGCTTTTTGGCTTGCAGGTAGCAGAGGACCAAGAGGAGAAACAGCCACAGCTGATTGTCATGGGAAGCCTGGACCGGGAGCAATCTGAGTCCTATGACCTGACTATCAAAGTACAGGACGGGGGCAACCCACCACGTGCTAGCAGTGCCTTGCTGCGCATCACCATCCTGGACATGAATGACAATGCGCCCAAGTTTGAGAAGCCCCTCTACGAGGCCGAACTCTCGGAGAACAGCCCCATTGGTCACTCCGTGCTACAGGTGAGCCCCTCCTTCCGTGGGGAAATGGGGGGGAACTAAACAGCTCTCAGGTGGGACTGGTGAATGAAAAGCAGGGCAAGGGGCGGGCTGTGTGAGGTTTAAAATGACTGGCATTCTCAGAGGCCGTGCAGATATGCCGCTGCTTTCCCCAGCTAAATTTCCCTGCCATTTGACAATGGGGAGAACGGGAAGAGGGCGTGGGGAATGCAGAAGTGGCTTAGCAAGGATTTTCATGGGGGAATGAAAGCCGGCTTGGGTGCGAAGGGTAGAAAAAACACAGGTGTGTCTGGGACACACCGTCTTCAGTGCTGGCCCAACCCTGGCTGAGACCTCATCACTTCAGAATGGAGATGGCAAATGTGATGTTTGATTTATGCTCCTATTCCAGATCCCTCTCTCTCTCTATATATATATATCTCCTGTAGGTTTTACTGATATATATATTAGTACATCTGAAGTCAGCCCTGTTTAGGGAGGCTTTTAATGTTTTATAGATTATTGTATTTTAATGTTCTGTTGAAAGCCGCCCAGAGTGGCTGGGAAAACCCAGCCAGATGGGCGGGGTATAAATAATAAATTATTATTATTATTATTATTATTATTATTATTATTATTATTATATACATCCAGGAGATGACTTAGGTCAGAACCTTTCCTCCTAGCTTAGGTGAAATTGGTGGTGCTCAGGCATTGAAAGGCATTCCTAGGATTTGGGGTTAGGATAATTTTACTGTGGGTTTTAAATTCTAAATTTTTCACTCTTCTATTGGGGTATCACTGGTGTATAAAGCAGCAGCCCAAGCCGAGGGTGTGAGCATTTGATTCCTGCTTTTTTTAGGAGAAGAGGCGGGGGTACCACCTTCCACCTTGCGTGTGAAGGTGATACCTGGAATTGACATTTCACATCAGGGCCATCCATCCATCCAGTACAGCAAAATGATAAGCAAGAGGAGCAAACAAGAACAGAAATGTCTGGTTGTAAGAGAAAAGCAAACATTAGGCAGACCTTTTAATAAAGCAAACAATGAGTATGGGGATGATTTCTTGGAATAAGGCACAGCTTTGAGAAATGAGTCATCTGTGGCCAAGGTGGCTAGCAAACTCTGTTACTGCTGCTCCTGTTGCTTAATAAAGTGCTTCTACCTGGTTACCTGGCAGGAGGGAGGAGAGCCTATGAGGGGCCATTGGCTTTGGCTGGAGCCAATCGCCATCTGGTTTCTCCACCTTCCCTTCCAGAACAATCTCATACAATGTATCTGGATTGACTCCCCTCCCTTTCGAATTATTTCCATTAAATTGTAAACTATTATATTAAACTGTGAAATCCGTGTTTATAAAGTGCTTTTCATGTGCTCACAGTGTGCCGTGTGCATTTTCGCAAAAGCTCTTTCAATCATTCTGTTAGGTATTTTGTAAAACAAATCTTTTTCTGTCTAGATGTAACACCTGAAGTGGCTTAAGTTACTGCAGGTAAACTTTCTCCTTCAGACACAATATAAGAGCTTGGGCATATATGGAATTGTGTGCAGCAAGAAGAGGAAGGGGTGGGTGGTTGCATTTCACCATTTTTCTTTCTTGCATTTTTTGTTGTTGCTGCTCTTGCTGTGGCCCTGCTTGGCTAGTTTATATCTTCTCCATGTTTATAATGAAAGCCAATTGCTGAATATCCATTTTCTGATGACAGCAGAGAGACATGTTGTCTTGTCAGTAGGACTGTGTTGTTGTTATGCCACACTGCTGCTACTTCACAGCCCCCTTTGTTGTCTACTGAGTGGTGCAATCTTATACCTGCCTATTCAGAAGATGCTTGATAGCATCAGGTCAGATGAGTTATCTTGTATTTTAATGAGTAACTGATCGGGCAAAGATGTACCCTTGGGACAGTCCGACCATGCACCTGCCAGTGTGAGACTCGCTGTTTCCTGTAGGTTTTACTGACACCCCTGAGTCCTGATTTTCGGAGCTGACACCCCACTCTAATGAACGCAAAAGGAATGTGTGGATTCTCCCAACCCAAGAGGCACATACAGATCTGTGGTTGCCTCACCTCAAAAAGGATGTTGAAGAGTTGAGAAATGTAAGGGAAAGGGCAGCCAAAAGGATCACAGGTGTGGAACACCTGTCCTGTGAGGAAAGGTCCCGTGATTTCAAGCTCTTTAGCTTAGAGAACAAGCAAGTGAGAAGGCAGTATGGCAGAAGTTAATAAAACTATGCATTGTATGGAGAAAGGTTTTTGTCCCTCTCTCACAGGCATAGGCAAACTCGGCCCTCCAGCTGTTTTGGGACTACAACTCCCATCATCCCCAGCTAACAGGACCAGTGGTCAGGGATGATGGGAATTGTAGTCTCAAAACATCTGGAGGGCCGAGTTTGCCTATGCCTGCTCTCTCATAACACTTGAACTGGGTGTTGGAAGATTAGGAGAGATAAAAGAAAGCACTTCTTCACGCAGCATGTAATTAAAGTATGGAACTCGCTCCCCTCGTATTGATCTTGGGTTTGCCCCTTCTCAGCTAGGGAGTCATTCAATGGTTTGTGCAGTAAGGACTTTCTTTGCAGAGAGCCTTTGGCACAGCCCCACTTCTTTCTGTTGCTCAGTCAAGGACCCGCTGGGTGGTTTTTGAATTGGTTTTCTTGGTGAATTCTTTGCATACCAGAGTGGAAGAGGTGGCCTCTCAGCTAGACCAGCCAAGCCAGTTCCACCAGAAAGAGAAATGCCTCCTGTCAGTCTCAGGCAACACCTGGGCTTTTGGCCAAGAGCTGAAAGAACTGAGGAGCCTGCAGGAGTCATGGGATGTGGGCTACAGAGTTAGCTGGGGCATTGTTGTATGTGCAGTTGGGGCACTTTGAAGACAGTGTTTGGGTGTATCAGGTATGGATTGTGGGTGTCATCTTTGACTAACAGAGGACTTGAATGGCAGGATGTAGTAATAGTGGTTATTTAATCGGGACAATTTGCGTGTAGTGATAAACCACGTTTAATGGCTTATTGGGACGGCCAGATCACTCTGGCTTTGCTCCTCTTTGGTGGAAGTGGGAGTAGGAAGCCATGAAGCCTTTGCTTGTCATTACCAAGGTTGCGGTTTGTTTCTCCCTAACAAACCATGATCAACAAGTCAAGAGCAAACCATGACTTCATGCTGGCTAATGATTGTGGTTTGTTAGGGAGAACCACAATCCCAGATTTGTAATGCTGCAATGACAGGCAAAGGCCTTATGGTTTATTACCAGAGGAGGAACAAAGTAGGGAGTGATCCGGCAGCATTCATTAGCACACTCCTCAATAACCCTGACTTACTGCTACATATTAAGGAGGCCATTTGTTGCATTTTCCCACGCCATTTCTCAAACGTGGGCATTATCTCATTTTATCCTCCCCACAACAACCCTGTGAAATTGAGTTAGGTTGAGGGGAAAAACTGGCCCAAGATCACCTGGTGAGCTACTGTGTACAGTTTTGGCCATCTTAAAAATGTTATAACAGAGTTGGAAAATGTGTACAAAAGGCCACCCAAAGGATTGTAGCATCTTCCCTATATATTTGGGTTTGGGGGTTTTTAAATAAAGAACTTGTTGTTTTAGAGAAAAGGAGGCATGATAATGTCTTGTGTGCAGATAATATATGGAAATATATTTCTGTCTGCTTCCCAGAACACTAGAACGCAGGGCCACCCAATAAAACCTATAGCTCAGCTAGTATATTCCAGACAGACAAGGAAGAACACACAATGC
Source organism: Darevskia nairensis (assembly GCA_034642065.1). Lineage (NCBI taxonomy): Eukaryota > Metazoa > Chordata > Lepidosauria > Squamata > Lacertidae > Darevskia > Darevskia nairensis. The sequence goes on along the minus strand of JAWWNI010000135.1, from coordinate 295,327 downwards.
CTGCCTTGTAATTCCTCCATCATAGGGTGTGGATGGCCACTGTATCACAGTCACTTTAAAAGGGGATTGCACAAGTTCATGGAAGACCAGTTTATCAGTTAGAAGAGCCACCTGGAACCTCCATGTTCAGAGGCAGTGTATCTCTAATTGCTAGTTTCAAGGGGGCAAAGTTTGCATCTGGCTGGCCACTGATGGAAATAGGATGCTGAAGTAGGTAGAGCTTTGGTCTGATATAGCAAAGCTCTTTAATTTTTCTTATTATTTATGGATGAGAGAGGATATGAACAGATCCAAAGCTGTAGAGCCCACACTACAGCATCTCTTTCAATGCTTTTATGACAAGACAAGGCATGCTTCATGCTTGCAGGGTTGTTTTGTGTTTTATTAGTACCAGGAGTGGAACAGCCCAGAGCTATGTGAAAAATAGTGATTCCTGGAGGTAGACTCACACCTAAGATTAAAGATGAGGGAGCTCTGAGCACATCTTCAATCTAGGAGCACCATTCATACAAGAATGCACTCATGGCTTTCCCTCGCTGTCTTTCATTTAGACAATCAAATTCAGATTGGGGAAAAGCAACCCTTTTCGTTGTTGCTGTTGTTCTACAGTTAGGAGTCAAAAACCCTTGCCAACCAATTACAAATCACCATTGTAGATCCTGATGTACTTTCTGCCCACCGCTATTATAGACAACAGTGCTATAAAAGTCTCAGTGTGAAACTTTTATTGGCGATCACCAGGGAAAATATTGGTAACTTTTGGAATTTTGACGGGGATGGCTCCCTTTGGCTTGCATTTTAGTAAGAAGCAGCTGTAGTGAACTAGTGGTCTTGGTGTTGGTGCGATTGATTTCAGTTGACGTCACAAGATGTGATACAACACTTTGCAATGGCTGAAGTGTTCTATCATCTCCTTGGTGCAAGGGATAGTTGGGGCACATCCTTAAGGTCAGCAAGCTCAGTTTTCTCAGGCATAATTTATCTAGGTTCCTGCTCACCACTTCCTTTTCTCATTGCAGGTGAAGGCCAATGATTCTGACCAGGGTGCCAATGCTGAGATTGACTACTCCTTCCACCAAGCTTCAGATGTGGTTCGCCGGTTGCTGCGCCTGGACAGAGCCACTGGACTTATCACTGTTCAGGGTCCCGTTGATCGTGAAGACATCAATGTGCTCAAGTTCTCCGTGTTGGCCAAGGACAAAGGGGCCAACCCCAAAACTGCCCGTGCCCAGGTGGTGATTAGTGTCAGGGATATGAATGACAACGCTCCATCCATTGAAATCCGTGGTATTGGCTTGGTCACCCACCAAGATGGCATGGCTAATATCTCAGAAGATGTGCCGGTTGAGACACCCGTGGCTCTGGTACAGGTGTCTGATCGGGATGAAGGTGAGAATGCTGTTGTGACCTGTGTGGTGGCTGGTGATGTACCTTTCCAGTTGCGACAAGCCAGTGACACCGGAAGTGACAGCAAAAAGAAGTATTTTCTCCAGACCACAACGCCACTAGACTATGAGGCCGTGAAAGAATACACCATTGAGATTGTGGCTGTGGATTCTGGCAATCCACCTCTCTCCAGCACCAACTCTCTCAAGGTGCAGGTGGTGGATGTTAATGACAATGACCCAGTTTTCAGCCAGAGCTCAACAGAGGTATCTTTCCCAGAAAATAATTCCCCAGATGACTTGGTGGTAGAAGTGAGTGCTACTGACGCAGACAGCGGGTCAAATGCTAAGCTGGTGTACTCCCTAGTGACAGAGCCTTCATCCAAAGGCATATTCTCCATTGATCCAGAGTCTGGTGCAATCCGGGTTAAGACTGTCCTGGACCGTGAGCAGCGAGAACGCTATGAATTCTTGGTAGTCGCAGCGGACAAGGGCAGCCCTAGCCGGAAGGGGACGGCCTCTGTTGCCATCAACGTCATGGACCGCAACGACAATGACCCAAAGTTCATGCTAAGTGGCTACAACTTCTCTGTCATGGAAAACATGCCCCCTCTGAGTCCCGTGGGCATGGTGACCGTAATCGATGCAGACAAAGGGGAGAATGCCTTCATTCAGCTCTCAGTAGAGCAGGACAACGGGGACTTTGTTATCCAGAATGGTACTGGCACCATCCTCTCCAGCATTTCCTTTGACCGCGAGCGGCAGAGCACTTACACCTTCCGACTGAAAGCTGTGGATTCAGGTGACCCACCCAGGTCTGCCTATGTGGGGGTGACCATCAATGTGCTTGACGAAAACGACAACGCTCCTGTCATCATTTCTCCATCCAATGCCTCCTACAAGCATATCCAGCCACACACTAGTCCTGGGCAGCAGGTCATGAGTGTCGGCGCCGAAGACATTGACTCTGGGATCAACGCTGAGCTGCAGTACAGCATCATGGGTGGAAACCCCTTTGAGCTCTTCAAGATTTCGCCCCAGAGCGGAAACATCACCTTGGAAAAGGAGATCCTCCGCAAGCACCACGGGCTTCACCGCCTGGTGGTGCGCGTCAATGACAAGGGCAAGCCGTCTCGCCACGGCACCGCTCTGGTCCATTTCTACGTCAATGAGACCCTGACTAACCGCACGCTGCTGGAGACTCTGGTGGGACACAGCCTGGACACGCCCATCGACATCGACATCGCTGGCGACCCCGAGTACGAGCGCAGCAAGCAGCGCAGCAACATCCTCTTTGGGGTCATTGCGGGCATCGTAGCCGTCACTCTGGTCATTGTGCTGGTTGTGCTGGTGCGCTACTGCCGCCAGAAGGAGGCCAAGAGCGGCTACCAGGCGGGCAAGAAGGAAACCAAGGACCTGTACGCTCCCAAGCAAGGCAACAAAGGCAACAAAGCCAAGAGCAAGGTCAAAAAGAACAAATCCCCCAAGCCGCCCAAACCAGCCGAGGATGAGGAGGAAACGGGCCTGCAGAAATCCCTCAAGTTCAACCTGATGAACGACTCGGTCAGCGACAGCCCCCGCATCCACCTGCCCCTTAACTACCCCCCTGGCAGCCCTGACTTGGGCCGCCACTACCGCTCCAACTCCCCCCTGCCTTCCATCCAGCTCCAGCCCCAGTCGCCATCTGCCTCCAAGAAGCACCAGGTGGTGCAGGACCTGCCGGCCACCAATACATTTGTGGGCACAGGGGACAGCAATTCCACAGGCTCGGAGCAGTACTCAGACTACAGCTACCGCACCAACCCTCAGAAATACTCCAACAAGCAGGTAGGAGAGCTTGTCCTGCACCCTCCCAGAACCCCCTCACGCCGCACCCGGGCCATATGGACAGAAGTGTGGGAGTGACCCGGACTCCGCCCACCCTGAACGAATGGACCTTGACCCCTTGGCATGTTGCAGGCCGGAGCCTGCAGGTGTCCAGGTGCCACTTGCTCAGGAAAGGACTGCTCAGGGAAGAGGCCTCCTGTCAGCCCAGCCGGTGGAGGGAATAACTGTGTGGGAGGCGGGAGGAGACCTTCTGGCTGCAAGGAACAGGAGCTGGCAGGTGGCATCTGGGGGGGAGCAAGCATGCCACTTGGGAGGAGCAGGGTCCACTGGCGGGTGGGGTCTCTGCTGGAGCCCTTTAACGGAGCCCTCCATGTATGGTGCTCGCTGAAATAAAAAAGGGCCGGAAGGCATGCATTCTGGGTCTTCGCATATGTGTCCCAGGCTCCTGCCGCTCTTCCACTCACAAATCTTATACCTCGGGCAAGACGCAGAAATGCCTATCCCAGTTCTGCCGCAGAGCCTGATGACACGAGAGCCTCAGCGTGTCTGAGGACGCAGGGTAAGAAAGGCAAGTATCTTGAGCGGGGGGGGCACAAAGGGGGGGGCTGCAAGGCTTCTGCATGTGGAAATGGCACCTGCCTCCCCAGCTGGGGCTTCTCTGCTGCTTTGAGCGCGCCTCCGCTCTGAGGGCTACCTGTGCATGCGTTGGGAGACATCTGTGGAGTACAAGGAAGAGGTTAGCTTTGAGCGCATGTAGGGCACAGAGCTTACTGCTTCTTCTGTCTTCCTTTTTTTTTGTTCTTGCTGTGTTTGAAGCAAGGGCTGGTATCTGCTGAAATAAGAGATTCTGAACTGCACGACAGGGTACTTGGCAGCTTTGGGAGCACAGGAGAGGGAGATCTCCGGCTTGCAAACTGGTTAATGCACCGGGAAAGTCCGTAGGCGGTGTGGCTTCCGTAGGCTTTGTCCTTTTCTGCGTGTGCGCTTCAAGCTGGTGACCTGCAGAGGGTTTTTCTGTGCAGGGTTCTGCAACCGATCCAAAGTACTGAGAGGAGGGGGCTTGTCTCCCTGATACTGTGCCATGGTCTCCTTCCATCCAGACTTGTATGTCCTCAGAGTGAAAAGGTGTTTGCCTATTGAAGGGCTGCAATAAAATACCCGTTGCTAGTGAGCATGTCGTGAAGTGTGGGTGTCTGGCTGTTGTATCACAGCCTCTGGGGCAGTGGAGGAGAAGGGAATGAGGAGGAGGAGGAGGAGGAGAGAAGGGCTTTCCTTCCAGAAGTCATTTTGCCACTGGTATTCTCCTGTTCCTTTTTTGTTTGTAATTTAATATGGCCTGTTTGTGTATTTTTATTATTATTATTTCATATGGTATGCTGGGCAGGGAAAGGGGAATATGGGGGGGGGGAATCGCATTAAATCATGCTTCTTTTTTAAAAGAATACCACATGAACAATATTTGGAATAATGCTATAGCATTATCCCAACAGGACCTGCTATTTTTAAAAAATAAATAAATAAACCCCCAGTTGTTTCCACACACATGCATTTCTCTTTAACCAAACAAACGGGTTTCAATCACAGTAGTGACTTTGTATGCACTCATAACAAACTGTATTTTCCGCAAAAAGGAAATCCTTATAAAAAGAATTTTTTGAGAGCTCTTTTGGCACGAGGCATTATTGCTGCATTATCAGTGTATAATCTAGATAGCATTATTTTAATCCAAAGAATTGTTTGTATTGCTTCTCACACCCATTTGGGGCTCAGAACAACAGGGATTTCAATTTTTTATATCCTGCCTTTCCTCCAAGAAGATGAAAGCAGCCTACAACTCTCCCTGGCCCTGTGTCATCTTCACAACCACCCTTAGAAGGGGAGATTAAGCTGAGAGATATTACCTGGTCTAAGGTCACCCAGGGAGCTTCATGGCTGCGTGGGGATTTGAAGCTGAGACTCCCCAGTCTGACACCGTGGTCAATACACCACGCTGTATTTTTATGGGCGCCCTAAGTATTTGATTTTCTTACATAACCAGCAAATCTGCCAAACATCTGTAGGGTTAGTTTTGCAGTACGCACACGGCAGATTTGCAGCACAGTTTGCTCAGGGGTAGAAGTGTCCCTGCTGAGAATGTAAACAGCTTTGACAATACATTGTTGTAAGCCAAAGTGTCTTAAGAACTTTTTGTTGAAGTGTAGTATATGTAAATGTTCCAAATAAACGCACAAGTGTTTTAATTCTTTTTTACTAGCCACATTTAAGGATACAGAGGTTGCTAATTTTTATATAGGTACTGTCAATCTTTATCTGAAAAACACACCTGCAAGTCCAATTCCCATTTTACCTTACACTTAAAATGGTTCAGCCTCTGTTGCAATGGTATATACCCTTTTCAATATTTCCAAAGTCATGTTGTGGGGTTTATACACACTCGCTTGGGAGTAAATCCTTTTGAGGACAATTTCTGAGTTGGCCTGCATAAGGTTGCTGTGTTTGTTTCCTTTTTATGTTATATCATGTTCGGACGTTAAGAACCCCATCCCTAATGTTGGTAGCTCTGTAATTATTTATTATAGCAGCCAAAGGTAAAATTATATTGATCATCACAGTATCTGCTCAATTTTTTCTTTACCATCCCCAAAACAATACTTATCCTAGTTATTGAGAAATAATTAGCGCCCAAATTTTAGACTATAGTGCTGGTGATATTAGGGACACTCCCAGAGCCAAAATCCATTTATATTTCCCCCAGATGTTTACAGTTGCAGACTTAATCACATGATTCTTTAATCATGTTCTCTGTCCCACTCTCCAGGTCTATCCCTGTTTCCTCTACAAACTGCCTCCCAAGTTCACTACCTGACTCCCACCAAAAGGATAAAACCATTAAAATGGCAGCATAGTAATAATTGTTGCCGTGCTGAGAAGTCTCAAGCCATCCTTGGATACCAATTACTGTGAATTTTCTAAGCTAATTCTTGTGTCCATCACCCTCCAATGGAATGATGGATTAATTAAGTGGATTTGAATCCTCTTAAGTGGGTTTTTTTTAGGGTCATAGGTAGGGAGAGGGATCTTTCATTTTAACAACCGGAAGCCTTCCTATCTAACAAAAACACTTTCCCCAACTGGTTAAACTGACTTACCATATTTTTCGCTCTATAAGGCGCACCTGACCATAGGACGCACCTAGTTTTTAGAGGGGAAAAGCCCCATTTTTTGAGGATCAGCTCAAATTTCTGCAGCTTCTTTTGCAAAGGAGAAAAGTCCCATTTTTTGAGGATCAGCTCAAAGTTGTTGAGCTTGCTTTGCAAAGGAAAAAAAATCCTGTTTTATGGGGTTTTAACTCACAGTTCTGCAGCTTCAGGAAGCCATTTCTACAGTTTCCAGACAGATAATCTAATCAGCCAGTCACATGTCTCTGGGGAAACAGCCTCCCTCTGCAAGGGGGCGGGGCTGGAATCTCTCTCCCTTATCTCTCTTCCCGATGGTTTGCTGAGCAGCTGCTCAGCGGGCTTCCTTTCAACACCCCCTTCTCTCTCTTATTAAAAGCCCGGTCTGCTTTTGCCCCTGGGCAGTTCAGCTCCAGGGACCACACATTCGCTCCTTAAGACGCACAGACATTTCCCCTTACTTTTTAGGAGGAAAAAAGTGCGTCTTATGGAGCGAAAAATACGGTAGCTCATTAAGTAAGGTTTTCTTTAAACAACCACCAACAAAGGCACTCATTTGATTACAGGCAACTCCCCATTTGTGCAGGATTTGCGTTCCAAGGCACCATCCACGCTGGCGGGATGTATGTAAGCCGCCACCCACCACCCACCTCGCTCTGCCCCTGCCTCAAACGTGGTCAAATGGGGAAGAGTACTGGGGTGAAGAGGTGGGGGTAGCTGTGGTTTTCTTTTCCTGTTAAGGCGTGTCTCATAGTAGTTGTTGTTTAAACTGTTTTTATAAGTGCATTTGTTTTAACTGTTTTTTTTACATATGTAGCTGTTTTATATTTGCTTCTATGTAGACCATTTCGCCACGCCTCATAGAAAGCGATTCCTGAAATGAAATGGTAACAGCATAATAATAAAATTGCACAAAGGACCAGGCCATTTGCACACAGCCCAAGGGGAGGCAGAGACTCTGCAACATGGATGGGATGGGGGAAGAAAGAGATGGCGGCCTACACTTAATCCCAAAGTAGCAGCAGATAGGATACCCTCGAAAACTTGATGTTGGTTTAAGTCTGGATGGAGCTTGTGCTGGAGAAGGAGGAGCAGAAAAATTGGTGGGGGTGGACAGACACATGAAACTGCCAGCCGTGTGGTCATCAGGATTACAAAAAGGGAAGTCTACACTGAAAGATCCCTGAAATGGGATGAGCGTATATTTATATAGTGATACTAAAACAAACAATATATTTAATGATTCAAGAGCAGACTTGCTTAAGAGAAAAAATACTCAGAAACTAATTCAAACAGATACCGTATATACTCGAGTATAAGTCGACCCGAATATAAGCCGAGGCACCCAATTTTACCACAAAAAACCTGGGAAAGCTTCATAGGAGCCACTGCCTGCCTCACTCGAGTATAAGCCGAGGGTGGCTTTTTCAGCACAAAAAATGTGCTGAAAAACTAGGCTTATACTCGAGTATATAGGGTATAAATAACTCAAGAAAACCTTCCAAATAACTCCAGATAACAAGAAATAACTCAAGATAAACTTCCAAATAACCTTGACGAGTTGCCGGCTAAGATTCTCGTTTCACTGTTATGATCTATCAGTTTCCTCAGAAGGAAAAAAAATACATTTATATAACTCAAAATAGTTTGCTATTAAATCTAGGGGGAGGATTAATGAAACTTCAGAAAAAAACTCCCAAACAGTATGTGGTAATTGTCCAAACTTGGAATTCTAATTTTGCTGCATCCAAAAGGTTAAAAACCTAAATTCAGGTTCAAAAACAAGCTCCATAGTTTGTAAAACACGTCAACGAGGGGCTATGGAAGCTCACACGATCTTATTGTTACAAAGCTCTTGCAAAAACGGTTGTGCTACTTAACTGAAGCACCAGCAGGAAAATAACTTTATCAGAAATTGCCACTGTTATTAGGCCCACCAGACTGCTGACCAGTGGCTGTGGGGATGCAGCAGCCCCTGAGAGCAGCACTGTGGAGTTCAGCAGCACCCCTTCCTCGCTCTGTGCCAGCCGTGGCAATGGTTCACCTTCTCTCCTCTCCCCTGAACCAAAGAGGGCAGGTGGCACAGGGCGGCTGTTGCTTCCTCATCCATCTACTAAAGCTGGCAAGTGTATGGCCGTTCCGAGGAGGAGGAAGCTGCTCCTGCCCCGTCCCATTTTCTTTGAGAAGTCCAGCAGGGTGATTCAGCTCAGTGGGGATGCGCAAAGAGACTGTGCCCTCCTCTCTTTTGCACACCCTTTCTGGGTATTAGGGTGGCGAAGGTTTGGGCCTGTGATATAGATTTCCCCTTCCATATTGCATTGCATTGGAGAAGCTCTTCATAAGCGCCTCAGCATCCCATCCTGCCTTCAGTCTGTGCAATTGAGAGCAATGGCTGGAAGGAGGAGGGAGGGCGAAAGGGACCCTTCCTTTGCTGCTTCTCCATCCTGCTGAGGATGCTAAGGAGAATAGAGTTTATGTTTGGGAGAGCAAGAGCAGCTTCGGGAAAGTGGCAGACAGCAGGTGGGTCAGAGTACACCTTTCTAAACACTTGTATTGGATATTTTCTGGGTTTTCAAAAGTGTCCACAGAAAGTGACAGCATTAAAATCCCTAGCCATAATTATTTCATGTTGTTTTTTATTTTTATTATTATTATTATTATTATTATTATTTTATTATTTATGTATTAGATTTATATCCCACCATTCCTCCAAGGTGCTCAGGGAGTTCCTCTTCCTCCCCATTCTATCCCCACAACAACAACAACCCTGTGAGGTAGGTTAGACTGGCCCACGGTCACCCGGTGAGCCTCACAGCTGATCAGGGATTGGATCCCCTGCCTCCCAGGCCCTAGTCCAATCATCTAGTGACCCCATCACACCGGCTGTCATTTGTGACATTGACCAATCATGTTCATTAAGCCAAATATCCTTCTAAGAACTAGGGGGATGGCAGAGAATATGCAAGCCGTGGGAAAGTGCGGACTCTGCTCTTCTGCTCTCTTGCCCTCATTCTGGTGCGTCTACAAAAGCAGGTGGGGATGGAACAAATGTAAGGGGTCTGGGGTCTTGAATCGGGAAGTCTGTCCATGGGGTCCCAGTGCGCACTCAGGAAGAGAGGGTCTCCAGCTTCATCTCTAATGTGTTGCATAGCTGTCAACTTTCAGATTTGAAAATAAGGGATTTTTTCCCAAACTTTCGGATTTGAAAATAAGGGATGCTGCGAGGGCGGTGCAATGGCACCAAGTAGCCTGCGCTCCAGAGGCTGCGTGCAAACGGGTGAGCGAAAGAGCGAGCACATAGATGGCAGGCTGTCTGGCTGTCTGGTTGGGCATGAGGGTCTGGCTGCACAAGGCATGCAAGCTCCGCCCCCAGTCGGTCTCAGACTCCTTATTGGCAGCCGAACAACACAGCTGAGGAGCCTCCCTGGCCGGCCGGGAGGGAGAGGAGCTGCTTCCTTTGAAATCCGGGAAATTTAAGGGATATCAACAATCCGGGATAGCAGCGGGAAACGGCATTGGAATAAGGGAGTTTCCCACCAAAAAAGGGAGGGTTGACAGCTATGATGTGTTGCAGTAGTGCCCTAGTAAAAGCCCGGAATGGTGTTGCAGCTTGGCACTCTGGCCATAGCATATGACGCAAGGAACTCCAAGTTTGGTTCCTCATTCTGAGCAACTCATCCATGACAGAAGATGCTAAACAGCTGCCTGCTTTGCCTTCCCTCAAGCTCACTTCATTTCATTTGCCCATTTTGGAAGCTGACCATGGAAAAACCACCAACTCAAGGCTTGATCTAAAAGCCTGTGAGCATCTGGTTCAAGCACCTGCAGAGTGGTCAGGCTGCTTGCGGAGTGCCCTCCTGCCCATCCCTTCTCCTGATTCCAAAGGACCAGCATCTTGCCAGGTCCCTGGTGCATCCATTTCTACCAGGAATACCACTGGGATTTAATCCCCAGCATTTCCAGTAGAAAAACGATGGTTTTCCGCTCAGGTTTGGCTGGGAGAAGGCCCTCTGGAGATCTTTCTCTAGAACCTGATCAGCACCCCTTTGGTTCATTATCTCCTTTCGTTGGAACATGATTGTGAGCCTGTTTGGACTCTGCCTCTAGTGGTTCCTGACAGTTTACTCAAACTCCATTAATCTATGGGTTTACATTACTCCCAAAAACATAATGGATGGAGCCCCAACTGGGCCCCAGACTTTACAGGAACAGATCATCACCAGGCAGAAAACTAGTTGTTCTAATACAAGTTCCTAACTGCAAGCAGAAGACTATCAGAAAACCTTTGTAGCACAAGCCAGGAACTCACAGCCCCAAATGCCTTCACATGAATGTTTTAATAGCACCCAAACAAACTGACATAGTTTTATTGCCTAGTGCCAAGCTGTTGTCTATGCTGAAGCCTGAGACCTGTCACATGGACGAGATTGAATTGGTTCTAGCACTATGGAGATAAGATCTCGACTGGGTACCTCCGTTCCTGAACGGGAAAGCCCACTTCTCCATCCTGGAAGGCTTTCTTGGCTGCCTTTATGAAGATTTTTGAACCACTTAAGGCCTGCCAGAGCAGCACTTTGCCGACTTAAATGGCTTCGGTCCAGTATACCTGAAGGAGCGTCTCCACCCCCATCATTCAGCCCGGACACTGAGATCCAGTGTCGAGGGCCTTCTGGCGGTTCCCTCACTACGAGAAGCCAAGTTACAGGGAACCAGGCAGAGGGCCTTCTCGGTAGTGGCACCCGCCCTTCAGATGTCAAAGAGAACAACAACTACCAGACCTTTAGAAGACATCTGAAGGCAGCCCTGTTTAGGGAGGCTTTTAATGTTTAATAGATTATTGTATTTGAATGTTCTGTTGAAAGCCGCCCAGAGTGGCTGGGAAAACCCAGCCAGATGGGCGGGGTATAAATAATATATTATTATTATTATTATTATTATTATTATTATTATTATTATTATTATGTCACTCACTGGTCAGGTTCCACTTATGTGGCTCCATTCTAATCCCTTACAGGGGATATCAGCAACCAGAGATTAAGGATGAATTGGCCGCTGTGAAACCCATCACTGAGTTAATGAGCATGCCTCTGTATTGACACCTCCAAGAGCAGAAGCATGGGGGCATGGCCAATGAGGTCTTATGGGTGTGGCCAGTTCTGGTTTTCTCTCCACCCGGCTCCCTTGCAAAGATACTACAGATACAGCCAGGATACAACTGCTGCCACAGTTGCTTCTCTGCAGGAAAGAAATATGTGTGGCCCCCACCTGTTCTGGTTCTCCCCCTCTTCTCCTCCTTTGCAATGAAACAGTGGATTTTATATATATATATATACCTAAGTGTTGTGCCTTGGTTCAGAGTTGCCATCACAATTTCTAGTGTGTGTTCAAGTCAAAGAAACCATACATTACTCAGAAGCAGGCCCCAATGAATTGCCACCTCATAAGCTTGCACAGAATTGCGGCCTAAGTAGGTTAGTCATAAAGGTGCCCCACAGGCACTGTATGGGAGGATACAGTGATCTTAGTCATTTCTACATCATCTTTCCAGAATGTGGAATAGGGAGAAGGGATATTAAGTGGACCAGGAGCTGGGAGACCGGGATTCAAATCCTCACTCAGTCATGAAGTTCACTGTCTGACCTGGGCCAGTCTCTCAGCCTAACAAACCCCACAACTCATTACCAAGCTTAAAACCATGGAGAGACCTGGTCTGAACAAAGACATTGGATTCTTATCTCCTACATGACAAAGCTATTTTTAACCTTCTCACCCCTTGCTTTTTCCTGTAAGACTAATTGCAGTCGTCAACAGGTTTACCACAGCCTATCACCCATTCCCACCACCCCTCTGAGTAATACCCCTCCCACCCTCTCACTATATATAAGGGTCTGGTGACTTCTGTTTCAGTGTATCTGAAGAAGTGTGCATGCACACGAAAGCTCATACCAAGAACAAACTTAGTTGGTCTCTAAGGTGCTACTGGAAGGATTTTTTATTATTTTTTATTTTGTTTAAACCCCACAAGGTCATTGTGAGGATAACATGGGGGGGGAGACCCATGACTGCCACCCTGAGCTCCTTGGAGGAAGGGTGGAATGGACACAAACCCAATAATGATTAAAAGAAATGAGAATTGTAAATTTCCAGCCTCCCTGCCCCTGGTTTTGAATTGGAGAGGTGGGGGGGCAGGTTTGGAATCATTAAGCAAACAAATGAAAACAGCAACCCAAAATTGAAAGAAAAAATGATCTGGTCCACATGCTGGGATATGCAGACCTAGAAACCTAAGACTTTATAGGTAGCTCTTCAGCAAATCCAACATGTGCCTTGCCTGTTGCAACAGGCTTGCCTGGGTGTGGTGTGCAAGAAGAGACTGCAGTCCGTCCACAGTGTTCTTGTTTGAACCATCCTGCCTTTCGTAATGCAATTTAAATTTGCCCAAGTGTTCCATACCCTTTTTTATCCTTAGAAGCCTTTAAAATAGATTGCAGTGCAATTTCAGCAAAACAGGGAAAGGACCAGCACCTTCAAGACCAGCAGGTTTATTAGTGCATAAAAATTTGGAGGCTAAAGTCCACTTCGTCCGATGCATCATTTGTGCTAAACCGTGAACGTTTATGTAACAAGACACTTGCAAACAAAATACATAGGGAAAGACAACAAAGCCACTTTGTGGCCAGTCCTGCTCAGATACACAAAAAGGCAGCAAGGGAGCTCAGAGAACAAGCACACTCCTAAGGCCTGGCTGGGTATGTGTGGTCTTCAAGGAAACAGCTCTGAGGATGCTCAGAACAGATGCCTGGTTCTGATCTAGGCTAAGGCTGTTCTTGAAGCAGTCCTAACACCTCCCATCTGGATAGCCCTCTTAACCACAGATTTATTTAGTTGGAGAAGTCCAGTCAGTCACATGCCTTTTTTGCTTAGAGATGCATGGGAGGAATCTCTCTGCCATACTCTCTGGGGTTGGGGTTGGCTGTGTGGTGCAGAGAGCTGATAGACAGCAACGTTTGCAGACTTCAATCAGAATTATAAAATTGGGGGGGGGGGACAGAGAGTGCAGCTTTGAGATAAGTTTGTTTTTAAAATGCTTGACATACACATTAGGAGGGCTGTGTCCAGTGCTATTTTTGTAGAAAAACACCTCCCTCGTTCTCTTACAATGGCAATAGCGCCCACCTGAGAGGTGCCAGAACTGAGTTCCAGTGAGTTCCCACTGAAAAAAGCCCTGGCTGTGCCCTGATCATAGCTGTCAACCCTCTCTTTTTTTGGCGGGAAACTCCCTTATTCCAATGCCGTTTCCCGCTGCTATCCCGGATTGTTGATATCCCTTAAATTTCCCGGATTTCAAAGGAAGCAGCTCCTCTCTCTCCCTGCCGGCCAGGGAGGCTCCTCAGCTGTGTTGCTCGGCTGCCAATAAGGAGTCTGAGACTGAATGGGGGCGGAGCTTGCATGCCTTGTGCAGCCAGACCCTCACACCCAACCAGACAGACAGCCTGCCTGCCATCTACACGCTCGCTCTTTCGCTCACCCGTTCGCGTGCAGCCTCTGGAGCGCAGGGTGGCGAGCCTACTTGGTGCCATTGCACCGCCCTCGCGGCATCCCTTATTTTCAAATCCGAAAGTTGGAAAAAATCCCTTATTTTCAAATCTGAAAGTTGACAGCTATGGCCCTGATAAGCCTAGTGGGCCAGCTTCCACTGGTTCCCTGTACACCTAGCCTTCAGCTGATGGCTTGGAACCTGCAAGTGGATTGTGTCTGACCTAGGGGGAGTCATACCACTAGCAGCAGCACTATTTTCTTTCATGGCTTTTTGAGTGCGCGCGCATGAATTTTGCTTTAAGGAGAAGGAAAAAGGCAGAAAGATGTTTAATAATAATAATAATAATAATAATAATAATAATAATAATTCTTGTACTCCACCCAACTGACCAGGTTGCTACAGCCACTCTGGGTGGCTTCCAACAAAGTGTAAAGGAACACATCAAAACATCAAACATTAAAAGCTTTCCGATACCAATCTAGATCCTAGTTTTGCTCATCTTGGGGAGCAGGCAAGGATCTAAGAGGATCCGTGGTCCAGTGGGTATCCTCAGGGTCTGGGGTCCCAATCTCAGGTGGTATAAGCTCCTACCAAAATGAGTGCAAGGTTGCAAGTGCAGCACTGCTCCGACAAGCCAAAGTCAAGCACAGAGAATCCATCTAGGTCCAAAATACAACCCAGAGGCGGGGGTCATTATCACAGGGTCATTATCACAGGGACTTCAGGCAAGATACAGCACAAGGAGGAGGGGTAACTGGACCAAGGGTCAGCAGCTCAAGTTATTTCCAGCAACTGGGAGGCTCAAGAGGGAGACCTTCTTTAATCTGCCCTTCTAGATCACACCACTGTAGCCGGTAATGAAGGCATTTCTGAGATTGCTTACGCATGAGGCCAGGCGACAACTCTGGGATTGTAGAAGCATGCTGTGTCATTGCTGTCTGGCCTGGACCTTGATCTCCTCTTCTGACAGCACCAAGGACTCTTCAATGGGTCTTCTCAGCACTGATTCCAAGGGGCCCTGCCAGCTCCTCAAGATCCTTAACCACTGCTGTTTCTGGTTTGTCTCTTGAGGACAAATGTCTGGTACCAGGTCAGATAAAGGCATGGCAGCAAGTCACTGAAGCCCTTCACATAACCGGTGGAAATCTTAGCCGTCCATGAGGTTCTGAGGCTTCAGCAGGATGGTCTTTGAGGCCATAAGCAGAATAAACTTGTTGCTTCATCTGAAACAGGTTCATACCCTTAAATATTACTATGAGCCCTTAAGCCATCTCTCTCTGAGCACACCACATACCAAAAAATAAAATAAAATGAAGGGAGAACCTAAATCAGATCTTTTTTGTGCTATTTGGTCTAAATTGTTGATATACGTCAATACAGCAGAGACGGGACATGACCCTCAATGGTCCAACTAAGTTTGTGGAGAGGATATATTTTAGAAGATTATGGTAGAATACTTTTTTTTGATGCCTTGGATTGTGACTATAAATAATAATAATAATAATAATAATAATAATAATTTATTTGTACCCTGCCCATCTGGCTGGGTCCCCCCAGCCACTCTGGGCGGCCTCCAACAGATATTAAAATACATTAAAATATCACAGGTATAAAAGTTGCATCACATGAATTAATGCAGGGTATTATCTTCTGTTACCTTCCCCTCCCTTTTATCCACTCTAGTCACTTTGCCCCTCTTTCCTTTTGTATCCGTATGTTTTGTGTTATTTGCATTTTGTCTATATTTTAAAAATTAATAAAGTTTATTA
Organism: Darevskia nairensis; assembly: GCA_034642065.1. Taxonomy (NCBI): domain Eukaryota; kingdom Metazoa; phylum Chordata; class Lepidosauria; order Squamata; family Lacertidae; genus Darevskia; species Darevskia nairensis. The sequence continues at coordinate 279,630 of JAWWNI010000135.1, read as the reverse complement.
TTAAAAAAAGACGGCGCAGGTTATGGTTTCCAATGCATAGAGTGTGCCCATGATGGATGGTGAACTGTTCCAATGGTGTGTGTAGCTTTGGTGAGATTCTTTTTCATTAGATTGTAAAGACTTCTTTTCAAGATGTGTTAAAATAATTCAGTAGTGGAAGCTGCTGTGACTTGCAGCGCAGTCCTATGCAGAAGTAACTCTCCTTGCGTTCAGTTGGGCTTGCTGTCGGGGTCTATTTGCACACACAAACTTTAGTTGGAAAGGTAGGATCCCCTCTCTTACCTGCTATCTCCATCTTGTGGCAGGTTGCTGTCAGTAATATGGAAATTGGTTCCAGCTTGTCAACTGCAGTTTGTTATAAAATTGCACTGCCCACTAAAATGAGGCGTTCTGCTTCAGGTCTGCCCATCTTCTTTTCCTAAATTGTATTCTCGGGTTAGAGGCTGCTTGAATTTTGATTTATTTGTTTGCAACGTTTACATGCCAACCAATAACAAGAGTTCTCCAGGTGACTTACAATAAAAGTAAAACAGTTGCCTATGAAATTAAAACCGCAATATCTACACACAGCATAAAAACAGAAGCAATATAATCAAAGTCACAGCAGCACCCAAAATGTCACAGTTCTTTGAAATCCAGGAATACCAAATCTATAAATCAAAAAATGTTTCAAGATAAAAAACCCTGGGAGTCCCGCTGATTACCCCTGATCTGTTGCTGCTGCAACTACCGCTGCCCACAGCCCTGGTTTGTGCGTTAGTAATAATAATAAATTAATAATAAATTTTTCTTTATACCCCACCCTTCCCGGTCCAAAAACTGGACTCAGGGCGGCTAACAACAAATACAAAACAATGATTAAAAACAACTTTAAAAACAGCATAAAAAAACAATCATCAATGGGATCACCAGGGCTAACTGGTCAAGTTAGTCTTGCTAGGCCAGTAGGGAGACCAGGGAAGAATTTTAATGTGGGGACCCAGAAGGGTTTCTTCAGAAAAAAAGGGAAGGGGGGAAATGAATAGGGGATCAGGCTAGATTGAAGGCCAGGTGGAATAGCTCTGTCTTACAGGCCCTGCAGAAGGAGATCAGGTCCGGCAGGTTTGTGTGTTAGTGTGGATTGCCCATCACCAGACCTCTGCTTGTGTCAGCAGCTTTTATCATCTCATCTGCTGCTGCTCCTTCCCACTGTTGCTCGTCCACAGTCTCCATCACCTTCTCTCTTCTTGCAGTGCTCATAACTCACTTGGAGTTAACCACTCAGTCACTGGGCATATAGCCAAAGATTCTCAAAATGCAAGAACATTCACATGGGCAGGATAGGGGAAGAGAAGATACTCAACCTTAGTCACTAGCTCCTGCATCTTTTTTCTCAGGTGTCAGGGGCCATATGTACGTCACCTGTCCCTGATACCTCCTCTAGTGTGTCCTCTGGCAAAAGAATCTCCATTTCACTTCACACATTCAGGAGCAAGAAAGCCCTCCCACCATAATCTGGGGAGGGGATGCATGGCCAATGCTCCCCTTGTTAGTGATTAAGACGACAACAACAAGAAGTGAGGACAAAACCAACTCGCAATTCTTGCTTGAGGCTTCATGCCACACTTGGACTCACTACTATGCTGTCCAGGTTAGTGTTGCACGTATATGGTGTCCTGCTTGGCAGGGGGTTGGACTGGATGGCCCTTGTGGTCTCTTCCAACTCTATGATTCTATGATTCTCATAAAAAGGCAATGCTACTGTCATTTGTAGTGCTGCATCACAATCCTGGGTTTCCATGAATAATAATAATAATAATAATTTATTATTTATACCCCGCCCATCTGGCTGGGTTTCCCCAGCCACTCTGGGCGGCTTTCAACAGAACATTAAAATACAACAATCTATTAAACATTAAAAGCCCCTAAACAGGGCTGCCTTCAGATGTCTTCTAAAGGTCTGGTAGTTGTTGTTCTCTTTGACATCTGAAGGGAGGGCATTCCACAGGGCGGGCGCCACTACTGAGAAGGCCCTCTGTCTGGTTCCCTGTAACTTGGCTTCTCGTAGTGAGGGAACTGCCAGAAGGCCCTCAGCACTGGATCTCAGTGTCCGGGCTGAATGATGGGGGTGGAGACGCTCCCTCGGGTATACTGGACCGAAGCCATTTAGGGCTTTAAAGGTCAGCACCAACACTTTGAATTGTGCTCGGAAACGTACTGGGAGCCAATGTAGATCTCTCAGGACTGGTGTTACGTGATCCCGGCCGCCACTCCCAGTCACCAGTCTAGCTGCTGCATTCTGGATTAATTGCAGTTTCTGGGTCACCTTCAAAGGTAGCCCCACGTAGAGCGCATTGCAGTAATCCAAGAGGGAGATAACGAGAGCATGCACCACTCTGGCGAGACAGTCCGCGGGCAGGTAGGCTCTCAGCCTGCGTACCAGATGGAGCTGGTGGACTGCTGCCCTGGATACAGAATTAAACTGCGCCTCCATGGACAGCTGTGAGTCCAGAATGACTCCCAGGCTGCACACCTGGTCCTTCAGGGGCACAATTACCCCATTCAGGACCAGGGAGTCCTCCACACCTGCCCGCCTCCTGTCCCCCAAAAACAGTACTTCTGTCTTGTCAGGATTCAACCTCAATCTGTTAGCCGCCATCCATCCTCCAACCGCCTCCAGGCACTCACACAAGACCTTCATCGCCTTCACTGGTTCTGATTTGAAAGAGAGGTAGAGCTGAAGTCGGAGCACAGCCCCCATTGAAGAAATTGCATGAATTCAGAGTCAGGTCAGGGAGCAAAAGAGAAGGCACATCACCAGCAGCCACCACGTACAGGGAAAGTGGTGGTATAAAACAACAGCAGACATTTGAGTAAAACGGGTGGAGGGAACTGAGAGTAAAATGGCCGCTTTACACCATGACAGAGGTCTGAGTAAAGTTCTGTATCTTTTATCTCTCACATGAGGAAGCTGAGGCATCCAAGAGGGAGAAGAGAGACACTGGAAAAGAAGTGGCTGTTTTAAATAAGGGCAGAAGTCTGAGTAAAGCAGTGGTAGAGCAACACTAAGGAAATTTTTTGTTTTAAACTACAGATATTTGAGTACAGCAGGAGTGCAGTTTTAAGCAACAGCAGAGGTTTGAGTGAAACAGCAATGGAAACGAAATGGTAGAGATTTTAAACAGTGGCAGAGGTTAAAAATAGTGTGAGGAGAGGTGACAATGAGGGAAGGAAAGTGGCAATTTAAAACAGGGATTGAGTACAGCAGGAAGGAAGTTGGGGAAAGTCTCTGCTTTGTTCGCTTCTGCATTGTAGCTTCGCTTGCTGTTTCTCCTTCTTAAAAATGCTTTGTTTCCTTGCTTTTAGAAAAACAAGCCCTCTGTGTTATTCCACCCTGCTTCACTCAAACTTCTGCCATTTTTTGAATGCGGCAAGAAGGGAGGACACTCAGAGGGGCGGGGGGGGGGCTGTTTTAGACTTCTCCTTCCATTCCTCAGTTGTCTCAGGTGAGAGAGAGAAAGGATGCAAAGCCCTCAAATATTCTAGGAGCCATGACAGGCCGGTGATAAGTTGCTCCAGTCATCAACCTAGTCAGTGATGGCTAACCTTGACACTCCAGATGTTTTAGAACTACAACTCCCATCATCCCTAGCTAACAGGACCAGTGGTCAGGGATGATGGGAGTTGTAGTCCTAAAACATCTGGAGTGTCAAGGTTAGCCATCACTGACCTAGATACTGCATTCTCTAAACGTATTATGAGTAATCTCAGAAATAATTTAAAATAGAACCAGCCTATTATTATTATTATTATTATTATTATTGCAGAGATTATACATATTATTTCAGGGTACCTGATATTTATTCACCAATATTTGTTATACATCATCAGAATTAACACAAAGGACTGACTATGCAACTATTGGTAAAAAAAAAAAGGTAAAGGGACCCCTGACCGTTAGGTCCAGTCGTGGACGACTCTAGGGTTGCAGCGCTCATCTAGCTTTACTGGCCGAAGGAGCCAGCATACAGCTTCCAGGTCATGTGGCCAGCATGACAAAGCCGCTTCTGGCAAACCAGAGCAGCACACAGAAACGCCGTTTACCTTCCCGCCAGAACAACACCTATTTATCTACTTGGACGTGCTTTCGAACTGCTAGGTTGGCAGGAGGCAACTATTGGTACTACTCTATATAGTGATCACAGTCCAATTAGTTTTACTATTAACTATACAATATAATGCAAAGCTTAATTTTTTCTTAATACAGGGTGAGTCTTTTGTTAAAACTGTTTCAGAGGAACTTAAAATATATCTTGACAATAATGATACCCAAAACATTACTGAATCTATATTATGGGAATTTGTTACGGCCTTTGGGGGGTGTTAAAAAAGGTGCATCTAAGGGGGGGAAAGGATGCAAGGAAAATGATTAATGAAAATTTATTAGAAGCTAAAAGGCTATTACAGTGAAAGTACAATTTGGTTTAGCAAGAAAACGGGTTTTTTTTAAAATAAAGGTAACAGATGATAAATTACTCCCATATTATTTAAGAAAGAAGTTTAGAAAGCAAGTAATTCCACTTAATAGGAAGGATGATAATCAATATGTTCTTAATAAGCAAGAACTAAAGGAAGAGTTTAAGAAATATATCAAGTTATGTCTTTCAAAAATCCACAAACAAGAAAAAACAAACGTTTTTTCCTAATATAAGACTGTGAAACCTAACAGGTGTAGAAAAAGAATGTTTGTATGCTCCAATTCAAGAAAAAGAAGTAAGGAAAATGATAGCAAAAGCCAAAATTCAAAAATCGTTCAGACCTGATGGGTTTTCATTTGAGTTCTACAAAGCACTTGCCTGCATTGCAGGGGGTTGGGCTAGATGACCATTGGAATATCTTCCAACTATACAATTGCATGTTATACAGGAAACTCCCCGCTCACACAGAAGTGCATTCATGGCCACCTCCACCTCCTTGCAGTGCTGAAAATGGCACACGCGTGCTGATCGCATGGACATGGGGCGATGCCTGTAATTCCATGTTGAGGGAAGGTAAAATCCTACAAACATTGAATGAGGATTCAGTCATGATTTTTCCCAAACCAGAAAAGAATTTATTACTGTACTACCCATACAGCATACTCCAGTATCATTATTGAATTCTGATTAAAAATATTTGCATCAACACTGGCAAGGAGCTTTGATGTGGTAATGCATAAATAAATCTATACAGAAGAGTAGGTTTTCTTAGAAGGAGAATGGCATATAATATCCTTGAAATGGTAAATATAATAATTTCATCAATGGGGGGGGTCGCATTTTATCACTTTTATAGACACTAAAAGGCTTTTGATAGGGTTGAATGGTCCTATCTTTTATATGTGCTGAATAAATTTGTCTTTGGAACAAGTTTTATAAATTGGATTCAGTTTACTCCAAGCAAGAGTTTTAGTGAAAGGAAGCTTATCTACAAAATTTAATCTGCAGAGAGGGCAACATCAAGGTAATAACTTGGCAACGATTAAATATCCGTTTTATATGGGCTAAAAAACAAAAACACCACAACTTTAAGCTAATATAATGTATACCAACAAAAATAAGGGGGTTGTCATTTCCTGATTTAATAAATGAATATCAGGCAAATAATTTGGATTACCTAATGGTATTATCAACCAGGACAAGGAGAAATAGGAGTAGTAGAACAATGTTTTGTAAGAATCCCATCAAATGTACAGTGGTACCTCGGGTTAAGAACTTAATTCGTTCTGGAGGTCTGTTCTTAATCTGAAACTGTTCTTAACCTGAGGTTCCACTTTAGCTAATGGGGCCTCCCGCTGCCGCCGCGCTGCCACCACACGATTTCTGATCTCATCCCAAGCAACTTACTTAACCCGAGGTACTATTTATGGGTTAGCGGAGTCTGTAACCTGAAGCGTCTGTAACCTGAAGTGTCTGTAACCCGAGGTACCACTGTATTATTATGGATGGACCCAAAAGACAGAATATTGGAGAAGGGTTGTTTCTCCAGCACTATGCATCATATGGGATAAATAAAAAGCAAACTGTGTCTATTGACACCACCAATTACATATCTCCTATTTTATCCACCATTCAGTAAAAATGGAACCATGGGGTACTTTGTTAACTGGCATAAAGGAGAGCTGGAAAATTTGGTTGAACGAATTGGTGATAATCAAATAATGTCTGTAGATCAAACGAGGGAAGCTTTGGGTAATGTAGAATTCATATTATATTAATATTTTTGAATTAGAGATTCTTAAAATAAATGGTTGAGAACTTATAGAGAAGGCTTAAGACAGCCAAATAAGTTTGAGAAATTAATTTGTCAAAAACCTGAAAAAATCGTCCCAAATACATCAAATTGTTATTCACATGGGAGATAGAACAAAAGTTGACTACAAAATGGGAGGAAATTACTAAAGTGCTATGTTGTATTTTAATGCCATTTAACAGCAATGCTGGATGGGCTAGCAGTTCCTCAAGGCTGGATCGATGTATGTGAGGGGGGCGGGACTCTGTTAAACTTTGGATATTGTGGTATTTATACACAACATATACAAAATGGGAAATGATGAGTGCTGGAAATGGATGGATGTGGAATGGACAGAGCAAAATTTATCCACTGCTGGTGGAACTGTCCTGAGGCTAAAAAGTAATGGCATGAAATGGCATCTAATATAAGCTAAAAGGGGATTAAAACAGATGTGAATTTTCTACATGTCTGGAGAATAATGGTTTCTAGAGCAGAATGAATATTATGTGGCACCTATAACTGTAAATAGTTCCGCAGATCAAAAAAGTTGGACCTTAAAAAAAATATGTTTTTTTTTAATGACTATTCCCATAGGTCCCCACTCTGTGATACTGCGATGTCAATTTTTTTTTGGGGGGGGGGCATCCAAGATCCCCAGAATTTGTCCATTAAATTCCTTTTTTAAAAAAAAAATTAAATTACTGACTGCTCCCTCCCAGAATTCAACCCCTCCCTTACAAGTTGCCCCTCAAAATTCACCTTTTGCAGGAAGTGTTTGGAACAGCCAGCACCCTGTTGTAGCTAAGCCAAAATTCATGTTCAATTGAATTTTCACATGAAATGATGAAATGATCACATACTCTTCCCCTTTTGCCCTGCCTCCATTCTCTGCTTCCTCTGTTGTTTCACTTGTATTTATTTTAAAACTGTAAGCTCTTGTGATAGGAACCTATCAAATACAATGTAGAACACAATGTTTGTAGATAGCATATTATTATTATTATTATTATTATTATTATTATCATCATCATCATCACCATCATTATCATAATCATCAACAACAACACTTTATTATTGTTATTATGCTAATAATAACCACTGTTATTATTGTTGTGTGCCATGACAGTGCAATTTGAAGGCCTGCTGTCTGAATCTGTTGAAAGCTACGCCAGTGGCTCCACCTTTGCACCACTTTCCAATCTGTACTGAAATAAACAGAAATCTGCTCTTATTCCCTTATGGGGTACACAAGAGCCTTTTCCAGGTTCTCCATCGGTAGGAGCAAATTACAGAGGCTAACCAGAAAAAAATTGAGAAGCAAAATCTTTATTATCTCTGTTGCAAACAGGGCCCTCACTCCCAAAATGGAGGAGGGAGGAGGAACCCAGACCAATGGTGTGCCAGCTCCTATATAGACTTTTGAAATTCCCCCCTCCCGCTCAATACCACCCCCTATACATCATACATACATCACAAAAAGGGGTGTAACCCAGGACCACCTCCCAGATACATCACAGTTACATCATGAAAGGGGAGGTCTGGTAGCAGTAATCTGAGCATCCCTGACCCTCCCCATGCCTCCTCTTGCCCTCCACCCAAAAACCCATCAAGTAAAACAAAAGAGATACTTACATTTCCCTGTTTCCCAGCCAGGTTAATCACACCCTTTTGTCTGGCACTTAGGTATCAGGAAACCAGGAATTATCACTTTATTTTCCTGAGACAATCCCCCCTCCTTCCTTGCAGAGAAACAGTTTGGCAGTTGGGGAGTCAAAATGGAGACAGGCCTGTCTTCCTGTGCTGCTTCAGACATGTGGCCTTGTTTTGCTTGGCACATTTATGAACAATTATTATATATATAAGACCTTGATATTCTTACAACAGTACAGAAGTACTTCTGTGTATAAAAGCCCCAGCTTCTTGCAACCCCAACCCCACCCCTCTCTCTGCTGTGCAGGGATGCCAGTAGCTCTGATTGATATTCCCGGCACTGTGGCTCATGCCTCGCACATTCAGCTGCATTGCTGTTTGCTTATTAGAACTTGTGAGCCCTTTGGAGCAAGTCATTATCTACTACCTCCTGGTATCAAGCCAAGGACCTTTTGTGACCTCATCTAGCAGCATTTGGAGACTTCTGTGTATTGGGCAGAACAGACACAGGAAAGGGAGGCTGGGATATGGAGTATTACATGGTGAAAGTTTAGAAGGCTCTTTCTGTTGACCTGTTTTCCTAAATTTCAATTGCAACCTGTTATTGCGTACCGATAGTGCTGCATGCATGCCATTCATTCATGATTTGTAATTATTGTCATAATCCTATGGCAGTGCAGGAAAACCGTGGGTGCATAATTCATGATCCAGGTTCATAATTCATCTCCCAATCATTCTTTTGCTCCTTGCCCCTTAACACCTCTCTGTTGGTTGGCTGCAGCAGTAGAAATTAAGGAACTTTAAATTGCCTCTTTAATCTGCTTCCTGTTCTGATGTGAGAAGCAGCAGTTGGTGAGAAGACTTGGCAGAGAGAAGGGAGGTTATGTAAGTCTCCATACACACCCATTGCCAACTTTCTTCTTAATTTGGGGTCTGGCTACCCACTCCTTACAAAAGTTGTATGGAGAGGAGCCACCTTCTTTTACTAAGACCCTCATGGGAACACGCACAGGAACTTGAAGCATTCTCACTCTCCCTTTGAACATTCATGGCTTTCCCCAAAGAATCCTGGGAACTGCAGTTTATTAAGGGTGCTGAGAGCTTGTTAGGGGACTCCTCTTCCCATCTCAAGGCTACAATTCCCAGATTTCATTGGGAAGAGAGATTTATTTCTAAACCACTCTGGGACATAGCTGTCAACTTTCGGATTTGAAAATAAGGGATGCCGCGAAGGCGGTGCAATGGCACCAAGTAGCCTTGCCACCCTGCGCTCCAGAGGCTGAGCGCGAACAGGTGAGCGAAAGAGTGAGCGCGTAGACGGCAGGCCGGCTGTCTGTCTGGGCGTGAGGGTCTGGCTGCATCAGGCATGCAAGCTCTGCCCCCAGTCGGTCTCAGACTCCTTATTGGCAGCCGAGCAACGCAGCTGAGGAGCCTCCCTGGCCAGCAGGGAGGGAGAGGAGCTGCTTCCTTTGAAATCCGGGAAATGTAAGGGATATCAACAATCCGGGATAGCAGCGGGAAACGGCATTGGAATAAGGGAGTTTCCCGCAAAAAAGGGAGGGTTGACAGCTATGCTCTGGGAACTGCAGCTCTGTTGGAGGGAATAAGGGTGCACACACAAGTCCTGCTATCCTAACACAAGGCATTTTCAGGAAATTGTTCATTGGGTTCACATAATGAGCTAACGATTTCCATTGCTTTCTATAGGGAAATTTCTAATGCATTCTTGGCCATGGAGTTTTTAACCCCCCCTCCCCCGAATGATGAAAAAAACCTGGGAAACCTCTGAAAGTTTGCAAAAGGAGGGAAAGAGAGACAGCAGAAAAATAAGAGGGCACCTTTCCCTTATTTGCTTGCCTTTTGCAAGTGAAACGGTTGCTGCAGACCAAAACAGAAAAAGCCAAGTTTGTTTTAGGCTGCTTATTTCTTTACAGTACTACATGTAGGTCCAGCTGTTTGGATACCTGTGGTGTGTATTGCGAGGTTTGGGCACTAATTCCTCATCTTTGGATAAGTGAATTTTTGTACAATGAGCATTTGGATAGCAGGAGCTGTGAGTATACAGCAGGGGTCAGCAACCTGTGGCCCATGGGGGCAGTTTCACAGTCCAACGAGCCGCCACCGAACTGAGCCGCCCGCCCAGTGAGTCCCTTGCGCATTGCGCTAAACCGGTGCAGCGCGGCACAGGGACTCGCTTCCGCGGCGCCGGAATCACGTCTGCGCATGCCCAGATGCCGGAAATCACATCTGGGCATGTCCGGACGCGGTGATCCGGCCCACGGAGAGATCTCGGCAGGACTTGACCGTCCCAGGCAGGTAAAACCTTGTAGACCCCTGGTATACAGTAAGGGCAAGGGCAGCTGCTGAAATAAAGGGCAGTTGAGAAGGTACTTTTGCCCTAGACCTTTAAGGAAGTGTCTTTAGAGAAGCTTTGGGAGAGCTTCAGCCTATCAAAGCATTGTAAAGGTAAAGGTAAAGGGACCCTTGACCATCAGGTCCAGTCGTGTCCGACTCTGGGGTTGCGGCGCTCATCTCGCTTTATTGGCCGAGAGCCGGCGTACAGCTTCCGGGTCATGTGGCCAGCATGACAAAGCCTCTTCTGGCGAACCAGAGCAGCGCACGGAAACGCCGTTTCCCTTCCCGCTGGAGCGGTACCTATTTATCTACTTGCACTTTGACGTGCTTTCGAACTGCTAGGTGGGCAGGAGCTGGGACCGAGCAACGGGAGCTCACCCTGTTGCAGGGATTCGAACCGCCGACCTTCTGATCAGCAAGCCCTAGGCTCTGTGGTTTAACCCACAGCGCCACCTGGGTCCCTATCAAAGCATTGTAAAGGAGAGCAATTCTGTGGAGTTCCCCAAAATTCTCCACAATTGGTAGGGAGAAAATGAAGTAGAACCATTGGCAGGTCCAAGCTGTTTCTGTCTGGGGACAAGTTTTCAGGAATCTCAGGGCTTTGGGGAGATAATTTTGTGCTTGGTACTCAAACATAAAACATGCGCACAGTTTTGCTTACTTCAAAATGGATGATACTATGAACGGAAAAGAAAATGTCTCCAAAATGGTGGTCCTTGGAGGATTGAGCTCTGTGAAAAATGGTGGTAGCCCTACTTGTCTCTGCAAGGCATCTCTCTGGCAGCAGGATTGCCAGCTGCTTCTTTTTTATTGGCTCTGCTGTTGTGAATTTAGCAGCAGCCAGATACACACAAAAAGCTAATGAAAAAGAAAAGTAAGCTTATCAATGCTGCAGTCCTGTGCACTAATGAATAACATCTTTTCATCACAGGGGAACTTACTTCTAACTATACACGTAGAAGCTGAGACTGGAAGTTTCTCTAGCCAGGTGATGAATAGCTTCACCTGTTTAATTTCTTAATCTTAGCATTCTGGAGGAGTAGGGGTGCAAGTCAGTAGCAGAGCATGTGCTTTGCATGCAGAAGGTCCTGTAGGTTTAATTTCCAGGTAGAGTAAAGGTCCCTGTCTGAATTCGTGGACAAGTGCTGTGCAGACAGTACTGAGCTAGAGGGACCGAAGGTCTGACTTGGCAACTTCCTGTCCTGGTTCCCATTGGGTGAAGAACTCAAATTATGGGTTCAACAAAACCGTTGATACTGAAATCAGTACAGTACGTAAACAAAGGGAAGTTCAAGACCCAGCAGATGCAATGCATGGCTAAGCAAGCTAAGACGTTGGTCCAACAAGCAACATTCTCCTCCCCTACGATCCCATGATATGGATTGGGCACAAACTTAGCCCGGCAAGTGGGACTGTTCCTTAGACTGGAAATGCAACCAGGCATTGCTTTGAGAAGACTGGGCTTATGCCTGTTGGCTCATGCCTGTGCTGTGAATCCTCTGGAGTAGACAGGATGGGGGACCTGACAGGCTTCTCTTGAGGGGCCCAAACCAGAGACAGACTCAGTTGAAGAAGAAGAGTTTGGATTTGATATCACACTTTATCACTACCCAAAGGAATCTCAAAGCAGCTAACATTCTCCTTTTCCTTCCTCCCCCACAACAAACACTCTGTGAGGTGAGTGGGGCTGAGAGACTTCAGAGAAGTGTGACTAGCCCAAGGTCACCCAGCAGCTGCATGTGGAGGAGCGGAGGAGCGAACCCAGTTCCCCAGAATACAAGTCTACTGCTCTTAACCACTACAGCAGGATTAGCCTCACAAGCAAGATGTCTGGAGTGGACCCTGGCAACTCCTGAGATGCAGAAACTGCATGCCTGGGTGATGGGATCGGGCAGAGAGGACCCTGCCAAACTAGCACCTTCCCCTGGATCCTCATCCTGAGACCCTTCCCAGGAGCATCCATTGCATCCAGCCAGCCCTGCTACTTAGAGCTCATGGCGCTTCCTATCGGCAAAGCAAGGAGACATGGGGAAACCAAACTTTAGCTCCACCTACTACTCACTGCCATGTCCTCTGCCCCACCAGGCACAATGCACAGACAGGGTCAAGCAGGAACTGGGAAGAGGCAGCTATTATCATTATTTCAATCATGTGCAGACATGGTCATCATAGCTGTCAACCCTCCCTTTTTTGGCGGGAAACTCCCTTATTCCAATGCCGTTTCCCGCTGCTATCCCGGATTGTTGATATCCCTTAAATTTCCCGGATTTCAAGGGAAGCAGCTCCTCTCCCTCCCTGCCGGCCAGGGAGTCTCCTCAGCTGCGTTGCTCGGCTGCCAATAAGGAGTCTGAGACCGAATGGGGGCGGAGCTTGCATGCCTTGTGCAGCCAGACCCTCACGCCCAACCAGACAGACAGCCTGCCTGCCATCTACGCACTCACTCTTTCGCTCACCCGTTCGCGCACAGCCTCTGGAGCGCAGGGTGGAAAGGCTACTTAGTGGCATTGCACCGCCCTCGCGGCATCCCTTATTTTCAAATCCGAAAGTTCACAGCTATGATATTCATTGCCAACATTTCTGGTACAGAGGGGAGTAGATAGCTTTGCAAGCCCAGAACATGCCTCCATGGAGCCCATTGGCACCACATTGGTGACTTCTAGTATAGAAAGCAGCATTAGTAAAAAATGCTGGGTAAATCTTTCAAAATAATAGTGCTAATTTATATCATTTATGCAGGTTACAGATTTCAGCTTTTCTTGTGGCAAATTTAAGTTCCGCTGTGCTGCATTCTTTTTCTTTAAAGGTAAAGCAAGCTCTAGGATTGCAGGCAAACAGTGTACACTTAATGTAGTTTGCATATAAATGGACATAATTCTCCTCCTCATCTTACTGTTTCCATTTGACAAAATGAGGAGATGGATAGCCACATAAAAGTGAGTAAGTATTGAGTAGCATCTACCAGCAGGTGTCCCTGTGGCTGCAGTTGAGAAGGAAACAAACTCCGTAAGCAGAACCAGAGCACAGAGCAACGAAGGTACGCTGCAAACTGCAGCGGGCAGTGGAGGGATCAGAGGCAAAGCAACTCTTCCCAAGGAACACCCAGAGCTGGCTCAGGTGTTGCTGGTCAGGAAATCAAATTGTAGTGACATTACTGAATGATAATAACATAGCTGTCAACCTTCCCTTTTTGGGGTGGGAAATTCCCTTATTCCAACGCTGTTTCCCGCTGCTATCCTGGATTGTTAGATATCCCGTAAATTTCCTGGATTTCAAAGGAAGCAGCTCCTCTGCCTCCCTGCCGGCCAGGGAGGCTCCTCAGCTGCGTTGCTCACCAATAGTTACAGAGAATAGGATGTCATTAGACAACAGCACTGTTTGTGCTTTGCTTGCATGTAAAATCAACCACTCTGGCCCAGCCCACAAATACACTCCTTCCAAAAGAGTGTTAAAGGATGCAAAGTCTGCAACACGTTTGTATAATAAGTCATTAATGGAAGCCAGAGAGCCAAAAGAGTGAACCTGATCAATCCCCCCATGAAGAATTGACGCTTTTGAATTGTGGTGCTGGAGTCCCGTGGACTGCAAGAAGATCAAACCGATCCATTCTGAAGGACATCGGCCCTGGCTGCTCACCGGGAGGACAGATCCTGAAGCATCTCATGAGAAGAGAAGACTCCCTGGAAAAGAGACCCTGAGGCGAGGAAAGATGATGGTGTGTAGCCTGGTGTAAATTAATTTGTAGCCTGGGGGGCTTAGCGCGGCGTGGACTGTCCCCGAGAACCATAGACTGTCCCCAGCACAGGTGAGGCTGCTGATCCCTTATTTTCAAATCCGAAAGTTGAGAGCTATGTAATAAGTGTGTCCACCTGCTGTGTTAGAAGCACTGTGACTCAGGCGTAGAGCCACTGCTTGACAGGCAGAGGTCCCAGGTTCAGTCCCTGGCATCTCTAGGTAAGGCAAGGGCAGACTCTAGTTTGAAACCCTGGAAAGGCACTGCCAGTTACTAGCAGCAGTACTGAGTTAGAGGGACCACTGGTCTGACTTGATATAAGGCAGCCTCCTCTGTTCCCAGTCTACCAAGAAGTGTGGGTGTTGTTCACACCAAATTTGCAATGTGTTGCAGGAAACCAAATGCCTCATTAAAGAGGGATTTGTTCCCCCAAGATGTTCCATATCACGCTGAACAGTAATCAAAAGAGCGTGAAATGTGCTGGCCAGGAAGAGTTTTCCCACCTCTGCATCAGAATATCAGCTGCTTGGAACAGGCAAGAGAAATGGACCACCTTCAGCCCTCAATATATTAAGGGTAAAGGCACCACACCACCCTTCTGTTGGCAATCTGGAATCTTTTTGAGACTGCAGTTCTTTAAGGTCATCATTTTGGAAGAGACACACTCCAGTGTGTTGTTTTAAATTCAACACTTTCTAGAACTACTCATGAATTATTATTATTATTATTATTATTTATTAATTAATTAAAGTAAGCTGCAACAAATATTTTGGGATGCATGTATACTCAGAAGAAAATCCCATTGAATTAAATGGAGCAAACAGTCAGATATGAGGGCAACAACCTGGTTATCTTTCTTAATTTCAGAGTTCTGAAATTTCTTATTTGAGGCCCCAGGTGGCGCTGTGGGTTAAACCACAGAGCCTAGGGCTTGCTGATCAGAAGGTCGGCGGTTCGAATCCCTGCGACGGGGTGAGCTCCCGTTGCTCGGTCCCAGCTCCTGCCCACCTAGCAGTTCGAAAGCATGTCAAAGTGCAAGTAGATAAATAGGAACCGCTCTGGCGGGAAGGTAAACGGTGTTTCCGTGCGCTGCTCTGGTTCGCCAGAAGCGGCTTAGTCCTGCTGGCCACATGACCCGGAAGCTGTACGCCGGCTCTCGGCCAATAAAGCGAGATGAGCGCCGCAACCCCAGAGTCGGACATGACTGGACCTAATGGTCAGGGGTCCCTTTACCTTTACCTAGCAATGCATTTGCAATTTCTTCGTTAAGCTTGCTGCCATGTGCAATTTGCTGCAGTTTTCAGTTAGTGTGATTCTGCACATACAAAAAGGATTGAACAGGGATCTTTTTCATATGGATTTAGTCTTTGTATGAGTTCCAAGCGGTGTGTTTGGTCTTTCAAGGGTGGGGTGTGGGGTACTATTGCATCCAGAACCATTTGTAAACCTCCTTCTGAATCTGGGGGTCTCACAATCTTGCTCAGATTTAAACTCAGGTTATTCACCCTCACCCACCCCAGAACTGTCTCCAGCCATCAGTTCAGAACTTCAGCAACCCCTTGGATCAGAGGATGACAAAGAGAGTTGTGTGTCATCAGTGTACTAACAACACTGCAAACTTCTAGATGACTTTCCTCATTGGCTGAAAATCATATGGAACTCTGTAAACCCTGGCACCACCCTATTAAGTACGGCCACCCGGGAAGGACCAAAAAACTACTGTAAGATGGTGCCCCCTTTAGCCCAACCCTGACAGGTGACCTAGAAGGATACCATGACCGGTGGTATTGAAAGCTGCTATGAGAGGTCCAGAACTGATATGGTAGCACATAACCCAACCATTCACCTGTGTAAGTCATCCACCAGGGTGGCCAAAGCTACTTTTGTCCTGTAACCAGGCCTGAAACCAGACTGGAATGGATCCAAATAATCACCATCACCCAAGACTGCCTGGAATTAAGAGGCAACCACTTATCCAACACCTTGCCCTCAAGAGGGAAATTTGAGACCAAGGGGTAATTGTCCATATGGAGTCTTATCAGCACCTCCTTGAAGCAGATAGGAACAAACCCTTCCCTCAGGAAGGCATTAGCTACCTCAGAAACCTAGAAACTCAGTCCTAATAGGCAAGGGTCAAGTGAGCAGGTGGCAGGCCCAGGGACAGTCCACCCCATTTCAACACCTGAGCTGAGCCCTCCTGCTGAAACCTCACTTCGCAGGGTTGTGCAGCTTCCAGGTTCCAGTGAGATCTTGCAAGAGGCCTGCAAGGTCTCACTGAAACCTGGAAGATGCTGCTTTCCCTTGCTTTTTGAGCTGTCATGGCAGCAGGGGCAGGCAGAGTGCTCCCCCACCGCAGGAGAAGTGACTACAGTGGCTTCTGGTAAGATATCACAAGAACCCCATGAGATCTCACCATAAGCCACAACTGTTTAGCCTCACTTCTCCACCTGAGGTGGCTGCCTCAGTTTAGTGTTTGACAAGATTAAGGGGGGGGGGCTATTGGAAAAAACTAAAGAGGCTAGAATAGAATTGCAGCGTTGGAAGGGACCCCAAGGGTCATCCAGTCCAGACCCCTGCAATTCAGGAATCTCAGCTAAAGCATCCATGGCAGATGGCCATCCAACCTCTGCTTAAAAACCTCCAAGGAAGGAGAGTCCACAACCTCCCAAGGGAGATTGTTCCCCTGTCAAACAACTCTTACTGTCAGAAAGTTCTTCCTGATGTTGAGTTGGAATCTGCTTTCTTGTAACTTGAAGCCATTGGTTCGCGTCCTACCCTCCAGAGCAGGAGACAACAAGCTTGCTGCATCTTCCATGCCTTTTAGATATTTGAAGATGGCTATCTAAATTAAAATACAGCTTCCAGCCAGGGCCGGTGCGTCCATTTAGGCCAACTAGGAAACTGCCTAGGGCGCCAAAATGGAGGGGGCGCTGGCCAGCCTGCCTCCCGCCCGCCGCCGCCCGCCGCCGCCCCAACCAGCGGCGGAGCAAGCAGGTTGGGGCGAAAACCACGGCGGCGAGGCCAGCCTGCCCCCCGCCACCGCCCCAACCAGCGGCGGAGGAAGCAAACTGCGGCGGCGAGGGGCGCCCGGCAGGGCAGGGGGCAGGGCACCGCTCTGCTACGTGCGTCATGCGTAATGACGTCACGTGGCGCCCGCCCCTTTGCCTAGGGCGCCAGAATTGCCTTCACCGGTCCTGCTTCCAGCTTTGAGGTTTTACCATATAGCAGTTGAATTCTGGTTTGATTCTGTATTATGTATGTGAGTAAGAAACCTACTTCCTGCTCCTCCGTTGCCAGATTTCTTTTATTTTTTGACTCTCTTGGTCCTACATTCTAGTTTGTGTTTTGGTTAGAGTAAAAGTGGCTGTTCTGCATTGACCAGGGTACTTCCAAGATGTCATCTGACTCCAGAATGCTATGAATGATATGATTCTATGCAAACTTTGAGACACATGCCTAATTTCTGACCCCAAGGACAGACTGTTTAGGAATGAATCTACATGACTATGTATTAGGGATAAAGGTAAAGGTAAAGGGACCCCTGACCATTAGGTCCAGTCGTGACCGACTCTGGGGTTGCGGCTCTCATCTCGCATTATTGGCTGAGGGAGCCGGCGTACAGCTTCCAGGTCATGTGGCCAGCATGACTAAGCCGCTTCTGGCGAACCAGAGCAGCGCACGGAAACGCCGTTTACCTTCCCGCCGGAGCGGTACCTATTGATCTACTTGCACTTTGAGGTGCTTTTGAACTGCTAGGTTGGCAGGAGCTGGGACCGAGCAACGGGAGCTCACCCCGTCGCGGGGATTCGAACCGCCGACCTTCTGATCAGCAAGCCCTAGGCTCTGTGGTTTGACCCACAGCGCCACCTGGGTCCCATATGTATTAGGGATATGCAGCCCAAATTATGAAGTGAACTTGGGTGAGGTTTTCACATGTTTGCGTTGGACTGTATCCGTAATAAGGCATCTCACATTGCACCAGGGACCCTCTAAAGTCTGATGTTGATCTGTGGACTTGGGGGGGGGGCCCCAAACCACAACCTTTTCCTATTTAACATAAAGCAGCCATTGCAATTAAACAAACAACACCCTGAACTGAAGTGGGGGGAGGGGGGAGAGGTGGTCTTTTTTTTTTTGGTGGTTACGTCTAGGTTTTCTGGAGAACGAAATATTCTTCCAAGGCATACATATTACATTGATTTGGAGGAGGAATGATGAAGTAAATAAAAAGCATTTGTTTTCTTGATGCTGTTCTGCGAGTTCCGCCTGAGAAAGCAGGGGGCTTGGAAGAAGAGTGGACTGTTGGCGTTCTTCCCAGTTGCTTTCTGTTTCCTAGCAAACAACTGAAAATCAATACTTCAATCAATTTGACTTCATTCTGCTGTTTTTCATTTTTTCCAGATTGTGTAAGTTTGGTTGTTATTTTGCAAACTTTTAGGAGGGATCAGTACAGGGTCATTCCATTTTACCCGCCTTAGTTCAGCTGTACAGCTTTTATTTATGTGATTTATTTGTTTCTTTTTTTATTCTAATCACATTCTGCTTTTTAACAAACAAACACCTACTTTAATTACTTGTTTTTAATTCTCTTTGTTCCATTTTATTTTTATTTTTGTCTGTCTTTAAAAAAATCAACCCATGCCTCGTTGCTTAATGTGTCTGTTCCTTTTATTAATTTTGCAATTCAGTTGAATACTTAAAAAATATCAAGAATACTCAGGGATGTTGAGACGTTCTGAGAGTTGCTATGGCCACTACCTTAAAACCCCTATGCATAGAGTCTGCAGTCTGCCTACTCAGAATGAAACCCTGATGCAATGAATGGTGCATGTATTTATTTATTAAATTTCCGTACTGCCATTCATCCAAGGATCACCTGGCAGTTTAAAATATAAAAGCACAAAAATATATACCATAGCAACAAACAAAACAGTAACCCCAGCCACCTCAGTTTAAAAGGCCATAGATGGTTTAATTAGCCTGGGAGAAGAGGAATGTTTTTGCCTGGTACCTAAAATTTGTAACCCAGGTGGCACTATGGTTAAACCACAGAGCCTAGGGCTTGCTGATCAGAAGGTCGGCAGTTCGAATCCCTGCGACGGGGTGAGCTCCCGTTGCTCGGTCCCAGCTCCTGCCCACCTAGCAGTTCGAAAGCACGTCAAAGTGCAAGTAGATCAATAGGAACCGCTCCGGCGGAAAGGTAAACGGCGTTTCCGTGCGCTGCTCTGGTTCGCCAGAAGCGGCTTTGTCATGCTGGCCACATGACCCGGAAGCTGTACGCCAGCTCTCGGCCAATAAAGCAAGATGAGCGCCGCAACCCCAGAGTCGGACACGACTGGACCTAATGGTCAGGGGTCCCTTTACCTTTACTTTAAAATTTGTAACAAAGGCGCCAGGTCAGCCTCCCTGGGGAAAGGGTTCCCCAAATGGGGAGCCACCACAGAAAAGGCCCGATTTCATGTTACCACCCACCAGACCTCTTGTGAGGGAGGCCCATGAAGAAGGGTTTCAGAGGATGATCACAGGGTCCAGGTTGGTTCATATGCGGAGAGGCGGTCCTTGAGGTTTTGCAGTCAGTGGTGGATTTATGTACAGTCGTACCTCTGGTTACGCTTGCTTCAGGGTGCGTTCGTCACGGGATACGAACGCGCCGAACCTGGAAGTACTGGAACGGGTTACTTCCGGGTTCGGCAATTCACACATGTGCAGATGCACAAAATGATGTCACGCTCATGCGCAGAAGCGCCGAATCACGCTGCACACATGCGCAGATACGGCTCTTCAGGTTACGGGCTTTTCATGTTGCAAACAGGGCTCCGGAACGGATCCCATTCACAACCAGAGGTACCACTGTATAAGCTCAACAAGCTATAGCTTAGGGCCCCACTCTCTTGGGGGCCCCAAAAATTTAAAGGGGGGGAACTGGATGTACATTTCCAAAATATAAGATAAAAAACAAATAAAAGAAAACCTACATACAGCAACAGTGTTTTGTATTGTGTAGGCTCCTATGATGTAAGTAATGGGCCCCGCCCTAAAATATCACTGGTTTGCTCATTTCTATATACTGTACAGTACAGATCAACAATTACTTTCATAAAATACATATTTTGTTATGTGCAAATGGCTTTAGATACCTATTAGGTCCATAAATTACCATATAGCATATATTCAATGCAAAAAAACAGCGAGAATTTGTTGTTGACAAAGGACAGCTGGACATATAAAGGGCCCCATTACCTTCAGTAGACTAGGGCCTCATCAAACCTAAATCTGTCCCTGATTGTGGTCCTGGGCCATTTAAGGCTTTATAGGTCAAAACCAGCACTTTGAATTGGGCCCGGTGCAGTCTGGGCAGGATCGGTGCAATATGCTCAAACTGTACTGAGGTATCACCACACCACCATATTCAACCTTGCAGTAAGGACAGCAAAGAGGAGTTTCAGACCTGACTAATCAAGAGGATTGCCATGAGCCCTATGAGGGATGGGTGGGATCTGCCAGAGGGAGAAGGGGATTCTGAGATGGGGGGCAGAGGCATTTCAAACACCTTGCTTGCCGTATCCACCATCCCTGCGAATCAGAACAGTTCAGGCCAAGCAGTGCAATCGCTGCTTGCCAGTCCGCTGCGAAGTCATTGTGGGGTGATTTAAAGTAATGAGCAATGTCTCCGCCATTTGACAGGTTGTTAGTTTCACGCCTTTCCCTGGTCGGAGCCCATCCTGCACTGTATCAGTTTCATTGGCACTTGACAGCCCCAACTAAGAATGTTCTGTTTCAGGCAGATCTAATTTAGGAGGGTTTGGATGTCTCTGACCAGATGCTAGTTGCATTCCCCTGTTAAATTGTCCGCCTCAACAACTTAGCGCATCTAAGTCATGCTGGTATAAAGCAAAAAGGACCTTGGTGGGTATGGGAGAGATTAAATTATACAGCCATCTTGCGCGCTGGCAAGCTGCCACCCCCATGACATACATTTTGGGGGACTAGCATCTACTTCATCAGGTGCCTCTGTGACTATGGCACTTATGAGCAAAGAAACCACTTTGAAAGGGTACATACCGTAACTTGAAAGGAAGGGTAAAAATATGTAAAACAGTAATTTATTAAAAATATATATATTCAGGGAATCTTGGAGGTTTAGATCTACCTTTTATGTGCTTTCTACTGAGGCGCAACACTACTTTTGAGGAGGCAGCATCACAAAGTGTGAGAAGGCATCTTGAATCTCTGCCTTATGTTTAGTACAAAGATGCCTGTCCATGATCATTAGCAAGACAAAAAAAACCTGCGTGTTGCGCTCTTCAAGCAGAAAACCAAAAATAAGCAACACAACGGCCAATGATGGTTTGAAAGTGATATTTTTTTTTCCTTATGAAATAGCACAAAGGCAACGGACAGTGTTCCGGTATTGCCACTGTTTTGTTAGTGTCTTCATCAGCATATAATAACTGTAAGAAATAAACAGAAAAACAACTAAACACCTGCATGGATATGCACCTCAATAATCCATGAGAACAATACAATACAGTAATATAAATATACATAACACAATGCACCAATATAATAATGAAAAATAATAACATACCTAACCATATGATAGAAATTTTCACAGAGCAGTGGTCATAAAAATATGTAACCACTGCTCGAGGTAACCAGAACTACAGAGGCTTATAAACCTACTCATAACACCAGGTGAGTTACATGATAATCAAGACTGACTGCAGTTAAAGCGACATCACTCCTACAGCTGAGCTAAATAAAACAACCAAGATCTATTTCTGAATTCAACCCTTCTGGATGAAGCATCCTAAACATAAAAATAAATTGGGATTCTTTCTGTCTTAACCTTTTTACAAAGTCACATCTGTTATTAGAGGTTCTCCTGTTGATCCACAGCACTGTGAAAAGTAAATCTGTGTCAGAGTGGTTATGTGACAAAAAATGCTCAACCAGAGGAGCTTCTACAACTGCATTCCGAATGCGGGAACGGTGCTCGCTTATACGTGTGCCTACTGCTCGTGTCCATGATCATTAGCATTGACTATCTTCAGGTTGCTAACAGCTCTTAGTATTTATTCCCATCAATAAAATTTATTCGACCATCAGTCAGAAAGCACATATTATCCATACACAAGTTAAAACGTCTAAACATCTGGAAAAGCGTGACACTTAGAAACAGCGAAAAGTATATTATACATTTACACCCGTATCAATACAGTTAATTTTAGCCTTACGACGCTTAAAGGCAAAAAAGAAAAGAAATTTGGCCACCGAGAAGGTTGTTCCAGTGAACTTGTTCAGCAAATACAAAACCAGTCTTTCTCTATCTACTGGGCTATGTTGGCATAGGAGTGGAGCTATAAGTTTTTGTCTAAGATCTGCATAGAATGGGCAGATCAAAAGAATATGTTCAGTTGACTCAACCACTCCCAGAGCACAGGGGCAAAGTCTCTGGGCGTATGGGACTCCCCTGAACCTTCCCCACAAAACCACTGATTCCAGAACGTTTAACCTAGCGGCTGTAAGGAGCCTACGGTATTCCACATAGTGGATTTCCGCCAGATAAGGGGCTGGTGAAATCTGAGATATCTGTTCCCCCAAATACATCCCAGGTTTCACAAGAGCAATGTCCTCTTGCCTAGCGATATCCCTCAGTCTTTGAGACATCACAACTTTAGCTTGGCTAAATGTCATAGACTCCAGGAAGAGATACGACAATCCGCAGGTCTGCACTTCATTTATAATCTCCTTTTCCCACGATGATTGAAAATCTTCCCTCAATATCAGGGGGGCCAAGCCCACCGGGTTAAAACATAACTCGAGCCATAGCCAGAGTTTTGTCTTCAAGGCCACGTAGCGAAAAGACTGCCAACCCACCTCTAGTCTCATGACCGCCCCTGCTACAGAAGGGGGGATCCTGAGGATGGCTCTAAGAAATCGGGTTTGGATAGCTTCCAATCTAAGAAAGTCCCGACGTATACCCAGGGAAATGCCCACCAACAGGAGGGGAAGGACTTTCACGTGAAAGAGTCTCAAAGCAACTTTCACTGATTGGGCCTGGTTCTTAGCATATAGGGATCTGATCATCATGGCTGCTTTGGAGGCATTTGTACTTATATAATCTCTGTGAGCCAGAAAGGACCTATTTGATCGAATTACTTGACCCAGGTATTTAAAGGTGTTAACCTGCTCCAAAGTAATACCATTCATCAACCATGAGTGAGAGTATTTATTACTGTTACATGTACTGGGTAAAGTCTAGCTCATCCCATGATCTAGGTTGGCTGTCTTAATGGAGAAGTGTTTCTCGGGTTGCATTGATAAGTTGATTGATTGATTCTTTATTTAACGGTCAAAGACCAGCTGATAAAACATTAATACAAAAAAGTTAAAAATTTCCAACATACCCTGTTTCCCCTATTTTAAGACGTCATAAAATAAGCCATAGCAGGATTTTTTCGCATTTGCGAAATATAAGCCGTACCCCAAAAATAAGCCATAGTGATAGGCGCAGTTCTGGAGGGCGCCAAGGAAAAGGCTGGGCTGGGCTTACGTAATAAAAATAAGACATCCCCTCAAAATAAGACATAGTGTGTTTTCTTGAGGGGGAAAATAAATAAGACGGTGTCTTAAAATAGGGGAAACATGGTATGTGTTTAGGTATGCAGCAGCATATACCGTGTGTGTATTGAAAGCCGGGCTCATGGTTATAATTGAAGATCGCCATTAGGATCTTGCTCGTATCAGTAACAGCGCCTGTTCTCTAAGTTTTATAGCTGCTGCACAATATTTGGCCACTTTCATCGTGAACTCGGGATTCGTGTCTTCAATAAGGCATTTGAGACGCAGAGATTCATTTGGGACATTTTGTATAAGGGGGGAAATAAAAACCCGCCGTATATCGTTATAAAAGCAGCAGCTTAATAGAACATGGGCAACAGATTCCACCTCCGGTAGGCCACAGGGGTAAGTTCGTTCGGCATACGGTCTGCCTGCAAATCTTCCCTGTAGTAGGGCGGACGGTAATACGTTGAATCTGGCAAGGGTGAATGCCCGTCTGTATTTGGGTATTTGTAATTTTACCAGATATTTAGCTGGAGAGAATCCTCTACCGTTGTCTTTTATAATTGGATGTTTGTTTATCTCACTCGTGTGGCGTTGGAATTCCACATCCCAAACTCGTTGGCGAATGATTTCTCTTGCTCTCTCATAACCTGTCATTAGCAAGGATTGAGGCGAAAAGTCCAGCTCTCTTAGCTTCCCATATAGTGTGGCTTTCCATTTGGATTGGAAAGAATCCACAAGAGTTTGGGGTGCCAACCCGACGGGGAAGAAGATGAGTTTTAACCAGTAATGGATTTTCAATATCCATATCCTGGCGCTGACAGGTATTTGCCCGACCTCCAGGCGGACACGTGGGGATACCCAGCAGGCCACGATAGAATTTGGTTTGGTATGATTGATAAGTTGTGCTTCCTTGCTATTCATTGTAGTGGCAACATTTTACAGTTCACCTATGGAATAGGTTTTTGTGATTTATTTTTTGTGTTTTTTTTGTTTTGTTTTTGCGCAGTTACCTCATCGCCGAGTGACATTCTCTGCAGCCAATCAGGCGCAAGATCTGCAGGACCCCTCCCAACACAGTTACTATGACAGTGGCCTTGAGGAGTCAGAAACACCAAGCAGCAAGTCGTCATCGGGGCCCCGCATTGGACCACTGGCTTTGCCGGAGGATCACTATGAGCGCACCACGCCAGATGGCAGCATTGGGGAAATTGAGCACCCTGAGAACGGTAAGGAACCTGATAAAAAATTGCTAAGGCTCTCTAGGAAACCCACCAGTATGAGTAGATCTGTGTCCCACTTGCCAAAGAGCGTGCACCGCTGCTACCAAAGCAAGGAACAGAGCAGGATTGTGCATCGGACGTGAACTGTGGCGGGAAAATACTTTAATAGTAAATTTGCTGCAAAAATTTGGGACAGATCCATCTCCAAAGAGTGGATAGGGGAAGGAATGAAAGCAGCAGAAGACACACAGAGAGGGTTTCAGGACATGAGTTTGTAGCATATGGATGGATTTACTCCATACCATTCCATGAGTTTGCTATGATCTGCATTCTGTTCAGTCTACCTTCCCACTTAACTTGGTGTAATTCTCAACATAATTTCTGATTTGGTGCATGCCTCTTTTTGCATCTATGTTCTTGTTGCTGCTGGTTACTGATGCACACCAGAACATATGCACATTGCAAAAGGGGACCTTGATGTGATGATAATAATAATAATAATAATAATAATAATAATAATAATTTATACCCCGCCCATCTGGCTGGGTTTCCCCAGCCACTCTGGGCAGCTTTCAACAGAACATTAAAATACAATAATCTATTAAACATTAAAAGCCTCCCTAAACAGGGCTGCCTTCAGATGTCTTCTAAAGGTCTGGTAGTTGTTTTTCTCTTTGACATCTGGTGGGAGGGCGTTCCACAGGGCGGGTGCCACTACCGAGAAGGCCCTCTGCCTGGTTCCCTGTAACTTGGCTTCTCGCAGTGAGGGAACCGTCAGAAGGCCCTCGGCGCTGGATCTCAGTGTCCGGGCTGAACGATGGGGGTGGAGACGCTCCTTCAGGTATACTGGACCAAAGCCATTTAGGATTCACATTCCTTTCCATGTTGTAAATTAGTCAGTCCCCATATGTACTGGTGCACATCAGTAAACTGTAAGAAAAGAAGATGCAGCCTGCGGACTTCAGAAAACTGCGAAGTCCAGAAAACAAAAGTGGAAGAATAGCAGATCACTAATGTATCAACACTTATGCAGAAACGAGATCAGGTAATTTGCAACCCCAAAACACAGGCAGATATTTGCATGTTGAGCAGCAGCTGGGGTACATGCTTGCCTTTGGCTACTAAGGATTAAGGA
Organism: Darevskia nairensis; assembly: GCA_034642065.1. NCBI lineage: Eukaryota > Metazoa > Chordata > Lepidosauria > Squamata > Lacertidae > Darevskia > Darevskia nairensis. The sequence continues at coordinate 253,718 of JAWWNI010000135.1, read as the reverse complement.
AGTAGGAGGGAAGAAAAGGAGAAGGCTAAAAATAACCCACCTCAATTTATTATTAAGATTTCCAGTACTACTTGAATGAAATAATGCACCCCACTGAATTTTAAGGGCTGGGGGAGGGGCAACAGGAGGTTAAGTAACAGGGAGAGAAGATGTTTGTGTGTGTGTGTGTGAAAGTTTTGCGTGTGAGTGTGCTTTTGGGGAATATTGTAAAAGAGAGTTGTGGGTGATCCTGAAAGAGAGAGCTGTGGGTTAAGGAATGGTTTTACGCACTCTGCCTTTGTACTTGGGTTCTGGGGCAAGTTAACTGTCTCCTTACCCGTGTTTCTCCTAAAATAAGACACCATCTTATACTTTTTTCCCCTCAAAAAACACAGTATGGCTTATTTTCGGGGATGTCTTATTTTAACCACTCCGCGTCGGTACACTGCATAGCCACGCCTATCTAGGCTGTCTTAAGGGAGAGGCGCCGCATCACTATGTCTTATTTTCGGGGTATGGCTTATATTTCGCAAATGCGTAGAAATCCTGCTACAGCTTATTTTATGGCTACGTCTTATTTTAGGAGAAACAGGGTAGTTAGTATCACCGCTTTTCCTTCTGTAAAATGGGTTCCTGTTGGAGCATAGAACTGGCTTAAAAGAGGTGATTTTGTACATTGGGTATCAGATCCTTTCCCCTGCCTTGCACTCAGGTTTGGGGACACATACGTTTCATGGTCTTGCAGAGAGATTGTTCGTTTGTTTATTAAATTTATAGCCTGCCCTTCCTCCTGCAAGAACCTGGGCAGGGGGATATATATATATAATATACCTGCGTTCAGGTGTTACACGATGCTGTGCTAAATAAAGTATAGTATCCACAAGTAAATCCGGTGCCAGAAACAAGTAAAAAGATGTCTGAAAGACAAGAATATGAACAGGTAAGGCTTGCCTCACAATTGTATTTCCATGCTAGAAAAGGCTTGCCCTGTTTAATTTGTGCCAGCCACACAGTTGTTAAAAGCACAAGAAATCATTCACTTTGTTCCCGTTCCTGTGCTTCTCCCTGCCAGCTGCTCCTGTAGGAAGAGAACAAATCTCTTAATCAGGGAAGATACAGAAAATCCCTCACATTCCTTCCTTCTGGTTGCTTAGCAACAGTGATTAAGTGACTAAGCATCCTTAGCAACAGCAGTGCCTCCATATCTGCCTAATAAACCTTAGAATGTTGCCTCCATGTTCTGCTCTCTTTAAAGATGTCAAACTGACTTTTTTAAAAAAAAATGTAAGCTAGGAGCCCAATGGAGGCAGGGAGAGAATGAACATGAAGATAAATTAGAAATTATTCAAAGTTCTGCTCCAAAATGAACTTAATTCACCTTTACCTGGCAACTTTGGGGAACTACTTTTGTGTGTAGTTCAGATTTTTTTTTAGCTAGTTCAGTGAACTTGGTTCAACTGAAGGAGTTCATTCCAAGCACTGAGGATCCATCCACCTTGTTCTGCAATAGTACCTCAGTACAGCCTAGGTGCTGCCTTAAATGTACCTGACATAAGGAAAAAAAACAATGTAACATAAGGAAAAAGGATAAGTCCCTCATTTGATGATTTTATTCACTAAGCAAGTCCAGGTATTTTATATCCACCAAAAATCCATAGCTGACAGCTCCAACTGGTATCCCTCAGACCTTCAGAATATCTTGAAGAACAACATTTTTGAGCCATTCTGCAAGTTTCACATACCATGTTGATAGACTTGGGTGGTAGAATACTAGACACTGGGTGATATTCAACTAGGTTTTACTTAAAGTAGACTTGCTTATTGAAGTTAATGGGCCTAAGTTAGGCCATGTTCATTCATTTCAATGGGTTTACTCCGAGTAAAACATCAGATTGCAGATGGGGGGGGTCATATTTTTGGATACTTCCTCACGTAAAAACTCCCTGCACGTAAGCTCCGGGGAGGGGAATGAAATTGGACAAAATACCTGTTGAAGTGCAGTATACTCTGTCCATTATTCATTAAAGGTAAAGGTAAAGGTAAAGCGACCCCTGACCATTAGGTCCAGTCACGGACGACTCTGGGGTTGCGGCGCTCATCTCGCTTTACTGGCCGAGGGAGCCATTACATTTTTTCTCCATTATTCATTACATTTATTTATATCAGGATACAAATCCTCCCAATGTAGCTTTGAAGTAACATAAAGATACATTAACAAAATCACAATAATAATATTGTTAACTCTTTTTATCCACACACCATAGTATAATAATAATAATAATAATAATAATAATAATAATAATAATAATTTATTATTTGGACCCCGCCCATCTGGCCGGGTCCCCCCAGCCACTCTGGGCGGCCTCCAAGAGATATTAAAATACATTAAAATATCACAGGTTAAAAACTTCCCTAAACAGGGCTGCCTTGATGTATTTTCTGAATGTCAGATAGTTGTTTATCTCTTTGACCTCTGCTGGGAGGGCGTTCCACAGGGCGGGCGCCACTACCGAGAAGGCCCTCTGCCTGGTTCCCTGTAGCTTTGAGTGAACCGCCAGAAGGCCCTTGGCGCTGGACCTCAGTGTCCGGGCTGAATAATGGGAGTGGAGACGCTCCTTCAGGTATACAGGACCGAGGCCGTTTAGGGCTTTAAAGGTCAGCACCAACACTTTGAATTGTGCTCGGAAACGTACTGGGAGCCAATGTAGGTCTTTCAAGACCAGTGTTATGTGGTCCCGGCAGCCACTCCCAGTCACCAGTCTAGCTTCGCATTCTGGATTAATTGCAGTTTCCGGGTCACTTTCAAAGGTAGCCCCACATAGAGCGCATTGCAGTAGTCCAAGCGGGAGATAACTAGAGCATGCACCACTCTGGCGAGACAGTCTGCGGGCAGGTAGGGTCTCAGCCTGAGTACCAGATGGAGCTGGTAGACAGCTACCCTGGACACAGAACTAACCTGCGCCTCCATGGACAGCTGTGAGTCCAAAATGACTCCCAGGCTGCGCACCTGGTCCTTCAGGGGCACAGTTACCCCATTCAGGAACAGGGAGTCCCCCACACCCGCCCGCCCCCTGTCCCCCAAAAACGGTACTTCTGTCTTGTCAGGATTCAACCTCAATCTGTTAGCCGCCATCCATCCTCCAACTGCCTCCAGGCACTCACACAGGACCTTCACCGCCTTCACTGGTTCTGATTTGAAAGAGAGGTACAGTAATGTACGCATGCATCTGTATACCATTGCACTATAAGAACTATATAGTGAATTCTTAATGAGTGGCTGGACTTCAGCTCCTGCACAGAAGCAGCCTTTTTGCAAAGATTTCACATTTTGCATTTCCATTTACTGGACTTAGGAGTCGTCCCTGATCTCAGGGGAACCATCATAGTAAACATGTAGCCAAGCTTCTAAGATGAATGGAAGGGCTGGCTCCAGGTTGTTGTAGTTCTTCGGGCAACCGAGCATTAGTAGACCCCCTTTGGTACCGTCCCTTGCTTCTTGTTGATCTGGATCCTGAACCCAAAGCGTAGACTGCTCTGTTGAACTGCTCCATTCATTATGCTCTCTTTGTGTCAATAGTGTTTATATCCTTCAAACTATACAAATCCCATTACTGAATATTCCAAATACACTTCCCAAGGAGGAAGCCCCCACACTGAACGTAGTGGGACTTAATCCTGAGCAGACATATAATAATAATAATAATAATAATAATAATAATAATAATAATAATAATATATTATTTGTACCCTGCCCATCTGGCTGGGTCCCCCCAGCCACTCTGGGCTGCCTCCAACAGATATTAAAATACATTAAAATATCACAGGTTAAAAACTTCCCTAAACAGGGCTGCCTTGAGGTATTTTCTGAATATCAGATAGTTGTTTATCCCTATGACCTCTGCTGGGAGGGCGTTCCACAGGGCGGGCGCCACTACCGAGAAGGCCCTCTGCCTGGTTCCCTGTAGCTTTGCTCCTCGCAGTGAGGGAACCGCCAGAAGGCCCTCGGCGCTGGATCTCAGTGTCCGGGCTGAACGGTGGGGGTGGAGACGCTCCTTCAGGTATACAGGACCGAGGCCGTTTAGGGCTTTAAAGGCCAGCACCAACACTTTGAATTGTGCTCGGAAACGTACTGGGAGCCAATGTAGCTCTCTCAGGACCAGTGTTATGTGGTGTTATTACAAAGCATTCTATGGCACAGATCTGCTGCAAAGTGCACTGTTTTGCATGCCAGCCTGAAATTGCAGTGGGTGGCTATAGACTGTGAGGAAAGATGGATCTGAGATTTGGAGGTGATGCATCTAAGGGGGAAGAACTCACAATAGCAAGGGGAAGAAAGAGAGACATGATTAGGCTGGAAGCAGAAGACGGAGAAGCAGGGAGACCCTGAGGGTTTTGCTAGGCTTGCTTGCCAAGAGAGAAGGGAGATTTAATACCTGTCCTTGGGTGGCGGCTTAATGTGTTGGCGTCAAGGCAGTAGAAACAATTGAAACAATTTGTCTTTGTTTTGCACCACCTGCATGCACTCTCCTTCTGTTTTAACCACTGATTATCCAATGCCTGAAACCTTTGGGTCGTAGCCAATGTTATTTCTACTCAGAGTAAACCCACTGAAATGAATCGACATGACTAGCTTAGCCCCATTAATTTCAATGCCTTACAGCAGTGTTCTTCAAGCTTGGGTCCCCAGATGTTGTTGGACTACAACTCCCATCAACCTCTGGCCCAGCTGGCTAGTGATGATGGGAGTTGTAGTCGAAGAACATCTGGGGACCCAAGGTTGGAGAACACTGCCTTACAGGCCTCTTCCAATTCCTTCACCTGGGATCTGTTTGCAGGGCTGTTGCCTGCTGCATTTACCTCCAAATCATTTCCTTGTAACGCTTCTGAATCTGAGGCAGGGAGGGCGACCAAAATGATCAAAGGTCTGGAAACCAAGCCTGGTGAGGAACGGTTGAAGGATCTGGGTATGTTTAGCCTGGAGAAGAGGAGACTGAGAGGAGATAGGATAGCCATCACCAAATATATTAAGAGCTGTCACATGGAAGATGGAGCACTCCTGCTCTGGTGGGGAGGGCTCCAACCAATGGCTTTAAGTTACAAGAAAGGAGATTCCAGCTAAACATCAGGAAGAACTTCCTGGCAGCAAGAGGTGTTCAACAGTTGAATGGACTCTCTCGGAAGGTGGTGCGCTCACCTTCCTTGGTGGCTTTTAAGCAGAGATTGGGTGGCCATCTGTAAACGATGCTTTAGTTGAGATTATTGCATTGCAGGGGGTTGGACTAGATGACCCTCAGGATCTCTTCCAACTCTACTAGCTGGCTATTATTCCTAGCTCCGGGCTTAGGGGATATATTGTTTCCAGCTGCGGTGTTTTCCTTTTACGGGTTCCTCCTGCTGCCGATGCAAAACAAACATTAAGCAGCATCAATAGATTAAGTTCCTACAGCAATCGCTCTGCCTGCTCTACAGTGGCAGGAAGTTCCATTGATGAACATCCTGCTTACTCTGAGTTCTTTGGTGCCTTATTCTGTCAGGGAATAAATGCAAAAAATGTAATTGTACACTGCACATTAAAGGAAAAGCTCATTAGCAGTAAATGCTTTGAAACAAACACCAGGGGGAAAGGTGCTGTCAGGGATCTGCCCACCCCTGCCAGTCCAGCTCTGAGTGCATACAGGGACCCGCAGCCTGTGTTAACGACAGATTCATCTTCGAGTGAATCTGGCAGCCCCTCTTTGGGGGAGGAGCAGTTAGTGGCTGGGAGCCAGGGAGTGCCAGGTGTCCAGGGAGTTGCTGATAGACCTGGCACCACCCAGCAGACTCGCTCGGAGGGGGAGGCGTCAGTTCCGGTGCCTATCTCACGTAGGAGGAGAAGGTGGCACTTCAGGATGCCAAGGCTTTGGTGTTGGCGCCAAAACAGGAGGGAGGCACTTCCGGATTCTGCTAGTGACTGAGCAGACATGATAAACTGAACTCTGCACTGTAAATAGCTTTGCCCAAAATAAAGGGACTTAAAGACAAGATGGCTTGGTCTTACTATTGAACAACCGATAAGAGAATCTGACAGGTGCTTTCAGGAAATGCATCACCAAATGCTTTGCACCAGTGCAGGCAGTAATATATGCCAACGGTAGCAGAATGTCTCATAATGCCCCTCAAATAAACAATCAACAGCCTCTCTTCCCCAATAGAAACTTCTAAGGTCCCTGTGGAAACCTTAGGGTGCTTTGCAAGACCCAACCATGTCATTACAATCTTAGTTCCGTCGAGCTCAGACTCGGATGGCAGACTCTGGAGGGAGATGAGTCAGAGGTTGGAGGAGATGGAAGCCTTTTCCTCTCTCCAAACACCTACGGCCCCAAAGTTGAGACAGGAGTTCCACCCTCTTCCCCGCTTCCTGTGGGGGAAAGAGTGCTGTTGGAGTCTGGGGAGGGCTCTGAACCACAGCTTGGGGTTAATGAGTAGGATGTAGAGGGGGAGGCAGGTCTAGCGCTCTCTCCCAGGGGAAGGCAGCACCTATGGCAGGGGTCGGCAACCTGCGGCCCATGGGCCAGATCTGGCCCACGGAGACCGTTTTACCGGCACACGAGCTGCCCCTGAACCGAGCCACTGGCTTGGTGAGTCTCCTGTGCGCTGCGCTAAACCAGCGCAGCGCGGGGACTCACCAAGCAGTGCCAGAAATTGCATCTGCGCATGCGCAGATACTGGAAATCGCATCTGCGCATGTCCAGACGCTGGAAATCGCTTCTGTGCAGACGCGATTTTCGGCTTCTGGGCATGCGCAGAAGTAATTTCCGGTGCCGTGGACATGCACAGATGCGATTTCCGGCATCGCGCCACGCCAGTCCGGCCCACAGACAATCTCCATGGGAGTGATCCGGCCCATGGCTGGGATACCTTGCCAACCCCTGACCTATGGGGAAGGCAGGAGACCCAACCATCTAGATGTAGCACCTGCTTGGAGGCAAGACCTGCAAGAAGAGATTCTCATGAGTAAGGACTGCACCCCACCTCAGCTTTAAAGCTTGGCTGATGGGTGTGAATACTTGTTGGAACAACTTCTCAGCTCCCATGAAGTCCTGAACTCCTTGTTGCTGATCCTGGATTCACGAGCCTTAACCCTGGTTCCTAGGCTCACGCCCCTGGTGCCTTTCCACCTGCAGTCCTGTTTTTATTGAATTTGTTTCCTTGGGACCTTTGAATCTGTTAGCTCAAAGGGCAGAGTGGTCCGTGCTGTCTGCTTTCCCTGCTGCTCAATCTGTTCAGCTGCTTACCGGTAATTTGCCTGTTAGTTTGGGTCTCCCCAGGCCCAGTCCATCCCTCTAATCTCTACACAAGTGTGCCTGGCCCACAGTTTGGGATTCGCTGTGTGAAAATGCAAGTTAGGAGCAAAAACCATATCAATTTGGAAGGGAGGTGGGGAGAAGATTGTAAAAGGTGTTGACGTGGATCAGAATACTCATGGGTTTCAGAACTGGCTGTTTCTGGGGGAGGCCAGGAACGGGTCTCAGAGAGATAGCATTGCCCTGCTTTGCTGGAGGAAGCCCCATGGGATGACTGGGTGGGGAGGTAAGACACTGAACCCTTAGGGAGTTGAGAGTGGGGCTGTATCCTGAGCAGTGCCGGATTTACGTATAAGCTAAACAATTATAGCTTAGGGCTCCACTCTCTTGGGGGCCCCAAAAAAATTAAAGGGGAAAAAACTGGGTGGGGCTGAGAGACTTCAGAGAAGTGTGACTAGCCCAAGGTCACCCAGCAGCTGCATGTGGAGGAGCGGAGACGCGAACCCGGTTCACCAGATTACGAGTCTACCTCTCTTAACCACTACACCACACTGCCCAAGACATTTCGGCAACTGAGGCAAACCACAAAACAGCCAAAAGAAAACCCAGCCAGGGAAGATGGGGTGGGTGAAGATCTAAATCAGGGAAAAAAGGGGAAATTCCTTCCAGTAGCACCTTAGAGCAGTGTTTCCCAACCTTGGGTCTCCAGCTGTTTTTGGACTACAATTCCCATCATCCCTGATCACTGGTCTTGCTAGCTAGGGATGATGGGAGTTGTAGTCCAGAAACAGCTGGAGACCCAAGGTTGGGAAACACTGCCTTAGAGAACAAACTTAGTTGGTCTCTAAGGTGCTACTGGAAGGAATTTTTTTATTTTTTTATTTTTTATTTTTTTTTTACTATGGCAGACCAACACTGCTACCTACCTGTAATAGGAAAAAAGGGGAAATTGAACTGGGAATCAAATGAGGGGAAGCCCAAGGTCACCCAGCAGTTGCATGTGGAGGAGCGGAGACGCGAACCCGGTTCCCCAGATTACGAGTCTACCGCTCTTAACCACTACACCACACTGGCTCTCATATATATATAGCATATATTCAACACAAAAAACAGTGACAATTTGTTGTTGACAAAGGACAGCTGGACATATAAAGGGCCCCATTCCCTCCAGTAGCTTAGGGCCTCATCGAACCTAAATCCGGCCCTGATCCTAAGTGACCCTCTCCTCCTTTTTCTGCTCCTCATTAGTGTCCCCTGAATGGAGCAGACTGTGAAAGGGGCTCTGCACCCAGGTAGGTGTGCATGGCTTTCCAGGGAGAGAGTGTGCTCAGGGACGTACGGATCCCACACACACGCTGAGAGGGTTGTGGGGAGGCAATGGAAGTGGGGCTCTAGGAAGCAGAGCCCCACTTGGAGCAGCATGGAGGTGGTTTCTTGGGAAGGCAGCTTGGGAGACGGAACAGAAGCACTGCTGGCTAAACTGGCGTGGGTGGAAGGAGAGAGAGAGAGAGAGAGAGAGAGAGAGAGAGAGAGAGAGAGAGAGAGAGAGAGAGATTTGTTTCTGCTTTGCTGCTACCAAAAATGGGACAAAACCAAACAGAAACTGTCAGTGCTGCATGACTTGGGGAAGCGCATGCTCCTGGGGGGCAAAGATTGCAACAGGGGACAGCTGATGCAATTTCAAAAACTAAGGAAGCATAGCTGTCAACCCTCCCTTTTTTTGGCGGGAAACTCCCTTATTCCAGTGCCGTTTCTCGCTGCTATCCCGGATTGTTGATATCCCTTAAATTTCCCGGATTTCCAAGGAAGCAGCTCCTCTCCCTCCCTGCCGGCCAGGGAGGCTCCTCAGCTGCGTTGCTCGGCTGCCAATAAGGAGTCTGAGACCGACTGGGGGCGGAGCTTGCATGCCTTGTGCAGCCAGACCCTCACGCCCAACCAGACAGACAGCCTGCCTGCCGTCTACGCGCTTGCTCTTTCGCTCACCCGTTCGCGCGCAGCCTCTGGAGCGCAGGGTGGCGAGGCTACTTGGTGCCCTTGCACCGCCCTCGCAGCATCCCTTATTTTCAAATCCGAAAGTTAGAAAAAATCCCTTATTTTCAAATCTGAAAGTTGACAGCTATGTAAGGAAGAGAGAATACTGGCATGTTCTAAGCCTCCCTGCAGATATATTATCCAGTCCCTTTGCTTTTTCTTCCCAAGCCTCTGTTGTCGCTGGAATCTCTGGGCGACGGATAGCAAGGGGGAAAGGGAGGTGGCTGAGCTCATGGCTATCATCTTTATTATTATTCATTAATTTGGTTAATCATTAAAGTATTTTAGTCTGCTTTCCCATCTGTGTGAATCCTTTGCAGTGATTATAGTATATATCACAAATGCCAATCAGCAAAAGGAATCGGTCTTGGCATTTTGGGCGTGGTTTTGTGGGAGGGCAGAAAAGGTGATCCAAGTGATCCCTTCAGACAAAGCAGTGGACAAGCGGAGCATTCAGAAGTATAGATGTAACACGATTTCCTGGTAAGCGTAAGGGGACATTAGCAGAGCTGGCATGCTGCTGAATTTCCTAAAGGGCCCTGCCTCTGGCAGTGCTCAGGATGGGTGGCAGAAGGGGATTTTATTTTATTTTATTTTATTTTATTTTATTTTGTAGATAGTGTATCTGCCTGCAGTCTGCAACACACCAATATTTTATAGCCTTTTAAAAGTTGTTAGGGCAACTTTAAAGTGGGACAGGGAAAACTTCCATAAGATCACACACACACAAAATAAAAATCTTAGACTGACTTGTCCTTCCTTAATTGGTAGTGACAATAATTAGCTTGGATAATTGGTGTCTGAGCTTGCAGGAATGGGCCCACAAATAGATATATTGCAAGGTATTTTTAAGCATGTATAGTAGTGAGGAATTCTCCTCCTCCAGCCCTTGTGAGTTCCCTTCTAGTGAGCTCAAAGTGTCCCCACTGGTCAAGTGCCCTTTTCCGTTTGTCCAGCCTGCTTCTTCACCCTCAGGGCATGGATCCCTTGGCCCATCTCACCCATCCTGTGCCCCTTCTTAGTAAAGGTAAAGGGACCCCTGACCATTAGGTCCAGTCGTGGATGACTCTGGGGTTGCGGTGCTCATCTCGCTTTATTGGCCGAGGGAGCCGGCGTACAGCTTCCGGGTCATGTGGCCAGCATGACTAAGCCGCTTTTGGCGAACCAGAGCAGCGCACGGAAACGCCGTTTACCTTCCCGCCGGAGCGGTACCTATTTATTTATTTATTTACCTATTTATTTGCACTTTGACGTGCTTTCGAACTGCTATGTGGGCAGGAGCAGGGACCGAGCAACGGGAGCTCACCCCGTCGTGGGGATTCGAACCGCCGACCTTCTGATCGGCAAGCCCTAGGGCAAGCAATTGCAGGTGATGGAATCAAGTTCAACTCTACCCAGCCGAAATCAACACAAGTGGCACATGAGAAGGACGAAGAAGACCTGTCCTCCGGATTACTCACAGGTTTCGCTATATAGCTTCATCAGTTCAGGTTAAGCATTCTGATTAGCACAGCATGCGAAATATTCCATAGGCACAGCTGTGTTGATTTCGGCTGGATGGTGATGTTGCAAGACTCATATAAATATGCTTCATCTACTATTACATCCATGAGATTTTTGCTTTGAACCGTTGAAGAATTCTACTATCTACTCACCATCAACCAATTGTGAACGTTTTGTTGGTACCAAGATTTTGTTGCTATACCCAACCTGTTGCTGAATGGTTCAGTCACGTGAACATTATACATTCTGTTATATCACGCATATATGGCTTGTTAATCGTGTGGCTTTATTGAAAGACTATTAGTTTTTCCGAAGAGGATTCCAGTAAATCTTTTATTATAGTTTCAGCCATTGTGTGGTGGTTTTGGTTGTTTATGGTTCATATTATCACCACAGTGATACTTTATGCTGTTTGTGTTGGCCTGAAGTTTGGCCATAGCAGCTTCTCACAATGCGCATTGTGTCTCTATGCGTGTTTAACCCTCCTCCCTCTCCTTCCCTTTTTCCTTTTGTTGTTGCAGATCTCCGGCCTCTGCCTGACGTAGCCATGACAGGGAACTGCACCCGGGAATGCACAGAGTTTGGTCACTCTGACACCTGCTGGATGCCAGGTCAGTCGTCTCCAAGCCGGAGGCCCAAGAACGCCCTCAAACTCTCCACATTTGTGCCTTATCAAGACAGAGGGAGTCAAGAACAAGTTGGGAATGGCAGCCCCAGACTCTCAGAAGAGCGCAACACCAAAATGGCTAACCTCCACCTGCTCCCCACGTACAGTGCCTTCTCCAACAGTAGCCATGAGCCCTGCAAGGACTCCCCCATGGAGGAAATCCCTCTGACCCAGACCTCGGACTTCCAGGCAGCCACCACACCGTCGTCCCAAACTGCCAAGCGGGAGATCTACCTGTGAGATGGAGAGGGCCGTGGAAGGTGCCTGCGAAACACCTCAGACCAGTGTCTGGAATTCAAAGAAGAATAAAAAGAAGAAGAAGGGACTTTTCAAACTGTGATGCTTTATCACTCGCATTGGTGGTTCTGTGCCTGCCAGGTGAGAATGCCTTGCCCAGGCCCTGGGCACAGGAACACTTTTCTATGAACTCATTGCTCCCAGGGCAAGAGAACCGATGTCAACATGAATTACCAAGCTCTCGGTAGAGTGGTCCCTAGATGCCTGGAAAGAGGGAGAGAGGAACGTAGCGAAGAGGGCTTGGCCTCATGGCTTCAGGGCTGGGGGTGGGGGGAAGGGCTGAGTTACCAAAGGTCCACGTAGACTTGGTGGAGTCCGTTGGGCACAGGGCCAAGGGCACCTGGCACGGGTCCAGGGGGGAAAGCTGCCTCTCTTGTTACTGTAGACTCCTGTAAATATGAATCTTAGGAATGACATTTGCGTCCTGCCTGATCAGAAGTTTTATTGTCCTTGAAACAAAAAGACTTTGAAACAAAACAAAACAAAACAAAAACCACAGGGAGCAATTTCCAGCTTGAATCTTTCACCACACAGAAGAGCACATGGGAGCAAGTGCTTCCAAGCAGCCCACCCTTGCCTTCCACAGTGTAAAAAGGATGGGGCACTGGCTGGTGAGGAGAGAGCTCTGGCCGGTCACCAGGACTGGGCAGAGGGGCATTGCAGAGCTTTTAACCCCAATCTCTTTCCAGACTTCAGCAACTCTTCTCGTCACGTGTGAGGAGGAGGAGGAGGAGGAGCCTTAGAGCTGCTGGTTGTGGCTTTCATCTGGTCCTCCTTTGCCCCTGCCCCCTGGACAGTGGAGCTAAGGCCAGCTGGAAAGGTGGAAGAGACCTCCAACCCCCTAACTTCCCAGTATCTCTTCTGCCTCACTCGAGGCAGGGAACTCCCATGGGGTCACTGGGCCCCAGCGCCATGATCCCGGCCTTTGAAAAGTCTGCCTGTAAGCCACCATTGCCTTTGTGAATGGAGCTTTGACTCAGGGTCACATTGGGGGCCACGAGGCCTCTGTATGCTGGAGTCACCCCCCTCCCTCCCTCCGCCTTGAGACCAGAGAGCCAGCCTCAAGGGCTCCCAATATTCTCGTCGTGTGCCACAGGTTTAGCCACATAGGAACTCTCTGGTGCTATCGTAGTTCCAGCAGGGCCCTATAACAAATAATGGAACTAACTACCCTTGGAGGGATTGATCCCCGCAGTGGGTCGTCCCCTTGGATGGGTGAAAAGACCAGCCCCAGTTGGGCAAGGGGCACTCTTCCACCTCCAGCCACCCGTGGGCTGCTCAAGTAACTTGGTTCTTCAGTGGCTCGTAGGTGTCCTGACTTAATTGGACCTGGCTCCATATAGCCAAGAGCTCGTGGCCATCCCTGCCCATCAACCTGCCCACCCTGCAAGCGGTGGGGCTTCATTCCAATCTGCCTGGCAATGGAGGGATACAACTGTTTGCCCCGCACAACGTTCATTGGTACAAACTCCCGTGTGGGACCTCTGTTCACCTGACCACTGATACTTGTTGGGCTGATACTTGTTGGGCTCAGCCCTCTTGGTTCCTGCATCGGACTTGGTTCTTCTGGTGCCCATAGACCCTGCCCCACCCCTCCCCACATTTTGCCATGGGTCATGGATGCATTCTTCTTAGCTGGGCTGCAGGAGGCAGACTGGTCGTCACCCTTGGCTGTGTCTCTGTTCAACTTTCTCTGTTGCATGGGTCTGGGGAGAAGGGAGGGGGGAAGCACCTTGTATCTGCAGGGATACTTCTCCTTAGCTTTTGTGGTACAGTTGTGTGTGTGTGTGTGTGTGTGTGTGTGTGTGTGTGTGTGTCCGTCCGGGCTGACAGTCTGGAAGCAGGTAGGTGGGGAGGGGCAGTCTCCAAGTTCCTCAGACTGAACAGCCAGAGCCAGAGCCAGAAGCTTTATAGGGACCCTCTTGTCCCATTGTGTCATCTGAGTAGGTTGCTAAACTATCATCTTCTGATCACCGGCATTGGTGACACCGAAGTGCAGAACAGAGGAAACAAGCAATGGCTGCCACCAACCAGAGAATTAGGTGTCTGGATCTCCGTACTAGAGTCCTCCATTTGAGATCCCTGGTGACTTGCAGTCTGCACGAGAGCAAAGGACTTCCCTGTTCAGTTGCCTACACTCTCTGAGACTCAGGGCTGGTCCAGAAACAACTCACAGATGGTAGGGGCGGGGGCCTTGCACTACCTATTCATTCTGGTACCAAGAGGCTGGGTGGCCAGTGGTGAGCTTTGACCTCAAAGGAGCTAGAAATGGCTGCTCTTTCCATACCCACTCAAGACACAAGCTTATATCCGCTCTGCCCAGGGAACAAAGGGATTTCAGCCACCCATCTTGAACCATACATTGTCCTTTCCAGACACTTTAAAGTGCCACTCCAAGGTGGAGAGGGGGCAGGACCCTCTTGCTCTTCCATATTATTACTTCCCTGCTGTGGAAGGCATAGATGGGAGCCAGGCTCACTCGCCAGAGAATACCTGTGGTTCCCAGGTAAGGTTACCTTATTTCATTTTTAATAATAATAATAATAAATTGCCTACGAAATGGGACATTCAAAGAGGCCTGTCCATAAGTTGGGCCTGCTGAGAGAAAGCAAAAAGAACACGACAGAAAAGCCCCAGGCCTTTCGCTTGACAATGGGCATTTTAAGGCTGCTCCCATCCTTGGATGCATTTGCCACAGGGCTCCGTGGAGCAAAATGAGCATGTACCAACCAGGTTAGGGTTGCTTGTCCCCTTCTTAGTTAGGCAAAGGCCGATATGTGAAAGTGAATGTGAATGGCAGGCTGCATCAATCCACACTGGTGTATCTGACATGGTGTGTGTGTGCGTGTGAGTGAGTGTATGTGTGTCAAGTCTTCCACCTCTTCCCTCTTGGTTTGCCCCTGGAAAATCGGATAAAAGAAGGCAGAGGGAGGACAGAGAAGGGAGCTTGGTCTCTGGTCCCGTGAAGGAAAACCATGAGGGAAACCATGTTCAAGACGTAGCTGCCTCCCGCATGCGGCAGAAGAGGTGAGGATGTTTTGGGGGGGACAGCAGTAGTGCCATTGGGCTGAAAGGCCGCCGAATAGGGAGGAGGTGCCACGGGGTGGTGCAGGCCATCTCCAAGAGCCCAGGTGCCACCAGGGGAAGCTCATTTTGCACAAGTCAAAGCCAGAAGGAGAGAGCCTACGTGCGCAGAGATGGGGTGGGGAAGGAGGAGGAGGAGGAGGAGCTCAAGGGTCCTGGGCTAGACAAGCACATTGAAGGGCGAGGGGGGAGGGAAGGACACTTTTGAGCACTGCACTAGGACAAGCCAGGGGTAAAACCAAAGGTGGGAGGCCGGGCACAGGCCAGCTGTGTAAGATGGAGCCAAGTGACCCCTTTGTAGCTCTTCGTGTTGGTTCTATTTATACGAGATTTCAGTTCCTTGCTTGTGATGCCTTGTTTTTTGTACAGTTTTATGTACATGCAGGTGTAGCTTTTTCTAAAAGGAGGAATCCTACGGCAGAATAAAGAGTACCCAACTATTTTTCAGATGGTGACCTACGTTTAGGCGCTGCCTCTCTTGCTAAGGTTGTACTGCTCTCGATGTGATGCATTCCCCTTGCACTGGGAAGGCTTTGGGCCCGGGGCTTCGTTCTCCCCAGGCGCCACGAGCACAATTGATTCCCTTGTAATCCTTTTTGTTTGGAACAGTGAGCATGACACCTCGTGAGCCCTTTTCTGTTCTCTTCCATTCTGTTTGTTTGCTGAGCTGTCAGATGACAAACTCCACTGTAATTAGCCCTCCCAAAGCTTTACAATAAAAATGTGAAAACCTTCTGGCTTGATCTGATTCATTGTCTCGGCAGATCAGTTAGGTTAGGTGTTAGATACGTTAGATATCATTTCTGAAGGCCAAAATAGGCAACCAGGAAGACCTATGACTAGATCTCCGTGTGTGTGTGTGTGTGTGTGTGTGTGTGTGTGTGTGTGTGTGTGTGTTGTAAGAATTTAAGAGAGTTATCTAGATAAAGGGTTCGATTCTGGGTGGAATCCTGAACCTCGGCAGGATGTTATTTTGAAACCCCTGCCTGCGCAGAAAAGACAGAGACCAGACCAGAGTTCTAATGGGAAGCAAGGTGGCTAGTGAGCCAGATCTTTATTAACAAATACTGTTGCAACAGTTACTGTTGCAACAGGGTTCTCACTCACCATAATGCTGGATGAAGGAGCAACCCAGAACAAAGGTGTGCCCGCCCCTATATAGACATTTTGAATCCCCCCCTGGACCAAGACCACCCCCCAGAAACACCATGCATACACCATAGGAGGGTTGTAGCCCGAGACACACACCCCCCCCAGATACATCATGGTTACATCATGAAAGGGAAGGTCTGGTGGCAGCAATCTGAGTATCCTGGACCCTGCCCCTTCTTGTCCTCCACTAAACACCCACCAAGTGAAACAAAAGAGGTATTTACATTTCCCTGTTTCTCAGCCAAGTTAATCACACCCTTTTGTCTTCATCTGGGTTTGTTATCTCTGGAATGGCTACCTGTCTGGCACTCAGGTATCAGGAAGCCACGATTATCACTCAGGCAGAGGGAGGGCTGCTGAGTAGCTGGAGGGGCAACCCCCCTTTGTTCCTGAGACAAAGAAATACACACATGTGGCTTTGTTTGCTTGGCACACTTATGAACATTATATATATATATATATATATATATATATATATATATATATATAGCCTTAATTTCTTATTACACGTGCGTGTCCTCGCCAGTTAATATTTGTCCCACAGGAGGTAAAGACATCCATATTATGCCCATTTTCATAGCAGAAAAAAACCCCAGTCATGTAGCCTCTTATAAACTTATTTTAAATTTATCTGACTTGCCTTTCAGCTGGACTCATAAGGCATTTTGCAGATAGAAGTTTAAAAATGTTACAAGGCTGGCAATTTTATTCTGGCATCATGTAGGATAATTGTGCATATGATGAAGTGGACTCTAGCCCATGAAATTTTCATTTCATTTTATTTATTCAATTATTGCCTTTATGTCCTGGCTTTTTCTCCAAGGAGCTCAGGGTGGTGTACATGGTTCCCCCTGTCATTTAATCACCACAACCCCCCTGTGAGGTAGGTTAGACTGAGAGGCAGGGACTGGCCTAAGGTCACCCAGTGAGCTTCATGGCTAAGTCCGGCGCTTCAGGTCCTAGTCCAACACTCTAACCACTGCACCACACTAGCTTTAACCATAAGCTCAATAAATAATTTTTATACAGTCGTACTTCTGGTTACGGCCACTGCAGGTTGTGTTCGTCATGGGATACGAACGCGCCAAACCCGGAAGTACTGGAACGGGTTACTTCCGGGTTCAGCAGGGCAAGCATGCTCAGAAGTGCTAAATCACGCTTCGTGCGTGCTCAGAAGCACCAAATTGCACAGCAAGCATGTGCAGATTCGGCGCTTCAGGTTGCACGCTGCTCAGGTTCATAGCTGTCAACCCTCCCTTTTTTTGCGGGAAACTCCCTTATTCCAATGCAGTTTCCTGCTGCTATCCCGGATTGTTGATAGCCCTTAAATTTCCCGGATTTCAAAGGAAGCAGCTCCTCTCCCTCCCTGCCGGCCAGGGAGGCTCCTCAGCTGCGTTGCTCGGCTGCCAATAAGGAGTCTGAGACCGACTGGGGGCGGAGCTTGCATGCCTTGTGCAGCCAGACCCTCACGCCCAACCAGACAGACAGCCTGCCTGCCATCTACGCGCTCGCTCTTTCGCTCACCCGTTTGCGCGCAGCCTCTGGAGCGCAGGGTGGCGAGGCTACTTGGTGCCACTGCACAGCCCTCGCGGCATCCCTTATTTTCAAATCCAAAAGTTTGAAAAAATCCCTTATTTTCAAATCCGAAAGTTGACAGCTATGCTCAGGTTGCGAACGGGCCTCCGGAACAGATCCCGTTCGCAACCAGAGGTACCACTGTAGTCTTTCTTTGTGTTGTGCCAATAGTCTGTGTTGTATCCAGTCCCTCCCTCCATCCATCCATCATCCCCTGTGAGACTATTAGCAGCTTCAGTGGGCAAGGAAATGGCAGAGTGGAATAAAGTTTAAAGTATCCCTTGCATGCCCTGCTGCCCTGAGCCAATTCCCCCACCCCGGGGGACTGTTTTAAGAAGGCTGCCGAACAAGTGTTTGAGGTCAGCAATACGGCTGGATGAGATCGAATAAACTGAAACTCAGCCTAGACAAGATAGATCAAGGAAGTGGGGTTCTGCCTGACGTCAGGGATATTGTTTCTCATCTGGGAAAGCTGTCTGCCCTACACCTGGGACACCCACAGAGTGGCTGCAGCTTGGAGCAGTTTTCCTGGATTCCTCTCTCCCGAAACAAAACCAGGCTGCCTGGGTAAATGCCCGGACAGCGCCATCTTTAGCAGATGCGGCGCCAGGGTGCAAATATGCACCCAGCGCCCCCAACATAGCTGTCAACCCTCCCTTTTTTTGCGGGAAACTCCCTTATTCCAATGCCGTTTCCCGCTGCTATCCCGGATTGTTGATATCCCTTAAATTTCCCGGATTTCAAAGGAAGCAGCTCCTCTCCCTCCCTGCCGGCCAGGGAGGCTCCTCAGCTGCTTTGCTCGGCTGCCAATAAGGAGTCTGAGACCGACTGGGGGCGGAGCTTGCATGCCTTGTGCAGCCAGACCCTCACGCCCAGCCAGCCAGCCAGCCTGCCTGCCTGCCGTCTACGCGCTCGCTCTTTCGCTCACCTGTTCGCGCGCAGCCTCTGGAGCGCAGGGTGGTGAGGCTACTTGGTGCCATTGCACCGCCCTCGCGGCATCCCTTATTTTCAAATCCGAAAGTTGACAGCTATGACATTACTAACTGAGCTTTTCAAGTAACTATGCTTCGGACGGCAGCCAAACAGGATGGGGGAGGGCCCCACAGGGCGGCCAAGAATTATTTCAATAAGGTGAAATACCAGAACTACTTCAAATGCGGTAGACAAGCATAGAATTACACTGTCGATGTTGTTACAGTTATTGCCAGAATTTGGTGCAGGGGACAAATATCAGCAGATGGGACACGGGAGCTAGATTTCACAGAAAGGAGCAGGCTGGAGGAGGAGATCCCAACAAGGATGTGTGTCGTGATGAGGACCACAGCCCAAGTTATGGGAGAAGGGAAGAAAGCATATGGCTATGCAATGTAATGTAATGTTTTGCCTTAGGTGCTAAAAGACCAGTGGCTGAGCCTGCCTGTTGAACTCTGGGCAATCTCTCATCCCCTGTGATACCAGGTGTGCTTATTATCCAGCCTTTCACTGCTAGCTTTCCTAGATTGGAATGGGGAAGGGATCCGTTGGGTTGAGGGCTTGGTGTGATTCACTGGAAGGAAGTCCACAAATGGAGACCAGAATAGCTATTGTCTGGAAAGGAAACCCAGTGGAGGGGGGGGCGGGTGTCAGCCAAAGGGAATGACTTTTCTTTCAAGGCGCTGACACAGAGTGTGTGACTGAGAACAGGAGGAAATCCTGATCAAAGTAAAAATAAGTGTAGACAGGGGGAGGTGGCCGCCTCCTTAGAATTTATTTGAAAATTGCTTTATAGTTTTATTTATTTTTTCAGTTCCTTATTTCGATAACTTACACCCTGTTCTTCCTTTGTATTTCGAGAAAAGGGCTTCAGGATAATTAAAAGTAGGGCTGTGCCACCCTTAGGTGCTTGTGGCGGAAGAGATGGCATCTCGGGTGACCAGCTGCTACTGCACAACAGCACATCTGGCACACCCTGGTTTGAACCCAGTTGGGCCAGGCTGCGCAATTGGGCACCAGTCGCTGCCAACCTCTCACATCCAGTTACAGGTAGATAGCCGTGTTGGTCTGTCATAGTCAAAACAAAATAAAAAAAATTCCTTCCAGTAGCACCTTAGAGACCAACTAAGTTTGTTCTTGGTATGAGCTTTCGTGTGCATCTGAAGAAGTGTGCATACACACGAAAGCTCATACCAAGAACAAACTTAGTTGGTCTCTAAGGTGCTACTGGAAGGAAATTTCTCTCACATCCAGTTGGTGCATAGTACTGAGCACTGTGGGTTAAACCACAGAGCCTAGGGCTTGCCGATCAGAAGGTCGGCGGTTCGAATCCCCGTGACAGGGTGAGCTCCGGTTGCTCGGTCCCTGCTCCTGCCAACCTAGCAGTTCGAAAGCACGTCAAAGTGCAAGTAGATAAATAGGTACTCCTCCAGTGGGAAGGTAAGCGGCGTTTCCGTGCGCTGCTCTGGTTCACCAGAAGCGGCTTTGTCATGCTGGCCACATGACCTGGAAGCTGTACGCCGGCTCCCTCAGCCAATAATACGAGATAAGCGCCGCAACCCCAGAGTCGGTCACGACTGGACCTAAGGGTCAGGGGTCCCTTTACCTTTACCTTACTGAGCAGCCCAGTCCACCACCTTACAGCCCATTCCAAGAACATACTAAACTTTTGAAAACAGCACAGGATATGGAGCGTCACGCAAATGCAGAATCATGTGAGAATTGCAGGATTCGTGTGCAAATGTGACATTTCAATGCACAGAGGAGTAGCGTTTTCTTGTTGGGACCTCACCTAGGAGAATTAAAAAACACCACTTCTATTTCAACATCTCAAGGTAGGGTGGTGAATTTTAGGTACAGCTGTTGATCTAACCTAATACTGTATATATTAATATTTTTGAAAGCAAAAATAGGCTTGGCCCTACTCCCTCCAGTCAGCCTTTCTTAGCCTTGCTTCCTTCATCCATCAGTTGGAATTACTAATATGATTTTCTTCAGTACGATATGAATCTAAATTTATTGGAAGAGATTTTTTCGGAGACATTTTTTCTGAGAATTTTCTAAGCTGTTTAAAAATCCCCCTACCCGATGCCTCGCAGAATAGTTGGTGAAATTCACATGACAACATATCCGATGGGAGCAATGTAGCATTCAAACAAGTCTCGGGAGTGGCATCATAACGCCTTGTGGTCTGCAGAACTGGAGACTTTCATAGCCATGGCAATCGGGGATATGTGAGAGACCTGCACATACAACAGCCACTTCCTAATTGAATCTGTATTCCACTCTGGTCAGACCTCACCTGGAATACTGTGTCCAATTCTGGGCACCACAGTTCAAGAAGGATACTGACAAGCTGGAACGTGTCCAGAGGAGGGCAACCAAAATGGTCAAAGGCTTGGAAACGATGCCTTATGAGGAACGGCTTAGGGAGCTGGGTATGTTTAGCCTGGAGAAGAGAAGGTTAAAGGGTGATATGAAATTATTATTATATGATAGCCATGTTCAAATATATAAAAGGATGTCATATAGAGGAGGGAGAAAGGTTGTTTTCTGCTGCTCCAGAGAAGCGGACACGGAGCAATGGATTCAAACTACAAGAAAGAAGATTCCGCCTAAACATTAGAAAGAACTTCCTGACAGTAAGAGCTGTTCGACAGTGGAATTTGCTGCCAAGGAGTGTGGTGGAGTCTCCTCCTTTGGAGGTCTTTAAGCAGAGCCTTCACAGCAACCTGTCAGGAATGCTTTGATGGTGTTTCCTGCTTGGCAGGGGGTTGGACTGGATGGCCCTTGTGGTCTCTTCCAACTCTATGATTCTATGAATCTAATCTACAGCTAGAGGCAGGATTGAAAAGCCAGGCTTAATACTCTCTACAGCAATTACTCACAGAAAAGGAAGGAGCAGATGTAGGAAGGAGCCTGGAAGGATATTGAATGTTATGCCTGGGTATCACTGGTTGTCCTTCGGCTGGATCTCAATGCTGGCAGGTACAGTGGGCTTCCTTACACCCTGGACTTTGCATGACTGCAGCATGATATCTCGACTTGCTCTGCATCTTGGTGTTGGAAGTGCTCACCCCAAATCTCTGAACCAGCAGACACTTCCTCTTGGGTATCCAAAAGCCCTGGCTCAGTTTCTCATGCAAATAGCACTGGCAATAAAATGTAAAGAGGTTCCTCAGCTCAAAGAGAAAGAAGGTACCTTTTATCATATGTGGTGGGAGTGTAAAAGGGTGAAAGGCTTCTGGGATATAATATACGGTGAAATTAAGAAAATGTTGAAATACACATTTGTTTAAAAACCAGAAGCATTTTTACTGGGAATTACAGGTACAGACATTAAAAAGCAAGACTTTAAGCTTTTCCAATATAATAATAATAATAATAATAATAATAATAATAATAATAACTTTTATTTGTACCCCGTCCTTCCCAGCCGAAACCGGGCTCAGGGCGGCTAACAATCATAAAACTACACAACCACAAAACAAACAGTTAAAAATACAAATTAAAACAATTTAAAACTTAAAAGTTTAAAAGCCACCTCATTATAAATAGCTCACCAACAACCAACGGAATAAAAACGTCAGGGATTACACTCAACCCAACCCAAAAGCCAGGCGAAACAGCTCCATTTTACAGGCCCTGCGGAAGGATACCAACTCCTGCAGGGCCCTTGTTTCCTGTGGCAGATCATTCCACCATCTTGGAGCCAGAACCGAGAAAGCCCTGGCCCTAGTAGCTGCCAGCCTGACATCCTTATGGCCAGGGATCTCTATGATGTTATTATTTGAGGACCTCAAGGTCCTACTCGGGGCATACTGGGAGAGGCAGTGACTGCGGCGAGAATGTTAATAGCGCAAAAATGGAAACAAGAACAAACACCGACAAAGGAAGAATGGATTGTGAAACGAATGGAATATGCAGAATTGGACAAGATGACAGGGAGAATCCGCGAACAGCGGGACCCAAAGTTCATAAAAGACTGGGCTAAATTTACAGACTATTTAAAGGAAAATTGTATTCAATTGAATACGTTGGTAGGACTGCAAGAGGCTTTGTAAAGGAAAAAATATTGTTAATATGAAGATATAGTGATTAATTTCAGAAAATAATAATATAAAACAACGATTGATTTTGGAAATATAGATATAAGGAATAGATATTAGAATATCATAAGGAAGGTTTGATGGACGTCACGGCCATAAAAAGCCAAAACGATATAAGATGTGAAGATAAATGTGCGAATTTATTATTGTATTTATATAAAACCAATAAAAAATGATTATAAAAAAAAGAGGCTCCTCAGCTCAGCTCACCAGAGGCACTCAAAAACGATGAGCCGGAACCATAAGCATCTTAAGCTGCATTCAGGATTTCTCTGAATTTCAGACTGAAAGGTACAAAGCTATGAGAGAGCTGCCTGCACCGCTGCCAGGAGACAGGTCTGTAGTTCTCACAGCATAATTGGTCAACAGTAATTGGTGAAGATTAGCTTAACAGAAATAAATCCAGTGCGCATTTGAGCCGCTAAGGCCATGCAGACTTGCACTGACAGTGGGGTCAGGCATCAAACGTCAGGCACCTGCCAGGGGCCCAAACCCTGATTCTGACCATACTAACAGGAGCCTCGTGGGACTGCTCTTCCACATGGTAGTGAGAAGGAACAGAAGCCACTGCCTGCTTGTTCGTAACTCTAGGACTGTCCCTGGAAAGTATGGACACTTGGAGGGCATGGTATAGAACCTCAAAAGAATCCTATATAATAAAGTTGCTGTGTCCCTGCATCCAACTTTCCGTGTGTCATGGAAGTGCGGTACTGCGCATATCAGTCATGGACGCAGGGATTGGAGCGTAGAGACCAAAGAAGACCAATAGGCGATGGCGGTTACGCCTCTTCCTCCCCACCCCCGCAGCTCCGAGCCCCCGCCACCGCCTTTACTGCTTACAAAGCGCGGGGGAAGCGGCGCAAAGCGCCGCTCCCGCCACCGGCGGTGACCGAGGGAGGCGCAGCCGCTGGAGGGGGGCGCGGCGGGCTGAGCCAAGCCGCCTGCCTCGGCGGGAGGCCGGGCACCCTCTCAGCCCTCGCGTGGGTATCTAGCTCCCGCGGTCACTGAGCGACCGGCCGAGGGAGCGTCGGCTCCTTAGGCTGCCCGTCCATGCTGCTTTAAAGCAGCACGGACAGGCAGCTCCAGGAGCCGCCACTCCCTCGGCGGGAGCTGCAGCGCCGAGCAGGATGCATCCCGCCCGGCGCTGCTGCTCCCGCGGTCACTGAGCGACCGGCCGAGGGAGCGTCGGCTCCTTAGGCTGCCCGTCCGTGCTGCTTTAAAGCAGCACGGACAGGCAGCTCCAGGAGCCGCCACTCCCTCGTCGGGAGCTGCAGCACCTAGCGCCCGTTAACTAAACGGGCTTAAACCACTAGTGTAAACTATAACTGCCAAATGGTGGAAACCCAAAATACACAGCGGGAGGGGGTATCTGATTTGCATATTGTATGTAGCAACATTATATGTTTGATGGTCTGAAGTACTCCTGAATCTTACACAGTCAGCTCTACAGAAAGCCTAGGAGATGGCTCACTCTGCCCGGCAGTGGCAATGCAAGCACAGATGTGCAGGTCTTGGCAGATAAAGGATCTGTGGATAATTTTTAGAAAGCTAAATGAAGGTCAGAAAGGAAGGTCTGACTGGCTCTTATTCCAAGAAGAGGTGAAACAACAAATGAGCACCTTTTATCAGCTTCAGCTGGTAAAACAGCTGTGACTGTTTCTGGACCAAAATAGTTTGATCACCGCAGTTCAGGCACTGGTGACTTCAATACTTAAATGCTGCACTCGATGTGGGGCTTCCCTGATGATTGATCCAGAAACTGCAGCTCATGCAGAACGCTGACATGAGGCTGATTCTGTGACATGCATCTCAAAGGGATACATTGCTGCAGTCATTATCCCTCCATGTGGCCTACCTTTCAGGTATGTTGGGAGGATAAATGCTGGAGGAGAATCCTGAACACTCCCAAGAGCAGGGGTCAGCAACCTTTTTCAGTCGTGGGCCGGTCCACCGTCCCTCAGACCATGTGGTGGGTTGGACTATATTTGGGGGGGGGGGGGATGAATGAATTCCTATGCCCCACAAATAACCCAGAGATGCATTTTAAATAAAAGCACACATTCTACTCATGTAAACACACACTGCTCCCGGACAGGGGCGTAGCAACGGGGGGGGGGGGGGGGGCGGGGGGCGGGCCGATTGAAAAAAAGAGATAATACACACACACACAACCCCCCACACCTCACAAAGTGGCGCCATCAGAGGGGAGTGACACTTTTTAATTTTTTTTAAAAAAAAAATTTAAATTTTTATTATTTTTATTATTTTAACTTTATTGAAAAAAAGAGATAATAGACACACACACAAAACCCCCACACCTCACAAAGTGGCACCATCAGAGGGGGGTGACACTTTTTATTTATTTTTTATTTTTATTTTTTTATTTTAACTTTATTGGAAAAAAGAGATAATAGACACACACACACAAAACCCCCACACCTCACAAAGTGGCACCATCAGAGGGGGGTGACACTTTATTTTTATTTATTTATTTTTATTTTTATTTTTAAATTTTAACTTTATTGGAAAAAAAGAGATAATAGACACACACACACACAAAACCCCCACACCTCGCAAAGTGGCACCATCAGAGGGGGGTGACACTTTTTAAATTTTTTTTAAAAAAAAATAAAATTAAAGTAGTGGGGGGGGGTGACAAAAAAAATTCCGCCCCGGGTACCACCAGGGCTTGCTACGCCTCTGCTCCCGGACCATCCGCAGGCCGGATTGAGAAGGCGATTGGACCGCATCCAGCCCCTGGGCCTTAGGTTGCCTACCGCTGCCCAAGAGCTCCTGCACAGCCTCATTCTACGCCTTACCACACTGCAACCACTGATTAGGGGGTAGGCTTGGAGTTTGCAGTGCACGAGGTTAGGATATTATATGACCTTAACAACATGGGTAGGCAAACTAAGGCCCTGGGGCCGGATCTGGCCCAACTGCCTTCTAAATCTGGTCCGCGGACGGTCCGGGAATCAGAGTGTTTTTACATGAGTAGAATGTGTGCTTTTGTTTAAAATGTATCTCTGGGTTATTTGTGGGGCATAGGAATTTGTTCGTTTTTTTCTTCTTCAAAGTATAGTCCGGCCCCCCACAAGGTCTGAGGGACAGTGGACCGGCCCCCCTGCTGAAAATGTTTGCTGACCCCTGCTTAACAACAAAATGTAGGCATTGCACATAGCAGCCACTAGGTGGCTCTCTCTGCAAGCACTGCACTTCTGACAGGACGTGTGGCTTCATTTTTGGATCTGACCATGCCCTGTGCTATCTGCCAGTACTTTGGTTTCCATGGGCTTCAGTGGGGCAGGGAAAGCTTAATAACTTTTGAACTGCTGCTCAGAACTTCTCCCAACCAATCCATGGAAAACCTGAATAAAGTACCTAAGTCATTCACACTAAAGTTTGGAAAGAAATGTGTTGGATCATTTCTTAAACAAACAAACAAATGGGGCAGTATCAATTTTCAGCACTTTTTAATTTGCTATACCAGTGGAAACTTTCATCAGATTGATTTGAAATCTGAAATGGTTGTAGACCTCATTGTGCAGATCATGTATGCAAAGTTTCTTTTTTTTAAATATCATTTTTTATTAGTTTTAACAATAGTTTTTTACAATAATAACAATCACCTCATTTCACCTTCCTTATACCTTTTGGCTTGTTATAGCCTTCCTTCAGACCTTCCTTATAACCTTCTAATAATTTTACCTTAGTTTTATATTTCTTATTTCTTCCATTGTTTTTTAGTATCACACAGAAACTTAATTTCTAATATTCATACTAACAACAGCATTTCTTCCTTATTCTACAAAACCTCTTGTAGTCCTACTAACGTATTCAATTCAATACATTCTTTTAAGTAGTCTGTAAATTTAGTCCAGTCTTTGATGAACTTCTGGTCCCGCTGTTCTCGGATTCTCCCCGTCATTTTGTCCATTTCTGCATAGTCTAGTAATTTCATTTTCCATTCCTCTACTGTCGGTGTTTGTTCTTGTTTCCATTTTTGTCCCATTAACATCCTTGCCTCAGTCACTGCATATTGGAAAAGCTTAATGTCCTGTTTTTTAATGTCTGTACCTATAATTCCCAACAGGAAAGCTTCTGTTTTTTTAACAAATGTATATTTCAACATTTTCTTCATCTCAACATATATCAAATCCCAGAAGCATTTCACCCTTTTACATTCCCACCACATATGAAAAATGTATGCAAAGTTTCAAGGTCTTAGCAAGTGTCATTTCTATGAATTGTAGAATCTTGAAAGTGAACTTTTCCCCTACTCACCTTAACTAAAGGGGAAACACTTCTCGACCCTTATTGCACTTTTGATTGCTTATTTTTTGTTCGTTTTAGTAAATAGAGTTGTTTGATCACATTTCAGGTGGTTGTATCAGGTGTGGTGGGGAATGGGTATCAGGTCATCTAAAGTCGGGTCCCAGGTCTCCCTAGGTGGGGTCCCAAGTGAGAAAAGGGATCCCTAGATCAGGACTGGTGAACCATTTCCTTATTTTTTAATCATTTTTTAAATTGATTTTACAATTTTAAGCACATACCATAACAGTTAAATTTCCATACTCCCCCCCCTTTCACTGTGGGAAGCAACATTCATTCCCTTTTCTCACAAGGGTAGACACAATCATCGTACATTTAACCTTACTAACATTATTTATTATCATTGCTTGGGCCTGGCCCAATTCTGTGGGCCAGGTATTCCTTCTTTCCTCAATTTCATATTTCGGGTGACTTCCTCAAGTCCCCCTCTGTTGAATTCATTATCATTCCTCTCTAACAGTTTTCATTCTCCTAAATTTTAAAACATCATAAAATACAAGAATCATTTTCCTTAAGACACTCCTTTTTCCAAACCTCAGCATCTTGGTACTTCTGCTCTTTTCCTATAATCTTATCCAATTCCCATACTTCGACCTAATTTCAAACTCCTAATTTTGTACTTTTTACACCCTTACCTCCCTTTGGTCTCGGAATATTTAGCTAAATTTCCCCCTACTTAACACCTAATTTTTAACATACAATCATTTATGCCAGTAACCATATCCGAACATCATACTCCTTTAAGCCGGAACTGGTGAACTATTTCCAGCCCAGGGCAAACATTGACAGTCAGCTTGAAGGCTGCATGACCAGCGCACACATGTGCCCATGCACACAAACACAGACACCAAACACAGTCACAAATCTCTCTCTCATGCCAGCTCTTCAGGGATTGTTCCCTGAACAGCCAGAGATCAACTGACAATGTTTCCCACTGCCCAGTCTTAGCCCTGCAATATGAGGAGAGGGGAAGCCATCTCTTGATCTTCAGGGAATGATAAACTTGACATGAGTCAACAGTGTGATGCAGCAGCTAAAAAAGCCAATGCAATTCTGGGCTGCATCAATAGGAGTATAGCATCTAGATCAAGGGAAGTAATAGTACCACTATATTCCGCTCTGGTCAGACCCCACCTGGAATACTGTGTCCAGTTCTGGGCACCACAGTTCAAGAAGGGTACTGACAAGCTGGAACGTGTCCAGAAGAGGGCAACCAAAATGGTCAAAGGCCTGGAAACGATGCCTTATGAAGAACGGCTTAGGGAGCTGGGTATGTTTAGCCTGGAGAAGATATGATAGCCATGTTCAAATATATAAAAGGATGTCATATAGAGGAGGGAGAAAGGTTGTTTTCTGCTGCTCCAGAGAAGCGGACACGGAGCAATGGATTCAAACTACAAGAAAGAAGATTCCACCTAAACATTAGGAAGAATTTCCTGACAGTAAGAGCTGTTTGACAGTGGAATTTGCTGCCAAGGAGTGTGGTGGAGTCTCCTTCTTTGGAGGTCTTTAAGCAGAGGCTTGACAGCCACCTGTCAGGAATGCTCTGATGGTGTTTCCTGCTTGGCAGGGGTTGGACTGGATGGCCCTTGTGGTCTCTTCCAACTCTATGATTCTATGATTCTATGATCCTTGAATACCAACAGAGTGTATCCCACCCCAGCAGTCCTGCTCAAAAACCTTCCTGAACATTTCTGCTGCTCTCGTTACTATTCCTGTGACCTGGATTGCCTGCACAAAATGTGCCGGCCTCATAGATGATTGATTGGGCTTTGATTGGGTTGCACAGGAAGAGGCTGGGATCAATGGCTTTTTGCTTCCAGCTTTATGAGATTGTGCTCCCATGAAAAATGCCCCTGCATGGTGGCTGCCTTTATGCAGCAGATGTAGCTAGGAGTGTTTAAACTAGTGCTAGGTGATTGTGTCTCAAGTTGCAAAGAAAATGCTGTCAAGCTGCTGACGGAAGCCAAAACATTCATTCATTCATAACTGTGATGACCAGTGTCAAGGTGGTCTTAGCAAAATGGAAGGAATAGGCCTGGGGTTCCAAAACAGACGGGGAAGGGTGCTGTTTCAGAACTACACTTTGCCCTGCAGCTAAAGCAGAAAACAAAACAAAAAACCTGTCTTAGCAGTGTCTGGAAGCAATTGGCAGAGCTTTATATGCTGGACGAGGAAGTGAAGATGGCAGCCCCAGCCATTGGCCCCAGTGCACAGGGGTGTCTTACCCACAGAGGCTCATGGCGCGGGGCACCAGGGCGCCATGTTCTGGAGGGTGCCAGGGAAGAGGCGGAGGCTGGACGCGACGGCTCCTGGCATCAGCTTGCCACCCTCGCCCGCCTCCGCCATGCCGCGCCAAAGCAGCACCACGCCCAGGGCCTCCGTCTGCCGTGGCCACCAAAGCATGAAGCAGCCAGCTGAGCTGGGAGGCACCGTGACCAGCGTCTGCCTCTTCCCCGCTGGAGGAGCTGCCCTCCAGCCGCTGCCCGCCTTCTCCAGCCCCGCCGGCAGCGCCGTCCTCCCTAAAAAAAACTCTGGGAAACGGGGGGCACCAGAGGGAGCTTTGGACCACAGCGCCTGATATGCTTAAGATCAGTGATGGCCAAACTTGGCCCTCCAGCTGTTTGGGGATTACAACTCCCATCATCCCTAGCTAACAGGACCAGTGGTCAGGGATAATGGGAACTGTAGTCCCAAAACATCTGGAGCGCCGAGTTTGGCCATCCCTGAACTAGTTCAACCCTCTACAATGCAAGAATCCTTCGCCTAATGTGTGGCTTGAACCCACGGCCCTGAGATTACAAGCCTCATGCTCTACCAACCGAGCTAAAGATCAGTTTGTAGTACAATTCTCCACTCTATGAACTATGGTTCTATGAATATTTATGTGGATCTTCTTTCATGTGCATAGGCCCTAACAAGATAAGGCATGGTGTTACTGGTTTGCCATTTTATGTGGTTTTACTCTTAATAGTAGTGTATCTATCTAGAAGGTTTCTCAAGGCTGAAATAATGAAATAGATGGCCAGCCTTCGATGGACAAATAGCCAGCCAGAAAGAAGACTATCTGTCCTCTCTTGCTGTGTCCCTCGTTTGCACTGATCTCATTAGATTTGCTTGCATTAAAGCTCGTGCAGTGAATGTGCTGCTGCTAATGTCTGCCTCAGAACAAGCAGATGGTAGAATCACGAGCCCACATCCCAGTGGGATTAGACGATCCAAAGCACTTCACATGCTACAGCTTGGCTGTGGTGGGGGGAGAAGGCCAGGGAAGAAGAGGGAAAGTAGAGACTGGGGGGGAAGCAAAATCTTAGTAACCACCAAACTGCAGGCAGGATGCTTGAGGTCAAGAGTGTGTATATAATATGGAGGTTGATGCCCAGTGGTGGACGTGGACTAACCATGCCTTCAAAATGCTTGTTTACAAAGCTATTGTACTACCTTACTATACGTTTCTGATTTCTTTCCGCAGGGCCTGTAAGACAGAGCTGTTCCACTTGGCCTTTGGCTTGGAATCAATTTGATCCCCTCCCCCCTCTTTCCTTCCCCCCCCCCCCCCCCGTGATGGAACTCCTATTTGGGGACTTCCCTGGCATTTTTCTGGCCCATGTAGGACCAGTCTGGATAGTCAGCCTTGGTGAAGAGTTGACGGTTTCTTCCCCAAATAGTTTTGATTTGAGTTCTACTGAAATGAGGCTGCACTTTAATGTTGTTTTTAATTCTGTTTTTAAGCTGTATTTTAATCAATTGTTTTTATACTTGTTGTTAGCCGCCCTGAGCCCGGTCTTGGCTGAGGAGGGCGGGGTATAAATAAAAATGTATTATATTATTATTACGTTTGTGAAACATGGACCACTTATAAACGCCACCTCCAACTCCTCGAAAGATCCTGTCAAAGGTGGCTCCGAAAAATCACTTGGGAAGACAGGCAAACTAATATCAGTGTACTGGAAGAAGCAAAGATCACCAGTGTCGAAGCAATGATTCTTCAACATCAACTTTGTTGGACTGGTCATGTTCGGATGCCTGATTTTCATCTTCCAAAGCAACTACTCTATTCCCAACTTTAGAATGGAAAGCGAAATACCGGTGGACAACAAAATAGGTTTAAAGACTCTCTCAAGGCCAGTCTAAAAAAATGTAGTATAAACACTGACAATTGGGAAACACTGGCCTGCGAGCTTTCCAATTGGAGAACAGCCTTTACCAAAGGTGTCATGGGTTTTGAAGACACTCGAACTCAGGACAAAAGGGAGAAATGTGCTAAGAGGAAGGCACGCTTGGCAAACCCTTACCATGATCAACTCCCACTCAGAAACCTATGTCCCCACTGACGTGTGGATCCAGACTTGGCCTCCACAGTCACCCACGGACACACCGCTAAGCCCATGCTCATGGAAAACTATCTTACTCGGCTACGAGTGATCGCCAAAGAAGAAGAAGCATTCAAACAATCATATAGGCCAATTGCTTGGTGGCCGGCCATAATGATTGATCTCTCATCCCCACTCTCCCTATTTTTGCTCTGGCAAACTCGGAAAATACCAAATCAATCACCCTCTGCTCTGCTTGGACTCTAAAACAGATCTAGCCAAGATACAATAAGATACGATGAGCGCTTCCACTGTTCTCTCTGTGGCACCCGTTTGGGAAGAATAGGTAATGATTTGCATCTTTTCCCCTCTTTAAGCCTATTTTTCCAGGCGTTTCCTAAGACCTACTGCAATTTTCCCTTCCCTCCACCTCCTCTGAAACAAAAAAGCCACTTGTTATGGCACCCCAGACCCCTGGGTCCTATGCCGCCTGGGAGGGGAGATCTGGTCCTATAGGTAAAGGTAAAGGGGCCCCTGACCATTAGGTCCAGTCGCGGACGACTCTGGGGTTGCGGCGCTCATCTCGCGTTACTGGCCGAGGGAGCCGGCATACAGCTTCCGGGTCATGTGGCCAGCATGACTAAGCCGCTTCTGGCGAACCAGAGCAGCGCACGGAAATGCCGTTTACCTTCCCGCCAGAGTGGTACCTATTTATCTACTTGCACTTTGACATGCTTTCAAACTGCTAGGTTGGCAGGAGCTGGGACCGAGCAACGGGAGCTCACCCCGTCGCGGGGATTCGAACCGCCGACCTTCTGATTGGCAAGTCCTAGGCTCTGTGGTTTAGACCACAGCGCCACCCGCGTCCCTGGTCCTATAGAATGTCTCCTAAAGAATGTCTTCCTTCTGTTAAAGTTTCTCAAACTACGATGCCTCAGATGCTTTATTCTTGGTAATCCATGAAAACCTGTGCATATTGTCTTTACTCTTTTTTCAAAGTACTACTGAACTACTTTTTTTTGGGGGGGGGGACAAGCAGTCATCACTGTAATGTTAAGGGAACCCAGCCTGTATTTCATGTGCTCCAATTTACCAGAGCCGAGAGCAGCTCCAGTCCATGTTTTACAAAAAGCTGAGCAGCCTGAAGCAGTTGAAGGAATAGATTGCTGGTGGCCTGTGTTTTTTCCCTATGCCTAATGTGTGTTCCACTTTATTCTAAATAAGGTGATTTGGTCATCAACCTTCACTTAAAGAGTAAATCCTACAATCACCACAGTATTAACAACAATTGAGCGCTGCATTCAGTCGTTCCAGCAGCAATCGGTACACTTCCACAGTAAATGGTCCCGGGTCGAGGCTATAAGCGTACACCCCCCTCCTGAGACTGTGTTTTACATGGCATTTCTGCTTCAGTTCCAGCCTTTAAAATACCCCACCATTTAACTGGAGCTTTCATTGCTCCAAAGTTACAGCTTACTAACTGAGA
Source organism: Darevskia nairensis (assembly GCA_034642065.1). Taxonomy (NCBI): domain Eukaryota; kingdom Metazoa; phylum Chordata; class Lepidosauria; order Squamata; family Lacertidae; genus Darevskia; species Darevskia nairensis. The sequence goes on along the minus strand of JAWWNI010000135.1, from coordinate 220,935 downwards.
AATCTTATTTATTTTTAGTGTATTTACATGCCGCCTTTCCTGGAAAGAGCTCAAGGTGGCTCACATGTTTCTCTTCCTCCCCATTTTAGTCTCACAACTACCCTCAGAGGTAGGCTAGGCTGAGAGAGGGTGACTGGCTCAAGGTCACCCAAGTGAGGGTCATGGCTGAAGTGGGCATTTGAACCCTGTTTGCCCAGGCCCTAAAGGTAAAAGTACCCCTGACCATTAGGTCCAGTCGCGGACGACTCTGGGGCATAGCTGTCAACCCTCCCTTTTTTTGCGGGAAACTCCCTTATTCCAATGCCGTTTCCCGCTGCTATCCCGGATTGTTGATATCCCTTAAATTTCCCGGATTTCAAAGGAAGCAGCTCCTCTCCCTCCCTGCCGGCCAGGGAGGCTCCTCAGCTGCGTTGCTCGGCTGCCAATAAGGAGTCTGAGACCAACTGGGGGCGGAGCTTGCATGCCTTGTGCAGCCAGACCCTCACGCCCAACCAGACAGCCTGCCTGCCGTCTACACGCTCGCTCTTTCGCTCACCCGTTCGCGAGCAGCATCTGGAGTGCAGGGTGGCGAGGCTACTTGGTGCCATTGCACCGCCCTCACGGCATCCCTTATTTTCAAATCCGAAAGTTTAAAAATCCCTTATTTTCAAATTCGAAAGTTGACAGCTATGCTCTGGGGTTGCGGCACTCATCTCACTCTATAGACCGAGGGAGCCGGTGTTTGTCCGCAGACAGCTTCCGGGTCATGTGGCCAGCATCACTAAGCCGCTACTGGCGAACCAGAGCAGCACATGGAAATGCTGTTTACCTTCCCGCCAGAGCGGTACCTATTTATCTACTTGCACTTTGACGTGCTTTCGAACTGCTAGGTTGGCAGGAGCAGGGACCGAGCAACGGGAGCTCACCCCGTCACGGGGATTCGAACCGCTGACATTCTGATCGGCAAGCCCTAGGCTCTGTGGTTTAACCCACAGCGCCGCCCGCGTCAGCAGGCCCTAGTCAGACATTAACCAGCATTTCTCAAACTTGGTTCTCTAGCTGGTTTTGGACTACAATTCCCATCATCCCTGACCACTGATTCTGCAAGCTGGGGATGATGGGAGTTGTAGTCCAACAACAGCTGATGAACCAAGTTTGAGAAACACTGCATCTACCTAATACAAGGTAGTAGATTCAGACCTGTTAGTTGTTACAACATACATGTTTGTACTACAACTGAAACTGAAATACACACTTTTTTGCACAAGTGTTTACTGAACTTCACATAAATTAACTATAATGATCTTCTACAAGATGGGTCAATGGCTATGATTGGTGGCTAAGATAGGGGGGTTTGCTATGGTCACGTAGCTGAGATTTCCTCTAGCTCCAAGCTCACATTCTCAGCTCTCCTGGAAAGAAAGAAAGAAAGAAAGAAAGAAAGAAAGAAAGAAAGAAAGAAAGAAAGAAAGAAAGAAAGAAAGAAAGAAAGAAAGAAAGAAAGAAAGAAAGAAAGAAAGAAAGAAAGAAAGAAAGAAAGAAAGAAAGAAAGAAAGAAAGAAAGAAAGAAAGAAAGAAAGAAAGAAAGAAAGAAAGAAAGAAAGAAAGAAAGAAAGAAAGAAAGAAATATGGATGAGAGATTCAAGCAAATGTTTGCCATGCTTGCACTTAAAGAAACAGGAAATAAGTAATTCAAAAACTGATTGGACTAGATGATCCTCAGGTTCCCCTGCCACTCTACAATTCTATGATTCTGTGAAATACAGCAACGCTTTGGTAGGGATAGTTAGCAACCAGCGACCATTGGCCATAGCTCAGTGACAGAGCACATCCTTGGCATCAAAAGTATTGCCAGTTTTAAAAGGCTCTCACGTAGTACCATTTGAAAAGATTATTTTCCTGAGATCTTATAGAGCTGCTGCCAGTCCGAATAAACAGCCCTAGACAAGATGGAGTTCTGTCTAACAAAACGTGACTATTTTATATCTTTGGGACCTGCTTGATTCAGTGGCTGGTACAGACTGGCAATATTAAAGGCATCCACACACCTTTAATGCACAAAAAATACGGCACATCAACCGCCCTTCAGGAGGGTGACTGTGGAAATACTGCTGTTGTGAAAGAACTGAAAATGTTTGCGTTTTCAGACCCAGTGTCAGAGAGTGAGCCTTGGGGTTGCCATGGAAACCTTTCATGCCACCACTGCAAAAGATGTGAAATCCATAATATGCAACTGCCTGGCTCTTTGATTTGGTGTTTCTGGGGGAGAGAACATGTGCGATATTGTGTGTGGAGAGGGAGGGAGGGAGGGAGGGAGGGAGGGAGAGAGAGAGAGAGAGAGAGAGAGAGAGAGAGAGAGAGAGAGAGAGAGAGAGAGACTACATTCAGTAATAAAAATGATACAGACAGATGGCAACATGGGGATGGGTCAAGAGAAATCAATCTCAGTAACAAAGGTAATGAACAATTCTCCCTTCCAATATTACTGAAGAAGATTCTGATAAAAAAGAAAGTGGGAGAAATGTGATCGCTTTGGAAGTATCTGTCATTGCCTTCCTACATCTACGTATATACACATATACACTTCTGAGTGAGAAAGAAGGCTATGCAGCATAAATTTCTAGTCACAGAAAGGGGAAATGAAGAATATCCATTAATGTAACAAGCAGGTTCTCGTTTTTCATTTGCTGTTATTGCTAACTGAAATATGCCACCCCCAACCTCCAAGCGCCGCTTACCTTGTTTCATTTTGGGAACATTGAGGCACAGCGGAGTCTGTGGTTGACCACCTAACAAGTTGTATCATTATACTCCAGGGTTCACCAGCCCAATGCCTGCGGGCAACATGACACACGGCACCCATGAAGGCTTCCACGGGTGCCCTAAACCCAGAATCTGAGCTTTCAATAAAAAGAAATAAAAAGTACCTAGCTCTCCTAGAAAGAAAGTTATGGAACAAAATGTGCAGGTCCCTTCTAAGCAATTTCTGTGAAATGAGAAGTGGAACTGAGGAGTGTTCCCTGTTGTTATTAGGTGGTGGCACAATGCTGCGGTGGGGGCATGTAAAATCAGGAGCAGCAGGACACAGCTGACTTCCCATGGTTAGCATGAAGTTGTTGCGGGTGGTTGATTTTCTAATTCTGTGAGTGCCACGCCTCACACAGCAGCCATTTTGTGACTGGCACCCCCAGTATTCTCTCAAGATTCAAAATGCCCCCACTAGTTCAAAAAGGACGTACAGTACTAGATAGTCATCGTACTGTGAACTGGATAGTTCACAGGTAATGACCACACAAAAACATCAGTATGAATTGTTTTTTGTGAAATGATGGATCTTTTATTATAAACCAGTTGGGAGTTTCCTGTGTTCTTTCATAAACGTTTCAGGCCGGAATCTCTGAGAGGGACCCATTCTCATTGGTCGCTGTTTAATATATAGCCTACTAGCTGACCCGGCCACGCCTTGCTGTGGCTAATTTGGTGAAATGCAAAAGTAAGATACAATATGAAAGAGAAAGCGTATGTTTACTTACACCTTATCTCGTTGAAGTTCAGTCTATGTGTTCTCCGTTTGCCCCTCCCGTTTTTGTCTTCGTTTCTACAACTGTTTATTACTACTATTCCTTCCAGCGTGGCTCTATACCTGCTGGCAGAGCCAGCAGTAGTGTTTGTGGGCGGTCTGTCTGTCGATTGGATGGTGGTAGTGACGTCAGGAAAGGAGGAGGGATCAGAAACAGGTGTGTTGTGCTGTTTAACGTCCACTGGAGTGCGCTATATTTTTTTGCAGAAAATCACATTTTTACCTGGGAAGGGTGTGGTATTTGTGCAATGTAAGTACATATGATCACTCCCATATGGGCATGGAACGTTGTGTCCAAATTTGAACGGAATCGATCAAGGGGTTACAGAGAAAGGCGATTGTTAACAAACATCCAATTTGAACGATTTTATAAATATAGATATTTTCAAACAATGCCAGAAACCCCTGGCTAACGTCATTTCCCCACCCCAGTTTGTGGCTATTTGATAATCTATAAGATGCATATGAATCACATTTGTATCTGTTGCTTGGCTCTTGCACATATCTCAGCTGAACCAAACAACATACAAATGTCATTTACATATTACAGTTTTACTAGTGTAGGTGTCCCTTTCAGCAGCTGGTCACAAGGAAAGAATTCCCAAGAGACTGCTCCAAGAAGCTAAACTAGGACAGGAAGGGCAAAGTTCCTGGAAAAGCCCTACCTTCAACTGGGGGCTATTGTGTAATGTCCTTCCTTTTCAATTCCTCCCTTCCTTAATCTAGGAGAGCATTCACAATAAGATGCTTATCAGGCCAGGTAATCACATCCACAGCTGTTTCCTGCTTTGTCAAAACCAGTCTGAAGACGAAGACGAAAAATAAGAATCCCATCCAGCTGAAGGAATAGACACAAAAGGCATACACTGGGTGAAGGAAAAAAGCCAGAAGACGATATGTCTTTCCAATCACACTGATGTTAAGACTCAGCTAAAGGAACGCCTTGTTCCAGTTTGCTTTGGATCTTGCCTGAAATATGAACTGTCCTTTAAAAAAATAAAATATTTTTGGTTGATTTTGAAGAAAAAGTACAGTCATACCTCAGGTTGGAAACACTGCAGATTACGCGTTTTCGGGTTGCGCTCCGCTCCGAACCCAGAAGTACTGGAACGGGTTACTTCCGGGTTTCCAAGCTCGCACATGCACAAAAGCGCTAAATCGCGCTTTGCGCATGTGCAGAAGCGCCGAATCGCAACCTGCGTGTGCGCAGATGCGGCGCTGGGAGTTGCGGACGCTGCAGGTTGTGAACGCGCCTCCCGCATGGATCGCGTTCGCAACCCGAGCGTCCACTGTACAACAAAAAGAGCTGTGTACAATACAGTGTATTTCTGCATGTTCAGACTGTTATAGGAAAGCATCTCATATGTGTCCATGCATCTGGAACATCTGAGTGTGCCCAGGTTTCAACAGCAAACAATCCCCAAAAATGGGTAGCAGGGTGTCGTGTGAGGAATGTGGGCTTGTGTGCCAACTGCACCCTTCATAACAATAGTGCTTCAAGGATAGCTGCAAGGCCCAGGAGGTTCTCACCAGCTGTCTGTTGTCACAGGCAGCAGGAAATCTGTCTCAGTCTCTGCCCCCAAGTCAGGATCCTCACCACCCCCACCTAGTGCTACAGCAGCTCTTGTAACAGTTGTGTCCTGATATGTGTTTGGATCTTTGACTAAGAATCATGGTGCACCATAATGATGGTTGGGTTGCCTGATAGAGGGGAAATCAACAAAAAAAAGTCTAGAATAACAAAATAGGTTGTGAACCAGACGCCTTCATCTGCCCCACTTGCAATAAAACATTTCTCTCCCATATCGGTCTCTACAACCAGAGCAGATGCTATAGCTCTCCAATGGTTTAAATCCTGCCCGGCGCTCTCTTCCATTGTATCTCAAGACAGACAGATCCCAACAACATCATTTATTTCCAATCTGTAAGAAGGACCCAACTTGTATTACAATAATACAGTAGAGGAACCGTGTTTCACAATAGAGAAACATGCAGCTTATCTGCATTATTAAACAACAGCTATTACTGCTACATCTGAGACAAGCTGCAATGACCTGTGTTAATAGGATCGGTTGGCATCTGCCTGGCTCGGGAGACATCGATCCTCAGGAATCCATTGGTGCATGAGTACAGACAGACAAGATTGTCTTGGAATTTACCAGGTGATGTTCTCCTATGTAACCATCAAGGAGAGTTTACACATGTTTTGGACTTTGCTTGGATGGCTCCAAAGGATTTTTCAGTTCCTTCCTACGTAGGTGGTAGACAGCTGCATCCAAGGTGGTGTGTGTGTGTGTGTGTGTGTGTGTGTGTGTGTGTGTGTGTGTGCGCGCGCGCACACACACACACACACACACACGTAATAGAATTGTAGAGAACTGTAGAATTGTACAGTTGGAAGGGAACCTGAGGATCGTCTAGTCCAACCCTGGCAATGCAGGAATATACAGCTGTCCCATACAGGAATAGAACCTACAACCTTGGCGCTATCAGCACCACGCTCTAACCAACTGAGCTATCCATGACATGCGGAAGAATCAGTGTAAAAGAATGAAAGCTGGCGCAGTTGGTGTCAGTGGGTATGATCTATTCCCGAGAGAGACAGGGAAAACATTACACAGAGAACATTACACTCTTCCATGACCATGGAGATGGAGGAGAAATGCAAATTCACATTCAGATTTTATTTTATTTTATTTTATTTTATTTTATTTTATTTTATTTTATTTTATTATTTTATTTTATTTTATTTTATTTTATTTTATTTTATTTTATTTTATTTTATTTTATTATTTTCTATACTGCCCTATACCCGAAGGTCTCAGGGCGGTTCACATAATATATCAAATACATAAAATCAAAACAAAACCAACAACCCAATAAAAAACCCCAAAAAGAGCCAGCATTTTTAAAAAAGGTATAGGATGTAGATCAATTCAGGCAAAGGCCTCATTACAAAGGAACGTTTTTACCGGGCGCCTAAGGGTGTATAGTGAAGGCCCCAGGAGAACTTCCCTGGGGAGAGCATTCCACAGACGGGGAGCCACTGCAGAGAAGGCCCCGTATTCGTGTTGCCACCGTCCTCACCTCTCGTGGAGGAGGCATGCGCAGAAGGGCCTCAGAAGATGATCTCAGGGTCCGGGTAGGTTCATATGGGAAGAGACGGCCCTTGAGGTATTGCGGTCCTGAGACATTTAAGGCTTTAAAGAGATGACGCTCTTTACCATCTTCTGAAGCGGCAGGAACACCACCAGTCCAGTTCAGACATGCAGCTTTCCCCCATGTTCTAATGATCCTGGGAATTAGGGATGTGCGTGACCCAGTTATTCACATGTACGATCTTACACACTGTTGTAACCATTTCTACTGTTGGAAATGGCACCATCTTCTTTACCCAGTTTGCCACAACAAAGATTTTCTCAGACGCAGTGAAAGAAATTCTGAAAGTATGTGTGTTCCTTTCCAATGTGGGAAACCATTAGTACACCATGGAGAGCAAAGGAGCCCACTCCTAGGGGCTGAGGTCCCTTCAGCCCCCCCCCCATGAAATGTTGATGGACACTGCCATTCAAATGGTGTGCATGCCCTATATCAGGGGTCAGCCGTGGGCCGGTCCATCGTTCCTCAGACCATATGGTGGGCCGGACTATATTTTGAGGGGGGGAAATGAACGAATTTCTATGCCTCACAAATAACCCAGAGATGCATTTTAAATAAAAGCATGATGATAAACCTGGTTCAGTTTTCCTTCGACATCCTCATTTGATCTGTAAGGCAAAAGAGGAGGAGCATCAGAAAGCCACCTGGATTTGCAAAGGATGCTAAATAGGATGCTACAAACAGCATTTAGAACAAAAAGGAGATAAATTTAAAGGATGCAGCATTGTGCTGAACTAGCAAACATAGGTCACCTCTGGGAAGGGAATAGCAAATGAGATGAATTCTAGGAAAGTGTGATAATATTGTCCATCTGGAGAATAAATTGCAGAGAGAGAGAGACGTGTGCATCCTTCTCTAGTTCCCCTCCGCTTTCCTAATTCATTCACCATCCCTATTCATTCTTAATCAGATGTAAGGGTTTAATTTGTGTTGGCATCTAACAAACCAAACGGAAAAAGATTTGAAAACTTAAGAACCTTGCTCCTCCTTAGCTGCTATTAATTAATTAATTAATTTAAAATGTATGTTTCAAAAGGCCTTAAATTCTATATTTGTCTGTTATGTTTTGATGACTATTTTAGAAGCTATTTTGTAAAGTACGGCTCTTGTGAAGTGGCTTAAAGGAAAAGGGACCCCTGACCCTTAGGTCCAGTCGCTCATCTTGCTTTATTGGCCGAGGGAGCCAGCGTACAGCTTCCGGGTCATGTGGCCAGCATGACTAAGCCGCTTCTGGCGAACCAGAGCAGCGCACGGAAACGCCATTTACCTTCCCGCTGCAGCGGTACCTATTTATCTACTTACACTTTGACGTGCTTTTGAACTGCTAGGTTGGCAGGAGCAGGGACCGAGCAACGGGAGCTCACCCCGTCGCGGGGATTCAAACCGCCGACCTTCTGATCGGCAAGCACTAGCATAGCTGTCAACTTTCAGATTTGAAAATAAGGGATTTTTTCAAACTTTTGGATTTGAAAATAAGGGATGCCGTGAGGGCAGTGCAATGGCACCAAGTAGCCTCGCCACCCTGTGCTCCAGAGGCTGCGCGCCAACGGGTGAGCGAAAGAGCGTGCGCGTAGACGGCAGGCAGGCTGTCCGTCTGGTTGGGCGTGAGGGTCTGGCTGTACAAGGCATGCAATCTCCACCCCCAGTCGGTCTCAGACTCCTTATTGGCAGCCGAGCAACGCAGCTGAGGAGCCTCCCTGGCCGGCAGGGAGGGAGAGGAGCTGCTTCCTTTGAAATCCAGGAAATTTAAGGGTTATCAACAATCTGGGATAGCAGCGGGAAACGGCATTGGAATAAGGGAGTTTCTCGCAAAAAAAGGGGGATGGTTGACAGCTATGAGCTCTAGGTTCTGTGGTTTAACCCACAGCACCACCCGCGTCCCCTTACAAATGTGCTAAACTGGTGGGGGTCCCTACTTGCTCCACTTGCCAACCCCCAACCCCCTGCCTGCCTGTTGGCCTCCCCCAGAGTTTCCTTCTCCAGGACCACAATCTCCTTTCCTCCAAATGGATGTTTCTTTTCAGCACGACAACTTCTTCTCTTCTCCTATCTCCTTGTCCCTTCCCAGGACCACCACAGGTCCTTTCTTCCTCAGCTTCCAAACTTACAAGCAGGTCCCCACACCTGAGACCACCTTATTTCCTATCCACAGCTGCTCCCCAGAAGGATGATGTCACCCTCCCTCAGAGCCTCTTCTTCTTCCCACATCTTCTCCTGAGAAGCCCCATTCAGGTTCTGACTTGATTCTGAAAAGGTCACTCCATGGGCCTCTTCTGCCGCCTAGTGGTCCAGACTGCCATCACAGCGTGATGACAAACTTGAGTAAACACAGTATAAAGACGGAGAGATAAATATCATAGGAATACAGCCCAACAATGAAAACAGAACAGCAGGAAGAGCCAGATAGTGCCACCAGTCAGAACTAAAACTAGAAAGCTTGAGTGAATAATAATAAAATAAAAAAGGTCTTCACCTGGTGCCGAAATGGTAACAGAGCTTCTGACAGGCTAGCCTTCCTGCCGAGAGCATTCCTGAGATAGTGTGCCACAACTTAAATAGTTTTATCACCTGCCTCACTTCATGGTCCTATGACCAGGTAATGGAATGACCCCGAGAAAAACCTCTGAGGAGCAGCTTAATACCTGGGCAGGCGTGTGTAGGTGGAGACAGTCCTTCAAAAATCCTGATTCCACACCATTTAAAGGTCAAAGTCAGCACAATGAATTAGGCCTGGAAATGGACTGTGAGCCACTGCAGCTATTTTAAAACTGGCAAGATATATTCGATCTCCAGGTCAAATTAATAACCTAGCTGCCATACCTAGCACTAACTGTAGCCTCTGAATTGTAGTTACTTTAAAGATGACCCCACAAGCATTGCAATATTACAAAAAAGGATAATACCATAGTATGATAAACTATGTCTCAAGCTGTCTCTGGCTCTCTAGGACAGGGGTAGGCAACCTAAGGCCCGTGGGCCGGATGCGGCCCAATCACCTTCTCAATCCGTTCCGGGAAGGTCCAGGAACAGTGTGTTTTTACATGAGTAGAATGTGTCCTTTTATTTAAAACTAGTTGAATTCAGCCCGTTGATAACGGGCTCTAGCGGGGGCGAGCGGGACCCGAGGCGCGGCGGCGGCCAGCGGCGGCGGCCGGGGTGAGGAGGTTGCGGGGCGGCGTCCTCGTCCTCCTCGCCGCCGCTGCCTCCAGGCCGGGCCGGCCGTCCTCCTCCTCCTCCTCGGGGTTCCTCCGTCGAGGTGGCAGCGGCGGCCCGGCAATGGCGGCGGCGCAGTTTCGCCCGGCCGGAAGTGTCTCTGCGTCGTCCCGCCCCCCTCTCCGCCCCCTCCAATCCCTGCGTCCCCGTGTGACATGCGCAGAACGCACTTCCGTGACACACGGAAAAGCAGGGACATAGCAAGATTATTATATAGGATGCATCTCTGGGTTATTTGTGGGCCATAGGAATTCGTTCATTCCCCCCCCCCCAAAAAAAAATAAAAAGTCCAGCCCACCACATGATCTGAGGAACGGTGGACTGGCCCACGGCTGAAAAAGGTTGCTGACCCCTGCTCTAGGAGAAACCACAATGGACACACCTGCCTCAGTCGGTGAAGGGTGCTTCAGTCCACTGAGGCCATTCGGACCGAGCTAAGGTTGGCTCCCCAGGCTGAAGAAATGGTCCATGCACCTGCAGAAGAGCAAAACACCATCCTCCAAGTCAGATGAACCGCCAACCAACATCTGCAACTTGTCAAGATATAGCTTCAGTTTATTAGTCTTTATGCAGAGGCATCGCAGAGATACAGCTTCACCTGGGTTTAAACAAAAGGGAAAAGGATTTGGGCATCCTCAACTAAAACCTGATGATACCTCAACTCAAACATCTGGAGGACCACAGTGGCTGTAGATGTTGAACAGCAAGGGGGACAAAGCAGAGCTGTGCTACATAACATCACTGCCATGGACCACAGCAGCAGTCTCCCACTCAGGAATCTTGACCCAAATAAATATATTTGTGAACAGAATAATACTGAAGATCCAGGTGTGGGGGTGTGGGTGGGTGTTGTCAGGGTTGCACCAGATGAGCAGGAGTGGTGGCAAGTCCCTCTAGGCGAAGCGGCAACTACGGAAGAGTCCAGAGAAATGGAGGGATTCTTACCTGAAGAAGACTGGTGGCGACAGAAGAAGCAGATGTGGAAGAGGGAAGGCCAGAACAGGAGGAGGAAGAAGTTAAGCCAGAATCAGGCCCTTGTGAGGAGAGGAGCCTGAGGGTCCCCTCCCCTCCTCTCATCTCAGCTGTAGAGCGTAGAGCTGAGAAATGGAGGGAGCAATTGGAGGCAGTTGCAGCTCGTAAAAGGCGTGGTGATGAGCTGGCTACTTAAGGAAGGCCGGCTGCTTCCCTCACCAGCACCTGCAACTGCTGGGCTGAAGCACGCGGTTGTGCCTGCTCATCCTGCTCCTGATCCTGTGTACCTGACTCTGGCTGGTTCCTGACTTGGACTGTTCCTGACTTCGGCTTCTCTTGACCCCCGGTACTGATACCTGGCTTCGGCACACCATTCTGTTGGCGCCATAACAGGTGTGTTCTTTCTTTCATTCATTCTTTTGATTAGTTTCAACTAACGATCTAAGTACTCTCTTTAGAAAGGTATTTATTACCTCTGATTGGCTCATGAAAAGGTTAAATGATGTCTTTCCATAGTGGAGAGAGAGCCCTCCTTCCAGAGCCTCACATTCCTCCAACATGTTAGTTATCCACAACCAGTGTGTTGCTACGTACCTAAAAGATTTGTGGCATGGACCTATGGATATCAATTGGCATAACATTTTCTAATCTGTGTAGATGAAAACTTGGAAAACATTTACATGAACTTTTGTGCCGCTGTGTTTGCAGACATGCTACATTTCATTCTTCTCCTCACTGCCAAGCAGACAGGGAGGCTTCCAATTATTTAGACTGCATTCACACAGAAACTGCCCAACATGTTTCCCAGCAGTCTAGCTGACCAGCATCTATGAGCAAACACTGTATTAGAGAAATTAGGACTGAGTAAAAATTTCTCTTTCTGGTAAAAGTTTGAAGGTTTTCTCCTTTGATCCTTTCTCTCCTGCAGAATACTAGGCAAAACCACCTGCGGAGTTTGGATAGAAGTCGGTTTACAATTTCATACCCTCCAACATTCCTCAGATGAAAATAGGGACATTCTATTCTACAGCAGTATCACTCCTTGAGCATTTCCTCCTGGTCAAGTTGTTAGAGGAAGTGGCAGTGTTTTAAGCACATAAATCTTTGCATTTTTGTATTGCATTTAGAGAAGCCTTCAAGTGAAGGGTGGTATGCAAATCTAATAGATAATAATAATTTCTACGCAATGCAGTGGGATTTTATTTCATATTGTTTAGTTTCAGATATATATGTATCTCTCCCCATGCCGTCTAGAGAAATACGGCTGTCATGATTTTAGATTGGGTGTTATTAATGTTTTTAGGCTGTGCATGCCCTTGCTTTTAGTTGGATATACTGTATTATTGAATTTTTCTCATTGTTTCTTTCTCTCTGCAGCTCTATGATAATTTATAAATTATTAACAAATGATAATACAAAAATTTGAAAACAGGCACATTTGGGCAAAGGCACAAAGGTAAAGGGACCCCTGACCATTAGGTCCAGTCGCGGACAACTCTGGGGTTGCGCCGCTCATCTTGCTTTACTGGCCGAGGGAGCCGACGTTTGTCCGCAGACAGTTTGTCCGGGTTCCATTAAATGAGCTGAATAGTCAGCATCCCACTTTTTTTTTTTAACAAATACAATTGAAAAACAAACATCACTAAACAATCAAAAACATAATTCCTTTTAACCTAATAATCCTTCTTATCATTGTGGGTTGACTTCCTTCTATCTTCCTGTGTTCCTTGTAGATCATCTTTAGTAATTTCTTGACATCATTGAAAACATTTTTAATTAATTAACCTCAATATCTCTTCTATCCTAATGTCAATATCATTTAATCCAACAGTTATAAACCTTAAATCTATCCTCTGAGTCTACAGCCTCTCTTATCTTCCAGTTTACTTCTACTCTTTAATCTTACAATACTTTTTAAAATATACTTTAAATTTCTTCCAGTCTTCCTTCACCGCATCCTCCCTCTGGTCACGAAGTTTTCCGGTCAGCTCAGCAAGTTCCATATAGTCCATCATTTTCATCTGCCATTCTTCTATCATTGGTAGTTCCTCTGACCTCCAGTTCTTAGCTAACAAAATTCTAGCTGCTGTTGTGGTATATATAAAAAAAGTCCTATCAACTTTTGGGATTTCCTGTTTTACAATTCCAAGTAAAAAGGCTTCTGGTTTTTTACTAAATGTGTTTCTCAACACCTTTTTCAATTCGTTATAAATCCTTTCCCAGAAGTCTTTCACCTTTGGGCACGTCCACCACATATGGAAAAAGGTTCCTTCTACTTCCTTACATTTCCAGCATTTGTTACTCTGTGCGTGATACATTTTTGCCAATCTAACCGGTGTTAAATACCACCTATACATCATCTTCATAACGTTCTCTCTAAGAATATTACATGCTGAAAATTTAATACCCAATTTCCACAATTTTTCCCAGTCCTCCATCATGATGTTGTGCCCCACATCCTTAGCCCAATCTATCATAACTGATTTTACCATTTCATCTTGTGTATGCCACTAGTCAGCATCCCACTTTTGCTGCCCACAAAGAATGGAGAATTTTGGAAAGCCATTTTAGCTCAGCCCAAGAGAAATCGAGCCGCCTAATAATAATAATATTTTTTTTATTTGTACCCCGCCCATCTGGCCGGGTCTCCCCAGCTACTCTGGGCGGCCTCCAACAGATATTAAAATACATTAAAATATCACAAGTTAAAAACTTCCCTAAATAGGGCCGCCTTGAGGCATTTTCTGATTGTCAGATAGTTGTTTATCTCTTTGACCTCTGCTGGGAGGGCGTTCCACAGGGCGGGTGCCACTACCGAGAAGGCCCTCTGCCTGGTTCCCTGTAGCTTTGCTTCTCGCAGTGAGGGAACCACCAGAAGGCCCTCAGCTGAACGGTGGGGGTGGAGACGCTCCTTCAGGTATACAGGACCGAGGCTGTTTAGGGCTTTAAAGGTCAGCACCAACACTTTGAATTGTGCTCGGAAACATACTGGGAGCCAATGTAGTTCTCTCAGGACTGGTGTTATGTGGTCCCAGCGGCCACTCCCAGTCACCAGTCTAGCCGCCACATTCTGGATTAATTGCAGTTTCCGCGTCACCTTCAAAGGTAGCCCCACGTAGAGCGCATTGCAGTAGTCCAAGCGGGAGATAACCAGAGCATGCACCACTCTGGCAAGACAGTAAGACAGCATGCTTTTGTGTCTCCAGAGAGCAACCTGCGGGCAAGGGTTCCTGTACTCATTCAACCCTTTGATAAGCCTCATCGAAAGACAGAAAAACCGCTCTTCCACTCCGGCTTCTAGGTCTGTGTCCAGTGGCTCCTCTTCGCATGCCTCCCTCCCTGCTGCTGTGCTTGTGGGTGGCGAAGCCCATGGCCGTGGGGCTGCTCTGAGTGCCAGCGCCAGAGTGCGTTAGGAAGCTTGTGAAGCAATAACAATGGCTTGCCCAGTGATGGGGCGAGGGAAGGAGGGGGAGAAGGCTGATATCGCTCATTATCAGGCCTCGCTGCCTGGCCTAATTGCTTGCTCAAGCTGAAACAATTGTGTTAGATGCTGCTTTGCCTAATTATTGCGAAGCTAACAATCACTGGTAAGGGAGACCCAGCACAGCACAAGGAAGCCAAGGTGTGCGTGGGGAGGTGCGCGTTTGCTTTTTTGAGTAAGTGAGGCGGGTGGAATGAGTGTGCATGTAACAGGGAGTTGTGATCCGTGGGGGTTAAATAATAGTCTTGATTTTACAGCATTTTTATAATTTATATTGTGTTCATATACAGTCTGTAGTTAAATTAGTACACCGTCCCTTTAAACTACCTCAGCTGAATTGAGTGTCTGTAGATGTAGTACTGTCACTTTAACTGTGTAGTAGATCACACCTTAACTCACATTTATAAGCTGCAAACAGAGCTAGCAAGTTACATACTCGGTACACTTTGACTATGAAACTAAGAAACTAGAGGTAAGCTGTCTCTGTTTGCTACACAAATTGTTACATAATTTACTATAATCTTTATGTGTATAATTTTTGATATAATTTTTGACGTATTTCCTTTCATATAGACATGATAAAACATAGATAAACTTTCTCTTGGTGTCGGAATGCTTGTTGCACAACTGTCTTGATAGAAATGACGAAATGTATAATAATGTCAGAAGATATAAGTTTAATTTGAGATTCTTTATTGTTCCACTTAAGGGACATGGCTGCTAAAGCTCTGAGTTAGAAGAGAGAGAGAAAACATGACCTGAAATTGGTTGAGCAGGTCTGTCTGTCTGTCTGTCTGTCTGTCTGTCTGTCTGTCTCTCTCCCACCCACAAATTTCCTCTGCAAGCTCCATGGAGAAAAATAACAACAGATCTAGTGCATAGCTGTCGGCCCTCCCTTTTTTTGCGGGAAACTCCCTTATTCCAATGCCGTTTCCCGCTGCAATCCCGGATTGTTGATATCCCTTAAATTTCCCGGATTTCAAAGGAAGCAGCTCCTCTCCCTCCCTGCCGGCCAGGGAGGCTCCTCAGCTGCGTTGCTCGGCTGCCAATAAGGAGTCTGAGACCGACTGGGGGCGGAGATTGCATGCCTTGTGCAGCCAGACCCTCATGCCCAACCAGACAGACAGCCTGCCTGCCGTCTACGTGCTCGCTCTTTCGCTCACCCGTTCGTGCGCAGCCTCTGGAGCGCAGGGTGGCAAGGCTACTTGGTGCCATTGCACCCCCCTCGCGGCATCCCTTATTTTCAAATCCGAAAGTTGATAGCTATGATCTAGTGCAGTGGTGGCTAACCTTGGCACTCCAGATGTTTTGGGACTACAACTCCCATCATCCCTGACCACTGGTCCTTTTAGCTAGGGATGTTGGGAGTTGTAGTTCCAAAACATCTGGCGTGCCAAGGTTAGCCACCACTGATCTAGTGCCATGGCAGTAGATTTAATCTGCACCTGGAACTCCAGTGAGCTGCAAATATCAAGGTAAGCTCTTGGGGAAAGAAAAACGGGCACCACAACAGGATATTATTATTATTTTTTATTATTGATCCCCATCCATAGCATTAGGTTGAGGCAGAGTTTGCAACGGACACCGCCAGAAAGTGCTGCCTCCCACCACAACTCACAAGTATATGGGGCATGCAGTTCTCCGTACTAAATCAGGCAGCTGCAGCTCTCTATAGGTAGAACAGATGCTCACCCAACTAATAGCCAGCAGGGACCCCGCCATTCTTTGCAGGCTGCAAAGGCATCTAGTTGTTGCACTGTGGAACAAAAAGCCTGCCAGCCTCTCTTATACGTACAGAATTTGCTCCATGTCGTTTGGTGTTTTCTGCTCTACTAATTTTTTTGTCCCTTCCTGATTTATGGCTTCTTCAATCCCACATTTTAAAGATCCAGCTACCCAGCGTAGCAGTTTTGGAAAGTTAAGAGGCATTGAAAGGATAAATAACAATATAAATTCCACCTATGAGGAGCTGGAGCTGGAAACTAGGACTTTGCACTGACTTCACATTTGAATGCGAATCTAGGGTGGGCATTGGTTCAATACACCTTATCCACTAAATCGGATCGAAAAGGATACGAGGAAAATCTGAAGAGAGATTTTCCTTAACCAAGCTTCAGTTCAGAGGATAAGAGTGCATTTTCACAAGCCACAGCTGTGGAATAACAAGAATCGCTATATAATACGGTTGAAATAAATCTGGAGCAAAAATGTGGATGTGCAGTAACCACACCCTAACTGCTGCTGCTGGCAGTGAATAAGAGAATGTTTACTCCTGAGTAGACCCTTATTCACAAATAGACCCCCTTATAAGTCTTAAGGATGGCTGCGGAGGAGGGGGCACTACACTTTTCCTTCTCACGTTCTGAACACCGCCCCAATATTTATTTACTTACATTCACTACTTTGTGTGCTTTGTCATATGACCAGGAAGCCAGTCGAAATCTGACAGAATTAATAGCAGAGAGCTTGAGACTTTTGAGAAGGAAAAGATATTAGCAAGTTAATCATCTCTCTCCAAATTAGTCCAGAGGGAGCACATCCAGGCTCCTCATAAAGCAAACTTTATGGAAAGGAAGCAAACCGACAGAGGGAAGATGTTTGTATAAGAGCAATCTTACCACTTCAGCAAAGTGTCCAGCACACTCAAATACAAATACAAAAAGCAGTTGTTGTTGTTGTTGTTGTTCAGTCGTTCAGTCGTGTCCGACTCTTCGTGACCCCATGGACCAGAGCACGCCAGGCACGCCTATCCTTCACTGCCTCTCGCAGTTTGGCCAAACTCATGTTAGTAGCTTCGAGAACACTGTCCAACCATCTCATCCTCTGCCGTCCCCTTCTCCTTGTGCCCTCAATCTTTCCCAACATCAGGGTCTTTTCTAGGGAGTCTTCTCTTCTCATGAGGTGGCCAAAGTACTGGAGCCTCAACTTCAGGATCTGTCCTTCTAATGAGCACTCCAGGCTGATTTCTTTAAGAATGGATAGGTTTGATCTTCTTGCAGTCCATGGGACTCTCAAGAGTCTCCTCCAGCACCATAAAAGCAGTTGTACTGTGTATATAATGGTGGGAGAGGGAGATGAGAGAGAGGAGGGCCAAATTGCCTTGGCACTAATGACAAAAAACCTCACCGATTAGCTCAGAGTTCCTTCACTGGCATCTCGTGGGACTCCCAGCCCCATTTCTCAAAAACTCCCTGTTGGTGGAAGCCAAATCCTCACTCTGGGTTGGCTGAGTAAAAGGAAGGAGGGCTTCTGCATGTGGATCTAGTTAGTTCCAGAATCACAGGTTAAGTACCTGAAGAGGGAACATCCTGCAGAGGGGAGTGGGGAGAGGCAGTGACGTAGCAAAGGGGGGGCCGCTCCCGGTGCCAAGTCTCCAGGGGTGACAAGGCATGGCAGGTTGCTGGCGGCGGTGCTCCAGCTCCGTGCGGACAGTGCCGGGATCCTCTGCTCGCGGCTGCAGCCATGAGCGGAGGATCCTCCGTTTGTGGCTGTAGCAGCAACAGAGGGTTCCCACGGCGTCCGTGCAGCACTGGGGCAGTGGCGACAGACCGCTGTGTGCAGTGCATGTACGGCATTGCTACGTACAATACGTAGCGACGCTGCACATGCGCTGTGCGTTACTCATGGCGGCGCTCCAGCTGTGGCCGCGAGTGGAGGATCCCAGCGCCGTCTGTGTGGTGCTGGAGCACCGCCGCTGGCAACCTGCTATGTAGTGTGCATGCGCACTGCGTAGCGACGCAACACTCCCGGGTGCACGTCGTGTTTGCCGCTCCGGGTGCCCGAGCAGCTTCCTACGCCACTGGGGAGAGGAAGCCAGTGGGGGCCTGGAGGCAGAAGAGTAAGCGGGCCTCCCTGCCAGCAGCGGCGGAGGAAGGCGCTCAGGCGCCTGGGGCGGTGTGCCCAGGGGCAGGGCGAGCCACCCATTGGGGCAGGGCACACCGCAGGGACTCTGGAGTCTGCCTGCCTCCTCCCATTCAGCCACCCTACAGCTGGGGGGGGGGGAGGCAGCGGGTGGACTGTTTGGGCAGCGCAGAGCCTGCGTGCACCGAAGACCCCGCGTCTCTCCCAGGAGGGACGCGTGGCTCGGGGGCACTGCAGGTCCTGCGGTGAGTGCCGCCCAGCATTTTGTCACAACCCTCAGTGGTGACACCCAGGGCGGCCCGCACACACCGCAGCCCCCTTCTTCCTCCCCTGCCTGCCAGCTATATTGAAATAAAGCCAGCACTCTTTTTCTGGGGGTACTCAAATGTACACTGTACCGGCATGAATAAACCCCGCACAAATGTTAAAAGTGTGGCAATTAGTGTAACAACGTCATGGTGAGTACAGGCACCTTTTTTTCTTAAAAAAACAAAGCACTCCCTGGAAAAGACCCTGATGTTGGGAAAGATGGAGGGCACTAGGAGAAGGGGACGACACAGGACGAGATGGTTGGCCAGTGTTCTCAAAGCTACCAACATGAGTCTGACCGAACTGTGGGAGGCAGTGGAAGACAGGAGTGCCTGGCGTGTTCTGGTCCATGGGGTCACGAAGAGTCGGACACGACTACACAACAACAGAGCTGCAGGGTATGCAACATGGCAAAGGCCAGAGGACTTACCAACAAGGTTTTCCTGTCCATGGGACTCCAGTATTCTGTATGGCTCTTTAGCCCTTCTCTGGAGTAGTAGAAGCAAAAGACTATTACCCCAGTTTGTACGCTGTCAATGTTTTACGGGGCAATGGGAGCACAAAAAAACCGCAAAAAGTTTGTTCCAAGAATCTTACAAAGTTCTGAAGGAAAGTACAGGAAAGAGAAACATAATGAAATTATGCAAAATGATGAAAATGCAGAATAAAGGATACAAATTAGGAGGAAATTATGCACATTTGCTTGATACAGATTTTTGAACAAGCACAAGTAACCCATGACGGCTCAATCGCAAAAGCATATACTGTACAGGTTTTTTAGTTCACCAGAATTCTAGAGAATTTGTGTGAAAAGTATTGTGTTCTTTTTTTGTTTTTTGTGGGGCTCTCATAATGGTATTGTTTTACTACTATTTTATGGAACAATGCAGATTGAACAATTCACCTTTTCTTGCATTAGACCCGCATCCCTTGTTAAAAGCAAGAACAACTCTTAATTACAGGGAAAACTATTCTAAACCAGCTCTCTTTCTGCTGGGCGTCTACAGTATTTGCAGGAAGTTTCATTAAATTAAAAAAAACAAAAACCTGTTCTGATTCAGCCAGTACTGCTCTGTTCTGTGTTCTGCGTTCTGAGTCCAGTCCTACAGAAAGCCTCAATCTCAATCACCCTGATATTAAAGCGGTTACTTCTGTTTTCTCATTGCATTGTCAATGCCTCTGGTAGCCAAAGAGGAAGCCTAGGAAAGGACTGAGAGCTCAGCCATTTGTTGAAAACACTGGCCTAAGCATGTGTTTAAATGCACTCATGTGCCTGAGTTATAAGTATGAAGAGAGATGGAGGAAATAGTTGTTCACTGATTTAGGCAGGGCACTGTATGTGCTTAGGCAACAAAAGTTAAAGATCTTTTCTTAAAAGAAAAAGAAAAGTTAATGGTTCCCTGCATGGAACACCTGCATAGATTTGCCTGCAATTTTGTAAGCTTAATCTGCTCAATTCTGTGTAACTGCAAATTTCATCCACTTCTGCGAAAAGGAAATCACTTATAGCCATTTTTAGATTCCTCGTTATATTCAGTTTGAGTGGGAGGGTGTGGACACAGAACTTCAGATTTAACAGATCTAATTTGGACCTGACTAATAAGCTGAATGTGTACATGCCTGGTGTACATACCTCTCTTAAAAAAAAAAAAAAGCTGCAGCTCCCAGGGAAGAGTAGAAGTCTTGGGAGTAAGGAGTATGGGTGGATGGGGAGGCAAAAAATAACATGGTTTCTGCCCTTAACAGATGTATTATTTAAGCAATATAAATATAGTATTCTAGCTCAGAAGCAGCTCAGTGAGATGGGGTCACTACACTAGCTTCCCAGCATGTGGGTCTCTGCTGCTTATCAGAAGATGGAGGGACAATTGAAAGGACAGGTTGGCATTGTGCAAATGGACTGGTGGAGCCAATTGTCACGCCTGCTTGTGTATTTGCACCATACAAACTTCCCTGCCTGCTTCAGTCCCAGTGAACAACAGCAACACACCTGCCAGGAAGCTAGCATAGTGGCTCCACTTTACACCCCCTTAGTTCCAGTTTGGAGCTAGAAGGCTGTCAGTGACAGAGGGGTGAACCTAAGTCCCAGTTTTGTCTATTCATTGGAACGGACACAAGGAGTCCATACAACTGAAGCTACCATTCTGTGTTGCAAGTAACCAATACAATCCACATAGAATGACAGATAGGAAAATACGTCTGACTCCCTCAGCGTTCAACACAAGAGGAGTGAATCAGGTAGCAGATGTACAGTCCTCTCCACAGGCAGAGGAAATGAGATTGCTGATATCACAGAGCTGAGGGTGGGGGACTGGAGAAAGCTATTGCAGATACTAATATTGTGCAGCTTGAAGCAATTGGATGCATAAAAACTGTCTCCTTTTGGAATAAAACATTGTCCAGACCCATAAGTTTGATTCAAAGCTTTACTTGCAGAACTTTCTTCAAAACAGGAAAACAAAGTACATCCAAACATTTTCATAAGATCATGTGCATGTTCAGCACAGGCTCAGCTTCTTAGAAATTAAATAACTTATAATCAGAGCTGACAAATATAGCTGTCTCTCACACACAGGCTCCATTTGCCTGTATTGCAGCCCCAAGGATGTTCAGCTCCTGGAGTGAGTCATTCACACATCTTTCTCCCACAGAGCCTGGGAACAAAAGACCACCAAAGACCAACTCCCCAAGATGGCAATTTGCAATTCAATACCTCTCATGTGATCTATGGTTAAACACTCACATGTTAGCTAGCAGAGACAGTAACAGTTAATTATCAAGGTGCTTAGAGAGTTAATTGTGCATTGGTCCTCGGAATTTTCGGAATTATCCTCTGCAAAGTTGTTCTCTGTTCATTTTCTATTCCTATGTGTTTCTTTTACATTCTTTTAAAATTGAGGGAAATGACTACAGCAAAAAGAAAGATTTTAAAGCCCTTTTGGTTTGTATAGGATCAAACTGTACTGTGGCATTATTAACACCACTACGAGACAGGCTTGCCACCCTCCTCCCAGAGACCCTCATAGACAACAGTTCTGAAGTTGAAGCTGTTGCTAAGCAACACAGCTTCCTACTGAGCATGCGCCACAGCATACCATATCACCATTCATAGGATAAAGTAGTCAAAAATAAAATGTTTTACAAAAACTACATGTTATACACTTACTGTGGCAAAACACATAGTTTGCTTTCCCCCTGATTTAATGCAAAAATCTTTCACCAAATGGAGAAATCTGCCAACAAAGTCTAACCATATTTTTAAAATGCCATTTGCACAGCAGTTTACAGTGCAATCCTAACCCTTATATTTACTCAGCAGTAAGTTATATTGAACTCAATGGGGCTTCCTCCCCCTAAGCAGAGCCATAGTTACCGGGGGGGGGGGCTAGCCAGCATTTTTGCCCCAGGTGAAGCCCTCAGAGGGGCACCATTGAGGCTCCCAGCCTGTGTGTGTGTGTGTGCGTGTGTGTGTGTGTGCGCGTGTGCGTGCGTGCGTGCGTGTGTGTGTGTGTGTGTGTTTGCGCAAATGCATTTGGGAGCATGCCAAACTGGGTCTTTGACCCAGTGAAATAAAGCCTAGTTTTGCCCCTGCAGCCTCATTGGGGTTAGGATTGCAATCTAATTACACACAGGTCTCACCAAACACAATGCATTCCCAAGAAATTGGTTGCTAGGTGAGCATTCGCATAATATTGATAAATAGGTAAACGGCGTTTCTGTGCACTGCTCTGGTTTGCCAGAAGTGGCTTAGTCATGCTGGCCACATGTCCCGGAAGCTGTCTGCGGTCAAACGCTGGCTCTCTCGGCCAGTAAAGCAAGATGAGCGCCGCAACCCCAGAGTTGTCTGCGACTGGACCTAATGGTCCTTTACCTTTACCTTTAAGGTCATAGAATCATAGAATTTTTTTGAATTGGAAGGGACCCTGAGGATCATCTAAACCAACCCCCTGCAATGCAGGAATACGCAGCTGTCCCATACGGGAATCAAACCTGCAACCTTGGTGTTACCAGCACCGCGTTCTAACCGACTGAGCTATCCATGATGACACCCTCGCTCACCAAGCTCCACCCACCGAGCCATCAGCCACTTCCCTTTAGCACCAAAACTACACTTGGGGAGATGTGGAAATAAAGGGCAGCCGGTGTCAAATTGAATCCAGGTGAACCAGGCTGATTGCATTCTTTTCTGATTGCCCATCTTTGCTTTCATAATATTTTGCTGGTAAGGTAAAGGGACCCCTGACCATTAGTCCAGTCATGACCGACTCTGGGGTTGTGGCGTTCATCTCGCTTTATTGGCCGAGGGAGCTGGCATGCAGCATGTGGCCAGCATGACTAAGCCGCTTCTGGCAAACCAGAGCAGTGCACAGAAACGCCGTTTACCTTCCCGCTGCAGTGGTACCTATTTATCTACTTGCACTTTGACGTGCTTTCGAACTGCTAGGTTGGCAGGAGCAGGGACCGAGCAATGGGAGCTCACCCAGTCGCAGGGATTCGAACCGCTGACCAGTGCCATCGCAAGGGGGCGGGGCTGTCCCCGCCCTGCCCGCAGGCCCCGAGCAAGCCGCGGAGCGAGACCGCTCTGCTCGGTGGCTCGTGAGGGTGCCCCGCTGCTTTTCGCGTGATGGCTCACAAGGCCACCGCGGAAGCAGCGGCACTGGTCAAGGCGGAGTGCACATGTGTGAAATGCCGTGCGTGCGCACTCCGTCGCCGGGCCGTCGCTGCTCCTGGCGGCAGTGGCCCGGCGACGGAGTGCGCACGTGCGCATTTCGCGCATGCGCCCTCCGTTGTGACGGTGCGTTGTGACGTCACAACGTAACGTCACAACGCCCCGCCCCCAGGGGGATGCCTCAGTTTGCCGCCCCGGGTAGCAAGGAGGCTTCCTCCAACCCTGCCGCCAACCTTCTGATCGGCAATCCCTATGCTCTGTGGTTTAACCCACAGTGCCACCCGCGTCCCATTTTGCTGGTATCCCAGCACAAATCTTGTGGATGGAGATATATGAGGGTTTGTGTGGGAATAGCAGGGGTTTATTAGGTTTGAGTTGGAAGCTCTGAAGGGCTGAGTTCACAATTAAGGTCCCAACGGCATCCTATAAAGCATTTTGACACGGGGGAATCTGGGCC
The DNA here is from genome assembly GCA_034642065.1 of Darevskia nairensis. Classification (NCBI taxonomy): domain Eukaryota; kingdom Metazoa; phylum Chordata; class Lepidosauria; order Squamata; family Lacertidae; genus Darevskia; species Darevskia nairensis. The sequence goes on along the minus strand of JAWWNI010000135.1, from coordinate 197,255 downwards.
TGATTATGAGCATCGTTCATCATCAAATATTAATGCCGAAGATGCTTAGAAGCGGGCAAAAGAATTATAGAATTTAATATCTCCCCTGCTCTGTCAATAGACTGGGAGAAATGTACTCGCCCCACCCCATGCACAAAAGTGTTTGCATTGCTTCTGTGTAAACTGGAAGAATGGCAACATTAACAAGCACGGCTCTTGTAGCGGAACCGCTGGGAACTGCAGAGAAGGGAACACCAGGGATCAGAAGTGTTTAATATGCTGGTGAATTAGCTCATTAAACTGTAGTGGGGAATCTGTGCAGCCAAATTAAAATGCAACAGAGAAATCCATCTGAAGCAAGGAGGCTGAACTGCAGCCACTGCTGTTTATTGCACATTCAGGCACCCCTGGGCTCCTGGGCTCCGTCTACTTGACTTGCCGCTGCTCAACATACCTAAATCCTGAATGCTGTATCACCTCCTCTAAAGTCACATACTTAAAACTCAACGTATGCCGTTCCGTGAAGGACTGGGAAGTAATCACAGACGCAAAAGAGAGAGCATCAGTTAAACACAGTTATACTGCAGAGGTCTCCCTACTTAATTCTGTTTATGCTGTGGTATCAGTATTCCAGATTTACAGTACTTTAATCGTTATTTCCTTCCCATGGGAATCCTGGGAATTGTGACTCTGTATAGTTATAGGAATTGTACTTCTGTTTCATCAGTTCTCAAACACAAAATCCTTAACACCTGATATCCTTGGGCAGCCGGAAGGTCTGCAGCATCCCAGAAGAGCCTAGCATGGATGCCCACTTTAATCCCACCCCTGTTTTTTGTGACCTGGCTTTTCAAGCAGCACCGTGCAATGAAGTGCAGCTCTGATTTTAATTTCCCTGATGTAACATCACTCTGAAGAATTGTGGGAAATTAAAATGGCAGCTAGATCCAATTGTCTGCCCCTGCTTAGAGAGCTTCTTCCTGCTGCCCTTGACTAGTAATATAAGAACAACAACAACAACAACAACAACAACAACAATAATAATAACAATATTTTTTTATTATTTATACCCCGCCCATCTGGCTGGGTTTCCCCAGCCACTCTGGGCAGCTTCCAACAAAATATTAAAATGCAAATCGTCCATCAAACATTAAAAGCTTCCCTAAACAGGGCTGCCTTCAGATGTCTTCTAAAAGTCTGGTAGTTGTTTATCTCTTTGACATCTGGTGGGAGAGCGTTCCACAGGGTGGGTGCCACTACCGAGAAGGCCCTCTGCCTGGTTCCCTGTAACTTGGCTTCTCAAGGGCGAGGGAACCGATGGAAGGCCCTCAGAGCTGGACCTCTGGTGGTAAGCCCACCAGAGCCCACTCACACTGCTAAAGGGCCCTTTGCTCAGGGTCCCCTCACACCTGGAGCCAATGTGACTTCTACATGTCAAAATTCTTTAGTCAAGGTCTGAGGTTCATGATAAAGAACATGCACAGAGCTGGATAGCATAAAATTCTCAAACTTCAAATGATAACAGTATTTTTTCTTAATGAATGCATGTAGACAATTATGAAAGCATCAAACAAGCACTTCATGCAAGCTTGCTCTGGATCCCTTTTAGGAGTCATTTAATCAGTTAAATAATATATATGTTACTGTGATTAACAAAACAGAGTATTTTTTATTTATGTGGCAAAATGTTTCGGCTTCTGCCTTCATCAGCTGCTCTGATAAAAATGAAACGATGCAGTTTCCAAAGGCTACAAAGCTTTGAGGATGGGGTGCTCAGAGGAGCTTCATGCCCTGAAGCGAAGCGATGCTGGTGCTACTGCCCAGGATGAGGCCATGTGGTGTTCATGTGTCCAGTGAGCACATCCACAAGTTCTTCCTCTTTGTTAACATTATTAGATCTGTCAGCATCCGAGTGCCTTGGAGACATCAAAGGTCAGGCCATTGGCACCAGATGGACTTGATTGGCACCGTGATTGGCACAGAACTGTGTTTGTGTCACACGGAGCTACCACAGTGCCGGCTGTGACACGGATCATTCCCTGGTGGCGAGCAAGATCCTTCTCCAGCCAAAGAAGGCCCATAGTACAAAACGTAAAGTGTGGCCTCAAATCAACATTGCCAGAACAGCCACCTGAGGTTTGTGAACACTTTTCTGATTCCATCAAACGAACTCTCCTGAACTTCCCCCCGGAATAGCACTGAAACAAGGTGGAACTGCATTGAAGAGGAAACCTACAACACAGCTAGGTTCTCCTTTGGCAAAAGAGAGCAACAGACCCCCCCCCCCTGACTGGTCGGTAAAGGTAAAGGTACCCCTGACCGTTAGGTCCAGTCGTGGACGACTCTGGGGTTGCGGCGCTCATCTCGCTCTATAGGCCAAGGGATCCGGCGTTTGTCCGCAGACAGCTTCCGGGACATGTGGCCAGCATGACTAAGCCGCTTCTGGCGAACCAGAGCAGCACATGGAAATGCCGTTTACCTTCCCACTGCAGCAGTACCTATTTATCTACTTGCACTTTAATGTGCTTTCGAACTGCTAGGTTGGCAGGAGCAGGGACCAAGCAACGGGAGCTCACCCCATTGCGGGGATTCGAGCCGCCGACCTTCTGATCGGCAAGCCCTAGGCTCAGTAGTTTAGATCACAGCGTCACCCGCGTCCTCTGACTGGTCTGAGGCTGGCATAAAGGAGGGGGAACCTGTTATTGTTGCAAAACACGAGGCTCTACGAAGAAACACTTTCTGCACCGAGAAAGGCAAGGAGTGGTGCCCAGTGGATTGCCAGATGATGAGCCAATGACTACTGGTAGAGCTGTGTCAGAGGGACGTGGGTGGCGCTGTGGGTTAAACCACAGAGTCTAGGGCTTGCCGATTGGAAGGTTGGCGGTTCGAATCCCCGCAACGGGGTGAGCTCCCGTTGCTCGGTCCCAGCTCCTGCCAACCTAGCAGTTCGAAAGCACGTCAAAGTGCAAGTAGATAAATAGGTACCGCTTCGGCGGGAAGGTAAACGGCATTTCCGTGTGCTGCTCTGGTTTGCCAGAAGCGGCTTAGTCATGCTGGCCACATGACCTGGAAGCTGTACACTGGCTCCCTCGGCCAATAAAGCAAGATGAACGCTGCAACCCCAGAGTCGGGGTCCATTGAAATTAACAGACCTAGTTGCCAAGAATTGGAAAAATACTGAGATACCTACGATAGAAGAATGGCAAATGAAGATGACGGACTTCATGGAGCTGGCAGATCTGACTGGACGAATTCGTGACCAGAAGGAGGAGACGGTGGAGGAAGATTGGAAGAAATTTAGAAGTTATTTAAAGAAATATTGTAATATTTAAAATTAGGAATGTTTTGGAAGGCTAAAAGAGGCTCAGATTAGAAATAGATGTTTAGTGAGTAGGATAAGTAATTAATTAGTAATTAGAAATTAGGGATTATGATGAATAAGTTTAATAATAAAGATAATATGAATTTGAAGTGGAAAATCAGGGATTAAAATAGGAGTGAGGTAAATAAAAGTAAGAGTTTGGACAACTGCTAAAGAAGTAAAGCATGGAACTTTAGATAGGGAGGTTCACAGGAAGTCAAATTTTAGGTGAAAATATAGAGGAAATTTAGGTACAGTTGATATTTTTATGTTCTGTTCTGTTGTTTGTATTGTTTGTTTGTATTTGTGACTCTTATATTTAGTTAAAAAGTGTGGAAAACCAATAAAAAAATTTGAGGGGGGAAAAAAAAGAAATTAACAGACCTAGTAGGCATGTTAGGAAGAAGTGTTCCATCTTCTTATAAGTCTTCTTTCCTCATAAGCCCTACAAAGGCAAGGAAAGATGCAAAAGGAGACAAAGGTTTGTTTTGTCTGTGTGGATTCTTTCTCCCTGGAGACTGAGCATTTGCAGGTTCCTCTGCTAGCCTATTCTTCATTTTTATGCACCAGCCATTCCTCTTGCACATCACCTCTTACAGCCCCCTTGAGCATTTTCAATCCATTCCACGCAACGTTTCCCTGCCTTTACCCATTTCCTTATTGTTTTTTAATTGTTTTGCGGTGTTGTGTGTGTAGATAGCGACGTTAGTTAATAGCACGATCTCTGTGGGTTGAATCCAGACTTAGTCCTCCTTACGAAGAGTTTGGATTTCATATCCCGCTTTATCACTCCCCGAAGGAGTCTCAAAGCGGCTCACATTCTCCTTTCCCTTCCTCCCCCACAACAAACACTCTGTGAGGCGAGTGGGGCTGAGAGACTTCAAAGAAGTGTGACTAGCCCAAGGTCATCCAGCAGCTGCATGTGGAGGAGCGGAGACGCGAACCCAGTTCACCAGATTACGAGTCTACCGCTCTTAACCACTACACCACACTGGCTCTCTTACAGTAAACCTATTGAAATCAGTGGCACTTAAGTCATGACTAACTTAAACGCCTTTGATTTGCTAGGGGTTGATAGACAGATAGGGATATTTTTCTATGCAGGGGCCCAGGAAGATTGGCCGATTGCCAGACCCCACAGCCACAAAGGCAAGCTATTTGCAGCCAGTGGTGGGCAGGGGGGGTTTCCCTTTGTGGTTGTTACTTCAGGGGTGAGAATGAGGGCAAATGCAGGCTGGGCCAAATCTTAGAAAATGACTTTCAATAGGGACAAATGTAAGGTTTTGCATTTAGGCAGGAAGAACCAGATTCACAAATATAGGATGGGGGACACCTGGCTTACTAGCAGTACATGTGAAAGGGATCTAGGGGTCTTGGTGGACCACAAGCTTAACATGAGACCACAGTGTGATGCAGCAGCAAAAAAAGCTAATGCTATTCTAGGCTGCATCAACAGAAGTATAGTGTCCTGATCAAGGGAAGTAAATGTACCACTCTTCTGCCTTGGTCAGACCACACCTGGAGTACTGTGTCCTGTTTTGGGTAAAACAGTTTAAGAAGAATATTGACCAGCTGAAACGCGTGCAGAGGAGGGTGACCAAAATGATCAAGGGTCTGGAAACCAAACATTATTATGAATGGTTGATGGAGTTGGGTATGGAGTTGGGTGATGGAGTTGAGAGTGAGAGCAAATATGAGAGCCATCCTCAAATATCAAAAGGGCTGTCACATGAAAGTAGGGCAATCTTGTTTTCTTCTGATCTGGAGGGTAGGACTTGAACCAATGGCTTCAAGTTACAAGAAAGGACTAAACATCAGGAAGAACTTTCTGACATTAAGAGCTATTAAGACAGTGGAACGGTCTCCCTCGGGAGGTTGTGGACTCTCCTTCCTTGGAGGTTTTAAAACAGATGTTGGATGGCCATCTGTCAGGGATGCTTTAGCTGAGATTCCTGCATTGCAGGGGGTTGGACTAGATGATCCTCTGGGTGCCTTCCAACTCTGCAATTTTATGATTCTATGAAAATCCTTAAGTCTAAAATTCCAAAGAGGTACAGTATTCCCCAGGGTGTGCATATCTCAGAAATCTCAAAAATGCAAGTATAAAGCATGCACAAAACGCATTAATTAGTGAAAATAATATACATACAAACATGCATTATCATAGGGGAAATTGCTCTGCCAAAATGTGCATATTAGGCAAAACTGCATTAAGAATGTGTGTAGTAGGAGAAAATTGTGCTAAAATGCTGGTGAATCTTCACGGGGACCTTTTAGAAAAAAACCACAAATTGATGTGGAAATGTGGAGAACTAAACTGAAGATTGGAAAAATGAGAAACTGAGATAAACTGAAATTGACAGATTTGCTCATCCCTAGCAGGCACTGCAATTACAATGCCTGTTGGACAAAGGCATGGCAATATTTTACGTGCTCCACTCACTCCGGAGCCTCCACTAGTCAGGAGCAAGTCTTTCCCTGGCACTGAGAAAACAGCAAGGGGGCTCAGCAGCCAGCCTAGTCAGAAAGCTAGCTCCTGGCACTTGCTTTCCAGGTGTGTTGAAGGGTTGCTATGGCTACCAGCACTGCCACTTTACTCAGCATTTGCTGTTAAGATAAGCTTTGGTCTATGTGTCACAGCAAGAAGCTGTTTGTGTATCCTCTCTAGGGCGTTGTCTGGTTTTGCTTTGAATTACTTGTGTGATGCAACCCCTCTTCCTGCCCTTAAGGTGGAAAGCGATAATTGCGCGACCTGATAGGTAAAAGGACCCCTGACCATTAGGTCCAGTCATGTCCGACTCTGGGGTTGCGGCGCTCATCTCGCTTTATTGGCCGAGAGCCGGCGTACAGCTTCCGGGTCATGTGGCCAGCATGACAAAGCCGCTTCTGGCGAACCAGAGCAGCGCACGGAAACGCCGTTTACCTTCCCACCGGAGTGGTTCCTATTTATCTACTTGCAGTTTGAAGTGCTTTCAAACTGCTAGGTGGGCAGGAGCTGGGACCGAGCAACGGGAGCTCACCCCGTTGCAGGGATTTGAACCGCCGACCTTCTGATCATCAAGCCCTAGGCTCTGTGGTTTAACCCACAGCGCCACCTGGGTCCCTCGTGCGACCTGATACCTGGAACCAACAGGGTTCTTCCCCAGACACATCTTCTGTCTCTCAATTTTATCCCAACTACACTTACTTTGGGATGCGGGTGGCGCTGTGGGTTAAACCACAGAGCCTAGGGCTTGCCGATCGGAAGGTCGGCAGTTCGAATCCCCGCAACGGGGTGAGCTCCCGTTGCTCGGTCCCTGCTCCTGACCACCTAGCAGTTCGAAAGCACGTCAAAGTGCAAGTAGATAAATAGGTACCGCTCCGGCGGGAAGGTAAATGGCATTTCCATGTGCTGCTCTGGTGTCAGGGACCTGACCTCACGCAAGACTTTTGAGACGGGGAAGGAGGGAAGCGCAGCCTCTCTTGAGAAGCAGTTCGGAGTCCAGTGGAGATAGCAAGGACAGCCCCAGTGGTGAGGAGCAGGAACTGTCAAGCAGTGCGGTAGAGCTGAGGGTCAGAGATGCTGACAGAGCCCTGGATCGACCTGAGGGAGTTGCGGAGCAAAGCAGTCAGCCACTTCCATCGCTCCAGCTGCGTAGAGGGAAAAACGAGGAGACGTTTTGGAATTCCCAAGCTTCTATGCTGGGGGAGGAGTAGGCAGAAGCCACTCCTGGATTCTGGAACCGACTCAAGCGGATAGGAGTCTTAGACGCTCTGATGTACATAGTCTGTAAATAAAGCATTACCTTTAGAAGAACGGATGTTTCTGCCTCTTTACTCTCGAGGAGACAACCCCGAGCCCTTACATATGGTTTGCCAGAAGCGGCTTTGTCATGCTGGCCACATGACCCGGAAGCTGTACGCCGGCTCCCTCGGCCAGTAACGCAAGATGAGCGCCGCAAATCTAGAGTCGGACACGACTGGACCTAATGGTCAGGGGTCCCTTTACCTTACTCTTACTTTATCTTATTGTCATGGGTTATCTCTTTCTTAGCTCTTTAGTTAGGCGTCATTAAGAACACACCAGCTCAGGGAGCTTTGTACACCCCCAGTTCAGCCAAACCTAAACTTCCCCCAAAAGCTGGAATTGTGGGCTATGAGCATACATTTCACAAATCATAGGAGAGGCAGGCTTTCAACGCCTCTATTACTGAGTATCACTGCCTAATTCCTACCTCCACTTCCAGTTGCACATTGCTGACATCTTTACATCTGCTGTGTGCTCTATTCCTTTCCCTTTGCAACTCCTTGAGCTGTGTTGTTGTTAGAAAACAAACAAACCCCAAACCCCGCGACATTTGTTTCCTGGTTAATCATCCTCAAGAAAAATACAGTACTCTTGCAATCTCTTGTTATTATCTGTTCAAAACTAACCTCACCAGCATGTGAAATGGCAAGCTGGTGATGCAGTGATGATGCTTTAATGTTCATGTGTGTGCATTTATGTCAGGGATGAGGGATTTTTGGCCCACCAGATGTTGTTCAACAGCTGGACTGCTGATCACTTTGCAAATGGTCCCATGGGGCAGCTGCATTCTCCCCCAGGAGTGCCTCTGGGAACACCATCACTTAACAGCATTCCCAGGTGTATTCTATCCCTCATTTGAAAATTATTTGGCATCCAACATTATATTGATATTTATTTGTGTGTTGTTTTTCAGCCAAAGGCCTCCAAAGCAATGCATAAGGAATTTAAAATGCACAATAAACTTCAGCAAAATTAAAAACAAGCAAGAAGAAAAACAAGAAGAAACAAAGAAGAAAATGAAACAGCAACAATATCATAAGGAGCCAGAAAAATGGAAAGAAATCAAGCAGATAGAAATAGGAAGAAATGTGCTCATTATAAAAGATCCATGGACACTTTCTGAGGGACCCCCCACAATCTAGATGCTGCTATTGAAAAGTTCCCGGCCTGTGTATACACTGATTTAATCTTAGATCTTAGACTGGACCAGATCTTTATAATCCACCCCCTGCCCACCGCAGGCCATGTTTGACAGGGGGGCAGGGCTAATCACCTGCCAATCACTTGGTGTCACAATGATGTCAGGTTTTCACTGCCAGTGTTTGAAATAAAGCCATGCAGGCAGAAGCAGTGACAATCCGTTAATTGCTGGGGCTTCTACTCAGCAAGGTTTATCTCTCGCTCTTAGCACTTTAATTAGCTATTGCTAAAATCACACCAGCTCAAGGAGCTTTGCAGACATATCCTACCAGCTTCCTTGGAGCTTCTGATGCTCCAACAATCAGTTGTCAGGGCTTGCAAAGTGCTACTGATCAGCTGATCCCAGATGCCTGTAAACCCCATTTTAGCCCTACCTGCCCAACACCTGACACAATATATGATGCCTGGGGTGAGGCAGGTGGACATGGCTTTGGGGGGGGGGGGAATCTAGGAAAAAATAATATGCCCTTGATTTCCTCCTTCACCGCTATTTGATGGCTGAATCTGCTTTGTATCTGCTTATTATTTTAGGTTTTAGGCAGAAAGCCAAGGAGGAACTATAAGGATGCTATTCTGGCTGGCTTTGAGGCCCTTGCTAAGCCTCCAAGCAATCTAATATCTGCTTTTTCATCTATCATTGTGAAAATATGCTTAGGCATTCCAAGCTGAAAAGGAAGTATTACATAATTAACATTATTTCAAACACTGTCAGTATATTACATATTTTATGCCCACTGGCAACATCTCTGAAATAAGAGATTCAAGACATGAATTAATGGGTAAATTAGAGCCCTGTCTGTATCAAAACTTTCAAAACCAAGATGTGCAGCAAACAGGAAACTTTTGCAGAGCTCTACTCATTTGCAGGATGCCTTGGCAAGGGCACTGCCAAGAGTTTCAGACAGCATGAAACTCCGGGTTGCGGTTAGTATGATCCTATCTCTCCCCCTTGGCTAGTGGGCTGTTCCCCTGCATTGAGGGAGGCTCTCCTGAGTCCCCCAGGACCTACAATTCTGAGTGGGTGAGGGAGGTTGACTCCAGTTAGGGTTCCTTACCCTGTTCCATATTGGGATGCGGGTGGCGCTATGGGTTAAACCACAGAGCCTAGGGCTTGCCGATCAGAAGGTCAGCGGTTTGAATCCCCACGACAGGGTGAGCTCCTGTTGTTCAGTCCCAGCTCCGGCCCACCTAGCAGTTCGAAAGCACGTCAAAGTGCAAGTAGATAAATAGGTACCACTCCGGTGGGAAGGTTTCCATGTGCTGCTCTGGTTCGCCAGAAGCGGCTTAAGTCATGCTGGCCACATGACCCGAAAGCTGTACGCCGGCTCCCTCGGCCAGTAAAGCAAGATGGGTGCATAGCTGTCAACCCTCCCTTTTTTTGCGGGAAACTCCCTTATTCCAATGCCGTTTCCCACTGCTATCCTGGATTGTTGATATCCCTTAAATTTCCCGGATTTCAAAGGAAGCAGCTCCTCTCCCTCCCTGCCGGCCAGGGAGGCTCCTCAGCTGCGTTGCTCAGCTGCCAATAAGGAGTCTGAGACCGACTGGGGGCGGAGCTTGCATGCCTTGTGCAGCCAGACCCTCACGCCCAACCAGATAGACAGCCTACCTGCTGTCTATGCGCTCACTCTTTCGCTCACCCGTTCGCGCGCAGCCTTTGGAGCGCAGGGTGGCGAGGCTACTTGGTGCCATTGCACCGCCTTCGCGGCATCTCTTATTTTCAAATCCGAAAGTTTGGGGGAAATTCCTTATTTTCAAATCCGAAAGTTGACAGCTATGGATGAGCACCGCAACCCCAGAGTCGTCCGCAACTGGACCTAATGATCAGGAGGGGTCCCTTTACCTTTACCTTTACCCTGTTCCATAGGCCCCACAGCCCTGAGTGGCAGGTCTTTGGAATTCTCCATCACCTTAAAGATGATTCTGGGTGCTCACTGGTGTGAACAGCAATTTTTGAAAATATCTTTACCCAGCCTCCTTGGGCAAGTAGCTAAACTCACACTATATAGAAGAGGGTGGCTGAGTGCTCTGTGGCAACTTTGAGAGGACTTGGCAAGAGTGTGCCACTGCTTTAATGGCCCACTCACAGCAGCGCTGATGAAGGTGTGAGAAGGGCCAGCCCAAGAAGAAGAAGAAGAAGAGTTTGGATTTGATATCCCGCTTTATCACTACCCAAAGGAGTCTCAAAGCGGCTAACATTCTCCTTTCCCTTCCTCCTTCCCTTCCTCCCCCACAACAAACACTCTGTGAGGTGAGTGAGGCTGAGAGACTTCAGATAAGTGTGACTAGCCCAAGGTCACCCAGCAGCTGCATGTGGAGGAGCGGGGAAGCGAACCCGGTTCACCAGATTACGAGTCTATCACTCTTAACCACTACACCCCACCGCCCAAGACATTTTGGCACCTGAGGCAAACCACAAAACAGCCAAAAGAAAACCCAGTCAGGGAAGATGAGGTGGGTGAAGATCTAAATCAGGAAAAAAGGGAAAATTCCTTTCAGTAGCACCTTAGAGAACAAACTTAGTTAGTCTCTAAGGTGCTACTGGAAGGAATTTTTTTATTTTTTATTTTGTTTTGACCATGGCAGACCAACACGGCTACCTACCTGTAATAGGAAAAAAGGGGAAATTGAATTGGGAATCAAATGAGGGGAAGAGGCCCACTTTGAATAGCCCTGCAGAGCCCAGGAGACCTCAGAGGGCAGCCCTCATTATTTCCTCCCTAACTGTAGAGGTGACATTTCGGAGGGCGGCTGCCGAGGAGGTGTCAGATCCAGCCTCCAAAGAGCATCTCACTACCACAATGGCAGCAGTACTGGGCAATGCGTTCCTTGGAGGCCAGATCTGCTGCCCCTGTGGATCCTGCTTCCCCGAGACAGTTGGCCTCACCTTGCCTCTTGAATGGGCCAGCCTTAAGTGTGGGAATACACACAAATGTTCCCTGCCTCCATCAAGGGCTGCTGCAAACATCACCTCCACCTGAACCTTGCTGAGCCAAATGGGGGAGCGGATTTTTCAGTCCCATCTCATTTGTGCCCTGGAGTGACACCTCTATCGCATCATCCTGCTAATTAAACTGTTTGATTCCCGGATGCAAATTTCCTTTTGCTGCTATTTGTTATTGTAGGAAGGGGGCGGTTTGTGCCGGAGGGAACACGCTTAGAACAATCACGGTTGGGTTCCATATTTATTTCTATATATACAAAAGCAGCACCTTCATTATTCATCCCCCTTCAGGGCAACTATCTCATAATAATAAAAACGTCAAAATGAATACACAGATACATACATCCACCAATAGAGAAGGTTCTACAAATGTGCCTGGAGAGACTGTGATTTATGACCTAGCAGAAATGGGGATGGGGTGAGGATCCTGCTGTGCCAGCTGAAATGTAACTCCTCCTTGACTAGCTGCGTTGGTTACTGGAATCAGTCATCTCACGGGGCAATGCTCTGAGCACCTACGCATTAATGTTCGGTGTTTAGAAAGCGGGTTCTCCTTCATGGAGAGCATGTGTTGCGGTGGAGGCTAACAAGTCACCCCTCTGTTGCTGGGCGGGATAGGATAGATGGCCATGGCAAGTGATTGGGCCCTGCTGGTTGTTGGGGAGAGTGTTATGTAGCAATGTTTGATGGACAGCTCAGAGGTTATATATTCCCAGTGCACGCAGCACGCGGCCCTCTTTGCTGCGTGCATCGGATCACCCGCCCTCCCTATATTTAGGCTTGTGCGTTGACCTTGCTATGCCTGTCATGGGGTCGTCTGCTTTTGGGGCAGGGGCCTGGTAGGAATTTTTCCATCTGGCTGATTGGCTGGTGCCATTTGGTTTTCGCCTACTGCGTAGCAATTAGTCACAACTTGTAAGGTTGCGGTTAGGCATTGTGTTATGTACTGAGTTGAATAGGATCCAAAATGCAGCAGTCTGATTGGTCCTAGAACAATAGGATTCAGAATGCAGCAGTCTGATTGGTCCTAGAACAATAGGATTCAGAATGCAGCAGTCTGATTGGTCCGCAGGAGCCACCCAATCCAGCTCCAGGGGGAAGTGAATCCGCAACCTGATTGGCCTACAGGAATATCCTGGAATTAGCCAATCACATGGGGCCCATTGTGTAAATAATGTATATAAAGCAGACATTCTGGGGGAACTTTCATTCCTCGCTACTATGAGCTGAATAAAGAGCATGAAATCCACACTCGACTCTGAGTATATTTCACATTGGTTATTAAATTGGTTGGGGGAGGGGTAAGGATTGGCTGTGCCTGCCCCTCCAATGCTGCTGCTGCGTGGGGAATTCCGTTAAAGGAATCCAGGGGCTCACCATGTTTTTGTCCATTCCCCTGGTCAGGGCTAGGGCCACGCAAGAGCCCCTGGGAACATTAGGGGAGAGGCGAGGGCCCGGACCCCGGACCCCCATTCTCTCTCCAAAGTGTTTTCCCTTTACTGACTTCTGCTAACCGGGCGGATGTCAGTCTGCCCCCAGGAGGGGACAGATAGTTGGAACCAATGCCTAAGCAACCACTCACATTTTTGTATTTTAATAAAGTTGTGGCCAAAATTATGCCAAAAACCTTAAACTTAAATTACTGTGTGAAGTGTGAGTTATTTTGGGGGGTGGCTTGGGGGACCTCGACACGCAAAGGGGATACACAAAGCCATATGTACAGTCTGAATGTACACTCACGGCTGTGCCATTCTCTCTGAGTAAATCAAAACCCCACCCTTTTCCATGGGAGTAGCCGGGGGGGCAGCTGTATCCCCCCAATCCAGTAAATAAATAAAAATACTTAACTAACTGACCATTCGCATCACAGATACATCGGTTCTGCCCCCCATAAATCCTGCCTCCCACGAACATAAATCCTGGCTACGTCCGTGCTCCTTTCTAGGAAAGGGCAGAGTGATTTGGACTGCATTTCTATGAACCTTTCCACTGCACAATTCACAGACTACTTGTGGGAATGTTCAGGAATGCAGGAAAGGATATACAGTATTGTTTATTATATCCTATTCCAACTTGTGTAAAGAAGTTGAACAATATCAGCAGAGTTTACATCCCCCTTTTTAAAGTCACACGGCGGGTGCATTGCTCAGGTTCGCTAAAACCTCTATAATAACTGTCCTGGTATTTCCCCCTGTAATCTCAAATAAAAGATAAGACACAACACAGTCTTCTATAAAAGTATAAAAAGTTTACTTACAGACATCTGTTCACACAGGATCCCAGAAGGCAGGCTTAGAAAAGTTACATTCAGAAGACTATCCCATAAGGGAGATAGTTCCTTCTCCTCTCTTGGCTGGAAGCCAAGAGAGCATCTTTAGCTAAGCAGATGTTGCTTGCTTGAAGAGCGAAGTCAAAAGAGGAAGATGGCGTCTGGCCCCTGTGCTTTTGTTTTACCTGCACAGGTGAGGCCACACCCACCTCCAGTTACATGCAGAGGAAATCTGTCCCAGCCCAGGAGAAACAAGAAGCTTCGACTGGCTGGCCCAGACATTCCTTTCTATAGCCACTCTAGGAATGTTGTACTTGACTGCTCCCGTGTTTCATATCCCACACTACTTTCACACACACACACACACACACACACACACACACACTTATCAAACCTTTATTAGGCATTTTACAGATAAAACCGTGAGAGATAGAATCACGTACAAGAGCCTTAAAACATATACAAAGAGGCAACAGTTGAGTACGTAGGCTGGTTGTATGTATATATATATAAAATCTGGAGTTTCTTCCTATTAAACTACTCCTTGGGGCACTGCTGCCAAACACTCGGCTATCCCCACAGTCACCCTTTGGTCAATGTCACCCTTTGGTCACTACTTTCAGTTTACAAGGTGGTTTAGGCCCGGCTGCCTTAAGATTTTCCTCTCTTTGTAAGAGTGTGGGCTCATCCGCACTTCCCTTTGTCTAGTGATTTCTAGTCCTGAGTCATTTGTCCCACCGCATTCCCCAGGAAATCCCGCTGTTTACTGCTGAATCAGCACAAATATCAATAGTTTTTTTCCTGCAGATTGCATTTTTTTGTGATTCACCTGCAGGGGAAGTCCCTAACTCACTGAGGTTCCCCTCACCTGGTTTAGGCTGCCAGTGAAAGCCGTTTCCCAGGCAGTGGCCGCTGTCCCATGCTGACAGCTTCTAGGAGCCACAGGTCAGAGCTGAGTGTAGGGTGGGGACCAAAGGTGGACAAACTACCCCGGAAGCAGCATGACATGCCCCCCACCAGGGGTCCCACCCCTCCCCTAACACCCTATGCACTCCAGAGATTGCAATACTGTGCAGCTAAATAGTCACGGGTGGCGCTGTGGGTTAAACCACAGAGCCTAGGGCTTGTCGATCAGAAGGTCGGCGGTTCGAATCCCCGCGACGGGGTGAGCTCCCGTTGCTCGGTCCCTGCTCCTGCCAACCTAGCAGTTCGAAAGCACGTCAAAGTGCAAGTAGATAAATAGGTACTGCTGCGGCGGGAAGGTAAACGGCATTTCCGTGCGCTGCTCTGGTTCACCAGAAGTGGCTTAGTCATGCTGGCCACATGACCTGGAAGCTGTACGCCAGCTCTCGGCCAATAATGCGAGATGAGCGCCGCAACCCCAGAGTCGGTCACAACTGGACCTAATGGTCAGGGGTCCCTTTACCTTTAAATAGACCGCACACCTCAGCAATAAGAATGTCAGATCTTAGGGCTGTCGTTCTTCCTAGGCATCTGTTTCCTTTCTGGCACTTGAAAATTCCCCTCCTCGACTTCTCGTCCCACTTCTGTCCCTCGAGTCCTCGGGTAACACTCCTTCATCCTGGGCATCTTTGCTTTTGACGTTAATCCCATTATCTCTCTAGCCTCCATCTTTTTTACTACCTCACTTGTTTATAACCATATCTTGGTTGCCAGTGGAGTCATAAATCTCTTTTATGCCTCTGGTGAGTGACACCGTGGAAATGCTCCAAAGGAAAACTCATATTGCTATAATATAGCTTACTTTGTGCACCTCAAGCACTCTGGTGTCTGGTTTCCTACCTTATGTGTGCGTGTGTGCATATTTAAGAGAAAGAACATATCAAACTCTGCCCTGCTTATGTGGGGATATGACCTCATCTCTCCAACTAGGTCTGGCTCTGCCATGAGGCAGAATGAGATGGCGACATAACCAGAGAGACCTGTCAGGAATAAACATGGACCAATGGTACCAAATAGTATGGGAAACAGCCTTACTAGAAAAATTAACCAATAAACTGAAACTGACATGGGGACAAATAGAAGAAGACGCCTTCACCTCAGTATGGCTCCCCTTTATCACACACACAGCCCAACAAGACAATGACAAAAATCCACCAACATCATACAAATCAATATGGCTAACCTGATCCAAAACACCCACCCACCCTACTCACACATGAAAACAAAGCCCACCACAGCCAACCACAAATGAACAACCACACCCTAGGCCAACCCCAACCTCTCTCACCACCAAAGGAACACAAGTGAATAGCAGAGAACCCACACAAGCGACGCTGACACAAAACCCCACATATATTAAGTAAAATAGAAACATCGCCACCCGACCCCACCACCACTCACCTTTCCCCCCTCCACCCCTTTCCCCTTTTTCTTCCTAATGTCTCAACAAATGAATCTGATCTGTAAAAAATGTTACTTGGGAAAAAAGAGAGAGACATTGCACATACTTTTGTAAACCAATAAAATCTTTAATAAAAATACTTTTTTTTAAAAAAAGAATGAGATGGCGACTCCAAGTAGCAGGTCTGAATGCTGTGAAAAGGCGGCCATTAATTTCTACTGTGAGTGAGTAGGTGATACTTGTTCGATTTTCTGCTCTTGGTGTCAGGACCACTTGACTAGCCTTTGGTACTGATGTAGAAATTGCGCACGCCCACACACAGGTTATTCTTAAGGACACGTGTAGATAAATGTGATCCAGCAGCCATAAAGGGGGATCAGCTCTGCATGATCCATTCACAACCTTTCTCTTTCCCAACTACAAACATTCCGGAGTATTTGCTTCTAACAGCATCTCCGTGCAGCATCTCAGTGTTCATTGTTGATGAACAGAAAACCAAGTCAAATAAGAAAATACAGGGAAGTGTAGAATAGAAGGAAGCCTGGAATCGTGTTTAATGAACTACAAATGAATGAACTATGACTGTAACTTTGAAATATCCTTGTATCCTAGTATATACCCTCACATAACCTGTCTTTGTGTCAACTGTATCAGAAGGTGTTGATATTCTGTAGCTCCATATATTTTAATATTAGAGGTTGAGGAAATGGTTCTCCAGTGTGGGGTTCCCGATCTTAATCTCTCCTCTCTTTGTTTTTTAAAATAATTCTTATTAAATATTATCCTGGGGATTTCCTCACAGGGTCTGCCATCAACAATGAGCATGCAAGCTCTAACCAGAGGGAAATTTAGTTCTCACAACACACCAAATTACTTATACTTTACCCCAATGTTTCCCCAGAATCCAGCCATCAACCCGTCTTCCAGTAACTATCAGGACTTTTGCGCCTAGTTGTCAACTTTCGGATTTGAAAATAAGGGATTTTTCCGAACTTTCGGATTTGAAAATAAGGGATGCCGTGAGGGCGGTGCAATGGCACCAAGTAGCCTCGCCACCCTGCACTCCAGATGCTGTGCGCGAACAGGTGAGCGAAAGAGCGAGCGCCTAGACGGCAGGCAGGCTGGCTGGTTGGGTGTGAGGGTCTGGCTGCACAAGGCATGCAAGCTCCGCCCCCAGTTGGTCTCAGACTCCTTATTGGCAGCCGAGCAACGCAGCTGAGGAGCCTCCCTGGCCGGCAGGGAGGGAGAGGAGCTGCTTCCTTTGAAATCCGGGAAATTTAAGGAATATCAACAATCCGGGATAGCAGCGGGAAACGGCATTGGAATAACGGAATTTCCCGCCCAAAAAAGGGAGGGTTGACAGCTATGCTACTCTGCCCTGTCTAAATTAGATGTATTTGCACCCAGACCTCATTGTTTTACATCTGGGGGGGCCCTCTCTTTGCACCCCTTACCTCTGTAACCCGAATCACACATATCCACTACCCCATGATGTATTGTATTTCCTTGACATGAAAGTATACCAGTGTTTCCCAACCAGTGTGCCTCCAGATGTTTTGGGACTACAATTCCCATCATCCCTGACCACTGGTATTGCTAGCGAGGGATGATGGGAGTTGTAGTCCCAAAACATCTGGAGGCACACTGGTTGGGAAACACTGAAGTATACAAATTGTACACACCGGAAGGCGGGGTTCTCTTTAGGCTCCTCTTTTGGGAACCCAGTTGCAACTGTAATAAAGGATCATAGCTTTAAGCTTTTCCGACTGCATCATGAACTTCAGACCATAATTTTTTTTTTTACAACAGTATCATGCTCTTTAACTTGGGGTAGGAAGCGACGTTGGCTGCTGCACCTCAGGCAGCAAAATATTTCGAGCCAATGCTGTCTCCAGCAAATCTAGAGTGGAGACAATTAATTAAGTCCCAGTTTAAAACGCCTTTCCTTTTTTGTTTTAAAAAGCACTCAGCTTTACCTGCTTATTATCCACCTGAGGATGTTAGCTACATTATTTATTTTGCTATATATATCTAGGCAGAGTTTGGACTAGATTAGAGTGTTATTTTTTTATTTTTTTGTGTTATTCTAGACTAGAGTGTTTTTTTGTGTGTTTTTAAATAGACTTAAGGTAAAGGGACCCCTGACCATTAGGTCCAGTTGTGACCGACTCTGGGGTTGCGGCGCTCATCTTGCTTTATTGGCCGAGGGAGCTGGCGTACAGCTTCCGGGTCATATGGCCAGCATGACTAAGCCGCTTCTGGCGAACCAGAGCAGCGCACAGAAACGCCATTTACCTTCCCACCTATTTATCTACTTGCACTTTGACATGCTTTCGAACTGCTAGGTTGGCAGGAGCAGGGACCGGAACCGCCAACCTTCTGATCAGCAAGCCCTAGGCTCTGTGGTTTAACCCACAGCGCCACCCGCGTCCCACCTTGAGTATTACCAGGTAAAAGAAGAACTCTTGAATAAAGAACACCCCCTGAAACTGGCTTGGAATGAAAAACAAGTGCTTTTCCTCCAGGATTTAAGCAAGGGATTTGCAGAGATAAAACCTTGAGACCAGCTACAGAGAAACTGCAGGAGACAATCTCTGATGCAGGTGGGACTTTCCTTTTCACCTCATTGTTCAAGGAGGGCACAAACCATTCAGCCACAACACACAAAGGAACCAGACACTTTATGTCTTTATTTAAGATGGAGCAATCCTGGTCACTGGAAGAACAGGAGGACAAAGTACGTAAGATACAGACAAAATGGCACATCAAACAGGGACATATTCCAGCAAAGAAAAACTACATTCAACACCACTCCAGGACATCAAGATTGTTGTGATTCTACCAAAACCAAAGTTTCCCACAGAAACTAGAAGTGCCCCTGTTGCTAGACCACATTCACCTGAATTGGCATGGTTATGGCATTATGAACAAGTCACAATTTCAGCAGCTGGCAAAAGGCTACAAGAGCAGGGAAACATCTGCTAACAGCATCACCCTCCTTTTCCGTCTCCAGTGTTCTGCCAGACACCTGCAAAATGTTTGCCTGAACAGACTGCGGGAACGTCCCTCTGGAGAGTCTCTAGCAAGAGGGCACACAATGGATCAAAAGGGTATTGTATTCCAAAGTTCTTTGTCACACCAGAAGGTTGTAAGTTGAATTGGCATATCAAACAGGGAGTGGGAGACCTTTGAGTCATATCTGGGAGATCTCATTAAATGAAAAAGGGTTTCCAAACTTCTTTAAAAACATAAACCCAATGTTACTTGCTTGCAAGAGAGGCAGAAAAAAGTTTATTGTGAGGACTACGGTAAGCCTTTATACATATATCTACACTAGTGGACGTTCAGCCCGTTAAATTAACGGGCGCTAGAACATATGTGGTGAAACATTTTTAAAAACAGGACTTATTTCCCTCAGGCAAGTGGGATTAGGACAGCAGCCTTCAGGTAAGGCAGCCGGGCCTCATCCTGCGGCGCGTCCGAGAGAAGCTGTGAGGGAAACTGGCCCCTCCCGTTACATAAAAGTCCCTAAAGCGTGCGGCGGAGGAGGGGGAATGGGCTCAAATCCCACGTAATGGGGAGGGGGGGTCCGGTTTCCCTCCGTAAGCAAACTCCGTGTGGAAATGGCCATGGCAGCCCCCGCCTCTCTTTGCCCTTTTGGCTCCCAGCCCCTTCACGAACAGGGACATGGCGAGGACGGGACGGGGGCTGCTTTGAGCCCCTGAGGGAGGGAGGCCGTCGGCCTAGGGCGGGCGTGTGAGAGGAATCCTTGTGTAACTCCCATCACTCACACACACAAAATGGCCGCCAGCAACTTTCTTTGAGTGCAGGGCGAGGCAGCCCCTCCCCTCCCGCACTTCCGATTGGCGGCCTCCGACCGTCTCATCTGCATAGAGTCTCTGCGTCGTCCAATCCCTGCGTCCGTGTGGGGCATGCCCAGTTGCGAATTCCACTGACACACGGAAAGTACGGACGGACGGACAGAGGCTCTTTATTATATAGGACTAGTAAATTAAGCCCGTAAAGATTACGGGCTCTTGAAGAAAGGCGGCGGCGGGAGCCTCCAGGAACGGGAGGCTCCGCTGGAGGTGTGCGGGTGGCAGCGGCGCGAACGACCCGACGCCAAACGCTTTTCCCTCCGCCGCTAAACACCTCCCGGTTGCCGCGCTTTCCCCTCCCCCGCCAAGGTGCCACAGCGGCTGCTGCATGTACGGAGGGGGAGAAGCAGCAGCGCGCGGGGAGCGGCCGCCATTGCGGCTGAAGCGGAGAGGTTCGGAGGCTCGCGAAGCACAAGCGCTTCGCTCGCGCTGCGCTCCAACCTCAGGCTCCTCCTCCTCTCTCTCCTCTCCAATCCGTGTGTCAGTGGAGCGCACGCGCAGTTGCAATTTCCTCTGACACACGGAAAGCTACGGAGGGACATAGGCTCTTTATTATATAGGATGATAGTATTAAAATTTATTACATGTAGCCTTAACAATGGCATCGTCAGATAAAAAAAGATACATTGTAGACAGATTATGGAGACGAAAAAGGGACCTAATCTTTGTCGACCAAAAATCTTTCCCTGGCTTTCATAGCCTTCATCATGTAAACCTCTGCCCCATGAGAAATCTGAGGATTGGCATAAGCTAATAACAATTTCACACTATCTTCAGGGTTGCTTATTGAGTTGGGTATAATTTGCAGAATTCCACCTCTAAAGCTCGAATAAAGAGGACAATGAAGAAAGTAGTGTATAAGGTCCTCTTTGGTTCTCATGGAGCAAGGACACAAACGGTGCTCTATAATGGGGTTCTGGCAAATCTGCCGGCCAGGTATGCTGTAGGTATTGTTTGGAACAGAGCCATAGTAAAAGCTCTCCGAAGAGTAGGGTCAGTGATGTCCACCAGATAACCGGCACAAACTTTAACTGCTTTTAATCGGGGGAACCAGCAAGAAAACCCAGAGTTTTTTGTCTTCATGATGTCTAAAGAGGCATCCCTATCAAAAATCCATTCTCGAATTTTATCAGGGCTCCAGAGTTTAAGAGTATTGAACCCGGGAAGGGTATATCTGGATAAAATATCTGAGAGGTTTGGGTACCAAGCAGAATTGTGTTGGAAAAATGCACAGGCTTGTTGCAAGAGAGGCATCTCACTAAAAGCAAGTGTTAAAAGATGGAGGGAAACATTTTTCTGCCCCAGGCTTGTCCAACTCCAAGGTAGTGACAACTGTATTATGCACACACCCCAGTGGCGTAGGAAGAGGGGTATGGTGGGTGCGGTCCGCCCCGGGTGTCATCACTGAGGGGGTGACAAAATGGCAAAAATATGTGTTTTTAAAATAAGAAATCCCCATCGCGAAAAAAAGGTTTTAAGTGCTTATGCTCACAATGTTAAGTAAATAAACCAGAAAATAACACTTGCAACTATATCTTATTTTTCCTTCTTTTAATAATTTCAATGTGGGGGGTGATGACAAGAAATTGCCTGCACCGGGTACCACCTGACCTTGCTACGCCACTGCACCCCCCCTTCCCTTCCAATGTAAAGAAGTAGCAAGAGACCCTGAGGGGAGATTTATATTTGCGAAATGCTAACGTAACAATTAAATATTGGAGAGGGAAAGGGAAATTGGAGAGGGAAAAGGGGTCATAGTTAGGGGGAGAAAATTGTGGGTGGGATCAGGCCTGTGCGGGGGGGGGGCAACCTTGGGCCAGGGATCCTGCCAGGGGCTGGTTGCTTTTTTGCTTGAGTTTATAACTTTGTTTGCTTTGTTTTTTTGCTTTGAGTTTATAACTTTGAAGTGAGAGTTGGACCATAAAGAAGGCTGATCGCCGAAGAATTGATGCTTTTGAATTATGGTGCTGGAGGAGACTCTTGAGAGTCCCACGGATTTCAAGAAGATCAAACCTATCCATTCTTAAAGAAATCAGCCCTGAATGCTCACTAGAAGGACAGATCCTGAAGTTGAGGCTCCAGTACTTTGGCCACCTCATGAGAAGAGAAGACTCCCTAGAAAAGACCCTGATGTTGGGAAAGGTTGAGGGCACAAGGAGAAGGGGACGACAGAAGATGAGATGGTTGGACAGTGTTCTCGAAGCTACTAACATGAGTTTGGTCAAACGGCGAGAGGCAGTGAAGGATAGATGTGCCTGGCGTGCTCTGGTCCATGGGGTCACGAAGAGTCGGACACGACTGAACGATTGAACAACAATAACTTTGTTCCAATAAGACTTATTCCCGGGCCTCAGGCAAGCTCTGCGTGAGCCTGGATGGGATAGTCCCATTTCTGCATCCCCATGCTGTGCACTCGCAATGATGCAGAAAATATGTGATCACAAAGGCTACTTTCTTCCTTACCTATGACCGGTGTGATACTTCTAGTTATATGAAATGCCGCCTCCAACAATCTATCTCATCAGTCAAGGGCGGAATGAAGAGAAAATGTTCCTGCCACACGGCGTGGGGAGCAGAGTAGCAACAAAATTCTTCTGGATGTTCTCCTGCACATGCTTCACTGATAGGAATGAGGGTCACACAAGAGCGCAACAGATTGGCCTGTTAAAAATATGCAAGCTACCAGTGCAGTTATCACAGGGTGGGATTTGGACAGGTGAAACAGAAATTGTACATATGAAACACAATAGAGCCATTACTGTTTGGTTTCTACAGTTCTCTGACTTCGCTGGGGGTTAACCAAGGAAATCAACTCTGTTGCAGCATATCTCACTTACAGCATCAACAAACACAGGTAAGCTCACCAGTTTCAATCAACCACAATGTGATAGACAATCATCGACACTTCAGGCAGGCACCATTAGAGTGACACGGCAACTGCCTCCAAGCCGGGTTCCTGGCAGAGGAGTTGCCATGGCAACGCACCCGCGTATGCGAGCCGGTGGGACAATGCATGCGATGAGATGCACCTGTGAGAGTACAAAACATTAGGCAGAGAAGGGAAAAATATTTATGGATTCACAAATATAAAGCAGCCTTCTGTGTCCTTGGCGTTTAAGCATTTGTTATCCGAAGGGCTTTGAAAGCAATGTTCCCCCAAGATGCAGTGGAAAATTTAGGGAGCTTGTGAGGTATAACCTCCACACACACACACACACACACACACACACACACAAGAATCCCCTCATTTATAGCTGATGTAAAAATTGGGGGAAACAAAATAAAAAATAAAGAAATTCCTTCCAGTAGCACCTTAGAGACCAACTAAGTTTGTTCTTGGTATGAGCTTTCGTGTGCATGCTTAGTTAGTCTCTAAGATGCTACTGGAAGGAATTTCTTTATTTTTTATTTTGTTTTGACTATGGCAGACCAACACGGCTACCTACCTGTAAAAATTGGGGTTTGGCTTTTGCTGCCCAACTCCCCATGGGACTCTGAGTCCCCTAAGACCATGATTGGTCAGAGAAGAATGGATGGAGGCAGGATCCAGTGGAGAGCAAGGCAGATATTTATTTTTCTGTTGCAACAGAGCCCCCGCCCCTCCTTCCGAGGAGGGAGAGACCCTGAACAAAAGTGCACAGGGACCTTTAAAGACTTTTGACATTTCCCAACCCCCTTAGCCAAAGACCACCCCAAAATCATCATACATACATCACAGGAGGTGCTCTACAACAGAAATCCTGTTTGCCAGGATACCAGATAATGGTCACTGGTTGCATTACCTGGGCAGCCTCACCATTCTTTTGTGATGGTTAATACTTTAGTTCCTGGTCACAGGCTTACCCTATTCATACAAAAACACGTCCTTAAGACAGGATTTGTAAGCAAAAAGGCAATGGGAAGGCTTTCCAAATTTGCCACCCATACTGCAGAGGAATAATTGAAGTCATTGGGAGAGTCAAAATGGCTTCAGGATTGCTTTCCCGTACTATTTCAGATAAGGACGTGGGTGGCGCTGTGGGTTAAACCACAGAGCCTAGGGCTTGCTGATCAGAAGGTCGGCGGTTCGAATCCCCGCGACGGGGTGAGCTCCCATTGCTCAGTCCCTGCTCCTGCCAACCTAGCAGTTCGAAAGCACGTCAAAGTGCAAGTAGATAAATAGGTACCGCTCCGACAGGAAGGTAAACGGCGTTTCCTGCTCTGGTTCGCCAGAAGCGGCTTAGTCCTGCTGGCCACATGACCCAGAAGCTGTACGCCGGCTCCCTCGGCCAATAAAGCAAGATGAGCGCTGCAACCCCAAAGTCATCCGCAGCTGGACCTAATGGTCAGGGGTCCCTTTACCTTTACCTTTTACCATTTCAGATACATGGTTTATATATTTAGATATGTGTGCATTTATGAATATTTATTCTATATTTGAGACCTTAAAAATTCTTATAACATAGTACAGTGGTTAAAGTATCAGAATAGGACCAGGGCAGCCCAGCTCCAAGGGTCTGCTTGGAGCCCTAAAACTCAGGGCCCCACACAGTCTCTTGGTCTAACATACATTTGACAATGGGGGGGGGAAGGGGTGGCCTTGAGCTCCTGGGGGGGGGATTTAGCGGGGGGGGGGGATGAATGGCAGAGTCTAACTCAAGGCAGCCAACAATCTCCCTTACTAGTTGTCGCCACTGCACCACACACACAAAAAATGGTGCAGGGCAATCCACATACTGGCTTTTAGAGGCAAAATTACTAACTCCCCAGCAGGGATCAATACGAACCAAAACACCTACCGGTATCTGCAAATTGGAAGAGTTTCATTTAAATCACAGAAAGCCCAGGCCAGGGCTGAGCAAACACTATATTTTGGGGGGGAAATAGGAATCAATTCCTATGCCCCACAAATAACCCAGAGATGCATTTTAAATAAAAGGACACATTCTACTCATGTAAAAACACGCTGATTCCGGGACCATCTGCGGACCGGAAGGCAATAGGGCCGGATTCGGCCCCCAGGCCTTAGTTTGTCTACTCATGGCCAGCCCTAGGCAATGAAAACCTGAAATAAAATAAACAAATATCAAATATGCCATTTGCTCATCAGACAAATCCATAACATAAAGGTTGCTGCAGCTACTCCTGGCTTGTTTGTTTTTACTGGCTACTCATGAGCCAGTGGGGATCCTAAACAGGTCTTGTGGCTTTGATGCATCAGTTGTGGGACTTGTGACACTGCCTGAAACAGAGAGAGGACTTATATGGATTTTTCCCCACAAAAGGCTAGTATTTCCCAGCAAGCAGGCAGGAAAGTCCACATTGAAGTACCTTAAATATGCAAAGATTTTCCTCCCTCAGAGTTGCTTTGGTTAATTACTTTGGGAGATGTTTAACATATTTGAAGGATTGGCTCTTTGAACTTCAGAGAGACTTCTTCAGGTGGGATAATCTCCTTGTTATAATCCTGATTTTAGATATATCTGGCTGACCTTCTAATGGCCTGGTGCCAATGATTAAGAGTGCGGCCGTCCCTTTGTGGCATCATTCGGTATCTCTCCTATGAGACACTGTTCTAGTTTTTCCTCTGTCCTTACTGACTCCTACATCACATGAGAGGAAAGGTGCATGGCTGCTGCTGCTACGCAGAAC
Source organism: Darevskia nairensis (assembly GCA_034642065.1). Taxonomy (NCBI): domain Eukaryota; kingdom Metazoa; phylum Chordata; class Lepidosauria; order Squamata; family Lacertidae; genus Darevskia; species Darevskia nairensis. The sequence goes on along the minus strand of JAWWNI010000135.1, from coordinate 171,841 downwards.
CCTAGAATCATAGAGTTGGAAGAAGGGGTCCTTAGGGTCATCTAGTCCAACCCCCTACACTGCACAAATCTCAACATGTCGCCTCTTACTTACCCCTTCTCTGAGCCGCTAAGCCCCAGATGCTGCAACCTTACTCCACAGGAGAGTTGCCCGATCCCCTCGATCACTTTGGTGGCCCTTTTGAGAACCTTTCCCCATCTCCACAATATCCTTTTTGAGCTGAGGTGACTAGTGATCACACCATGGATTTGGATAGCAGCACCATGTTTCTGCCAGTTCTATTTCCAGTTCCTTTCCTAAGGATCCCTCTTCTCCCTCTCTCTGTCTCTGTCTCTGTCTCTGTCTCTGTCTCAGTCTCTCTCTCTCTGTCTCTGTGTGGGTCCTGTGTACACAGACACTCAGGCTCCTTTGTGAAGCCTGGTGTAGTGTAGTGGTTAAGAGCAGTGGACTCGTAATCTGGGGAACCGGGTTCGCTTCCCCGCTCCTCCACATGCAGCTGCTGGGTGACCTTGGGCTAGTCACACTTTTCTGAAGTCTCTCAGCCCCACTCACCTCACAGGGTGTTTGTTGTGGGGGAGGAAGGGAAAGGAGATTGTTAGCCGCTTTGAGACTCCTTAGGGTAGTGATAAAGCGGGATATCAAATCAAAACTCTTCTTCTTCCTCTGCAGGGGTGGTGGTGGAAGGAAGACCCACCTTGCCGCTGCCTTGCACCTTGAGCAGACACCCACCTAGCGCTCACACTTCCTATGACCCTCCTTGGGGGCTGCCTCCTTTCCCAAACAGTTGTGGGCAGGAGGGAGCAGCTTTGGCCACTGCCCAGGGCTGTGGGGCTCAGTCCCAGCCCACCAGCTGTGGCAACATCAGTTCCTGGAGGGGGAACGCTCAGGAGAAAGTAGTGGGGGCAGATCCATGATGAGTGGTCAGAGGGCGGAGGAGGAGCAAACTGGGAAGAGGAGTAGGTTTTGGAAGCTGGGTTTTAGTGAGCAAGAAGAGGCTGTAGCAGAGAGCAGTCCAGACTCAAAGGCCGGAGAGGATGTGGAGGAGACTGGAACCAGCTCCCTTCTCCCCTGGTCTCCTAGAACACAGAGAAAAATGAAAAGGGCAGAGGAGAGGTTGGTTGTGCACAGGTGCAGTCTATGACTGCTTGGGGGGGAAAACCCTGGACTTAGGCAGCTGTGGGAAGCAGGGACCTTCATTCCTCACAACTGCCTCATTCGGGTAAGACCTACTGGGAAGAGCTGGAATCGCTAGGCCTGTGCTGTTTTGATTTACCGGTACAGTATTTGAATAAAGAGTTAACTTCACTGACACAAGTTTTGATGTTGTTGTTGCTGACCTTCACCTGACTCCCGCTTCTGACATGTGGCCAGTTCTTCCCATTTCTGGTCTTTGCTGTCCCTGCTCCACATTGCAGGCACAACATTTTAGTGATGTTTTTGGGTCACTTCCAGGTTCACGTGACTGGTCGCACATATATGAGATGCTCCTAAAATGGCCACTGCCTGTACTCAGCTTCAAATACCAGCAGTAATGTTTACACATCAATAATGTGACACAAATATTTTTGCAAAGAAACATACCAAAATGGAACTGTTCCTTTGGAGCACGCTGATTCTTACACCCTGTGGGAATTAAACTTATGAGAGACCTTGTTTACTTTACCGCTTTAAGCTACTTGAGTTTAGTTAACCTGGGTAGAATGTTAAGTCCTTTGAGGATTTTAAACTGCTTAAATTGCTCCAAAGATCAGCTTAGTCTTAAACTGTTCAAAAGGTTTACAGTGCAGCAATTAATGCACTCTAAGCTGATTTAAAAGCTTGAATTTTACTTACTGCACTCCCATTGCCCCACCTCACTTTTTAAATGTAATTTCTCTACATCTTTGTCCAGTCATATCTTACCTGAAAATGTAAAAGGTAAAAGTAAAGGTAAAGGACCCCTGGATGGTTAAGTCCAGTCAAAGGCAACTATGGGGTGTGGCGCTCATCTCACTTTTCAGGCAGAAGCCAGAGCGCATGGAGATGCCGTTTACCTTCCCGTCGCAGCAGTACCTATTTATCTACTTGCACTGCTGTGCTTTCAAACTGCTAGGTTGGCAGGAGCTGGGACAGAGCAATGGGAGCTCAGCCCATCATACAGATTCGAACCGCCAACCTTCTGACGGCAAGCCCAAGAGGCTCAGTGGTTTAGGCCACAACGCCACCTGCATCCGTACACCTGAAAATGTAAGAAATCTCCAGTCATATGGTGATTCTGCTTAATAGATCCTTGACCTAAAAGTCATTGCCTTGAAGATGTTATTTAAATATCAGAACAAGAACCAAGGAAGTACAGCAAAAGCGAAAGTTGTCACAATCATAACACATCCTTAAATACAGGAATTGCTTCACATCGACATGTGTTACATGTATATCATTTGACGTGTCTATACTTGTTACTCTACACTTGAGCCCTATTCGCATGATGAATATGCATTACACCTGTAGACCTCTTCCAGATCTCTGTAAATTTAGCCAAACCTCTAAGCAGAGACTATGTGTGGAGTTCTTTGTGATCTGCATCAGTACTCTGTACGCTGCACAAAGACCATGGGGATATGCACATTGTAAGGTCTAGCCAGAGGTGCAGCTGAACATGCAGAAAGTGTAGGTATAAACTTAAGAATGTAGGCAAAATCTTAGATTAGATCAAAGTCTAGATTAGATCCAGTCTATTCAGCAACTTTTCCATGGGTTTGGGGCCCAAAAGTGAACTATCAAAGATCAGACTTGCTCTGCAACAATATACTACCCAAATTACAACTTAAATTTGCACAAATGTTACAAATACTATTAGTGGTATCCTCATTTAGATGTTTAAGTGTGTTGTTGTTCAGTCGTTCAGTCGTGTCCAACGCTTCGTGACCCCATGGACCAGAGCACGCCAGGCACGCCTATCCTTCACTGCCTCTCACAGTTTGGCCATACTCATGTTAGTAGCTTCGAGAACACTGTCCAACCATCTCATCCTCTGTCGTCCCCTTCTCCTTGTGCCCTCCATCTTTCCCAACATCAGGGTCTTTTCTAGGGAGTCTTCTCTTCTCATGAGGTGGCCAAAGTACTGGAGCCTCAACTTCAGGATCTGTCCTTCTAGTGAGCATTCAGGGCTGATTTCTTTAAGAATGGATAGGTTTGATCTTCTTGCAGTCCATGAGACTCTCAAGAGTCTCCTCCAGCACCATATGTTTAAGTGTGCAGGTCTTCAAAAATAAACTATATTGCCATAATCATGGTTGATTGTGGTCCAGAATGAAGCCAGAAATAGACATTGTCCCATTGGAATCTTTCACTTTTCAGTAGAAGAGCTACCATAAAAATGATGCTCTTACCTTGATTCACATACATTTACCTACTTATTCTATACACTACCTTGGGAAATACCATCATCTCTAGAGATGGCATGACAAATAGAATTTTTCACCTTCAAAAGCACGAAACCCAGAATAGCAAAAACCATGAGATACAAATCCCTTTTAGAAGGTGGATGTGGATCCCACAACCTTTACTTTATAACAAAGCATCCCAATTTAGATACCTAATTACCCTCATGAATGACACAGGAAAAAAGCAATGGGCACAAGTTGGGGGAAAAAACTTTATTGGCACAGGAAGATACAGATGGCATTCATTTTAATAAAAAGGCTTTAAAGGAAAACATCCTATATAATAAAGAGCCTGTGTCCGTACGTACTACTTTCCGTGTGTCACAGGAATTCGCAAGTGCGCGTGCGTTCCAGTGACACAGGGATTGGAGGACGCAGACCTCCAGGAGCGGGGGCAGCGACGCAACGCGCCGCTTCCCGCAGCCTCCTGCTGTCGCCCATCTTCAGCGGACCTTTCCGCTGCCTCCGCCGATGGCTCCGGCTTCCTCTTTGCTTGCCGCACTGCCGCCCATCTGCAGCGGACAAAGCAAAGAGCGGGGGCAGCGGCGCAATGCGCCGCTGCCCCCAGCCTCCTCCTGCCGCCCTTCCGTTGTTGGAGCGCTGCTCGCAACGACGTTTCCGCGGCGGGGGGAAAGGTGTGTGTGCGCGTGTGTATGTATGTGTGGCCGGATCGGAGCCGCCGCCCTCCCGCAGCCGCCTTGCTTCTAGAGCCCGTAATCTTTACGGGCTTAATTTACTAGTAGCAAATAAAAGAATCCACTATACCATCAATACTGCACTGAAGGTTTGGCATCATAGGAAAGATAGTTTATTGCCAGGAATCTCCCCTCTGACACCGATCCACAGATATCCAGACTTCTATCAAAATGATAGGAACATAAACACAGATGCACTGAAGAAGGATTACTACATAAATACACAACCCATACTGAGAGATACATGGAAAACTAATGCAAAAAAATAAGAGTTTCGGGGGGTTGTATTGATACCAGTTGAACATTTTAATAATATGGACCAAGGGCATAGAGATTTAACACATTTTGGAAAAAAAAATATGCATGGTAGTTTAGAGAGTAGCTCCTCGTCTTCCATTCCTTTCCTTCTATTTTGTCTTTCTCCCTTTCAGGATGCAGCTGGTAACAGAAGTGATGCAGGTCTATCTGCCTGAAAGGCAGAGCAGTGGGGAGCCGACACATCCATCACAGATCTGCTGCTGGAATTATGAGAGCACCACAGGTTCTAACTGTCAGTCACCAGTTCCAGTTTGCTGCTTCCATATGCTTCCAGCCAGCAGACTCTCCCTCACAATCCCTGCCAATTAATGCCTATTAAGTTCACAGCTTCATTACTGTAAAACAGAACGAGCTGACCCCTCCCTTTCTCCAACAGCCACACACATTCATAGAATCATAGAATCATAGAATCTTAGAGTTGGAAGAGACCACAAGGGCCATCCAGTCCAACCCCCTGCCAAGCAGGAAACACCATCAAAGCATTCCTGACAGGTGGCTGTCAAGCCTCTGCTTAAAGACCTCCAAAGAAGGAGACTCCACCACACTCCTTGGCAGCAAATTCCACTGTCAAACAGCTCTTACTGTCAGGAAGCTCTTTCTAATGTTTAGGTGGAATCTTCTTTCTTGTACTTTGAATCCATTGCTCCGTGTCCGCTTCTGGAGCAGCAGAAAACAACCTTTCTCTCTCCTCTATATGACATCCTTTTATATATTTGAACATGGCTATCATATCACCCCTTAACCTTCTCTTCTCCAGGCTAAACATACCCAGCTCCCTAAGCCGTTCCTCATAAGGCATCGTTTCTAAGCCTTTGACCATTTTGGTTGCCCTCTTCTGGACACGTTCCAGCTTGTCAGTATCCTTCTTGAACTGTGGTGCCCAGAATTGGACACAGTATTCCAGGTGAGGTCTGACCAGAGCGGAATACAGTAGTACTATTACTTCCCTTGATCTAGATGCTATACTCCTATTGATGCTGCCCAGAATTGCATTGGCTTTTTCACTGAAGCTTAGATTCATGGTACCTTAAGGAGGTGGTGCAGAATAGCCAGTATTTGACCAGATTTCAGGTCCAGAAAGGAACAAAGCAGGGGCGCCCTTTATCATCCCAGCTTTTCATTTCAGCAATCAAACCGGTGGTAAAACAGTGTTAGGCAAATTATCGTATTAAAGGTATCAAAATAAACGGCATGGCCCATACACTTAGTAAGTTTGCTGATGACATCACTCTGGTTTTCTCCAACCTGGAGACCTTGATGTCAGACAACATTAGGGTGATTGAGTGCCTGGACTGACAATCACTCAGAATCTGAAACACCGTGCTTGAACTTTCCTCCTGCAACTCAATCTAAATTACACAAAATTGACAAATTCAGTTTCCCCCCTAAATATTTTTAAATATACAAGTCACCAGACACTGGTCAAAGCTTATAAACTAAGCTTAGTATGGATTGTCTGACAGGGATGGCTAACAGTGCCCTATCCCACCCTTCTTATAGAGCAGTCATCCCCAAACTCGGCCCTCCAGGTGTTTTGGGACCACAATTCCCATCATCCCTGACCACTGGCCCTGTTAGCTAGGGATGATGGGAGTTGTAGTCCCAAAACATCTGGAGGGCAGAGTTTATGGAAGCCTGTTATAGAGCTTAGCTTGTTTATCTCTCTCTCTCTGGCTTCTTACAGAGGAAGAGAAGGGAGGGGAATGAGCAAAAGAACCCGCCTCCCTAATAAAGCCGCACCTGTGGGATGGAGATGTTGGAGACAGGGGTGGGACCTGCTGGCAGTGATTATTTTTGATTGGCTAAGCAGAGATGGGCAAAGCATTTAAGAAGCCTCTGAGTCAGTGAAAAATATATTAATGACTGTGATAGGAGAAAGATTGGGTTATGGCTCTGGAGGTGCTGGGAGGGCTACTTTCCCCAACAGAGGAGCTTCCGCTGTGAAATGGCAAGCATTGACAGGAGACAATAGATATTCTGACATGGGCTCTCTGAGCATAGCTGTCAACTTTCGGATTTGAAAATAAGGGATTTTTTCAAACTTTCGGATTTGAAAATAAGGGATGCCGCGAGGGTGGTGCAATGGCACCAAGTAGCCTCGCCACCCTGCGCTCCAGAGGCTGCGCGCAAACGGGTGAGCGAAAGAGCGAGCGCGTAGATGGCAGGCAGGCTGTCTGTCTGGTTGGGCGTGAGGGTCTGGCTGCACAAGGCATGCAAGCTCCGCCCCCAGTCGGTCTCAGACTCCTTATTGGCAGCCGAGCAACGCAGCTGAGGAGCCTCCCTGGCTGGCAGGGAGGGAGAGGAGCTGCTTCCTTTGAAATCCGGGAAATTTAAGGGATAGCAACAATCCGGGATAGCAGCGGGAAATGGCATTGGAATAAGGGAGTTTCCCGCAAAAAAAGAGAGGGTTGACAGCTATGTCTCTGAGAGAGCTCCCAACCCATGCTTGCATTCCTTAGTGCAGTGCTTTCAGTTAGGCAGTGTACTTTCAGCTCACCGGAACCTCTTAAAAAAATTCCCCAAAGGAGCTAATGCAGTTACTTCTACACCTGCCAGCGGTCCAGCCTCAGCACCTTGCAGAAATGGCAGGTGGGAGAAGAGCCATTGTGCAGTGCCTCTGATACGATTACGCTTTCCCAATGAGTTATTGCTAGGTTAAAGGGCTGTGATAGTGCCAATATCCAAAGCTGGGTTATTGTGTTATTTATGCGCTTTTGTCACTGGATATTAGCTCTATGATCAATCCCAGTGACAGAGGCTGCTTAGCCTGTCACACTTTGTTTTATCTTCCATCCTTACTACCTCAAAATTGCTAATCCAATGTCTCTATAACCAATTTAGGGGAGATCAAACCCTGCTGTTACAGAGTGGTATGGAAGCAGGTTCTTGGTCTCCAACGTTGCACAGAAGATGAAGTCTTCAGGCTTTGGAGCTAAGCTGCTGCCGCCTGTTGTCTGTCTGTCCATCTACTGTATTAGCAAAACACCCATCATTAGGAGTGTGTGTGTGTGTGCGCGCGCGCATAGCTGTCAACCCTCCCTTTTTTGAGGGATACTCCCTTATTCCAATGCCTTTTCCCGCTGCTATCCCGGATTATTGATATCCCTTAAATTTCCCGGATTTCAAAGGAAGCAGCTCCTCTCCCTCCCTGCCGGCCAGGGAGGCTCCTCAGCTGCGTTGCTCGGCTGCCAATAAGGAGTCCGAGACCGACTGGGGGCGGAGCTTGCATGCCTTGTGCAGCCAGACCCTCACGCCCAACCAGACAGACAGCCTGCCTGCCGTCTACACGCTCGCTCTTTCACTCACCCGTTCACGCGCAGCCTCTGGAGCGCAGGGTGGCGAGGCTACTTGGTGCCATTGCACCGCCCTAGCGGCATCCCTTATTTTCAAATCCGAAAGTTTGAAAAAATCCCTTATTTTCAAATCCGAAAGTTTGAAAAAATCCCTTATTTTCAAATCCGAAAGTTGACAGCTATGGTGTGTTTGTGTAGCAAGAGTGGTTCCTGCCTCTAGATCCCTGTGAGGGAGATGCCTGTATAGGGACAGAAGGCAAAACAAGAATGGTAAACGTTCACTTGAATAGGGGAAAGCAAAGAGATACATTAAGACAAATCATTGGAGTGGAGGCTAAACCTCCTTGCTACTCAGTCACTGAGAATTACCGTAAGCTTTTTCTATCCATATAGTTCTATTCTGGATTCTTCATGGCATAGAATTGTAGAGTTGGCAGGGTCCCAGGTGTCATCTAGTCCAACCCCCTGCAATGCAGGAATCGCAGCTAAAGCATCCCTGACAGATTATCATCCAACCTCTGCATAATAACCTCCAAGGAAGGAGAGTCCACCACCTCCAGAGGGAGACCGTTCCACTGTCGAGCAGCTCTTAATGCCAGAAAGTTCTTCCTGATGTTTAGTTGTAATCTCCTTTCTTGTAACTTGAAGCCATGGGTTTTAGTCCTACCCTCCAGAGCAGGAGAAAACAAGCTTGCTCTGTCTTCCATGAGACGGCCATTTAGATACTTGAAGATGGCTATCATATCCCCTCTCTGCCTCCTCTTTTTCCAACTCCATCAACCATTCATCATAAGGTTTGGTTTCCAGACCCTTGATCATTTTGGTCACCCTCCTCTGCACGCGTTTCAGCTGGTCAATATTCTTCTTAAACTGTTTTGCCCAAAACAGGACACAGTACTCCAGGTGTGGTCTGACCAAGGCAGAAGAGAGTGGTACATTTACTTCCCTTGATCAGGACACTATACTTCTGTTGATGCAGCCTAGAATAGCATTAGCTTTTTTTGCTGCTGCATCACACCATTGACTCATGTTAAGCTTGTGGTCCAAGACCCTTAGATCCTTTTCACTTTTACTGCTAGTAAGCCAGGTGTCCCCCATCCTATATTTGTGAATCTGGTTCTTCCTGCCTAAATGCAAAACCTTACATTTGTCCCTGGTGAAATTCATTTTGTTAGCTTGTAATCAGTTCTCCAATCTGTTAGTCATTTTGAATTCTGATTCTGTCTTCTGCAGCGATACCCCTCCCAGTTTGGTGTCATCTGAACATTTGATGAGCCTCCCCTCAACTCCTTCATCCAAGTCATTTATAAAACCATTGAACAGCGATGGGCCCAGTAGAGAACCCCGCAGCACCCCACTTGTGGCTTTTTTCCAGAAGGACAAAAATATCCAGGACATTCTCTTTTTATTATTTATGATTTTCAATTTTATAATTTCAATCATTTTACAATCATTTTAACATTTCAAAATTCAACTTCTGTCCCTCTTTCTGCTGTTCCTTAAATTTATTTATTTTTATATTTTCTGCATATCCAAATTAACTTAATTTGCACATTTATTCATCTACTTTAAATATATACTCTTATAAAACTGCAGGTTATTACAATGTTCTTAAGTATTCACAGTTTATTTGTAAATATTCAATAAACCATTTCCATTCTTTTGTAAGCAGTTGGTTATCTTGATTTCTTGTTTTTCCGGTAAGTTTCGCCATTTCTGCATATTCCGTAAGTTTTGGTATGCATTCTTCTTTCCTTGGGACTTACCGGTATTATTTCCATTATTGGACAAGTAACCGAAAAAACCACAATGGAGACTCGTGGTGTTTTTTAAATATATATCTATTTATTTATATAATTGGGGGAACTTGGTCTTGGTGGGAGGAGAGCTGTATTGGAGCTGCTGGCCTCACTGCTGTCGCTGCCTGGAAGAGAAAAGAAGAGAAACGATTCTTAATATTTTCATTTATTATTATGTTGATAACCCATCTTTCTGCAACGATCTCAAGGTGGCTTACATTATTCTACCTTTCTCCCTTCCTCATCCCATCCTAAACTCTTATTGAATCAGGGAGCTGCCTCCCCCCCCCCCCAGCAGCCAGATTCTCTCTGGCCTCCCTGTTCCTCATGAACAAAGTTCAACACTCACCATCCATATTGGCATCAGTGACATCCATTCCCTCATCATACAGTCTTACATATATGGTTCTTATCTTCATTAACTCCTCCTTTTCATTTTGAATTACATTTACTTCATCATCGCATTGATGTGGCGATACTTCTACCTCCTCCTCCTCCTCCTCCTCACAGACCAGGGGTTAATCTTTGGCATGCGACAGCAACAGACCAGCGGCCCATGTAGCCTTTAAAACCTAGGGAAGAGGGAAAATAATCAGGAAATGGGTTCTAGATATTTCCTTGATATTCTCTATCTAACAGCTAAACTTACTTTCAGAAACCTCTATTGGAGAGCAAATAGTTGCTCAAATATAAATAGAATAGAAATACTTTATTGTCACTGTACCACGTTTACAGTGAGATTAAACGAGCCCCCCTCCCCTCCACAATCTTTTAGTCCTTGTTACACTCTATGTGCTGTCGTACAACCACCGACCCTGAACATCAGCTGCAATGTTGCCGTCTTCCATTCAGCAGCCTCACAGCCCACATGTAGATACTGTTCTTTAACCTGTTGGTTCGGCTTATCATGCTACTATATCTCCTGCCCGAGGGCAGGAGATTAAAAAGGTGCTGGCCAGGGTGTGAGTCATCCCTGAGAATGTTCCTCCCTCTTCTGAGGCAATGGTCTTCTGCGATAACATCTAGCGGACTCAGGGGACAGCCCATGATGTCTTGTGCTGTCTTCACCACCCTCTATAGCAGTGATGGCTAACCTTGACACTCCAGATGTTTTGGGACTACAACTCCCATCATCCCTGACCACTGGTCCTGTTAGCTAGGGATGATGGGAGTTGTAGTTCCAAAACATCTGGAGTGTCAAGGTTAGCCATCACTGCCCTAGGACCATCTTCAAAAATAAATCTAACCATGACCCGATTCCCTGTTTCTAAATCTTAAGGGATAGCAAAAGAAGTAGACTGCGGAAAGAATAAGGGATCCTACTTACAGGCGAGATGAAGAAATTTTCGTTTTTCAGAAGACACATTTCATGTAAACAACCTATTTTCTTTGAACTATCCTCAAATAGTGGCTCTTCCCAAATTCTCAGCCAAGTCACTCAGCAGGGGGACATGTCACAATGGAGGACATGACCCTGTTACCATAGCTATCATACTTAACAATTGGCATTGTTCCCCTTAACAGGCATTTTTCAAATATATCTTCCAGTGGGTTTTATTCAATTTATTTAGAAAAGATCCAGAGCTGTCTTTACAGATGCATTTCTCCTCTCTGTATTCTGTGCTTCTCCTACTTTCCTGCGCTGTAAACCGCCCCCTGCCAAGTTTGGGTGAAGGGTGGCGCTGTATAAATTCAGTAAGCCACACAATCATAATAATTCATCTCTCTCTTCCAGAAAACTCCCGCCAAGGCATGGCAAGGGGGTTGATTTTCTTTTCTTTTCTTTTTCTTTTGGAAAAAAACCCTTTAAAAATCCGAAAAGGCCCCAAATCTTTTTGGGGGGATGTGGGGGGGGGGGAGATGTTCCCCCCCAAAAGCTCAACATATCTGTCCGGATTTTCACTTTGGGGGGGATATGGCAAAGCACGGAGGATAAGCCTCGTTGCCGCGCGCAGGCGCACTCGCGTCCTGAAACCGTTTGTTGTCCTGAAACCGTTGGTTCCAGGGCGCACGCGCAGGCTCCTTCCGTTGTCCCCGCCCCCTCCCGCCCCCCTGAGGAAGGAGAGGGAGGGGCATCCGGGGCTCGACGGAGACCCCCGGAAGCCGGCCGCTCGTGGCGCGAGCCTGACGCAAGCCGGGCGCTCTGTCGGGGACGACGAGGCCCCTCTCTATGGTCGCCGGGGCGATGCTGTGGCGGCTGCTGTGGAGCCTCGGCCGGGGAGGTGCGTCCCGTCTCGGGGGCGGAGGGAGGCCGCGTCGGGAGCCTCTCGCCCCTCTCCTCACCTCTGTCTCTTTCTCTCCCGTGCGCAGTGAGGCTCCCCGGAGGAGGAGGAGGAGGAGGCACCGCCGCCCTCTGCCGCCACCGGCCTGTGGGCCCGGCCAGGCCCTGTGACGGAGACCCCCCGCCGACCGAGGACAGGTGAGGCGCCGAGGCCCTGCCGCACCTGCAGCCGCGCTCTCCGTAGGGGGCCTGGGTGGGTGGGCGGGGGCCCTGTCATTGTCATTATCACTGTTATTTATTGGGACTTTCATCTTGCCCGCAAGCAGAGGCAGACAAAATAAAGCATCAAGCAGGGCTGACAGGAAGAAGGGCCACCTGCTTCTGGAAAGGGGAAACGGTGGCGCCAGGTCAGCCTCCCTGGGTTACCTGCGCAGGTGTAAACGACCTCCCCCCACCCCACCCCAGGCCTTGAAAAGCTGCTGGATCAGCTTCGTCCGTTATGTTAATCCAACGAGAAGAACTTGTAATTGGATTTCGATTAAACGTGCAAGTAATTGGCCGCTCTTTTGAGTTTTATTGGGTTACCTTCTTTCTTAGTGGGCCATGCAAGCCACACGTTTTGGATGGTGCTGGTTTATGGAACCCAAAGAGGGGCTCCAAAAAAGTTTGGGAACCAACCAACTTCAGATAGAGACGCAGCATCAGAAACACAGCAGGCCTGCCTGTGTGAACTTTGCTCCTGTGTGGGTGGATTTTGAAAAGGCAGTGAAAGTAGAAAGTTAAGGAGATTTATCCTTGCTTGCAATCTGAAACATGTTTTGGGTTGGATCGCTTGTGGGAACCTAAAACAATCACTGACAGAAAGAGAACTAATTTCCTATATAGTCAGGTACTATATCAGTGCATAGCTGTCAACTTTCGGATTTGAAAATAAGGGATTTTTAAAAAACTTATGGATTTGAAAATAAGGGATGCTGTGAGGGTGGTGCAATGGCACCAAGTAGCCTCGCCACCCTGCGCTCCAGAGGCTGCACGCGAACGGGTGAGCGAAAGAGCGAGCACGTAGACGGCAGGCAGGCTGTCTGTCTGGTTGGGCGTGAGGGTCTGGCTGCACAAGGCATGCAAGCTCCGCCCCCAGTCGGTCTCAGACTCCTTATTGGCAGCCAAGCAACGCAGCTGAGGAGCCTCCCTGGCCGGCAGGGAGGGAGAGGAGCTGCTTCCTTTGAAATCCGGGAAATTGAAGGGATATCAACAATCCGGGATAGCAGCGGGAAACGGCATTGGAATAAGGGAGTTTCCCGCAAAAAAAGGGAGGGTTGACAGCTATGTATCAGTGGGGCAAAAGGAGAAATAAACAACAGCAACAATTTTCTTGTTTATTTCTCCAACAATATATATATATATAAAATATTAAAACAAAAACCTTCTGAAATTGGACTACATAACTGGCAATCATTTAGTACTGTACAGTAACCATTCATGGCTGAAATAAAGTTATAAGACATGAATTTTATGCCGTATAACTTTAGACTACATTTGGATTGGTAAGAACAACTGTTACTATTCTAAGTGCAAAAGAAATGATGGAAATCCATACAGTGGTATCTTGGTTTGCATATGTCTTGGTTTGCATACGTTTTGGATTACAAACACGTCAAACCTGGAAGTGCATGTCCCGCTTTGCAACCTTTTTTTTTATTACAACCCATTTTTTTTTTATTGCATACAATTTGTTTTGGGAGGTCCCATTGGTAAAAGCGCGCCTTGAGTTACAACCTGTTTTGGTTTATAAACGGACCTCCAGAACAGATTATGTTTGTAAACCAAGGTACCACTGTATTTTTGCAAATTTTCTTTTTAAATAGTATCACAGCTGTGGCCTTAATAAAAACAAATTGGCTAGAAATGATGGCATAAAATTGTGATTTGCAATAGTGAGGAGATTAGTAAGAAATGTATAATTTTAGTTTGTTTGTTTGTTCGTTCGTTCGTTGAAGGAGACCTTTCTGACCAAGATTGACCCACAGGCCAGACGTTTCTCACCCCTGGCCTAAACTGACACCTCACAGCAAGCCCAGAATCTGGGCAAAACCAGTCCATAAGGAAGAAATGGGGAGCCACAGGCTCTCTCTGGCCCTTGGGACTCTCCCCACACCACACCCCCTGGCTAGAATGTGTCCTTGGATTTTGATCATGCTTCTTGGATGGAGGATAAAGAAGGATGTCTGAGTGTATGTAAATACAAGTCTACTGTACAACCTTTAAGTTAATATTTGTTGCTCTAATTTTGCGCTGGCATTTCCCCCCAGAATGCTACCTAAAAAAGAATTCATTTCTCAGGCTGAAAACAGGTTCTCCATCCCAGCCCTAACCTGGGCTCTTTTCAGCATTAGTTCTGTCCTGCGATATTCATGATGGGTGGCCGCTCAAGCAGTTGTCCAGAAGAAGAGTTCTTGTTTGCCTGAGGCTACATTCTTTAAAGCAGACTTCCAGTGTGCTTAAAGGGAAATATGTGCAATTTATATTCTCAGCGTGTGATTGTAATGATCAAAGCCATTGTTTTCTCTGGAACAAGACTTTCAAGCTAATGCTCATTTTTCAGAGCTCATTGGCTTTGGTTGCAAAACTGTTCAAATAAAGGGCTTTAAAAACTGCAAAGTTTATTCACCCTGGGGGTTTTTGTATGGGGTGCGGAGCGGGGAAACCTTAGCTATTTCAGATGGAGGACTTTTCACATGAGGGCTCTTCAACAGAGCGTTTGCTACCTTCACCTCAGTGTAGCCAAATTTTGGCAACTGTAAAGTGATCAGGAAATATTGCTCACTGCAGACACATAGATTATCAATATAGCTGTAGCAAGGATTGTGTCATTTTAATATCTTTGGGAGTCATATGGAAATAAAGCTTTAACCCTCTTGCCTTATTGAAGGAGCTGTTCTGAGCTTCTTGTCGCCTCTGCTTTTATGACTTCTGGTCTGCCCAGCTCCACATTACAGGTGTTTCGAAGATGAATTTTGGGCATAATTAAGGGTGGGTTGGGGGAGCTAATTTGCCTTGGAAGAGGGCCAAGTATCTTCTTTCTCTTATTTCAGTTCTCCACCTTGTTGTGTTGTATCAGTTTTAAGCTCATAGAATTGTGCCTGCAAGCATGATAGTCTGCCCCAACAAGACATGGGTCCAATTAGGAAACCTCTCAAATAGGAAACATACCTTTTCCTAAATTTTTGTTCAATCCAATTTCACATGCCTTTGTAATAATATCAAACACATACACACAATGATCTATTGACATTTGGAAAAAAAGGCAGAAAAAATACTGTTCGTATATTCACCACTAATGCCAATGAAGTACTGTTCTAAAGCTAATGACCTCTCTATTAAAAAAACCATTATTTTGACAACCAAAGGGTTATTGTTTGAAATATTTTTACCAAAATTCATACCCAATCTCAAGAAAGCAATTAACCTTAGCAGTAAGGAACCTTACCTGTAAGATGGCTTCACGTTTATCAACTTTTCGTTCTATTGCAAGACCCTATAGTCCACTCTCATGCCACTCATCTGTTCTCCTGATGGAAAGGTATTTGTGGTAGCAATGTTTAAGAGCTTACTGAATTTTTATTAACTTGGGAGATGAACTGATACATTACTGATACAGATCTAATAACACTGCAGTTCATTACAGGGTCACAGGTTATTAAACAGAGAAGACTGAGGAATTAGATTTCAAGACTTTAATAATGCTCCAAATGATAGATGTAAACCATAAAATAAGCTGTAATACAATATTCCCTCATCTTACATAGGACTCGGATCCAAGGGTTTCACGCAGTGCTATTTTTCTAGAGAAAGAGGTGCTGTAACTCACCATGAATGCCTCCCTTGTTCTCCTATAATAGTGCTGCCCACCTGAGAGGTGACGGAACTGAGTTCCGGTGAGTTTTGGCTGAAATAAAGCCCAGGTTACATCAAGCCCTTGGAGCCGCCCCATGGCTGGCAAGTAAGGAGGTGGGTTGAGAGCATCCCCAGCACTCCCGGATCTGGAACGCTGTGTGGACCTTGCTCAGCAAACAAAGCATAGAGCTTAAAAGCTTTTTTCACACTGGGTAGCCAAAGCAGACCTGGTGCGAAAACAGCTTTTAAGCTCTCCGCCTTGCTTGGGGAGCAAGGACTGCTTGGTGTGCTGGCATGAGATCCCCCCAAAAGTCAGATTGTCCCATGAGATCTTGTGAGAGTATTCCAAAGTTGATGTGCCAAGTGGACCCAGCTCAAAGAGATCTTTTAAGCTACCTGTCTTCCTTTGAACTTTACCTGTGTGGTATAAACCAGTCTGCCTTCAACTGCATATTGTTGAGATCGCGCGAGTCAAATGCATGTAAGATGAAGAATTACTGTTCTTGGATTTCTCAGTTAAACAGAACTTCCCCTTTAACCCCTACACCACCGAGAGCCAGTGTGGTGTAGTGGTTAAGAGTGGTAGACTCGTAATCTGGGGAACCGGGTTCGCGTTTCCACTCCTCCACATGCAGCTGCTGGGTGACCTTGGGCTTGTCACACTTCTCTCTGAAGTCTCTCAGCCCCACTCACCTCACAGAGTGTTTGTTGTGGGGGAGGAAGGGAAAGGAGAATGTGAGCCGCTTTGAGACTCCTTCGGGTAGTGATAAAGCGGGATATCAAATCCAAACTCTTCTTCTTTGTGGCTTCAAGTGGAACATTGCACATGTAGGGACAGTTTTTCCAGGCCTGTGCTTGAGTCCATGCCTTCCTGTCTCACCAGTGGGATACTATCCTAT
Organism: Darevskia nairensis; assembly: GCA_034642065.1. Classification (NCBI taxonomy): domain Eukaryota; kingdom Metazoa; phylum Chordata; class Lepidosauria; order Squamata; family Lacertidae; genus Darevskia; species Darevskia nairensis. The sequence continues at coordinate 155,300 of JAWWNI010000135.1, read as the reverse complement.
ATGTGTTAGTGTCTGTGGGACCCACTTCCCCCAGCTGTTGGTAGAGCAGACTGTTAAAGCAATACATTTCGGCCAAGACACAGTATTCACATATAGCACAGTGTTGAAAAGTTAAGTGGTGGGTGGGTGGGTGTGCGCGCGCACACACACACACACACGTACATGCCTCTCTCTCTCTGTGTGTGTGTGTGTGTGTGTGTGTGTGTGTGTGTGTGTGTGTATAGGCAACTCCCCATTTACGGGTGTTCAGGGCATGTGCAACTGCACACGGGGGCAGCTGCAGAAACAATACCTTGTAGCATGATTGCTGCCTTGCTTTGTTTACCTCTGTGGGGTGCTTTCTTCCAGTTGTGGAGGTGGAGTGGGAGTTGCTGTTGAATATCTGTGTCTAGAGTTCCAAGGCAAGGTACAAGTCTTGGTTCTAGTTAAAGGAGTGTTAGCTATGTGCTCTGACAGGCTGCTTTGTGCAGAGTGCCCTTTCTCCCTACATACCATCACCCTTGTGTGTTCTGTGTGTGCACACAACCTGAGGCAAGAAAGTAATAGCTCCAGCATTTGAGTTATCTCCCTCTGTGGGGTTCATATGCTGCTGGTGGTATGTTGTAACTGGGTGCTGGTTTGCATCATATTTTACTGCATCATGAGGGTGGCTTGAGGTGTAGGGGTGGGCAGAGGTTTTTTGTCTTGTTTTTCTCTCCACCGAGTTTTTAAAAATTATTTATTTAAAGTGTATCTCATCTTCTGCTGCCGCAGCAGGGGGACAGGAAGGGGTTTCTACCATATCCAGCAGATCATGAGTACAGAATTGCAATCTAAAATCCAAAAGATTTTTCATCATTCTCTGGAAATCTGCATTTTGCTCCAGCTTGAATTACATCCATGCTGGGAGAGGCAGAACACAACCAGCATCAGCCTTACATGGTTCACAGATGGAACCGTGTCCTTGACTCAAACATCACTATACATTGGACACTTGCCCAGAGCTTCCAGTGCTATAGTTCTGGATCCACCTAACACCAAATTTAAGCCAAATATGTTTGGGGTGAATAGTTCATAGGGGAAAAAGAAAATTGTTCAGTTAACTTTTCTAACCCTGCTTACATACAGGAAAAACATAGATGAATATTAATATGAAAACTGAGTGACGGGTAACGCCATCCACAAGAAAAGGTGGTGTCTGAGTGTAGATTATGGAGTAGGTCACACATAGCCTTTTCTCCAAAGCTTGGTGCTGGCTGAATTAAATTCAAGCTTATTTTCTGGTTTCCATATCCATTTTCTTTTCTTGTCCTTCTTTCTGAAGCCGGCATGGTAGGCACCATCAGCACAGAAGTTGTGGATGTGAGAACCTCTTGCATCACTGCACATCCTTCACCTTGGTAAGTAGGCCTGGGACGATTGCATGGTAGAAGAGAATGGTCGCTTTGGGGCCAGAAGCCAGGGTGTCTTTATAATAGGAACAGAGTTGTATATAGCCTTTAACAAAGCTGTTCTGATAGTCCCTAATCCTTGCTCTCCTTTGTTAGAGTGCATTGGCTGTTCTTGCTGTGGAGTTGGTGAAGCATGTTCGAAGGCTGAGCTCTGTGCAACCAGGTGGAGGAGATGTTGGGTTTTGCCAATTTGAGGGTCATCTTGCTGTTTTGCCCCAAAGTCAACATTCAGGTAAGCTTGCTAGGGAATGGCACAACTGAGTCTAGAGCATCATATGCTGGGAAGAATACACCGTGCGCACGCACACACACACTCTTCAGCTATATGTACTGCACTTGAAACTCCAGCAGTAACATTGTATCAGAATTGTAAAGACTCCTGGATGTTTGAAGATCAGTCTTTGTAAAATAGGGATTGAGACAGCATCCTATGTACTTTTAATATGTTTCCTCTCCTTCAGTCCCTCCCACAGCCCCTTCTGCTTGCTCCAGTGGGAAAGAGGAACAACATTTCCTTGTGGGAGATGACTCCGGCTATGCACCAAAGAATCCATCTAGCAAAACTTCACAGCCAAAACAATATCAATATGTTTCAGAAACAGGTACAGATCTTGATTTTGGAAAGCAAAGGCATGTCAGAAGGCATGGGGTAGTGGCCAGTTGCAAAAGAGGACAGGGATATCAGCAGGCCATGCAAGCAGCCTGTTGAGTTAAACCTGTTAATTTCAGTGGGTTTACTCTGAGTAAAACTTAGATGAAGGGACGTAGAAGAGAGCTGTCCGCTGTAAGGCATAACACAAAATATTGCTGATTTAACAGAAGAGTAGGAGAGGAAGCTGCAACTTCCAGATCTGTGCAACCAGGGCTGTGGCAGGAAAGGCAACTGTGTTGAGGCCCAGACTGTCATTGCCTTACCTTTTTTCTTTTTCTTTTGCAGGGGACATCCTCTTCCTATCCAGCACAGGTTCTGAACCAGACTCGTGCCAATTACGCTTGCAGGTAATGCCTCTTTTCTTTTTATGGGACTTGGCTTTTAGCATGAATTTAGCTCAGAGTTTCTGAAGTATGAGATAATGAGCTAGGGAACAGTCTTTAATTTTTCGAAAGTATGAACACACTCTCTGCATAACCTTGATACCACTTGCCATATTAGTATCATGTGGATTTCATGTGCATATAGGTACACTTCAGGGACATCCGTGATAGCTTTGAGACCAACTAAATTCAGGGTAGAAGCAATGTTTGCTTTGGAACTCCTACCTTGACATGATTGCACAATGAGAGTAAGAAATGTATACGCCTACATAGATTGAGCTATAAGGCACCACAGTCTTGGGCCATGATCACTAGCACTATCCCAGGTGAAGAATCTTGCTTTGTTTACTGAAGCGGTATCGTCCATGTTTCCTTCTGTTACCCAGAATTTGCAGATATATGTTGTCTCTTGAAATCGGCCAAACATTGAGGTTCTAGCAAGACAGCTCACTTAATGCAAACTGTATACATTGACATACAAAAAGTGTTTAAAGATTTTGGGTTGACTTATCTGACAACAGTTGGTTGATGTGCAGTCCCAAAATGTGCATGTTCCAACTTACTTACTTACTTACTTACTTACTTACTTACTTACTTACTTTATATCTTTATTGTCATTGTACAAGTACAACAAAATTGGATTTAAATAAGAATAATAATAATTAAATAATTAAATAATTAAAAATAAATAAATTCATTTTTCATTTAAACAATTGTTTCCCCAACCAAAAATGTACTCAACACGAGTAACAGCAGTAAAAGCCATACAAAATACTTAGAAATAAGGGAGAGCACTGAGCAGCCGCTGCGTCTATGCGCGCCGCCATAGCTTTATCAGGGGATAAAGCTGCTAGCAACAGAATGTCTTCCAGCTTCTGTGAAAGAAGAAGAAAATACCAGTTTTGGCTGGGATTAAAATTCCTATGCCTTCCCCCAACCTGGCACTCTCCAGATGGTTGGGACTTCAGTGTCCATCAGCCCATGATCAAAGATTATGGAAGTTATAGTCTAAAACCTGTGAAGGGCTGCCCCAGGAACAGTGAGGAGAGGTTCAGAATGGAGCAGAGCCTCAGAAGGAGGCAGAGTAGTTAGTGCAGGCTTCCTCAAACTTGGCCCTCCAGATGTTTTGAGACTACAAGTCCCATCATCCCTGACCACTGGTCCTGCTAGCTAGGGATCATGGGAGTTGTAGGCCAAAATCTGGAGGGCCGAGTTTGAGGAAGCCTGAGTTAGTGTGATGAGATATAGGAACCCAAGGGAAGGATAGGTGAAAGAAACACAAGCCTTTAAAAAAGCAGGACAGAGAAGACCAAGTGGTATCTGATAAGAAGGTGGAAAGCTCACATGGCAGTACAGATAGAAGAAGCTATATGGTAATAGCAGGAAGTAGGTTTGTCCAGGTAAGGAGAATAGCTAACAGAGAGTGGTGGTGTCTCAGCTAAGTGGTATCAAGTAGATGTGGGCTGAAAAACAGAGACTTGGGGAAATGATAGTGTCTCGACCCAGATTGGGGATGGAACTGGATAGTGAACTTTAAACAACAGCCTTGCTGTGTCTGCCAGGTTGTTCAGGCCTGAGACACATGGTTTGGGAATTTTTCGCCTAGTGCCTATATTTACTAGGATTACCAGTTTTACTAAAATCATGTTTAAAGATACAATATGCATTTTCATCATGACTAGAAGTTTGGATTGATGAAAGAGGCAAAGAAAGTAAGACTGGAGCAAGAGTTCACACAGTGCTGTGGCTGTGTACTCTTGAATTCAGGTTGTTGTCATTATTATTATTATTATTATTATTATTATTATTATTTCCTGCAACATGTTGCACTAAAAATACCCTACAAAGGGAAAATACGGGCAATGACCGATTAACACGCGTCTGATTGATGCACAATCATGCACATGTGAACGACGCCAAACCTGGAAGTGACCCTAAAAGTCTCTAAACGCTTCACTAAAAGGACGGAATGGGGGCAGGGCAGGGTGGAACGGGGGGGGCGCTTACCCACACTCCACCGGTGCTCACAGGGGCCAGGGACAGGTGGGTAATTTCTGGGTCCAAATCTGGAAGCGCACTTTTCATGCCAGAGAGCTGCATTCACATCTTTTGTACTTCTATTATTATCAAGCAAGGCTTTATAGCTTCTGATACAAAAGCATTTTTAATTTTCCATAAGGAAGGGCTAACCCATCTTGCTTTCTGGCAACAGTCCTTCCTGCCTCTTAATCCTGACAAGATGAAGAGTATCCTGTAATATATACTTCTGCCATCTGATGGCACCAAATCATTCCCGAACTGAAATTGCTGACTCCGTAGATTTGCTGAAGATTCACTGAAAAAATTAAACACTTACTTGGCTTCAGTAAAATTAGCATGTGCTAACTTTCTGAACTTTCTGAAATCTTCTTTTAAAGTGTTGACTTCAATGTCAAGAAATAAGGGATATACTGAAGAGTTAAGAGGGCAAAAAATCATTGTGGCAAGCCCTAGGCTCTGTGGTTTAACCCACAGCGCCACCTGGGTCTTGCTATAGCTGCATGTAAAGTCTTGAGTGCCAGTAAGTCATGAGTGCCACAGCTATCAGACTGAAAGAGAAGGGAATAGTGTTAAAGGTGGAACTGCCTGGACCATCTCCCCACTAATGTGGTTTTCCAGGGCTTGAGAAGAGGTTTCCTGCCCCATTCCCCACCCTGCCACCTGATTTCTGTGACATGTTCCAAGTCTCCTCTTAGTAGATCCAGGGCATGGACGTAGTATAATCAGTGGATGTAGTATAATCAGTGACTTTAAGAGTTGTTAGGACACCCCTGGGAAGAGGGATTGATTGGTGAACCACCGTGAGGGGAATAGAAGTTTCCTAACAGCTCTCAGCATCCTTAATGAACTATAGTTCCCAAGAATCTTTGAGGGAAATCCCTCCGGGGAATCTTGACTAAACACCCCAGATGCAAAATTAGTTTGATCGAGACTTACAAGAAAGGGACATTTGTTTAAATGTAGGTCAGTTAACGCACAGACATGCAACTCACACAATTGTGTGTGAATAGCACCACAATTCAGTTCTGAAGCAAACTCCAAGAGCATTTTCTTCTACTACTGCAAATTTAGCATGCATTCTAGAAAAGTAGTACAGTTTATGTGTGTAAGCAATACAGTTCTGTTCTACAATAATTGTGCAACAAACATGTAACATGATAAAGAGGGAATCTGTTCTGAAGAGATGGAGAATATGATTTAAAATGCATCATTTTGGGCTTTGGGATGTAGCCATTAAAAGTGTGGCCATATGTCATGAGATACATCTGAATGTATCTAAATTTCCAGTTGAAAGAAAGGATAATGGCAGTTTTGGATATTTTGAACTGATCTCTTACACTATCTTTCTGTTGTCTGTTTTGAGTTCCCTCTTTCCAGCTGGGGCCTATTCACATGGAGTTGGTATATTAGATTATTTGTAAAGAGTACCTAATTCACAGCCAGGATAACATATTTCATGTCACCAAAGTCTGCAGTCGAAAGCAATGTGAAATTGCCAGGACAGTCACTTGTGACATTTGTCAGTTTGCACCTCTGAACTGCAGGGTCACTGCTATGGCAACGTTCTGACCAGCAGTTTCCCAAAGCCCAGTGACAAGTCTACACTTAAGGAAATGACTCCACCTGTCCAGTCTCCTGCTGGAGGATATGATTGTCAGTATATTAATCCTTATATTTTCAGCAGTGGTAGGAAATCAGACTTTGTGTTCAACACAAGTGGGAGAATGAAATAGTTTTTATCTGTCCACTTGCAAATTGCCGCGGTTGCTCCAGAAAACCATCCACTTCTTCCTCTCTTTTTTTTGTGATCCTTAGGTTAAGAGCCATTAGGAAAGGACAGTCTTTTAATTCTCACTCCAAATGTCTGGTGACTGTAGGATTGCCACACAGTATGAGCTTTTCTTTGGTACAGAACAGAACAGTAATTGTGGGCACCTTTAGAAATTCTGAAGAAGCAACTGCTTCTGAGCAAGTTTTCCTGGGACAAATAACCTGGGTTGCAAGGAGGGGCTGAAAGATTCCTACTCTACCTTTGCATCTCCCCACTTATGTGGCGGTTATTCTCAGGTACTTCGCATATACAGACAACAACTGATATAGGATTGTCCAAATGGTGTGTGGATTGCGCATATGTGCAGGCGCTGAACCTGGAAGTAGCCCCAAAACATCATAAAGTTGTCACAAAAGGGGTGGAGCGTGAGGGTTTGGAGCATATCCCCCGCACAAAATGCAGATTTCCTATACGTGAAATTGCATATAGTGGGGAGCACCATCTAAAAAGCCAAACTCTGCCCCAAATCCGCCAAACTCCATCACAATCGTTTCTTCCAAACCTCCTTTCTCAAACTGGTACAAAGGCTCCTGGGATTGCAGTTGCAAAGGCTTATGCGATTGCTAGCTATTTTCTCGCTCTTTTAATGTCTTTTTTTGTAGTTTCCCCACTCTCTTCAGGCTGTTTTTGTGCCTTTTACAATTTAAATTGATGGATTGATTTCCTGGTGCCATATGCATACACAAACGCATGTAAGGTGGGGAAGATGCCTGCAATGTGGAAGCTAGTGCAAAGAGAGGATTGTCCACAGATGGGTAACCTATACACAGTTTCCATTTTTGCCTCTTTTGTGCAGGGCAATCTGGAAGAGGAGTCGTCTGTTGGTGAAGCTGCTTCTCAAGTGCAGCAGGTGTTTCAAGCCAGCATTTCCGTGGCATCAAACATCCTTGGTAACAGCTTATAGTGTTCCTTATCCAGTCTTCTTCAGGCAGGGGCTTCTGTCTTCTACAGTGTCATAGACCTGACAGAGATACTAGAGGTTTAAGCCACTCACTCACATTAAAAGGGGCAGTAACTCAGGCCCAGAGAAAGGACTTCTCTAGCGCAGCATTCTGTAGGTCCCTTTCCTTTCAGTCCCCTAAGTATTCTGCATAGGTTTATCTTGTAACATTTGCTGGGAGAGCGATTTGTTCTGGGATGCAGCATTAACTCCCTCTTTCCCCCTTTTTATATGGCTAAACCTTTCCTTGGTCTTTGATTAAATCACCTTGGCTTGCTCCATTCTCTTGGATGACCCAGTCTAACTTTGTATAAGTCAGTTATCTTGTATATTTGGAAGATTGTCTGCTGTATCATGTGCTACCATTGATGTGCTTGGACATTTGAGTTATAAGGAGAGAGGAGTAGAGTCTCAGGGATCATCCTTTGGTCTTTGCCACTCAGTGGGGATGGAATAAAGGATTCCTAGGCTCATTTCAGCCATGACTACTTCTGAGTGCTGAAGGAAGGGGGATGCCTCTGTGGCAGAGGTGGCTAACCTGCAGCCTGCAGATCATCATACACAGCCCTCCCTAAAAGGTTTTCTGTGGCCCCTAAAGATTCCCCACCCCAAAGGTTTTGGTTTTTAATCAAACTGATCCAAACTGTCCTCTGAACTGTTCCTGAACTGTCTGCTGTGTTCATGGAATTCCCAAAATTATATTTGGTCTCCATATTGCTTCTGCAGTCCTTCCATAGAATAGCTGGCTCCATATGCTGAGCGTTTCCGCAGTGCACAATAGTCTTGGTTAGCTTTCAGAAACCCTTTCCTACTGATGGCTGCCCAAGAGAGACTTCCACTACTGTTCTCAGTAATAACTGAAGTGCCTGTTCTCCTGGATCATCTCTTTTTGGCAGCCGTTTGTTGCAGCTGATTGCTGCACTTTAGAGCCAGCAGATGAAGGGCTCATCCAGACTTGCTTTTGTGCCACACTTTCTAGGCACAGGTCTGCACTTTAAAGTGCTGTGTCCTAGTACTCCCCCCCCCCCCCCGGCCCCAGTATTTTCCCCGTGAAACTCTTAACCTCTGAATCAGAGCAAACGGCAATCCGCAGAAAACTCAAAATTGCCATTTGTTCCGCTTCAGCGTTAAAAGAGCAGGTTTCCGCAGGAAAAGCACTGGAGGGAGGGGGAGTGCTCAGACCTGGCACTTTAAAGCACAGACCTTTGTCACAGAAAGAAGTGTGAATGATCCCTGAGCATAACGGCAGCAGGGAGAAATTCAAAAATCCAATGAGCCTTAAAATACTGTGGAAGCTTGAAATAATAACAAAGACAGTTAACATGCTGGTCTGGGCTGGGGAGGGAATGAATTCATTAAAACCATGATTTATAAACCTTTATAGAGTTTTTTCTTTTGCGGGGAGGGGTTGCGGGGAAGAGGAGATGGAAGAATTAATAATGTGATTTGCACTGTCTTGAGGGGGGAAATGAATTAATTGGATGAAATGAATTAATTGCACTATCTTGAGGGAGAAATTGATTTATAAGAGTAGAAATAATAATTAATAAATTTTCGCACACTGTCTGGGGGGGATAATTTGTGCACTTTGGATTCAGTCATGGCCATTTTTGTGTGCAGTGCCGGAGGGGTGGCCATTGGGGGGGGGGTAGGGAAGGCCTGGGAAAAAGGTTCACCATCACATCTCAATGGTTTGTGGCAATGATAGAGAGCATGTGTTGAATCCAGAAAGTCCCAGGTTCATTCTCCAGCAACCTGCGTTTTCAAAGGGTCTCAAGTTAGAAGGCATTGGGGGGGGGTTTCTCCCAAAGAAAACTGCTGCTGTTGAGAGTAGATGCGGAGCCTAGATGTACCAAATGTGTGACTTCATGCGAAAGAGCTTCATAGGAGCTGTGCTTTAAGGTAGTTTCTTTCAGTGTATGGCTGGGTACATGAAATGACATGTGAAATATTTCCCATTTAAGTAAGAAAAAAGCATTCATCCCATGATGACTAGATAAGTAGGTGAGAGTGTGGTGCATTTGAACATTTTTTCACCAGAGTGCTTTTTTGCAACAGCATCCTATTTCACCATTGCCATGTCCTGCCTAGTTAAATAGATTAAAGGAAGAATTCACAGAGGTTACATGACCAGCTGCTTGCTGCGTAACTGTGTCCAATTTTTTGCTCCGTGCCACCTTAAGTACAGTACCTGAGTACTGTTCTCTGTGTGTTTTTAGCTGTAAAACAAGAGATAAGTAGGACTTGCTGAGTGTAGTGTAGTGCAGTGCGAATTTGTCTAAAAATGAATTTGAAGGTGTATAACAGGAGGTACCCAGGTGGCGCTGTGGGTTAAACCACAGAGCCTAGGGCTTGCTGATCAGAAGGTCAGCGGTTCGAATCCCTGCGACAGGGTGAGCTCCCGTTGTTCGGTCCCTGCTCCTGCCAACCTAGCAGTTCGAAAGCATGTCAAAGTGCAAGTAGATAAATAGGAACTGCTCCGGCGGGAAAGTAAACGGTGTTTCCATGCGCTGCTCTGGTTTCGCCAGAAGCGGCTTTGTCATGCTGGCCACATGACCTGGAAGCTGTACGCCGGCTCTCGGCCAATAAAGCGAGATGAGCTTCGCAAGCCCAGAGTCGGACATGACTGGACCTAATGGTCAGGGGTCCCTTTACCTTTACCTTTAACAGGAGGTACTGGAATCAGTACATTTTATATTGAATTGCTACTGCCTGCCTCATCTTCACTGCAGGATAGCCTCTGAATTAGCGAATGGTGCGAAGCGTAAGTGTCCCCCGAGGGTATTCTCTCTTTGATAAAAGGTGCAACCACCTTCTCAGGTTAGAATTTGGACCACTGTTTTTACCTTATTTTCCCAGGGCTTGAGAACATGCATGAGAAGCAGTGGGAAACGGCCTTTTCCTGCTTCAAGCTGGCTGCAGATCAGAACCACAGCAAAGCCCAGTTTAATGTGGGATTGTGCTACGAACACGGAAGAGGCACCAAGAAGAACGTGGCCAAGGTCCTCTATTCCCATTTGCTTCTTGGCCTGTGTGTTGCTGCTGTGCACAAAATGTGTGGGAAGGAGAGTATCGGGCAACTTCAGTGTATGCCATATGTGCTGGGAGACATAATTGTTTCTCTTTCTGAGTCCCGCAGTGGGATACTTGCTGCAGTTCATCACACACATTGGATTTGTATGCAAGAGTTCCCAGAGTCAATCCCCAGCATCTTCAGGTAGGGCTGGGAATGCCCCCAGCCTGAAACCCCTGAATGCAGCCTCCGGTCATTGGTGGCAATGCTCAGGTGGATAGTCTGACTTCATATAAGGCAGCTTCCTGTGTCCCTTTATCAAATTTTCCCAGACAGTCTTCCCAGCTGATCCCAAGAGAGCATGGCTATCCCTGTAATACTCACTGTCATAATAAACTAGCAACAAAACAGCTTTATGTGCAGCAGCAGGGTAAAGTAGAGCATTTGCCATAACAATGGATGTTGGAGTTAGGGGGCAGCCATTCCAATTGCAGCAGTGACCCAGTTCATCTCTTGCTCCAGGCTGCCTGAGCTTCCTTTGTTTGTGTCCTTGCTCAAAGGGAGGTCAGGCTCCTGGCAGGAAATATCGGTCCTGCAAGTTGTGCCTTTTCCAAGTGTTCCAGTACAAGAGAAACTCAGTTTATTCAGTTATGAAGAATCTTCATTATGCTGAAGCTCAAAAAGAACCTCACTAGAGGTACTTAATGTCCACATTATAGAAGAGCCTCCAGTTGCATTATGCAACTTGTGCCTGCAGTTTAGTCAAAAGCTACCCTGTAATGGGCCAATGATTTCACTCAAGAGAGCTAAAACATTCAGCAAGAGAGAGAAAGATGTCAGGGCTGTCGGAAGGAGTCTCCAGCTCCTGCCCCCCCTCCCCCAGGCAGGTTTTCCAGTTTGCAGTAGTTCTTCATTTCAGTGGGGTTGGGGCTAACATGCCAGGCCACTTTCCTGCCAATCATGTGTGGGACTGAAGCTGGCAAGGAGTAACACTTGCTTGTCTGGCAGGAGCACAGTATTATAGGATGTGTAGCAGTGTCCCTGTTCTCTGTTCTAGGCAGCCTTCTACTATCAGCGGGCAGCTCGCCAGGGACACCCCATGGCCCAGCACCGCTACACTCAATGTCTCCTCCGCCACTGCCCCAGAGCAGACAACAAGGGAAGTGTGCAGGAAGCCGTGGGTTTGTTGGACGAAGGCGCCGCTGCTGGGCTGACAGAGGTGAACATCAGCTTGGAGAGTTATGGCGTACTGTTCCGAAGTAGAAGTAGGCTGTTCATGGGTGACATGAGAAATGAGAATCCCTTCCTTTGCTCTTTACAGCTTAGCTCTTTGCCATGCTTAGGTGAAGTGGTGCTCACCTGGCTCAGTCAAGGCATTCTACTGCAGGCTGTGCAACTAACCACGCCTCTTGCTTTCCATTTGGCCACAAGCACAAGATCCATGAGCTGCTATGCGCCTGTTTTTCGTGGGCTTTGTTTGTTCCTTGATAACTATTCTTCAGTTCGCTAAAACAAATGGCAGCCCAGCATCTGCCACAATCTAGGTATTTTTAAAGTGAACATAAGCCTCGGCAGCTGGGCTTTTCTTTTTAATTATGCATAGTGATAGATCTGGCTTTGGAGAATTTGCAGTTTTTTTAAAAAGGCAGTGCATGTGGAAAGGCCCAGGGCAGTGTTTACAGCTTAAGCATGGTCTTTTGCCTTGAATTGGATGGTTCTAAAATAATAATAATATACTGCATTTCAGGTGCATTGGAGTGGATGATTAATGCTCTTTATACACATGTACCTGCATGTAGGATTTCTCAAGCAGCTTTCCTTTGTGTGTTTGTTATGAAAAGGGCACTGGAGTCTCCCAGAACTCACCCACAGCAAGACAGCATTACCAGGAAGCAGCAGCTGCCAGCTCCAAGGCTGCACAGGAGAGAATCAAAGTAATGGCACAGGAGGAGATAGCAGGTACTGAGTTGGGGGGGGGGGTCTGCCTTTGGTGAAGTCGGGGGTGGGGGGCAGAATGGTGTGGAAATGGTGCTTACTGGAGAATGAAATGTTGGCTACTACAGTTATGATAATTATGTGACATTCTCTCTCTCTTAGCTACGCCGATCCGGGACCAGTCACCACTGGCAGCAAAAGCCTCTTCATCCAGCCCTTGCCTTCAGCTCCTGGATCAGCTGCCGGCTTCTCACTTTGGACAGCCAGCTTTTGGCCTGCTTCACTCCTGGAGCACAGGAAGCCTTAGGGATGCAGCAAATAGCTCTGCAAGCTGCATGCCTACTACAGCTTTCCCGGATAACCTCAAGCTACAGTCCTTAGTGTGGTCTTCAGGAGTAGCAGTTGGATAACGTGGCTGTGTTACTGGCTGGCACAGTGATCCTTTTAAGAGACAAATCACATGGGCATAGCCGGCACCTGTTTCCATCTCCTCCTAAATGTATAACTTCTTATTTGGCAGTTTCCCCGCAGCATAAAGAATGATACAATGGAGGCTATCCATCTAGGCAGCATCTGATTGTGAATGGAGTCAGGATACGGGGCCCCTGCTGAGTGACACTTGCACCATGGAAGCAAATGTTGTATCCGCAAAATGAACATGGGGGCCTATAGACTGCAGTTTTGAGGGCCAAGTCTTGAAGCACTTGGTGCTGAAGTTAAGCAGATGTGGACTTGCACATCCCATGTAAAAAGGGGATACAATCATAAATGGTTTCTGAAAATCAGGCAGGCAATTAATTTCACACTGTAGTCAGAAATTTCTTACAGAAATTGGGGAAGGTGTCTGCCCTAGTCTTCTTTCTCTAACAGATTTGAGCTTACTGAATTTGTTAATTGCACAAGGAATTCTGCTGGTTATGCCCTGTATTTCAGAAAGGAAAGGAGATTTTTAGCCACATTTCAGAATCTTAAGGGAGCGAAAGGACCTTCTCTCTAAAGGGAAGGGGATTTTAATGCAATAGAATAAAAACAGGAAATGGAGTTTGGGAAGTAGACTGAATAATTCAAAGAACAGAATTTGGTTTGAGAGTTTTATCTTTATTATAAATAAATAACAGACTCAAGCAGCAGCTTCTAAATTTCATTGTTGTATAACAGCTTGGTAATAGGTGAGCAGCACCTGCTGGCGACTCAGTGCCTGACCAAGAAGCAGCATTTCCTCACCTTAGCTCCTGCTCCCACTCAATCCATTCAAAATAATTAAATAGTGGCCGGGGGGGCAGCAGGGAGCCTTATGTTCCAGTTTGCCTCTCATAGTCCCATAGAGGTATGCCGATTTCCTGCAGCAGGGGTGTGGTAAGAACAAAGGGGACTGGCTGCTAGTAGCTGGTATAGAAGAGGTGAAGGTCTCCTTGCTACTGCAATTGCCAGTTCTGTTGCCCAAAGCACTGTCAGTTTCAGCCCCCACATCATCTCTAGTCTGAGAGTTGCTCAATCATGAATCTACCTGGGGACTGACTTTCTGAGCCAAGATCTTCTCAAAAAGTGTATTCATCTCTGAGAGGAAGGTACTGGAGAGCCTGGGCTCTGCTGAGTTTGGCTTGTGCCCAGCTGCTTTGCCAAAGGTTGCAAAAGTGTGAGGTTCATCTCTGCCTGTGGTTTCCTCGCTCAGTGGAGACGGTACTGCCCCTGGTGAGACAATATTGTCCTTGTAGTCAGTCGAGATGGGAAAGGACAGCCTCGCCATCCATGCTGGGTCTTCCCCGTTCAGCTGATCAAGATCCAGCCCTACAGGGTGGGGGAAAAGAATAAATTAGGCTTGATTGATAAGGATAGACTCGGGGCTACAGGAGTCCTGTAATTCATGTGAGTACTGATTTCAGAACTCTGCATCATGTTAATCTCATTACTCATTTTAAAATCAAAAGCAAATTTCTACCCCTTAATGTTTCCAATGCTTTGTGGGTCAGGGGACACACCACAATAAGATTTTTGTTGTTCATCAGCAGTTGACCTAACTGCTCCATTTCTCCATTTCTAGCAGAAGCAGAATGAATTATGTACTCAGGATTTTACAAAGAGAGCTAGTGTTGTATAGTGGTTAGAGCAGGCATAGGCAAGCTCTGGCCCTCCAGATGTTTGGGACTACAATTCCCATCATCCCTGACCACTGGTCCTGTTAGCTAGGGATGATGGGAATTGCAGTCCCAAACATCTGGAGGGCCGGGGTTTGCCTATGCCTGGGTTAGAGTGATGGACAGAGACTTGGGAGACCAGAGTTCAAATCCCTGAAGCTCACTGGGTGACCTTGAACGAGTCACTGCCTGTCAGCTGAACCTACCTCACAGGCTTGTTGTGGAGATTAAATGAAGAGGATGAGAACCTTGTCGTGGCGAAGGGGCTTGAATAACTCAGAGAAGCTATGAGCTATGCCGTGCAGGGCCACCCAAGATGGACAGGTCATAGTGGAGAGTTTTGACTAAACGTGATCCACCTGGAGCAGGAACTGGCAAGCCACTCCAGTATCCCTGCCAAGAAAACCCCATGGACAAAGACAACAGGCATATGTGCCTGGCGTGGTCTGGTCCATGGGGTCACTAAGAGTCAGACACAACTAAACAACAACAACCTCCTTCCTTGGAGGCTGGATAGCCATCTGTCATGGATGCTTTAGTTGGGATTCCTACATTGCAGGAGGTTGGGCTGGATGACCCTCAGGGGATCCTTCCAACTCTATATAATTCTATTATTCTACCTTGATCACTAGGAAGAGGATACCAGCAATGCACTACTCTTCCTGTGTCTTTTCCTAGGGAGCATATCACAGAACAGGGATTAGAGACAGAAACGTGTCTCTAAGGGTGCCTAGTCAGCCACTCTGCTCCCATTACGTGATGGGCCCCTGAAAGGATAAGATCAGCTAGGATACAGCTTCAGAGACTGCACCACTGAGATGGAGGAGACATGAGTGGTGGTATCTCACCAGATGGGCAGTCCAGTAGGTTCCCTAGCTCCTTTCCCAGCAGCTCCCAGTCATGATGTTCACAGCCGCTGCCCTCCTTGGTGATGAGATCCTCAACATTTGAATTGGGGTTCCTGTGGAAAAGGAGAAGCATCTTAGGTGATTGGGCCTTCACCCAACACAGGAGAAACTGCCCCTTCCATTGTTCTGCTCAGTCTGCGCTTTGCAGAGATAACACAGTGACATGCCTAAAGCATATATGCCCAACAGCAGCAGTGGATAAAAGAGAACTTGCATTATCTGTTAATAAACAGAACCACAGTACTATTATGCCTTATACAACCTTCATTATAAGAGAAGCGTTAGACATTCAGTTCTTTATACATTCAGCACATTATCAGCATAGCTGTCAACCCTCCCTTTTTTTGCAGGAAACTCCCTTATTCCAATGCCGTTTCCCGCTGCTATCCCAGATTGTTGATATCCCTTAAATTTCCCCGGATTTCAAAGGAAGCAGCTCCTCTCCCTCCCTGCCGGCCAGGGAGGCTCCTCAGCTGCGTTGCTCGGCTACCAATAAGGAGTCTGAGACCGACAGGGGGCGGAGCTTGCATGCCTTGTGCAGCCAGACCCTCACGCCCAACCAGACAGACAGCCTGCCTGCCGTCTATGCGCTCGCTCTTTCGCTCACCCGTTCGCGTGCAGCCTCTGGAGCGCAGGGTGGCGAGGCTACTTGGTGCCATTGCACCGCCCTCGCGGCATCCCTTATTTTCAAATCCGAAAGTTGACTGCTGTGATTATCAGTCAACTCTTTAAAAAAAAATGTAGGAACTGGCTACACCTCTGCTCAAGACTTCCTCTCAGCAAAGTGCCTGGCTCTTTAAAGGTACAGGACCTATTAAACAGTTGGCAAACCTAACAGCTGTGATAGGGAAGTTTCTAGAGGGCATGAGGGATAGGCCAGTCATTTTCAGTGAAGGAGAAAAGCTGCTTTACAAGGCTGGGCATATAAGCTGCAAAAAACTCACCTGCAACAAGCATTCTTGGCAGTGTACTTGTTCCCTCTGTGGTTGGGCTTTGGCTGCACTTGGCCCTGATGCAGTAGAGACAGCAACTGCGAGATTTGCTGAAAGACAGGAAGAGCCGGTATCCGCATACAATCCTGACCAGAGCTGTTTCCTAACAGGATATCCCCACTCCCCTATGCTCCGCTTCAGCTATTTATAATGTCTAGTGCTCTTCCCCTCTCTGCAACATCCACCTCAGGAAGAAAACAAGCCATTTGTGTCTATCTGCATCTCTGTTTACTCACAGCAGCTGCCACCCATCATACAAAGCTGTGGAGTTGGCGACCGCTTCATAGAATCATAGAGTTGGAAGAGACCACAAGGGCCATCTATTCCAACCCCCTGCCAAGCAGGAAACACCATCAGAGCATTCTTGACATATGGCCGTCAAGCCTCTGCTTAAAGACCTCCAAAGAAGGAGACTCCACCACACTCCTTGGCAGCAAATTCCACTGTCAAACAGCTCTTACTGTCAGGAAGTTCTTTCTAATGTTTAGGTGGAATCTTCTTTCTTGTAGTTTGAATCCATTGCTCCGTGTCCGCTTCTCTGGAGCAGCAGAAAACAACCTTTCTCCCTCCTCTATATGACATCCTTTTATATATTTGAACATGGTTATCATATCACCCCTTAACCTTCTCTTCTCCAGGCTAAACATACTCAGCTCCCTAAGCCGTTCCTCATAAGGCATCATTTCCAGGCCTTTGACCATTTTGGCTGCCCTCCTCTGGACACGTTCCAGCTTGTCAGTATCCTTCTTGAACTGTGGTGCCCAGAACTGGACACAGTATTCCAGGTGAGATCTGACCAGAGTGGAATACAGTGGCACTATTACTTCCCTTGATCTAGATGCTATATTCCTATTGATGCAGCCCAGAATTGCATTGGCTTTTTTAGCTGCTGCATCACACTGTTGACTCATGTCAAGTTTGTGGTCTTCAGCGTTACAGTGATTTGAATGATGCTGAACTTGCCAAGTTGGACAGTTTCCTCTGAGTAATTTCTAATGCACACTCTAGTTGCAAGCCTATATAGGTTGGTGCAGCTTATAAATCTAGCAACCCTGAACAGAACAGTGGAGGAACTAAATCTCCCCCACTGGCAGCTCAAAGATGTAGCCATGCAGTGCCACAGCTAAGTGTTTTGAAGGCTGGGCTCCCAATTCCTTTCGTCCCTCGTCTCTCTGGGATCTGTCACTATACACATGAAAAGGATGATAGGTGAAGTGGCAGAAAGTTACAAAACAGAAGCTGCCCCTGGACTGACTTCTGCGGAAAGAGATTTGTAAAACCTGAGCGACGTGTTTGAGGCTGAAATCCTAGACACATAATACAGAGTAATCCCCATTACACACCATGGGACATAACTTCCAAGGAAACCTCCTGCACAGGAGCAATGCTGAAGTAAAAGGGGTGGAAATAAATCCTGCTGCTTCTGTTACAAGTGTTTCAGATAAAGAAAACACAGAAACGGGTGCAAAAATAAAATTCTGCCAGATCCTACTGACTAGTCGTCACGGCTTTCTAGAACAGAAGGACGTATTCTTTCCTCACCCCATCAGTCATATTTAATAGATGAACCTGTTTTACAAGGTTAGGCAAAAAAGAGTAGAAGTAAGCCTATCTGTTTGTTGGCATCTGGAGCTTTGTCTACCACTTTGAAAACAAAATTACCCTATATACTCGAGTATAAGCACATTTTTTGTGCTGAAAAAGCCGCCCTCGGCTTATACTCGAGTGAGGCAGGCAGTGGCTCCTATGAAGCTTTCCCTGGTTTTTTGTGGTAAAATTGGGTGCCTCGGCTTATATTCGGGTTGGCTTATACTCGAGTATATATGGTACTTGAATCTGAAAAGGAAGCATAATCTAATTTCTATTTATTTCAATAGCCAACTATGCATCGCCACCCATGAGATCGATTACTCTCTCTCTCTCTCTCTCTCTCTCTCTCTCTCTCTCTATATATATATATATATATCCCTATTCTGTTGTACCTACCCCTTTCCCACAACCCACCCTATTCTCTTACCTGGACGGGGGCAGATTCCATGGCTAGCTGTCCTCCGGGGCCTTGCTCAGCAAGAGCTGCCAGAGAAAGCCTCACAAGGCTTCTCAAGATGTGCTGGCGACTAGGAGCCTCCTCTGGACCTGCCTTAGCCTTTTCCGACAAGTGGTCTTTAGGCCAGAAGATGGAATCCAGTAGTTTTTTATCCGTGGGCTGCACATCCCGAGCGGTGGGGCTTCTGAACCTTTGCGCATAGAAAGGCGCCTGCTCGGCAAGGCTGCTGGAATTTCTCTGGTTCCTGAGGGTCCTGTACAGAGTGGGTGTCATGTGGCATGGCACCCCCAAGGCCTTAAGCCAGGCAGCTTCTGATGGATTCTCTATCTCGGCCTGAGGCTGCTGGGCATCCTCCTGCCGCAGCACAGGCACCACATGGATGTCTGCTTTCTGGATGGGTTTGGGGGGTTTCTTCGGTTGCTGTTGGCTGTAAGCCTGCTCTGCTTCCCGACAGTTATACGCCATGCTGCCATGCTTCTCCTTTTTACACAGGGACATAACCAACCCCAAGCCTACCAAAGAGATGGCAAGCAGCCCTACGAGGCAGATTCCCGTCACCACAGAGGGGCTGAGGGGCTGGGACACCGGGAAAGAATCAGGCATGCGCTCACAATGCCTCTTGAATGTTATCTTCACCAGAAATCTGGTGGAGAGTGGCACTGAGCCCCTGTCACTCACAGATATCACCAGGTCCCATTCCCTGCCCACAAGGCTGCTAGCATTGCTCCCATTCAGATAAAGCTGCCCGGACTGGGGGTCAAGGATACAGATGCTGGCTTCATTGCCACTCAGGATGCTGTAGAGCAATATCCCATTCAGACCGGAGTCTGCATCGGTTGCCAGAATAGCGAGCAGCAGAGGAGCATTAACCGAGGCAGCTAGTTCGGAGCTCCCTTCTTCCTTGGGCACCAGCACATGTCCAGTGTCAGGATCCACAAGGGCAGTGACACTTGCCTGGCCACCTTCCAGCTCTGGCTTTATTACCACTGGGGAATTGTCGTTCACATCAAGCACAGTGACTGTCACGGAAACGTTGGCCGATAGCGGAGGCTGGCCCATATCTTCTGCTATTACAAGGAAGTCAAGGCTGGTAATCTTCTCGGCATCAAAAGCCGCATGGGCCCTGATTTCCCCAGTGTTGGCATCAATAGTGAGCCACTCTAGAACTAGAGGATCTGGGATTCTGTACACGACTTCCCCATTAAGGCCTGAGTCTGCGTCTTGGGCCCTGACCATAACTAAAACAGAAGGCGGCTCACTGTTCTCTGCAATAGAAACATGATAATGGTTTGTTTCAAAGCTGGGCATGTTGTCGTTGACATCACTGACATGAACAGTGAAATGTCTGGTTATGGCCAGCAACGGGGTCCCTCGGTCCTGGACCAGCAAGGTCAGGTGGTGCTGTGTCCAGCTCTCCCTGTCCAAGGGGGCATTTGTTAGCAACATGTAGCTGCCAGGCGAGAACCTTTTCAAGGCAAAGTGTTCTTCACCTTGCCTGATGTAACAATCCACCTGCCCATTACGGCCTGAATCGGGGTCAAATGCTGTCACTAGAGCAACAAAGCTGCCCTGGGGTTGAGCTTCTGATAGTACGGCTGCTTGTTTCGCCCAGATGACTTGGATCTCAGGCGTATTGTCATTGACATCCAGAACTCGTATGAAGAGCTTGCAGTGAGCTGGAATGGAATTGGCACCCTGGTCTCTGGCTTGCACCTCCAACTCATAGGCTGAGTTCTTCTCATAATCCAGTGACTGCTGCAAAAGGACACTGCCTGTGTGACCCTCCACAGCAAACGTTCTTAGCACCTCCTCAGAAACATGTTTGCTGAAGGAGTATTCAATCTCTCCGTTAGGTCCTTGATCAGGATCAGTGGCAGTGAGGTTGATCAGAAGAGTCCCGGCTAAAGCATCTTCCCTGATCTCCACGGACACAGAACCCTGGGCAAACATGGGGCTGTTATCATTGGAGTCGAGCACATTCACAGTCACAATAGTGGTCCCAGATCTAGGGGGCACTCCGTGATCAACTGCAGTCAAGAGCAACTCAAACGAGGAGTAGAGCTCCCGGTCCACTTCTTTAATGACCACCAGCTCTGGCTGCTGAGTTCCGTCAGAACCGGCTGTGACCTCCAAGGCAAAGTGCTCACTGGGTGACAAGAAGTAGGAACAGAAAGCATTAGATCCAGCATCTGGGTCCAGGGCTTGGCCCAAAGGGATTCGGGTCTGTAAGGATACACTTTCAGATATCTCCAGTTCCAGGGCCGCTTGAGGAAACCGAGGCCCATTATCGTTGATGTCCAAGACGTGGATCTCCACATGGATCAGGGTGAAGTATTGGGCCGCTAGAACGTTGAATGAGAGGACACACGGGTCTCTATGGTGGCAGAGCTGCTCCCTGTTCAGCCTCCCTGCGGTGCTCAGCAAACCGTCTCGAGAGTCCATCTGTATGGGAAACACTGCAGAAGACTGAAGCAGCTGAAAGGTTCCCCAACTGCCCTCTGTCCGGCCAATTTCTTCCGACAGCCTTCCCAGAACAGTCCCAGGCTGTACTTCCTCCAGAATCTGATACTGCATGGTGAATGTAGAAACTTCCTGACAGTCCATCAGCAGAAAGAGAGAGCAAAATATAGGAACGCATAACGCCAAGGACATTCTTCTGAATGGTGGCATTGCAAATTTCAGCCCCTCTGTACGCCCGTGGGGTTGGTCCGAAAGTTGACTATCCTAAAGACTCCAAAAGAACACAAAGCCTTCCTTAGAGGCAAGATCCATTTCTACCTTTCTTGCTGCAGGAAAACCAGACTCTCCAGATAATGCCAGCGATTGTACAACTGCTTCTCTGGCTAGCGCTCAACCCCCCCCCTGAGCTGGGGGCTTGGAAAGAGCAGAGAGCATGTATTCTGCCCCCCCTAGAAACGCAGACTTCGCCCTGCAGCTTCCTGCCAAGGCCATTTCCTAGGGAAACTCCACCTACAGGAAAGGGGAGGTAGGCCAGCTGCACAATGGCCGGCTCTAGATGGGATTTGCAAGGAAGCTGGGGACACAAGTGGTCTCGCCTACATCCCAGAGCAGAGGTAATGCACAAATCGAGGGCGTGGTGAGGATGAGCCTATACCTAACCTAGATATGCCAAAGCAAACAACTCACATGGATCTGCTTGGATCAGATTCCAGGGCTCTGCCCCCCTTTCCCCCAAGGCGTTCTTGTGTAGTGTGAACAGTAGGCTGACCTGCCAAAATCAACAGGATGAAGTGTTTCGTGGCACCGAGATCACTATCATCACCTGCTAAATGTGACAGCAAGGACTACCCTACTTCCACTCCCCATATGTACCCTGATTACAGCTGCCCCTGCTCCTATTCCCTCTTGAACACTGTCTACCACTCTGACTGCCCCATCGGGTCTTAACCCTCCTGCACACTGTTTAAACTGAAAACGGATGTTACAGACTGCAAAATATAAACCCTTTAAAAATACACAAGATCCGTCAATATGAGCAACTACAGCTGTTCGTGATTATGGAAGAGATGAGGAAAGAAGGAATTTCACATGAGGAAGCAACAGCGTTGTCCATACTTCCCGTTTTTGTTATTTGTTTAAAGAGGACTATCACACTGCGTGTCATTTTACAGAGAAAATATGAAACAAGAAAAGGAAATATGCCTGTTCCTATGCACCGGGCCGGTTCGGGGGGGGGGGGGAGAGCGTCAACAAAAGGGAGAGACATTGTGAATCATGTAAGCAAACACAGTTGCCATGTTAACATTATCCACCACGTATTATTTTGTCTGGATTAAAGAATCCAGTTCTTAATAAAAGATTGTGCAGCAGAGGGAGCACTAACATCACTAAAATAAATTGCTGACTGTGGCTCTCTCTTAGAAGATCTTGCTGACAAGATTGCCAGCAAAACGGTTCTTGAGGTGGGTTGGGGAAACCAAGAAACGCTTATTTAGCAAATCTGAAGATACAAGTTCCCAGATATATTGTCTCAGGATTGCTTTGTCAGGGTATCCAAGAATTGTAACCCATAGCCCCTCACATTTACCTTTCCACTTAAATACATAATCCCCTCCAAAGCTCCTACAGTGGGGGTAGGAGAGCGGGGTGGGGGGGATCACATCTGGCACCCAATGTGCCACTTTGGTTTCAGATAAAGGGACCCCTGACCGTTAGGTCCAGCCGCGGACGACTCTGGGGTTACGGCGCTCATCTCGCTTTACTAGCCAAAGGAGCCGGCGTACATACTGGCCAGCATGACTAAGCCGCTTCTGGCGAACCAGAGCAGCGCACAGAAACACCGTTTACCTTCCCGCCGAAGTGGTACCTATTTATCTACTTGCACTTTGACGTGCTTTCGAACTGCTAGGTTGGCAGGAGCAGGGTCTGAGCAACGGGAGCTCACCCTGTCACGCGGATTCGAACCACCGACCTTCTGATCGGCAACCCCTAGGCTCAGTGGTTTAACCCACAGCGCCACCCACATCCCTTTTCAGATGGGTAGACGAGTCTAAAAAACCCAGGACACAAATTTTCACGGTCATCTAGCAGCTCATGTACCAGAAGCAATGCATTTAGTGTTAACTCTGGGAGTGTATACTAGATTCTGACCAAACAAAGACTCTTGAGCAAAATATACATCAGGATTACTGCAATGTGCTCTATGTGGGGCATCCCTCATGCTAGATCTGGAAGCTGCAGTTGGTGCAGAATGCTGCAGCACAATTGGTGACAAGAATGTCAGCATATAGTACCTGTGCTCAGAGATTTGCACTGGTTGCCAGTTTGCCAAAAGGTCAAGATTAAGGTGTTACTATTTGGACCAGATTATCTTCCCCATGTGCCAGCTCAACCACTTCGATCTGCAGAACTCGTACTGTTACAGGTGCCACATAAAACCTATTTAAAAAGGTAAAGGTAAAGGACCCCTGACAGTTAAGTCCAGTCGCGAACGACTCTGGGGTTGCGGCGCTCATCTCGCTTTACAGGCCGAGGGAGCCGACGTTTTTCCACAGACAGTTTTTCCGGGTCATTTTGCCAGCATGACTTAGCCGCTACTGGCCGGAGCGGTACCTATTTATCTACTTGCACTTTGACGCTTTCGAACTGTTAGGTTGGCAGGAACAGGGACCAAGCAACAGGAGCTCACCCTGTCGTGGGGATTCAAACCGCCGACCTTCTGATCAGCAAGCCCTAGGCTCTGTGGTTTAACCCACAGCGCATTTGTAAAAAAATTGTATTATAGTGGCAGCACCTACACTTTGGAATTCCCTGCCTACTGACATTAGACAGTCACCTTAACTGTACAGTGGTACCTCAGTTCTCGAACGTTTTGAAGGTCGAATGTTTCTGTTTTCAAACGCCAAAAACCCGGAAGTAACTGCTTCGGTTTTTGAATGCTTTTTGGAAGCCAAATATGCTACGCAGCTTCCATTTTGAGTTTTCCATAAGTAAATTTTTCTAGAAGTACATGCTTCGGTTTTCAAATGTTTCGGAAGTCGAATGGTCTACCAGAACAGATTACGTTTGACAACTGAGGTACCGCTGTACTTTTTTTTTTTTTTTTGACAAGCCTACCCAGAGAAGCAGGATGTTGACGTGTGTTTTGTCTTCAGTTTATCTTTTTTGAATGTTTCTTTTTTTTAAACAACGTTTTATTGATTGTTTCAAATAGTTTTAAAAGTTTTTACTGATTTCATTTTCTTCTCTTGGTAAACCATTTTGAGGTTTTGACAATCAAGCGGAATATAAATTTCATGAAATAAATGAATATTTCTCTGTATATGAGGAAAGAGGGACAAGGGATCACCAACAGAGTATTGCCCTCCGGAAACTACAAAACCCAGTATATTGAGGAGGAAGTTGTGGCTGTTCGACTGATATAAACATGTAAGTTGGTCAGATAAATAACGCCAAGGCAAAACAAGTTATGAAACATCCTGTAAACTAAAGTTTGAATGCTTAACAGTAATTTGGCCAGGCCTTTGGAAGGTGTGTGCAAGTTTATAATAATAATAATCTTTTATTTGTACCCCGCCCATATGGCCGGGTCTCCCCAGCCACTCTGGGCGGCTTCCAACAAATATTAAAATACATCAAAATCGCAAGTTAAAAACTTCCCTAAACAGGGCTGCCTTCAGGTATTTTCTGAATGTAGGATAGTTGTTTATCACTTTAACCCGAGGGCGTTCCACAGGGCGGGCGCCACCACCGAGAAGGCCCTCTGCCTGGTTCCCTGTAGCTTTGCTTCTCACAGTGAGGGAACCGCCAGAAGGCCCTCGGCGCTGGATCTCAGTGTCCAGGCTGAACGGTGGGGGTGGAGCCGCTCCTTCAGGTATACAGGACCGAGGCCGTTTATAACCACATCAATGTGCTGGGAAGGCAAAGAGACCTTCATTTTCCTTGCTGAAGCCGGGGGTGGGGGAGCCAAAGGTAAATAAATAGAGAAGAGAGGCAAATCTAAGGAGTCAGAATGGCAAAAGGCTTCAGGAAAAGAAGGCAGCAGAGCTTAAAGGTAAGAGAACAGAACACAGAGAAGTGGGCAATGCTCCAAGCAGGACAGGAAATGAAGCTCAAAGTCCGTCAACAGAGAGAAGCTACAAGCAAAGAAAATTGCTGATCTAATTTCCTGCCTTCGAACCAGGAGGGAGTAGAATCCACTTGGACATCACTCACACTCAACTTAGAATCAGGGTGGTTTTGATTTAAATCACTAGTCAGTAAGACTTGATTTAAATATTTTTTTTACAGAAAGACTCATTCTTGCTGGTATAATCTTAATATTTACAACCATATGAAGGTTTCATTTTTGGAATAGTACATTTTCAGAGTACGGTAGTTTTTTTTTTTTTTTTTAAATGATTTTTATTAATTTTATAATTTTATAAACATACAATAATACATTTCGGTCAGGATTCATCCCTCCCCATCTCTCACCTTGGGGAGATATATAATCTTACCCTCCCTCTCACGGAGGTAAACCCAGTCATTATTTCCCCTGACCTCAAACAAATCATTATCTAGCTTCGGCCTACCCCTTTTCCCGGGTAGGCCCTTCTTGAAAACAAATCATAATCATGGTGACTTCCTCCGCACCTCCCTAGTGGCTGCATCAAACAATATATTACTTCCATTCAGGTACATAAACACCTTAAACCTAACTTAAGCTTAGTTTCAAAATATAGTTCTAACTCATACAAAACAACATATCTTGTTTCACAACTTTATTTAGTTCTAGCCTCTGCGTCTTCCTCCCACATCATCTAAAAGTTTCCTTCTGACTCCCCTTAATCTTCAGGCCCCTAACTTCAAGAGGTGCTATCATAATCCAAACTCCAAGCCATGTCCGACATAAAAAGGTCAAAATCCAAATGTTTAATCAATCCCCAATAACCCATCTGCACCATTCACCCCTGCCCTCGCCTTTCCTCAGTCCAAGTCCAAGTGCTCACTTGCACTTGGGCTTCATCTTCACTTTGACTTCTCCGCTGGTTCTGTTTCCACTGTCTTTGTACAGGGTAATCCTTTATGAATGTCAATCTTTTAATCCTCTTCTTCAATCCAGATATCTTACGGCGGAAAAGTTTCTTCCTATGTTTCTTCCTGTGGCGAGGCTTTCTCATGGCCTTGGGGGGAATTTCACCCCCTTCCTCTCTTTGTGCAGCTGGCATGACATCAACATTGTTTACAGCGCCTCTCATTCTTGCAGTCTCTGCCTGGAACTCCATTCGCAGTTCCCAGATTTTATCAAGGACTCTCTTCCAGCCTCCACATTCCAAATCGTCCTCCATTTTCAAAGACATGGCTTTACAATATTCCAGACCGAACCAAAGCCAAGTTCTAACACCAAATTTCCACAGTCAATTCCAACAGGTCCGATTCCGATCCTAGCTGTCAAAAATGTTAGTTAGTAGCCCCCCCGATCAGGGGTGTCAAAAGGATCGCATCTCTGTTGCAATGTCAAATTCCGTTACTTTGCAGCCGCATCGGCAATTAAGTTCCTGATTTTGTGCCACAGTAGCAAGGGACGGACCTCCGTAAATTTCATCCCTTTACTTTGCCAAATTAGTCCTAATTCTTCGGTACACTCTTTGTACTCACGGTTAAATTGTCCAATCAAGGCATTTTCGGAGGAATCAGCGCGCTCAGCTGGGAAGGGCTCGCAGCTTCAACCCGGCGGGCAATGGCGGTCCAAGGGGCTCCGCTACCCCGCGTCTCGCACGGCAGCCTCTACTGTGGCCGCCGCGGGAGTTGGGGCGGCGTTGGGAGCCGCTGCCGGACCTAAGGTCCCGGGATCAAAGCTCCCGGGAGTTTCGGGGGCTGCGTCGCTGTCGCAGGCACCCCTTTAAGCCGGTCGGGTCGGGGAATGTCAGGAGCGACATGTCCCCCGACCTTCCCCTCCGGCGCGCCGACCGGAAGCCCCCAGAGTACGGTAGTTTTTACAGTTATATCAAAAATTACTGATTTAGTTATACTACTAGAAATAGACAGATGATTATGAAATTATGGTGAGGTTTAATAAGTTAACTGTTTATATTTGGACAACTTTTCTGCTGTACTTTATTGGAAGGAGAAAAATAATCATTTCCTTAATAACCATTTAAACAATTTATTTAACCAAAACAATAACATGATAGCATATGTATCCATGTTTGTTAACTGATGTGGTTAAACATTTTTTTTCAAAAAAAACTTAGACTGAGTTTTAGCACACTTGATAAACTTAAAACAAATCCTTATTTCCTGATGAATAGCCTTTGGACTACAATGTAACTTAAATAGAAGACTATATTTAGAAAGATTTTTCCTCCAAAAGCATTTTATTTTAAAAATCCAATTTAAATAAAAAAAATCCGATTTAAATAAAAAAAATCCAATTTAAATCAAGAAAATCCATTTTTTTTTTATTTTATTTTTTTTTAAATCGTTGATTTTTATCCACCCTGCTTAGAATCCATTGTTTTTGCTGGATTGGATTTTACAATTTAAGACAAACACCTGGAAAAGATTTGCCAGAACTGAAGATGTAGAACTTACAAGAATATCTCCGTTTCAGCGCTGCCCCGGCTTGTGCTCCTATGCAGCTCCCAGTTACTTGGATAAGGCTCCAACAAGAGAACATTTGGGTGGATTGTGCCCACCCAGTACCATAAAACAGGGCTGCTTCTTGTTCAGCTGCTCGCTACCACCTTACGATCCAAAAGGCACACTGTGGGACTCAAGGGCAATTTAAATTATTTTATTTAGCACAGGAATCGACAAATCTCCCAAAAAGTCAAAATATAACTTGCGTCTCTAAAGAATATGCAGAACTCTGTGCCTGCATACAGTTTATACAGGAAGCAATTTTAGAGTCTTGGCCCCTTTCTTTCCATGTGTCCAGTCAGTGCCCGAAGAGAGACCAGAGTCCTTGCCACAGCAAAGAAACTGTCAAGGATTTTTGCATTCTTCTTCAAGAAAAGCAGTGTCCATAATTAAAAGGTTGATCAACCTAGGTTGCAATAAGCTCTCTCCACTTACTGCTAAAATTCTAACCACTCTACCATATAAATACAATTTGATGGAGATATCTCACCACCTTCATGGCAGTCATCAAAAACCTAGGAAAAGAATTAAATATACATACAATTAGTTTATGCCATTTACTAGATCAATTCAGTTATACAGTGGTACCTCTGGTTGTGAACTTAATTTGTTCCGGAGGTCTGTTCTTAACCTGAAACTGTTCTTAACCTGAAGCACCACTTTAGCTAATGGAGCCTCCCGCTGCCGCTGCGCCGCCAGAGCACAATTTCTTTTCTTATCCTGAAGCAAAGTGTTTAACCTGAAGCATTATTTCTGGGTTAACTGGAGTTAGCCAGTGTGGTGTAGTGGTTAAGAGCGGTAGACTCGTAATCTGGGGAACCGGGTTCGCGTCCCCGCTCCTCCACATGCAGCTGCTGGGTGACCTTGGGCTAGTCACACTTCTTTGAAGTCTCTCAGCCCCACTCACCTCACAGAGTGTTTGTTGTGGGGGAGGAAGGGAAAGGAGAATGTTAGCCGCTTTGAGACTCCTTAGGGTAGTGATAAAGCGGGATATCCACTCCCATTATTCAGCCCGGACACTGAGGTCCAGGACCAAGGGCCTTCTGGCGGTTCCCTCACTGCTTTAAAGCTACCTTCAGCTACTGTGTTCTGTGTATCTATCGTTTTAGTTCCCGTTGCTCTGTCCCTGCTCCTGCCAACCTAGCAGTTCGAAAGCACACCAGTGCAAGTAGATAAATAGGTACCGCTGCGGTGGGAAGGTAAACGCCGTTTCCGTGCGCTCTGGCACTCGTCACAGTGTCCCGTCATGCCAGAAGCAGTTTAGTCCTGCTGGTCACGTGACCGGGAAAGCTGTCTGTGGACAAACGGTGGCTCCCTTGGCCTGAAAGCGAGATGAGCACCGCAACCCCATAGTCGCCTTTGACTGGATGTAACCGTCCAAGGGTCCTTTACCTTTTTACCCTTATTATGTTTCTGATTTTTTTTTTTACACACAGCTGTTGTTGGTTCTCCCCCCCCCCCAAATAATTATATTAAAATAGAAGCTACAAACACAAGAGCAAATCCCGGATAGTCACAGGAGGAGAGTGTTGTTCTTGTGCTCACACCCTGCCTGCGATTTCCTCTTGTTGGCCACTGTGAGAACCGGATCCTGGACTAGATGGGTCATTGGCTTGTTCTATTCCTGCTTAAACATTTTACAGCTTATAGGATTTGTTATGCATGTTCTCTCCAGTCCTGCCTGAATGTCTGTCTAAATGAGAAATAAGCTTACCATATTTTTCACTCTATAAGGCGCACCTGACCATAGGATGCATCTAGTTTTTAGAGGGGAAAAGCCCCATTTTTTTGAGGATCAGCTCAAATTTATGTAGCTTCTTTTGCAAAGGAGAAAAGCCCCATTTTTTGAGGATCAGCTCAAATTTCTGCAGCTTCTTTTGCAAAGGAGAAAAGCCCCATTTTTTTGAGGATCAGCTCAAAGTTGTTGAGCTTACTTTGCAAAGGGAAAAAACCCCTGTTTTATGGGGTTTAACTCACAGTTCTGCAGCTTCAGGAAGCCATTTCTACAGTTTACAGACAGATAATCTAATCAGCCAGTCACATGTCGCTGGGGAAACAGCCTCCCTCTGCAAGGGGGCGGGGCTGGAATCTCTCTCCCTTATCTCTCTCCCCGATCGTTTGCTGAGCAGCTGCTCAGCGGGCTTCCTTTCAACACCCCCTTCTCTCTCTTTTTTTTTAAAAAAAGCATGATCTGCTTTTGCCCCTGGGCAGTTCAGCTCCAGGGACCACACATTCGCTCCATAAGACGCACAGACATTTCCCCTTACTTTTTAGGAGGGAAAAAGTGCGTCTTATGGAGCGAAAAATACGATAAATATGTTAGATTAGCTAAATATCATCATGTTATTCCTGAGAAGTAACTCACCGGACAGAGTCCACAAGGCGTCCGAACTAAGCCTGTAGGCTGGATGATGGGATTGACGGCTCTGTACAGTTTCATGTGCCCATCTACGCTGCCGGCAGCTGCTTCTTTTGCAGCAACAACGGTCATTTCTACCTTTCCATCATAGATTAATGTGTTGAGAATGGTTTCAATATCTTCCATTGACAATTCCACCTAAAAAAAAAGGATTTGTAAAAATGAAACAACAGAAGCAGCTTTTTCAAACAAAGGAGGAGATACCTATCGATCCTTCTAGACTGCATCTAACACTGCAAATATTTGAAATTAATGCAGCAGAAATTAGAGGTGCTAGGAAATTACAGTAAGAAAATCAAAGGCTTATCAAGCAGGAACTTAAGGCAGCATGGAAAAAAACCTCATCTATTATTGTTAAAAACAATTTATCATCATCATTCTTTTATTCAACCATCTGTCAGAAGAATACATTTGTACAGAATTAAAAGCATCTGAGAGAACTTTGAAAAAAAGGAAACATAATCCACAATAGAATGGAACTAAACAAATAGCCCCATATCGATACAATCAATTAAAATCTTGAGAGAAATTTAGCCACCAGGGAGGCTGTATTTCTAGTAATATTATTCAGTAAATATAAAACCTGTCTTTCTCTGGGTAGAAAGCTAGATTGACGTAAAAGTGGAGTTATAATATTTTGCCTAAGTTCTGCATAGAGAGGACAAGACAGAAGGATATGTTCGGTAGAAACAATTTATATACCGCTTAACTACACCTTCTTGGGAGCCGAAGACGGAACGAGGGGCTGGTAGTGCAACAACAGCATCTTCTGCTGGACCTAGACCACCCACAGGCCTAATTAGGACAAGCGCAGGTCTCCATTTGACCTACTAGGGGCTCTTTTCACCAAGCAATGGCCACCTGCCCTACACCTGACATTATATGTGACATCGTGGAGCAGGCAAGGATGTGGTTCTACAGGAGCAATGAAATGATTATTTCTTCCTGATTATTCCTTTCAAAAGTGGGGCTCACTGATCAGCCCAGATGGAGAAGCCCACTGGGAGTGGAGACACAGGGATTATGGCGGTGCTTGCAAGGCCAGCGGCAACAATCAGCTGAATGCCTTTACCTGCAGCACTTTGATTTCACAGACAAAGGAAAACAAGCAGTAAAAATAAAGTTTTACTGACTGCTCCCATAAGGAGGCCATAAGGTTTCTTTTATCGCTTTCCAAGCCCACGCCTGAATATTTGTTCTTTTTTTTTTTAATTGAGCATTGTTTTTAAAAACTTTAGCAAATAACCACAGGAGATGAAATTTTTAGGGGGGAAATGAAAACCCGATAAAGTATGATTACGCAAATGCAGACTGTAATAACGATAAAAAAGCTTTTAATGCTCTCCTATACACCAACAAGGGACGCGGGTGGCGCTGTGGGTTAAACCACAGAGCCTAGGGCTTGCCGATCAGAAGGTTGGCGGTTCAAATCCCCGCAATGGGGTGAGCTCCCGTTGCTCAGTCCCTGCTCCTGCCAACCTAGCAGTTCGAAAGCACATCAAAGTGCAAGTAGATAAATAGGTATCACTCTGGCGGGAAGGTAAATGGCGTTTTTGTGCGCTGCTCTGGTTCGCCAGAAGCAGCTTAGTCATGCTGGCCACATGACCCGGAAGCTGTACGCCGGCTCCCTCGGCCAATAAAGCGAGATGAGCGCCGCAACCCCAGAGTCGGTCACAACTGGACCTAATGGTCAGGGGTCCCTTTACCTTTATACACCAACAAAGAAGTAAGTATTTCCCTGGGGAGGATATTTCTAAACTATAGGTTCATCAGAGAAATATGTAGCTGAAGTTGAGTTGAAACTAAAAAATAATAATCCAATTATCCATAGCTACACTGCGGCCATTGTTTCCCAAAACAATGCAGTATTGATCGTTGTGCAGAAAATGCAAGGAAGGAAATAGAACAACTGCTTCACCTTACTGACGCCTAACTCACTGATGTATTTCCACACCTCGTGAGAGGA
The DNA here is from genome assembly GCA_034642065.1 of Darevskia nairensis. Taxonomy (NCBI): domain Eukaryota; kingdom Metazoa; phylum Chordata; class Lepidosauria; order Squamata; family Lacertidae; genus Darevskia; species Darevskia nairensis. The sequence continues at coordinate 123,525 of JAWWNI010000135.1, read as the reverse complement.
TGCAAACGAGCTGTTTCTCTGGATCATGGGGTTCTGCTTGCTTTCTCGAGCTGCTTCGGCCTACAAAATACAGAGAGAAGCACGGTGTGTGGCGGAGCCATTCTGCATCAGTAAAGGAGGATACATTCCTAGTTTAACAAAATTTTAGAGATATTATTGGACATGGCACCCAGAAAGGCACATGGGGTTCAGTGGCAAAGCACATGCATCAGGTTCCGGATCCCACCGTTTCCCCAAAAAGATCACTAGCATAGGGGTGGTCCTCTTCCAGTATTTAATCTCACATTCTGGGACATAGTGAGGTTAATTATGTGGGAAATATAGCAATGCATTCCTGTGAACCATATGGCATGTCTTTAGCCGGTCCAATAGTCAAACCACTGGGCAACACTGCCTGCCAAGACTGCACTGTTAGCACCACAGTGCTCCTGTCCACAATGGAGGGGAAGTATAGTGTAGTGGTTTGACTATGGGGCTAGTTGCATTCCCTTCAGAAGGAGCGAAAGCGGGCAGGCAATCTGGAGGGCAGTAGCCACCTTCCCCACTGCATCTGGGGCTGAAAGGCCAAGGGAACCTGTGGGTGCATGGAATGTGTTAGGAAGCACAACTTGCATCACAATTGTGCATCATTGCTGATCGTGGGGCATGCATGTTAAAGCACTGTTTTAGGTTTACAGTGAACGCTCGGGTTGTGAACGCGATCCGTGCAGGAGGCACGTTCGCAACCCACAGCGTCTGCAACACGCAGCGTTGCATCTGCGCACGCGCAGGTTGCGATTCGGCGCTTCTGCGCATGCACAAAACACTATTTAGTGCTTTGCATGCGCGAGTGCTGAAACCCGGAAGTAACCTGTTCCGGTACTTCCGGGATCGGCGCAGAGCGCAAACCGAAAACACGTAACCCACAGCGTTCACAACATAAGGTATAACTGTATTAATCTATTAATTTAGGAAGATTTATATGCAGCTTAATCAAAGAGGTCTCTAAGCACTGTACATAACAAAAATGTAGAAAAACACACACACAAAACCCACAAAAATATTAATAAAACAAATATACATAAAATAATTATACACATAAAATAAAAATAAGTAAAATTCAGAACAAATGTAATTAAATTAATTAACTAAAACCAGCCAGCTTTGTGGTGCTTGGACCAACATGAGACACCGCTAAACCACCAGTTTTTTTAAAAATCACTGAGTTTACTTTGTCCCTTGCAACCATATGGAAGGCAATTAGTGTCTGAGCTATTTGCAGAGCCCCATCCTATATTCTGTTTCTGGGTAACACTAGAGTGTGATAGAACCCTTCAAACTAACAATATCAGGGCTCCCCAACAGCACTCCCAAAAACGCAACCAGCACTGGTGACAAATAATATAACAATATATTTCTTCTACAGTATTTGGGATTGCCTTTTTAGGAATAAGGAAAACTGGAGACAGTTAAACTAAGGACTTTATTCTGCAGAACGTTCCTCAGCAGCTGCTCCCTCCTGCTTTACAGCTGGCCAGCCGAGATTTGCTATCAGTGAAAACTGCAAAGCAAAGATCTCTTTGGCACATTATTGGGGTTGCAGTCTGACATGGCACAAAGAATCCTGTACAAAACAAGGACACAGATAGTTCACTCACCTTGGTCTGTAAGAACTTAAAACACTGTTGGTTAAGCACCTCTACAAATTCAGATTCAAAGTCTTGGTCGCTATACCAAGCTCCTCCTGTCACAGAGCGATCTGGTTGAAGGTTGTATAACATATACACTTTCTTCTTGGAAGCCTAGTGAATTAATGGTACAGGTTTTGTTCACATGTTCTCTTTCATTAAGAGAGAAAAATTAAGCCTGGATTGCTGAGTTGGTTAGACTTAGAGCATGGTACCGAGAATGGCAGTGCTGCATATTCCTGCACTGCAGGGGGTTCAGGGGTTCGACTTAGGGTCTTTTCCAACTCTACAATTCTATGATTTCTATGAAAATGTGTGTATTCTGGAAAACGCCATAAGCAGTTGTGTGCCTGCATCTCTCTGACTCTGCCAAAGTGAATTGCTTAAGCACAATTGTATATTCACCTCTACCTGCCCTACATTGTGTGTGCTCGTTTTGTTTTTGATTTTAAAAATATTTTTCATTGGTTTTTACAAAAACAAATTCCAAATAATGAAGAAAAAAAACTTTCACCATATCCATATATGAGATTCTCTGAATCTCGCAACCTGCTGCCGTCCCCTGCATGGGTCCTTAAAATAATTTTTCTAAAACTACATATTATATTATTATTATTATTATTATTATTTTATTTATATCCCATCCATCTGGCTGGGTTTCCCCATATCATTACGTTCTCCGCAGTTTTCATTTCTCTAAATTATCCATATTTTTCATTACTTTACAAGTTATTTTTACAGTCGAGCTAACGTTTTTATTTGTTTACAATGGTCTCCTAAGTAAATTATAATTTTTCCCCATTCTTTTTTAAAGTCGGTATCTTCTTGATTCCTGAGTCTCATGAGACACTGGCATGGCCATGGTGTGGGGCTATCGGTGGCTCTGAAAGTGTCTGTGACAGAAGTTTGGGCGGCGGCAGCACTGCTCATTTCTTTAAGAGAAGAAGTAGAAGAGTTTGGATTTGATATCCCGCTTCATCACTACCCAAAGGAGTCTCAAAGCAGCTAACAATCTCCTTTCCCTTCCTCCCCCACAACAAACACTCTGTGAGGTGAGTGGGGCTGAGAGACTTCAGAGAAGTGTGACTAGCCCAAGGTCACCCAGCAGCTGCATGTGGAGGAGCGGAGACACGAACCCGGTTCACCAGATTATGAGTCCACTGCTCTTAACCACTACACCACACTGGTGTAAGAAGAGCCTGCTGGATCAGGCCAGTGGGCCATCTAGGCCAGCATTCTGTTCTCACAGGGGCCAACCAGAGGCCTGTGGGAAACCAGCAAGCAGGACCTGTGTGCACAGTATCAGAGAACTTTTAGAGTTGGAAGGGACCCCAATGGGTCATCTAGTCCAACCCCCTGCAATGCAGGAATCTCAACTAAAGCATCCAGGACAGATGGCCCATCCAACCACGGCCACCACCTCCAGGAACCAGGAATGGCTGCAGCTCCCAGCCATAGAATCATAGAGTTGGAAGAGACCACAAGGGCCATCCAGTCCAACCCCCTGCCAAGCAGGAAACACCATCAAAGCATTCCTGACAGGTGGCTGTCAAGCCTCTGCTTAAAGACCTCCAAAGAAGGAGACTCCACCACACTCCTTGGCAGCAAATTCCACTGTCGAACAGCTCTTACTGTCAGGAAGTTCTTCCTAATGTTTAGGTGGAATCTTCTTTCTTGTAGTTTGAATCCATTGCTCCGTGTCCGCTTCTCTGGAGCAGCAGAAAACAACTTTTCTCCCTCCTCTATATGACATCCTTTTATATATTGGAACATGGCTATCATATCACCCCTTAACCTTCTCTTCTCCAGGCTAAACATACCCAGCTCCCTAAGCCATTCCTCATAAGGCATCATTTCCAGGCCTTTGACCATTTTGGTTGCCCTCCTCTGGACACGTTCCAGCTTGTCAGTATCCTTCTTCAAGGGCGCTCATTAGAGACAAACCCATTATTTCTACCATTTAACAGGTGAAACCACAATTAGACGACGACTCTTAAGAGCTATTTCTTCTGTTACACAATAGAAATGCTTTACCCCCACACAACGGCCAGGCATTACAGACTGTTTAGCTAGTTCAAAATTATGAGCTACTCACCGCTACAGACTTCACAGCTTTAATGAGTTTCTTGCTTTCCAAGTTCTTCAGGATCTTGTTGATCTCAGTTAATGGAAGATTACTTTTGTATCTAATATCCCTGCTCCAAATACCTGTTTTGGTTGTTGAAAAAAAAGGAAAATTAATTCATCTTGAGCATGAATCATATTTTTACGTATTACATGTATCCAGGTTCTCATAATACAATCCCCACATCATTTTCCTGTACTGAATGTCATTTCTCCAAGTAAAATAAAACCTTTCTAACTCCACGGCATTCAGGAATTAAAAAGCTACAGTGAAGAAGACCATAAAGTGGAAAACACAAAGCGGCAAACACACTACCTTTGTTTCCTGCATCCTCTATAATCTGATACACCAGCTTCTCCTGATTGTCAGATCCCTTCATTTTACTGCAGAAAGACAAAACAAGAAGTGAATAGTGTTTAGTTTTTGAAAACCTCAGTGGATTTGATCGATGTGAAATTAAATACTAAACAACTTTGAGGTTTCCCCCCCCCCCAGACAATCAAGCGGCATATACATTTTATGAAATAAAGAAATACTATACATATTTTGAGATGTCAAAAAGAAACTAGAATTTGGCCACAGATGAGAGAGCTTTCTACTAGTTATTTAGAAATGTTCCTTCACCTACAAGCTACAGTATCATGGTAATTACAATTATGTCCATCAATTTCTCAGTGACAGAAGCATAAAAAGTGTTGATGCTTTGACAGCACAGCTTACCCAGCATTCTGAGATTCCTTGATCCTGTAGAGGAGGCCAGTGCTGCTCCTCAACAGATCCAGCTGTCCCTAAGAGAATACACATTATTGTAATATTTCTAAAATAATGATTTAACATTAGGACGCAATATGAAAGACACTCAGTAAGAAACTTAGACTGTATTAATTTAATACTGCATATTTAATTTAATACTGCATAATTAATATTCATTCTTAGTGGATCAGAAGAAAATATTTTCCCCTTAAGATGTTATACATTTCATTTTCATGACTCTGAAGGACACCTAAATGGATTACATTTTTAGGCATACTCTACAAATTGTAATGTGTGCACACGTTTATGGACATGTGTGGCAAACAGAGATATTTGTCAGGGAAATTTGGCTGCAGTTCTCTGTTGAGCATATGTTCTATAGTAAACCTTGATTTGTGGTTGTACAATATGTGAAATGGTTCTAAGCAGCAAAGCTAGACAAATGGATGAAGATTATGAGATGAGCTAGATTAGCGGCCTTCAAGAGAAGGCTTAAATATGCACATTCTCTAATAAGTATGTAAAGTCTCCCAGATGCATGCTCCCCACCTAACATGCAATTCTTCTTGATGAGCAGATTATGTGCACATTCTCCATGAGTTTTCATGACAATAGCTGGTTGTTACGCACGTTAACCGCTTAACGCGCATTATCCCGATATATAATCCAGTTTAAATACTGTCAAAGAACTAGGGGCACTCTATTGTCTTTTGAGACAACCAACAACAGAACTAGGGAAGGTCTTACCATTGAGAGCAGCCTGTTAATGGCCACTGCCCGTTGCTGAGCCTCCATGTGAGGCATGTCATTCTGAATCACCTGGTCTGTGATACCCTGGGGAAACTGATGGCACAGCTCAATGATCCTGGCAAAAGTAGAAATAGCAAGTAAAGTAGAACAAATCCACAACTAACATAACATAAAGCATCTATATCTACTCTTTTCTTAAGCCCCAAATAACTAATAAGAAAAATATAAATTGCAATTAAAAAAAACCAAGAACTATCACTGAGAAAACAGCAGCAGAAAAAAGATGTAAAAACAAACACCTATAGCAAGAAGGAAAATAATCAAGAACTAACACGCAAGCCATTTACTCTACACCAGGGAGTAAAAGGCTAAAAGGGGACGTGGATGAGGACAGAGCCCTGCGGCACCCGGGTCCCCTGGGTGCAGGCGTCGGTTTTGACTCGGGCTCGGCTTTTACCTGCTCTCTATTTCCAGAGGCTCCGGGGCCTTCGCTTCCGCCATCGCGGAAGCCTCCGTCGCAAAGCGAGACCAGGGGAGTCGCTGGGGTGACGTCATCAGAAGGCGCCCGTCGGGGAGGCGGCGCTGGCGTGAAAGAGTTGCTGCGGTTGCCATGGAGACGGGGTCGGTGACGTCAACAGAAGGCGCCCGTCGGGGAGGCGGGGCTGGCGTGAAAGAGTGGCTGCGGTTGCCCTGGAGACGGGGTCGGTGACGTCAACAGAAAGCGCCCGCCGGGGAGGCGGGGCTGGCGTGCAAGAGAGGCTGCGGTTGCCGGGGCGACGGACGAGCCTTGGGCCCGGAGCGAGGCCGCCGGTGAGTGTCGCCTGATGGGCGGCTTGGGCTGCCTCGTTCGCCGGAGGGGGGGGAGGGCGGTGGCTCCGGGGCTCTTCCGTTGCACCTGGTGGTTCTCCCCTGTGACGAGGACCGTGATAGATACAGGACGAAGGGTGATGCTTGGTTTTCTATCCCCCAGTTTCCTCCAGGGAAGCTGCTCAGAACATAACAAAACAATGATGAAATTGGTTTGTTGTTGTTTTTTTAAAAGGCTTACTGAAAACAGGATAATCACGATCAAATTCTGAGGCTCCGACAGCATAAAATGGTTCCAGCGATATTTTTGAAGACTGAAACTAAAGGGGGCCAAGTGAGCCCCCTGAATGAGAGATTCCTAGAGCAGGTGTGGGGAACTTCTGGCCCTCCAGACGTTACTGAACTACAACTCCCACCAACCCTGGCCATTGAGCATGCTTGCTGGGGGTGATGGGAATTGTAGTTCATTAGAATCTGGAGGGCCGAAAGGTTCCTTAGCACCTGCTGCAGAGCCTAGACATCCAGATGACCTATCTCATTGACTCAGCAAGGGCGCCTCAGACAGTGCCACTGAGCTTCCCTGGAAGATATTGATGAATGAATTTATTCTTACGGTCACAGACCAGCTTATTAAATCAACAATACATTGAAATTTACATAACAGCAGTAGTACACATATGTATACATAGACAGCAACGTTTAAAATATATTAAATATTAAAATTGTGGTACTAAAATATGGCCTGAAAATTGCCATTTGGGGCGTATTCATATCAGTAACACCACTTGTTCTCTGAGCTTTATGGCTGCTGCACAGTATTTGGCTACTTTCAGCATAATCTCAGGGTCCGTGTCTTCTACAAGGCGTTTGAGACATAGGAATTCATTGGAGGAATTTTGTATAACCGGAGAGATATGTTCTACGTTGTAAAAACGTGAGAGACAGATTCTACCTCCAGCAGTGTTCCGCATATGATTTTCCTGCAAATCTTCCCTGCAATAGGGCAGATGGAAATACATTAAATCTAGCAAGAGTAAATGCCCGTCTATATTTGGGTATTTGTAATTTTGTCAAATACTTTGCTGGAGAGAGAATCCTCTCCCATTGTCCTTTATAGCTGGATCCTGGAAGATATTGGCATGCAAACAGGCTTTCAAGGATCCCAAGAGGAGAAGTTTACAGCAATCCTTCTGCAATTCGTAGCATGCACAATTGAGATCATAACCATTTCTATTTAGAATTACTGCAAATCCCACTGGCTACAGTGGGCTTGCTGTCGGGTAAGTATGAATAGGATTGCAGCCTCAGTCTTGGAGTGGACGTACATATGTATTACTTACTGCATTGTTGTGTTCAAAATAATAATATTTTGTTTTGTTCCAATAGAGGAAAAAATGACTGCTGGATCCATCTTAGTGCCTCAAATTATACCACTACGATTCTCAACACCAGGCAAAGCTAAACATGAAATAGATACAAATACACTTATAGAGATCAAATCAGGTATTTGCAACAGCTCAGAATGCATGCTACATGTTTCATTTTATATGTGCAACACACACACTGCTGGTGGGGAACCTCAGGCCCAGAGACGAAACACAGCCCTCCAAGCCTCTCTAAATGGACCTTAGGGTGGTACCAACGGGCCACTTCTTCCTAGATCACACTTCATTCCAGCTCTGCCCCAAACCCTTCTGGGTGAGAGGGTTGCATGTTCTTGAACTGTGATAATGCCTCTTGTTTGTCCTGGATGGAGAGACGTGTGCATAGGAGTGTGAATGAATAAATGAATGTAGCCTACTGTACAAAGGTAAGAATCACACCTGTTGGCTCTTGTCCAACCCACTACAGGCATTTATCTGGGACAGCATAAAAACAGTGGTTAGAGGTACTATTTTGGGGGGACAAGGCGCAGGCAGGTTTGGGGGACTCACTGGTACTGAATGGAGAAACTGTGCCCCTGAAGGACCAGGTGCGCAGCCTGGGAGTCATTTTGGACTCACAGCTGTCCATGGAGGCGCAGGTCAATTCTGTGTCTAGGGCAGCTGTCTACCAGCTCCATTTGGTACGCATGCTGAGACCCTATCTGCCCGCAGACTGTCTCGCCGAGTAGTGCATGCTCTGGTTATCTCCCGCTTGGACTACTGCAACATGCTCTATGTGGGGCTACCTTTGAAAGTGACCCGGAAACTGCAATTAATCCAGAATGCGGCAGCTAGACTGGTGACTGGGAGTGGACCATATAACACCAGTTGTGAAAGACCTACATTGGCTCCCAGTACGTTTCCGAGCACAATTAAGTGTTGGTGCTGACCTTTAAAGCCCTAATCTTTGGGAAAGTTTGCTTCCAAGCTGTACAAAATAGATATAGGCCTACTGTATAGATTGCAGCTGAATACTTTGTGCATTTTTATGTACAGAGAAAAATGTATTCATGGTCTTTAAGGGGGAGATAGACATCTGCTCGCAGGAAGTCTATTCTTGTGATTTAAATTTGTGGGGGGTTTTTTTTTAAAGGACTATTTTCATATAGAAATTATTGTTTGTCGGGAGAAGGGATAACATCTTTTTTCATCTTTCAGATACCACTGATGTCACCATATATTATACTATTGATGGAAGTAAACCACAACTCTTTAGGAAACTTAATTACAGAGATCATAATACTTTAAAGTATAATGGACCAATCACATTACCAGATGGGAAAATAACAATTAAGGCACTGGCGGTTACAAAGTAAGTATTATCATCATGTAATCCATCTTTTAAACAAAGGCAGATTTAGACTGTGTGTGTGTGTGTGTGTGTGTGTGTGTGTGTGTGTGTGTGTGTGTTGATGGCAATTAATTTTTTTGGTATCCTATTTGATATATAACAAATATAGGTGAAATACTACTCTGCGTTATAATTTAAAGCTGAACTAGATATGACTTTAATTGCATTAACACCATTGAAGTATACATTTATTTACCGTAATTATGTAAATAGCAACCAAGCCTGAGCCGTCTGGGGGTAAAGGAAGTTTAACTTTTCTTTTCCACTGTCTCAACACAAATCCTGTCTCAAAAGCTGGTATGTACATTTTAAAGCAGTTCTTCGCTGACACTGTAACCCTGCCTGCCCTTTTAGAATTTTTGTGGCCCAAACACTCCCTTGCTTAAAGTCTGGATAGGCAAATACCAAGTATCACTCCAAGTGTTTTCTGTTTGGTTAAAAAGAGCCCAAGACAAGATCCCTCCAACTCACACCTCTTCCCTATCTAGACAAACACATTATTTCCCCAAGCACAAATCTCTGAAGGTTTCCTGCCGCATGCTACTCCAGGTCTCCACTCCATTAGTTGGTTCTCCTGCCTTCTATTTTATCCTCACAACAGCCCTGTAGTTAGGCTGAGCGATAGTGACTGGCCCAAAGTCTCCCCAGACCTAGTCCAACACTGTGATGCTGAAGGTTTACCTGTCATTGTAGGTCACTCTAATCAGTCCAACCTCCATCAATGTGAGAATGTATACCTCCATGTGGAAATTTCTAGTGTTGTTTCTGCTTGGTTGGATGTTATTTTGTGTTATTGTTTATTTTATGGATTGGTTTTGGTTTAGTTTAACTTTGATTAGTGTTAGCTGCATTGAGGAGTCTCTTTGAGGACTTAAAGGCAAGATATATATTTTTTAAAATTAAGTAATAAAGTTGAAACACATTTAATCCTTATTTACCTATTATTTTTCTACTGTGTTAGAACACAGACAACATGTGACCTGCAAAGCCAAATTCTTATACATTTACCAGAGGCAGCAAAAAGAAGAGAATCCCTTATATGCGACACAAATTATGCAGGTCTGGTCTAGAGTTTCTTGATTCTTAACTTACAGAGACGGCAGAGAGAGTACTGTTGTAACAAAAGTATTTATAGTGGAATATGTAACTCCCAACGTACATGTACCTGATGAAGATGATCATGAGAATTTCCTGGAAGATCTCATCAGTCAGGCAAGTTATAAAAATGTTAAATCTACTGAAAAGTGTTATGAATAATTAATGCTGTTAAATATGAAGGTCTTGCAGCATAATAGTAACTCAGGATTGTACAGGGGAAGCATCTATTCAAGTAAGTCATCAGAACCCTCATAGAGCAAGTTCACGGTCAAATTAGGCTTCTTCCATTCCTGCTGCAACTAAGGAAACAACAGTGGCTTCATAATCTATGTTCTTCCTGTCTGCCTGGGGTGTCACAAAAGGGGGAGAGATACTGAGCATCTGCAGAAGTTATGCCCTCCACCCCCAACCCCTACTCATGCATGCCTGGTGGTCTCCATTCATATTGGACGGGTCACAAGTTATGCAAGCCTGTTATAATGTACAAAGGAAGATAGGTAAAAGGTAAGGGACCCCCCCAGAGGGTTAATTCCAGTCAAAAGTGACTATGGGGTGTGGCGCTCATCTTGCTTCAGGCCAAGGGAGCCAGCGTTTGTCCACAGACAGCTTTCTGACGAGTACCAGAGCGCACGGAAACACCACTTACCTTCCCTCCGTAGCGGTACCTATTTATCTACTTGCACTGGTGTGCTTTCAAACTGATCGGCTCTGGGGTTTGCCGATCGGAAGGTCAGCAGTTCGAATCTCCGCAACAGGATGAGCTCCTGTTTCTCTGTCCCAACTTTTGCCAGCCTTCCCAGGGGGAAGAAGGATTTGTGGTAAGACTTAGAAAAATGGATAGGAGATATAAGAAGAGAGAGAATTATTGCCCCTTTTTGGACACCAGAGAATTGGGCAAGGATCTAAGGTAGATACTGTAATCAGCCAAGAGCTCAAATGCTTCAGGAATAGCAGGGGGCAGGAGATACATAGAGAAAAAGAGAAACAAATCTCCAAAGAGAATTTCTGGATGAAAGAGACCTGGAGGCTCCAAAGGGAAAAGAAAAGAAAAAAGAAATATTCTGGCATGCTGAATGTAAACTATACATTTGTTTATCTCCTCTGGTTTATCACCATCCCTAATCAAATTATGACTCTGAAATAAAAAATGGATGGAATCCTGAAATGTCTCTGGATTGTAGATTGTACCTAGATAATACCGGTACAAAGATTAAGTGGAATATTTCATTGCATACATGAGATGTTGTAGCAATTTATGCCAACAGATGCGGTGATTGTGTTGTTTATAGATAGCAGAATGTGTAGGGTGTCCACAGATGCAGACATATCTTGTCACTTGCTGCCTTGCCCCATTCCTAATTCCCTCCTTCATTCCAGCCACAAGGCCTGTTACAAAAGCATGGTGATAAAGAGTCCTTTCAGAATGGCTAGAGCATGTGCAACAGACCAAAATATGTATATGGGATTATAGATCAGAATCTTTGTTCTTAGGAGATGGAAGATGAATTGTCTCATGTGAAACTAAGAAAGAAAGAAGCAAGTGCTCAAAGCAGGCTCCATTTGCATGATGTCGCACTGGAATTACAAGGTACTGTGTGTTAAATCCAGAACTGAGAAAACTCCAAAAAGGTCACTGGTTCAAAGAATTTGAACTGGTAGCACATGAGCTTTGTGGATAACTTCCTGAACCCATTTTTTTCTGTACTCAAACTTACTTCCTTGGATATTGCCACTTTAATTTTGTATCAAAATTATCAGTGAAATTGGCAGTGCTGTAAATTTGACTTTGTGCAACTTTATCACTCTAGTTTTTAGTAAGCTTTAGGCTACCAGTTTACCATATACAACTGATTAGCATACTTACCCAAAGCATACAACTGCCTCCTTGGTGTTTTGTATTGCAGGCAAACGTGGTCCATATGGAATAACACTAGTGGACCAGTTCATTATTATACGCCTGGTACACTTTTTGAAGCATTGAACAGACTATCAAGATAATAATATAAATAGGGATTAAAACAACAATAGTCTAAACTACAGGGCAGCATCTATACGTTATTATTTCCATGTATGTATTTTGGTATATGTGAATTTGTCATTGATTTAACTCTTTTCTTGAACTTAATTTATTTCATTCCAGAATATGCTTTAGGTACGTTTTACACAGTTAGTCAAGGTTAACATTCTTTTGAAGTGTGATATTGAAAAGTAATAAAATGAAATGTGTGTGTGATTTTAGGCTTGTCAAAAGAAAAACCGTTTGTGCCCTCACAAATCATTGGAACACATCTGTTGAAAAATTACTTGAATACCTCAAGTGATGGAGAAAAGACTAATTCTGCCACATGGATGCCTCGATCTCAGGTAATGAAAGTGGTTAGTTGGGTCAAATGCATGTTAAGTATTTGCACTGGCTTGTATAAAGAAGTAGTATTAGAAAGGATTTGCAGAGCTCGACTTTTTCTTAGTGAACACACAGATTTTGCCCCAACCAGGGCTCCAGTGTTTCATAAGTTCTTGCCACCAGTGTCACCAGGAATTAATTTCCTAGTATTTTCATAGACAGATGTGCTGAAACAGTAAAGTCTTGAGTGTGGTTGGCTGCTGTTGCCTTTTTTGTCCTGTTGCTATGCATGTGAAATTTCTTTTTTTACTTTTAACCTGTGATTCATTCCACAGATTTTGACGGTTCTCCCCTTTCAAAGTTTTAGGATTTATGTCCTGGGTTGGCAAGAAGTTGGGTACAAATGTGTCTGCTATTTTCCTACAGATGGACTTGTGCAACAAATGCCAGACTATGGTGCCAATGAACTCACCAACATGTATCGTATGTGAAGCTCTGATGACTCCACGGCTGCAAGAACAAGGCAGCATCCGCCAAAAGGTAGCTCAGAGCTGATGTAAAAATCAAAGATTTCTGTATAGAAACAGTTGCTTTCGGGGGCGGGGCGGTCCTGCTGTAGCAGTGAAATCATAATACCTGATATATTCCTACATTGCTTGACACTTACATTTACTGAAATGTGCTTGTTCTATAATCCAAAGGGCAAAGTAGTCTACTGTGTGTGTGGAGCAGGAAATCCAATTTGCATTACGCAGTGTGTGGTCTGTGGGATCCAATTTCCAGAAGCGCAAATGGTAAGGAAACTTCTGCACAAAATAATCACACACAAGCAATCTGAGAGGCCCGGGACCACTTGACAAGTTTCTCAGTCATCTGGTTCAAATGAGAGGCCATTAAATCATTTACAGATTACTTCCTGTATAATTTGCATAATAGAATGAAAGCCTTAGTATCAAAACCAGGTCTGCTTCATAAATAAGACTGCTAGTACGCAGAACTGCATTTCATTTGGGTGCCTACAATTCACTTTCTAGTGGATTGTATCCCTTATCAGTAGCTCAAGGAAAGTCATGCAGACAACTGCACAATCCTACACACATCTAAGTTCCACTGGATTCAGTGGGGCTTTCTGCCTGAAATGGCTGCTGCTGACCAGCAAAATCCAAACAAGTAAGAAAGTGGGCAAACTCTGGCTGTTCAGGTATCTGAATCGGCCACTTGTGTAGCAAGGTTTGGATATACTTTTTTGGATTCAGGTAACTAAGTTTTCGGAGAACGGGTGTTCTGATAGTGGGACCAGCATGTAATAAAGACTGGAGAGGAATTTACTATGTGCCTTAGGCTGAAAATGAATCTGCTTTAAAATAAGCCAGTATATTGCACTTTGTTATAGCCTATGACTAAAATAAAGAACCTGCCAACCTAGCAGTTCGAAAGCACGTCAAAGTGCAAGTAGATAAATAGGTACTGCTCTGGCGGGAAGGTAAACGGCGTTTCCGTGGGCTGCTCTGGTTCGCCAGAAGCAGCTTAGTCATGCTGGCCACATGACCTGGAAGCTGTACGCCGGCTCCCTCGGCCAATAATGCGAGATGAGCGCCGCAACCCCAGAGTCGGACACGACTGGACCTAATGGTCAGGGGTCCCTTTACCTAAAATAAATAACAGTGAACAAATATAAGCCATTTATGATGCACATCTATCTAGACTATGATACTGATGAGACAGTATCTGCAGGAGGCACTTCTGTGTTTTGAACCCTCTAAAAGGTGAGTGCAAATGCATGTTCAGACCACTGGATCAGATAGAGAATGTTGGCGTTTCTTCAGAAAACATTTTAATTTTATTTAGGGAAAATATATTGGTGGGATTTTATGTGTATATCTGATAAGCTGTGTCAGCCTTTTTACTTACAGTACAACCTATCTTTAACAGAGCAACAGCTTGCAGACCAGGCAGCAATCAGTCATTTCATTGCCACCATCAAGACCTAATTTACTAGAGAAAAAAGAGCAAGGAACTCAAACCATTGGCTTGTTCTACCCATCCATCAAATTTCTAGAGAAGAAAGAAAGTGAGCTCCTTTCTCAAAAGGAAAAATCAAATGAGACAAATCATCACAAACCTCTGCTCACAGCCATCAGTCCTGGAAGAGGTAAAAAGATGCTATTCAGAATGAATCCTTCATAAAACAGTCCTTGGGTTTCTCCGTTTTCTGCCTTCTGTCAACCTCTTCACTCCTAGACTCCTTTGCAGATGAAGAACTTGAGTCATCGTGCTTACAGCAACTTTTGGCTACCTTTTTGTAGTAGGTTCAGTTTCTTTATGCAAGTTCTTAGATTTTGATGCTGGTATGTTCTACTGTATTTTTGATACAGTGGTACCCCGCAAGACGAATGCCTCGCAAAACGAAAAACTCGCAAGACGAAAGAGTTTTTCATTTTTTGAGTTGCTTCGCAAGACGAATTTCCCTATGGGCTTGCTTCGCAAGACAAAAACGTCTTGCGAGTTCCCAATGCATTCCTATGGGAAACCGCGCTTCAATGCATTTCTATGGGAAACAGCGCCATCTAGCGCTTCGCAGGGACCGTGCTTCGCAAGACGAAAAAACTCGCAAGACGACAAAACTCGCAGAACGAATTAATTTCGTCTTGCGAGGCACCACTGTATGTCATTGATTTTGATTGGGGGGTTTTAATTATCGTATGCTGCCCAATTAACCATACCCTCTGGAGGATTCACAATTTATTAATTTTTAAAGGTGTGTTGTTACCCACCTTGGAGAAAATATCTTTAATGAAGGGACAATAAATGTTTAAACATAAAATAAATAACAAATGCCAAGGTTTTCAATCTGGCTGCTTAGGGAAAGTAGGGAGGGAGGGGAGATTTGGCCCAATAAGTTCCTGGAAAATAGAGACAGGATCCCCCTCTCTGTTGTTTGTGCTCATCAGGACCATTATATTCAGTCCCACTTTCAATATTGTTTGTGCCTGCAAAAGATTCAGGACAGTCAGGCTTCGTTTCCAATCAGTGCATGTCCCGCAGCCTTCCTGCTGAAATCCTTTTGTTCCTTTGTCTCATTTTTGTTGCCCGCCCACCCAAGCAATAGTGTAATAACATGGGGAAGCAACGCAGAACAACTAATAAAATGAATTTTGTGGATGGTCCAATATGGATCCACCACTAATGTACTACTGTTGTGTTTATGACAAATTTTAGAAATCACCTGCAAGAGCCACTAGTCTACAAGGACCCTCTTTCTTGAGCTACTCTGTAACACCAATCAGCTTGATATGTTCAGTCTAATTTCCTTCATTCAGGTTACTGGAGGAAGCAACTAGATCATGTTTGTGCACACCTCAGAAGCTACACACAAAACAATCTGGAGTTCAGGACTTTGATTGGAGAACCTCAAATGGGGAAGGTAAGAGGAAGAAGGGACCTTTTATGGCTATAATCTTTCTCCTGTGATGCTGATGCATAAAGGGATTTAAGGCAAAAGGTGAGATGACTCTTGGCTTTTTTAAAAAAAAAATAGAGGCTTGCTGAGAAGAAGGGAGCCAGTCCTTTTTTCCATGCAACTGGTGAGAGAAGTTGGTATCTGGATTTGTTTTATATCACTTTCTCGGTGAGAATGAGGAGGTCGATGGTAGGGTGGATATCCTTTTCTCTGGTAATATTTTCTATTGCTTTTCATAGATTTATCAATTCCGTGAGTCTTCAGATTTATAAATTAGCTGGCCAATTTTAAGTCTCTTGCTGACTCAAGCAGTCTGCATTATGTAGTATTCTTTTCATCAGACTGAAGAGAGGCCAAAGCTCTGAAGGTGCAAAAGATGCTTGAAGAGAGAGAGACAGTTTACTAATGTTTCTACACTAATGCTAGAAGCCTCCAAGCCTAGATGGGACATAATGGAAACCTGATGGAATGGGAAGAACCAGTGGGGCACAATTTTGTCTCTGGGTATCAACTTGATGGGAAGGACGTATTGGAGGTGGTGTCTCTGTGTGCCAAAGAGAGCATTGAGTCCAGCAAGCTAGAAATCCCCAAAGAGGCAGACTCATCCACAGAATCATTGTGGGTGATAATACTGGACCCCCAAGAGTATGTTACTATTGGGAGCATGCTGTCATCTCCCTGATCAAAATGATCAGGGAGACCTTGAGATGGAGAAGGTTAATAATCAAGCCAGTTGTAAGAGTTAATGATAAAAGGGTTGATGATAAAGGGGGCTCAGTGGTCCACTTGGCTGGGATCATGCCTGTTTTGGATGGGATCACATTCTCCATTCTCCTGTGAGGGTTGGGTTTGCCATTAGAACATACTACTGAGCCTGGTGTTGCTCCTGGATGCCTTTGTTTTAAGTTTGGCTGATTCAACAACTGCACTGCTACTGAAAGATAGACCCTAGATACCTTGGTTTTGCCAGAGGATATTACTGCAGTGCAGGGACACGGGTGGTGCTGTGGGTTAAACCACTGAGCCTCTTGGGCTTGCCGATCAGAAGGTCGGTGGTTTGAATCCCCACGACAGGGTGAGCTCCCGTTGCTCGGTCCCAGCTCCTGCCAACCTAGCAGTTCGAAAGCACGTCAAGGTGCAAGTAGATAAATAGGTACCGCTCCGGCGGGAAGGTAAACGGCGTTTCCGTGTGCTGCTCTGGTTTCCCAGAAGCAGCTTAGTCATGCTGGCCACATGACCTGGAAGCTGTATGCCGGCTCCCTCGACCAATAAAGCGAGATAAGCGCCGCAACTGCAGAGTCGTCTGCGACTGGACCTAATGGTCAGGGGTCCCTTTACCTTTATTACTGCAGGGCACTCCACTTGGAGCTGTTTTTTTAAATAGTTCAGGAACTTTGGCAGGTGCAAAATGTTCCTGCCTGCCTCTTGATGGGCTTGAGTCAGCATAATCGTATATCACCTATTTTTGGCAGCCAGTTTCTGCACTCAATTCAAGGTGCGGGTTTTGACCTTCCAAACCATAAATGACCAGGTCCTGATAAGTTCTTTGAAGTACCCTTTTCTTCCCTGTCTGTCAGCCATTTGAACCTTCACATTAAAAAGAACTAGAAGTGGAGCCCATCAGATTCCATCTTGTATTGAGACCACAGTAGCCTCTGCAAGAAGGGAGGGCCTTTTCCATTACAGCTCTGACATTGTGGAATACCTTTCTGCTGGTGGCGTTTTGGTCCCCTCCTTGGTATCTTCTTGCCAGCTCATCTCAAAATGCTTTGTACTGCTGATTTATTTTTCTTACTGCTATTCTGCTTTTCTTTTCAACTAATATTTTAACTGGTTTTATATATAACCTAGCTGTATTGTACACTGATTTGAAAAATCTTTTTTGAAAGTAATATATGTCCGTGTGTGTGTGTGTGTGTGTGTGTGTGTGTGTGTGTGTGTGTGTGTGTAAGGATCATAGCTATTTTTCTTTTTAAAGGAAGAAAATAAACTTAATCACATTTTTTTCCTTCTATAGCTTATTTCTGCTACAGTCCACAAGGATAGCTATCAAGTCAGTCTCCAGATAAATTATGCACTTGCTATAAATAAGGTCAGTGTGGAAATCAAAGCTGATAAAGATGGGAAGGTTACAGTGCTATGATGAGAATCATTGGTAGTCAGGAGTCAGTAAATCGCAACTGGGCTAATAAAGGCTCATTGCAGTTCTTTTAAACCAGTGATATTCCAAATATCTACCTTTAGGGAAATCTTTCTTCAACATTGAGGAATCTGTGTGCAGCTGCCTTGGAGCATTTTACATTAGGGGTGACCCTCCAGAGGTGGTTTTTATCTATCTATCTGTCCTCCCACCATTTTTTTGTATCTATATGTTGAGACAGGCTTATTCCCTTGCCTTAGCTTTACACATGTGCAGAAATGAGGTCACATTCTCAGAGAAAAAGCATGCCTGTATTATTAGAGCTAGATTACTGACTCTGGAGGATTAGTTTCTACTTTCTATCTAATCTAAGGGTGAGTTTTTCCTACACAAACATTCTTGACACATTCTTAATACACTCTGGGTAAGCAGATTCTCCTAACAAATGTGCTTTCTAATGTAATGCCCATCTGATCTTCCTTTATACAGTATATTCTTCCAAAATAGCACTTTATCCTTCCTGCTTATATTGCCACCAAAATCATAGTCTGTATCCAGGAGTGGGATAGGTCTATAATGGTTCGTGCTTTTCAGGATTGTTCCCAGATTACTGTATAATCACTATATGCACTTTCCCCAACATTAGGCACTCTGCATTACTATTACTTCACTGAATTTTTTGGGTCAATCTAAGTGCCATTAATCCATTAAATTCCTGGAAGAATTCTCCACTTATGCCATCTGGACATTGGTCCTTTTTTATTCCTTGGTCTTTTTCACTTAAAATAGAAACATCTAATCTATATCACTGTTGTCTTGTGGTCCTTGGGATTCTACTGCTATTCATATAACTTGTTTTATCTACTTCCAATTGTTCTTTTTATTTTTGTAGCTTCCAGTTAACAACCCATACATTGATTGTTGTCATGCTTGAATTGAGAGTTTGATTAAGGATTAGTCCACACAGATTAATATGAGCAGGTGTTGTACTTGTGGATGCTCCTCAAAAGTTTGTTCATTCTTCCCTTGCCCCTGTGCTGTGAATAAAACAAACCAGAGACTGGTTTGTCATGTAGTCTGAACCTAGGCTCCTGGTTTGTTTCCTCATAGCCATGAGTGGGCTTGTATTCTGTTTTCTTCCTTGCACACCATGAGTTGTAACCAAGATTTGCTCTTGGCTTACCACTTTTGGTTTGTTCAAAGGAAACAAACCACGAGCCCAGATAACTCAACAAGCCAAAACTATTGAGTGTTGCAGAACATCATTCAAATTAAACCATTGTTTGTCTTTAAACTATTATTTAAATTTTTATGCAACATGCAAACCACCTAAGATTATTCCCAACACCTGCTGTAGCTACACATCATAGAGAAGAATAAGCAGTGGTATGCAGATTGTCTTTCAGAGAAGCTTAGCTGCCATAACAGATCTTCTCACCAAGAAAGTTTTCAATACAGTTTACAACCACTGTGTTGAATTATAGCTTATGTTGGTATGGCAAAGGTTGTCATATAATATACTGTATATGCTTCTCCAGGATACTTTGACCAATAAACCACTGACATTTGGCTATCATGAACTGAGCCCCAGCAAAGCAGGAAGAGCTGAATTATATGAAAGTCAAGCTGGTCTGGGTGAGCATTCTGGTGTAATTTGGTTCAAAGGAAAGCTATCCTTGCTTTGTACATTTTCAAAAAGTGACTTGTACCCAGAAAAGTATGTACCATCTGAAAATTAAACCTTAAAGTAGATCCCAAGTGCATGGTATTCCCAAGGACCCTTCACTGCTTTCAGTACCTTTCCACTCTGCAGAGCCAGGGACCTATGAGGATGGTCCACCCTCAGATGGGTTTCCAGATGGGACTGGGGGATTTTCCAGCTAATATGACTGGCGCTCCTGTCGAAGCCCTCACCAACCTCTGGAACACCCAAATGGCTTGGGCCATTGACACAATCTCCTCTGAGCGCCCTCTCCTGCTTTGTGGAGCCAATTTGGCTTCCTGATACACTTCAGAGCTTAGGATGAGGAAAGAAGCTGGGAGACTGCTTGAACACGAGTGGAGAAAAACTGCAGTTGAATGCAATCAAACACTTGTGAGGGCAACATGAGGGCATCATGATCAAACATCATGGAGCCTACCTAGAGGCAGAGAAGGCAGCAAAGGTGGCTTACTTGCTGCCTCCATTGCATCCTCATTGTGCTCTCCAACAGAGCTTTTCCAGGTAGTGTAAGTCTGGCCCAAAGGAGGTGGTGGAACCAATGGTAGCTCAGTGTGACTTGTTTGCAAAGCATTTTGAGGACAAAATCGCTTGCATCCACCGCATAGCTGTCAACTTTCGGATTTGAAAATAAGGGATTTTTTCAAACTTTCGGATTTGAAAATAAGGGATGCCGCGAGGGCGGTGCAATGGCACCAAGCAGCCTCGCCACCCTGCGCTCCAGAGGCTGCGCGCGAACGGGCGAGCGAAAGAGCGAGCACGTAGACGGTAGGCAGGCTGTCTGTCTGGTTGGACGTGAGGGTCTGGCTGCACAAGGCATGCAAGCTCCGCCCCCAGTCGGTCTCAGACTCCTTATTGGCAGCCGAGCAATGCAGCTGAGGAGCCTCCCTGGCTGGCAGGGAGGAAAGGAGCTGCTTCCTTTGAAATCCGAGAAATTTAAGGGATATCAACAATCCGGGATAGCATCGGGAAACGGCATTGGAATAAGGGAGTTTCCCACCCAAAAAAAGGGAGAGTTGACAGCTATGATCCACCGGCATCTTGACTCCATTGTTACAGCAGATTAGTCTCAAGGCATGTCCAGAGCACTGTCAAGAGGGCGGCAGCAGAACAACGGGCACTTTTTTCAGTGGCTCCCTGCTTATGGAACAAGGGAGGCTGGCCTGATGCCTTTGTTGCATATCTTTAAGCGGCAGGCAAAAACATTCCTCTTCACCTAGGCCTTTGGCTAGCAACTCAACACAATGACCCCATGGGGCTTTGCCTTGTAATTGACCTGATGCCTGCTGGTTCCATCTCAGATGTTGGTCCCTTTGGTAGTGGAAATTTAGCCTGCTGCTATATCTCAGGCTGTGAGCTACAGACCAAGAGCCAAAAGAGGTGGCTCACACACCTCTTGCCTAGGTTTCTTGGTGTGGAGGGGAAAGGCGCTTCCATCAAGAGCTTCAGGTATTTGCTGACCTGAAAAAAAGAATTTGATCAGCGGCAAAGTCAGAAAGCCATACATCTTTAAAAAGAAGAAAAACGTACCAGGCATCTCAGTGGAAATACCGGGACATATTCTTGGGGGAGAAGACTGCAGGGTTTGTTATGAATATTGCAATAAACAAAAAACTTGGCAGACCAACTATGGCAGACCAACACGGCTACCTACCTGTAACAAAAAACTTTTGTTAATCAGCTCATGCTGCTGTTATGTGGGGCTCCTATGTTATTTTGCTATACTATGGACATCACTTGAATATCATTGTAGCTTTCTCTATTTTAGCCCGAGAAGAGAGTCAAAGAGTGCCAAGCCCCAGCGAGAAAGTCAAAAGGATGATGAAAACAGGGACATGTCCAGAAAAAGAAGACAAGCTCACTGTATGTATCTGCTCTTAGTATGGCGGTTAACACCATGCTGCAACATAAGCAATGTTAGTACCAAGCTGGTTTTAAAAATGACTCTTTTCTGGAAAGTACTATTTGAGGTGGGGAAAGCACAGCAAATATTATTACTTCCATTGCCTTTCCCCTTCCTCCTCCTTCTGCTCTATGCAGGGCATTCCCTTTTTTGTCTTGGTAGCCAGAGCAATCCCACAGGGAGAGAATGTCCCACAGGGAGAGGTGCTTGCCTGGTTAAGGCCATGCAGTATATCCCTGGCCTTGGCACCAAAGTGGGTGGGTGCGGAAAACATTGGACAAGAGCTGTTGGGTCACACTTCCATCCTGTCCCAAGTGAGTCGTCAGCTGGCCTGCCATGCACTCATTTCCAATCTCACTTTTGTTTGTGCAAACGGAACGGTTTATACAAATCCCGGGAATTTGCATACTTGACTGTATGGTCACTGGAGACTCTGAGCAAGAGTACCATGTGCCTTGGCCCTTTTCCTCACAGTTGCTGTGTGCCTGCAGATGTCCCTTCTGAACAGGGCTTCCCTCAAGATCATATGCACACTCTTGGCACCATGGCTCTGGGGAAAGATGCCTTCCAAAGCGAAGCAAATCTGTTCTGAAACTGGGGCTGATGGCTCTCCAATATGTAGCCAATGGTGATTTTCAGTGGGATGCCTCGCCTCTGTTAGGAGCAAAGCTGCTTTGCTCCAACGAGCTCATCATTTTCCTCTTGACCAAAAGGAGTTCCAGGGGATTATTTGTGTGGCTGACTTATGTGACGGATTGGCCTTAAGGTAAAAGAATTTTTACCTCCCAGTTCAGAAGGTGTTAATCCACCCTCACCATGACTGGCAGCTCATCCTTTAGGGGAGGGGCGGTCCCCGGTTTAAAAGGGAGGGGACAGCCGTTTTGACAGTTGAGAAGAGGGAGGGTGTGTGTGGTGACAGGGAGAAGAAGGGTGTGGGGTCAGGATAGTGTTGGTATAGGTTAGGATTAGCTTGTCGTGAAACTATAAAATGTAAGAGTTCCTGTATTACGGTAACTAAGATTGTGAATGCATGAATCTTTAAATCAACTATGTTCTCCAGAAAATAAAGTTCCTTTTGTGCCAAAGAGGGGTCGTCATTATTGGTCCAGCAGGGTATCAAATCTCACAGAGGTATGTACGCAGGAAAAGGGCAAAACTTACCTGAGAGGAAAGAGGGTGTTAGTTTGTGTCTTAGAGTCACACAGAAAGGGGTTAGAAGGTGAAAACCGGAAGTGCCACAAAGTTGCCAGAGTTGTGAGGCAAATCGTTACAGTGGGGATCCGAGCTGAGGGAGGCCCTTTACTGTAGGCAAGAGGTGGTTCATCTAAGTAGCCCAGAGCATTAAGGATACCAGGCCACGAAAGCTGGATACAGACTCTCATTACTAATAAACCTTTAAAGTAAGAGGGGTTTGTTTTCGAGGCGAACCTAGAGAGAAACCGTGTAACCCTTTGGAGAGATCTGTAGTAATTGAGAGGAGGGGGTTTGTCGCAACTTACGTCACAATTCTGGCACCACAAACCCATCCTGACATTTATTATTCAGAACTGACCTCACCAGCAGGCAATCAATGCATAGCTCCATTCTGCGTGCCCTGTCACCTGACGGGGTTAAGGTCACCTTGAAGAGGGTTGATCTACTGATGGGGCTGTGCAGTGACTACACCCCGAGCTCCCTTATTCAGTGGTCGGTCTGGCAGGTGGAGAGCAGTTTTCTTTCATTGATCTCTGTGGGAGGACAATTACTTATATTGGCCTTTGACAAGATGAGACTTTGTGCCCTCAGGGACGGAGTAAGTGATGGAGCTTGGGATGTGGCATGCACCAGCCATGCCCTCGACCCATCCGTGGCATGTTCCTTTCATAGGCACTCAGCCATTGTTTGGTCAGTGTGGTATTCTTTGAAACACAGCATTTCTGGGTACATAACGCCAGTGAAGCTTGCAAAAATGTACAGAATGAAGAACAAGTTATGTTGGAGATGTAGGGCAAAAGATAGTGAATTTTACCATAGGTGGTGGACTTGCGATAGGATTAAAACATTCTGGGAAATGATTTACAATGAACTAAAAAAGATATTAAAATATACATTTCCCAAGAAGCCGGAAGCGTTTTTGCTTGGGTGGATGGGAGATGAAATCGCTAAAAAAGACCAGAGACTATTTATGTACACGACCACTGCAGCAAGGATTTTGGTTGCCCAAAGGTGGCAATTGCAAGAGGTACCAACATTAGAGGATTGGCAGCTAAAAATGATAGATTACGCCGAACTGGCGAAGATGACGGGCAAGGTTAGGAACCAAGACGACCGGAAGTTCGTGAATGACTGGAGTAAATTTATAGAATATCTAAAAGAAAATTGTACATGTCTAAAGACACTAGCAGGACTGTTGTAATTCCTATGTTGTGAGATGTGATTAATCTCTGACTGAAATAAAAAAGGTCAGAGATAGATAAAAACAAAAGCGTTAAAGGCTATATAATGTTTTAAAACTGTTGAAGGGAGGGAGGGAAGTCAGAGCTCGGCGGAGCTTTAAACCTACCGGTATTGTATGTAATATAATATGATGAAAATTTGAGTGTTAATGTAATAAGAAATCAATAAAAATCATATGGGGGAAAAAAGAAATACAGCATTTCTGCCAGTTTCCCCGGCTGTAGGATTGCATCTCCGTTGCCTAGAAATGGCTGTTTTTAACAAACATATATGCAGGCTGCGTACCATTGGGTTTGCTTTAAGAAAAACCATCCTGTAGTTAATTCTATATTGGCTATTTTTTTTCTGCCTTTTTCTAGACTGAATCTAGGCAGTTGCTGAAGGAAGTGGGTCCAAAAGGCCAAGGGCGACCTTTCGTAGTAGAACAACTGATTGACGAGGCAAGTTTCAGTAGTGTGGCATTCTGTTCAACTATTAGGAACACATTTGTTTCTTTTCTTTAATAATATTTCCCCAAAAGAAAATCAAACTATCCAGTAGATGTATACCATAAAGGTACCTAAATTGTTGATACATAGTTCTTTATGCTACTCACTTAACAGGTATAAGCTTGAATAGGTGATCCACTTAGAGTTCTTCCTCTGTATGTACAAGTTTCCCTGGCATATGTTAGTCAAACAGTTCTGTCAGGGATCTGTTTCCCCCTTCCAGCCCAGCGTTAAGTGCTTATAGAGAGCAGCTGCCGATTCTAACAACGGACTCCTCTTCTGCCTCTGGGAGCAGCAGTGAGCCAGGGGAGGAGGTGTTGCCAGGGCTTGGGTTAAGCAGGGAGAGACCTGGGAGGTTCCAAGGAGGACGTCTGGGGGAAAGGGGGAGGCAAAGGAAACGACGCTTCCGCTCCCCCCGATGGGCTTGTTGGCGGGGAAATCGTAGTTCCCCACTTTCGGAATCTGCGAGTGATTGATGAGACATGTTTATGACTAGCTCTGCATTGTAAAGTAATTAGCTTAGATAAAAACTTCAAAACCAGATGACTCGGTCTCTTGATTGAACGACTGGCGAAGGGGGGCAGCCCTGACAAGTTCAGACAAATTAACAGTATTTGCATGTGGTAAAGGGGATGTGGGATGAGAGCTGGTGAGCTTGGCCTCCCTGCTTCCTGCATGTGAATCGTCAGCAAGTCCTGCTTTTATAGCCACCACTTATTATGCTCAATCCTTTTCCCTCCAAGTTAGTAAGCGTGTGTGGATATGTGAACTACATTGCCAGGATTCAGCCATTGAAAACAGTGTCCGAGCAGAAATCGATTATTATTATTATTATTATCATTATTATTAAATGTCCGGAAATCCCTGTTAGAAGTATAGATTTTGACGAATTTCCTTAAAAGTAGCTCAAAAAGTTATCTCTTTTGAAGACACTAGCAGGACTGAAATAATTCCTATGACGTGGACTTTATAGTTTTAAGTTATAAATGCGAGATATAGAGTTGTAATCTAAAGCTTGCTGAAGGTGGGGAAGGAAGGCTTGAGCTCGGCAGAACGTGGAAAGATTGGATTGGTAATGTAATGTGAAATTATTGTTTGATGAGAAAATGAAAAAAATATATTAAAAAGTTCTCTCTTTTAGATCTTGGGGGGGGGGGGGAAGCTCAACAACTTTTGTGTCCGGTTTTAAAATCACTTTTTAAAATATGGCAACCCTAGTGTATATATATATTCTAACGTAATTTTATATTTAAAAAAATTGTCCAGTAGCACAATATGAGCTTTCGTGTGCATGCACACTTCTTCAGATTCACATTTTAATTTTACTTAACATTAACCAGATTTTCCTGTAATTCAAATACCATTTGAACAATGTGTAATGTCCAATACCTTAAAAGAGGGAAGGAAGGGAGGTATGCTTGATTCTCTACTTTTCCCATACACTCCAGGGAGCTGACCCCAACTGCACCAATAGCGAGGACCAACCTGCTTTAACGCTGGCTGTGCTGAACAGGCATCATGAAGTTATTCCCATTCTCGTGCAGAAAGGTGCTGACATGGACCATCAGTCAAGACCGTACGTCAGCCTTCTTCATTCTGATTATCTGATCTGATCGTTTATGTTTATTTGGAAATGAAAGCTGTTAACGTACAGAATGAACTCTGAATACTTTTTAGCAGGAAGAAACTCCCAATGACAATCCTTGTTGTTACATATTTTTTACATGGCTGTTTATTTGTGTATTTTTTAAAAAAATTATATATGTATGTTTTATGATGGCCTATATTTGTAATGCCTAATAAAGGTTTGGTGAAGTAACTCTGAATACTAGGGGGAAATCTAAATGGCATTTTCACATGCCTATATAGTTCACGCGGCTTGCACTGCTGTCTGAAGCAGTCAACAGGTTGTTTGAAATATGCCATGGCAATGTGCAGCCGTTCTCCCAATGCACAGTTCCCCCACCCCCTTTTAAACATTTAATTTCACATGGAAATGTGTATTTAATATGGAAGCTGCACAATCACACTGAATGCTGCTGCTGGGACACAGGACGATCAAAAGGTCAGTTGCAAGCCATCTGACCAGGGGGGAAATGAACGTCTCTGGTATGCATTACCTTACAGTTGGCAGCCTAGGTTTCTTACGCCTCGTCCCCTTTCCTCCCTCTACTTTCACACAGACTTAACAATACAGCTCTACATGAAGCAATCTTGCTTGGATTGGAAGGATGGGAATGCATGGATGCATTGCTAGGGTAAGTATGGAAAAACCTTGGCTTAAAAAAGGGTGCTGAGTGCATCCAGCACCTACTTCTTCTCAGGATAAGTAGAGAGTCGACATTGTATCATTGGATTAAGGGACCCTGCGATGTTAGTTCCCCCTGCGATGTTAGTTCTAGTAACTCGGCCCTGTTCTTCTAACAGATTTTTGTTGTTTAGTCGTGTCCGACTCTTCGTGACCCCATGGACCAGAGCACGCCAGGCACTCCCATCTTCCACTGCTTCCCGCAGTTTGGTCAGACTCATGTTGGTAGCTTCGAGAACACTGTCCAACCATTTCGTCCTCTGTTGTCCCCTTCTCCTTGTGCCCTCCATCTTTCCCAACATCAGGGTCTTTTCCAGGGAGTCTTCTCTTCTCATGAGGTGGTCAAAGTATTGGAGCCTCAGCTTCAGGATCTGTCCTTCCAGTGAGCACTCAGGGCTGATTTCCTTCAGAATGGATAGGTTTGATCTTCTTGCAGTCCATGGGACTCTCAAGAGTCTCCTCCAGCACCATAATTCAAAAGCATGGTTGGAGTAGTTCAATTCTTCGGCGATCAACCTTCTTTATGGTCCAGCTCTCACTTCCGTACATTACTACTGGGAAATGTTCTAACAGATACATCATTGTAAAAGAAATTTTAACTGGTTGTCCACAGTCCACCCACAAGGAGGCCATGTTATTGTGATATGCTACAGCTGCAGGTTTTATTCTTTGACAATGGTAGTATGAGTAGTGGGATCGAGTGGCACAGCAGTCTGGGACACCCCTGAGTTGGCGGTGGATCCCAGCTGTGCCATCTGCCTGCATTGCCAGGAGAAGCTGAGCAGGGAAAAGTTTCAGAGACTATGCCAAGAGCAGCCTTAAAGCACACCTGCACATACGGTAGTAGTTCCTCTTGCTTAGATGAGAGGCAGAGGCACAAAAGGCAAGAAAGAGGTGTCCAAACAGAGGAAAAAAGAAGCCCACTCACACTCTGCTCACCCCGAAAAGTAGCAGTTTGGGCAGGTGACTGGAGAGGAGGAAGTATGGTCCAGGAAATGAGTTTCCAACACCCAGACCAGCCCACCCCCTCAAATCTTGCTGCTCTGTGTCCAATACCAGCCAACACCATTGAATCAGTGCCCACAAACAAAAGTACTGTACTGGTAATAAACTAATACCTTTTAGTTTTTTCTCCCTATCCCACCTCCAAATTATTTAAAGGCACCTGGAATGAAAGTGCTAGGCCGATTTGTTTGAAATTTGGAAGCATGCATGCTATGGGTGCCACTTTAATGTATGTTGTTTTTAGACCAATTGCACTCAAAATACTAGTGAAGATTATTATTTCCCTTTTGTTACCTACCCCACCTCCCAAATCTAAATGTTGCCCATGTGGGGAAAGCACTGCAGTTATCCTTCTGAAATTTGGCAGGATTCATCCCTTGGGATGGGTCTATGACGTGGGTAGGCAAACTAAGGCCCAGGGGCTGGATCTGGCCCAATTGCCTTCTAAATCCAGCCCGCAGACAGTCCGGGAATCAGCAGAAAGACATGAGTCAGGGTGCACTTGCAAGCTTAAGCTAATGGCAGCTTTTGAGCCACAGGTTTGGAAGATTTATCTTTTTTTAGGTTGTATTTATCCTCTGCAGACTGCTGCTACAAGTTTTGATAGTCGGCTGCATATCACTTTCTCTCTCACACTATAAAATGTCCCTTTTCCCCTCTCCTCTGGAAAATTGATGGTTGGAGTAGTTCTGCTAGGTAAAAGCAGTATGTTCTGCTAGCCAAAGCCGGGAAATTCCGACTCTGCTGCTGACTTGCTGTGTGATCTTGGCCAAGTCACTTAACCATACTGTGCCTGTGTCCCCTATATGAGAAAAACGGGGCTAACCTACCTCATGTGGGAGACCGAGAGGCTGTCGTGCCTGGAAAGTTCCTTGAAATGCCCCCCCCCCTTCCCACACTCCCTAAACCCCACCTGCCCTGGAGGAAAGGCAATACTGCAGAGTAGAGCAGTCTCAGACAGAAGCGTGTTTTTACATGAGAAGAATATGTGCTTTTATTTAAAATGCATCTCTGGGTTATTTGTGGGGCATAGGAATTCGTTCATTTCCCCCCCCCCAAAAAAAAATATAGTCCGGCCCCCCCACAAGGGACAGTGGACCGGCCCCCTGCTGAAGTTTGCTGATACCTGCAGATTTAATGAAATTCTTCCTAAAAATAAAAAGGCGCTTTTACTTTGTGCTGGAGAGCTTTGAAAGTTTAATTTAAAAAACAATCATACCAACCTACACCCACAAAACCCTCTTATTTCACTGTAATTTGGTAGGCATTGTTTACTCCGGGATGGGGGAAACTCTGCCTGCTGTGAAAAGAAGTATAACTAGTTTTGACTTCCCAGTGGCAAGAAGTGGGAGGGAACAAACCCTTATTTTTCCTGAAGAGGATCCTGCCATGGACCATGAGTCGAATCAATGGGCCTCCAAGGTGCTTCACACCAAGGCGTGTTGTTTTCTGAAACAGCAAAGTTAATTTTGTTGCCTGGGAGCAACCCTAGTATTAACACATTTTTATGTAGTTTTGTTATAACTGCTGACAGAAATAAGAGCTATCCACACTGTTTGAATCAAGAATTGTGACTTCATTTTCCTGGCACAACAATCTAAGCCCTCCTTCCGGCAAGCCAGAGAAAGGCAGTTGCATTGGGTAGAGGTATCCCTGATAAAAGGTCTTTTTTTTCACAGATGCAATGCAAACATTAAGAAGAAGAATTCCAGAGGGCTGACAGCCTGTGATTTGGCACTGAAGAGCAGCATTGACAAAGTAGTTTCATTGTTTGCTGGAAAGCTAGGAGAGAGGATGTTAGACAAAACTTCCACAACACAGGCAGAGTCCACCTAATGGCTCAGGCCCGCAATACCTCAAGGACCGCCTTTCCATATGAACCGACCTGGACCCTGCGATCATCATCTGTAGCCCATCTTTATGTGCCCCCTCTACAAGAGGTCCAGAGGGTGGCAACATGAGAATGGGCATTTTCTGTGGCAGCTTCCTGTTTGTGGTAAGCTCTCCCCCAGGGAGGATCATTCATTGCATATATTCATTCATTGCATAGATTTAGGCACCAGGCAAAACCTTTCCTCTATAACCAGGCCTTTGGTCTTGTAACTATCTGTGGCCTTTTAGAATAGGGCAGGGTGCTTTTAATGTATTTTCGCCCTATTGGTTTTAATGTATCAATGTGCCGGGGGGGGGGGTGTTGGTTGGTTGCAAATCCTTTTGCCTTGTCTTTGGAAAAATAAAAGTTCTAACTGAACACCTGCACGATAGACAAAATCCCTAAGTAGCATTAAACCAACAAGCCATGACATCAGACTAAGGTCACCTTGAACATATGGATGTCAGCATACCTTGCTCACCTGAACATCATCACACCTATGGATGACTGCAGAGATGTGAAATGGCCACAGGCAGGCCTAACCTACTTCCTTCCAGGAGGAAATGCAAATGAGAATTAACACTGTACTAGACAAATCCCTGATAATGGACTATATCAATATAATAATTGGATACATACCTGCAACATACCTGTTTAGCATCTGTAGCATGTATGCTAATTCTCTTTTTGATACAATAAAATTGCATTTGATTTCTCTTGGTTGTCCCTTGTTAACCCTTGGAGTGTTATCAAGTGTGGAGCACGTTCAGGTCTCATTGCCAAAATATCCTCAAAAAGGGTGATGATCTTATGTGCTAATTGCACACCTCATAACACTTTATTAGTATTGAATTACAGTGGTACCTCGGGTTAAGTACACTTCAGGTTAAGTACGCTTCAGGTTAAGAACTCCGCTAAGAACAGAAATCGTGCTCTGGTGGCGCAGCGGCAGCAGGAGGTCCCATTAGCTAAGGTGGTGCTTCAGGTTAAGTACGCTTCAGGTTAAGAACGGACCTCCAGAACGAATTAAGTACTTAACCCGAGGTACCACTGTACTACATTAGGGATCCTATAAACGTCATGCCATTATGTGAGTTCCTAAGAATGTGCACAAAGCCTTTTTATTATGTATATATCCAATCTGAATTTTGACAGGTTAGATTTTTCCACCTAATAAATGTCATGTCTAGAGAGATTGAGTCAAACATTTTATTGCTTTCTACAAAGAAACGGCATTTCCGTGCGCTGCTCTGGTTTGCCAGAAGCGGCTTAGTCATGCTGGCCACATGACCCGGAAGCTGTACGCCGGCTCCCTCGGCCAGTAAAGCAAGATGAGCGCCTCAACCCCAGAGTCGTTCGCAACTGGACTTAATGGTCAGGGGTCCCTTTACCTTTACAAAGAATATTTGGAATATTTGTGTCTTCATTCAGTATGAGAACTTGTTGGGAATTATCAACTGGTTTGTCAAAAGGGTTCTTCATGAAGAACAGGACGACCAATTCCATCCTTACAGAAAAAGCAGTTTTTGTATTTCTGTCTTGGCCAGAAACTCTATTGTAGTAAAAAAAATACTAATCTCAGTAAAGACCACAGACAAATAACTTAATAGCAATAAAGGCAACAAAGCACCTCAGTAAGAACGCTAAACCATATTTTATTGTAGTGACCAGATTTCCCTTGCATTATCATCGCCGCAACCTCAGAAAGAATGCATGTTTGCATTCCTTACTGTCCAAAGGGTAGTATTTGTCATAGAAATCTAAAATGTACTCCTCTGTTTTAAATCCAAACTTTTGGTACAGCAGCATAGCAGAATTACTTGCAGATACATGAAGTGTTGCATCTTTTCCCATACAAGTCTGTGAAAAGAAAAAAAGAGTTGTGTTACATGTGAGGAAGGAAATGAGATAACTAATTATGGGAGCACTGTGCCGTCAAAGCAAGACAACTTTGAAGGAGGAAGAGATACTAAAAGCAGACAGAAGTATCATGCATTAATATACATAGATGGATAACAGATGATATAGTAAAGCACAGGTTACATCTAATACCAGTTTCTCTTGGGGAACTGAATTCAGGATACTAAATTTTCAGAATTGCTAGCTTACAAGTTTGACTATCCTTCAATTCTGCTTGATTAGGACCTCAGTCATTCAGTACTTACAACTGGTAAACTACAAGGAGTAGCAACCTTCAGAAGATGCAAAGTTACAGCAGCACTGACATAGCCTTAATTTCACTGAATAAATTAAGAAAGGTACCAGAAAGAAGAGCTGGAAGAGTGGTGGAAAGTGGAGGTATCTCATTACTTGCAAACGGGGTAAAACAATTAGCCCCAGCAGATAATAAATTTGGTCAACGAACCAACAGGTTTTGTGATGAGAAGCTTGTTGAGTCATTCAATCTGGATATGAAAGCTACAGAACTCAAGACAACACATAAAAAAGTAGATAGTTTGCTCCATCCTGGCCAAAACTGCCTTTGGGAATTTAGGGTTGTGCTGCTATTGGACCAACTAGGCATCTGTACCTGAATTCCAAATGCAAGCCACAAATTTTACAAGGGTGTTCTCCTGTCCTTAATGAATCTGCACCAGTGGCGTAGCGTGGGTTGCCTGGGCCAAGGCGCAAAAGGAGTGGCAGCATCACCATGGGGAAGGGGGCTAGCATGTCATCCTGGGTCCTCCCCCTTTTTAGTGCAACCTCTGAGATCTGAGCTCTCCTGGGAGGTGCTGGACGTGGACTCCAACCTCACAACCGGAGCCCCTCTGGCACCGCAGCTTACCCTGCACCAGCCGCTTCAGCTGCTCGTAGCGCACCCACAGAAACCTCCACCAGTCCAGCCAAGGAGCCAGCATGCTGCCAGCCGAGGCTCGCGTGGTTGCCTCTTCGTTCACACCAGGCACTCCAGTGCCACCTGCCGTGCCTATGGCTGCCTGCTCCCGTACAAGGGCTGGGCTGGGGGCTCTGCGGTGGCCCCAGGGCAGAAGGGAGATGAGGGGACCACCCTGCACAGCAGCGACCCAACATGCACACTGTCGGCACAGGCCATGGCATAAGAAGTGTGTTGTGCACAAGACCTGCAAGCTAAGGATACGAGCTCGAGGCACCAAAGGGGGTAGGGAGAAAGAGGGGGTTCTGCCCTGGCACAGGAAGGCCTGGCCAGCTACCCACTCCCCACTCCCCACCCACCCAGGAAATGTTTGTGCCACACCCGTTGCCAGGCTAGAGAAGGGAGCCACCTCCCCCTCCCAGTCTTACAGCTCCTTCGGACCACTGCAGCCCATCGGTATAACATGGGCTGCACCCTTAAGAATTTTGCACTGTCTCTCCTGGAAAGGGGTATGAGCAAAGCAAGCGGGGGAGAATAGCAGTGCGAAGAAGTTTGAGAAAATGGCGACAACAGGAATGTGACATTTGGAATTAAGAAGATTGATCTCATCCACACAGAGACATTATTATAATTTAGCCTGCTTGCTGGCATATATCAGTGGCTGTGGAAACATCGGAAAGAAATTTAAAAGCAATTGATGGAGGTGATCAGGAAGCTCTGACGTCCGAAGCATGGGGAGTCCATATATATATATATATATATATATATATATATATATATATATATATATATATATATATATATACTGTATATATACACTGTATATATATACTCTGTGTGTGTGTGTGTGTGTGTGTGTGTGTATATATATATATATATAAATAAAATTAGGGATAATTGGAATGTTTTTGTTTTTGTTTTTTAATTGGGAATTGTATAATTAATTTGGATTGTAATTTGAAATGTAATTTGGAATAATTCCAATGTGATTTGTATTGGAAGATTTAATAAATAGATTTTTTTAAAAAAGAATTTTGCACCCGGGGCAAGTGCCCCTGCAGCCCCCAATGCTACGCTACACCACTGATCTGCACAACATAGATGTGACAACTGAACGACGAGTAGGTCATCAAAGGGATATAAATCTTCTTGAGTAAACCTGCCCTGTTTGCACTTGTATTTAAAGTAAAAGGTACCGATCATACTTTTCAAGAGAATAAATCATAAAACTACCTGAATAAGATGATAGATCATAAAGGTTGCAATTCCTGATCTTCTCCATTCAGGGTGAACAAACAGAAAAGAGATATATGCTTCATTGTATTTAACATCTGGTACCATAAAACCAAACGCAACAATGACCTTTTTGTAAAGGACAACAACACTGAAGTCTGGATACTGCAAGCATTCTGAGAGGTCGATTCCTGTGGGAGAGAAAAGCACACCACAAATGATCACAGATTGTTGATGGAAAAGGAACGTCATCTAAAATATCATTTAAGGTTTTTTTTAATAAAAAAAATAAAAAGCTTTGCTCATGTGGGGCTCTACCTATTTTCATAATTTGACATTAGCATGGAGACTAGTTCATAACGTCCTAAAGGACTCAAAATCTAGTTACGGGACTGGTAATAAATAATCCTACAACGAAATGTTAAGGACATTTCCATGTTAAAGGAATAATATACTGTTAGATATTATAATTATGTGAACAAAATTACCCAGTAGTTCAATCCTGTATGCATGCTTACTTGGAGGTTTGTCGCACTGAATTCAATGGGTCTTTGACCAGAAGTAAGTGTGTGCAGGATTACACCCCAAGATCACAGTAAATGTCTGCAGGTTATTCAACTTTGCCACATATACTTTCAAAAGCTACATTTATTCAGTCATGAGAGAGAATTAAAAACGATTTTATAAGGTTATGGGTTTCCATCACCAATCAGAAAAACAGGTGCTGGTTCTATTAGGAACAGGTCACTTCAGCCAATAGAAAATGCACTGATACATGCACACAGGCTTTTTATTAATATTAATATTACATTTCTTTTTATTCCACAAGAGTCACTGTAAGCAACATACAGTGCAAAAACAAACATTAAAACTAAGTATAAAAACAATAATAAAATAAAAACCCACAATGTTCATAATATATATAGCCAACTCAACCCACTCCACTAAAAAGACGTCACAAACATATACTAAGTAGCCTCCAAATTAAGGGCCAAAATTCTGTGAGAATAAAAGTATTTTTGCCCAGCCCCTCAACACAGATAAATGATGACACTGGGCTAAGTACACATTAGGCACAAATTCAATAATTAACATCCCCAAACCCTTTCTTTTCCTTTCCTTTTCAAGAAAAGCAGCTTCATAGCTTTTACTACCCACTACGTTTCTCTTCCAACTGTCCCACCCATCCTTCTTCCGTCTTCTCAGGATTCAAAACTAATGTATGCCTTGTGGGTGGCAGCTGAAATTCTCTTTGGGAAGGGAAAAGAGAGAAGCAGTGGCAGCATTAGAGCTGTAGTACATATACCAGAATGGAATGACTAGTCACCCCATTACTTCCCTTGACCACCTAGTAAATCCTACCTGGCCAAAAGAACTCATGGCACATTGAGTTAATAGTGGGAATGTGATTGGGGCGCACATAGCAATAATCAATGGGTGCCTCTGGCTCAGCAGTCCAGCTGGGATCATTCTTGTGCGAATGGGCTCGAATCTCATTCAGCAACCTTAGTTTTGGAGGCTTGGTTTCATAATCACGCCTGGAGGGGACACAACAGCAATATTTGTCATTTTCAGAGTATAACAGCAGTCAGACTCAGTCGGGCCTGAAATTAAGACATGAGTATGGTGTACA
This sequence comes from Darevskia nairensis, assembly GCA_034642065.1. Classification (NCBI taxonomy): domain Eukaryota; kingdom Metazoa; phylum Chordata; class Lepidosauria; order Squamata; family Lacertidae; genus Darevskia; species Darevskia nairensis. Next base: position 88,174 of record JAWWNI010000135.1, on the reverse strand, counting down.
GAAACCAGGAGAGATTTGTTGTTGCCAGAGTCTAGTTGTCAAAGCCAGTCACAAGTTGGAGAACAGCCATGTTTAAGTGAAAGGGCGCAGCATTTTCCAGATGTCTCTCAAGTCTTATTGTGATACCATGCTGGAAAACATGTGTCTCGACTTTCCTTTTCTGTGTCCCTTTCCTTTTCTGTCCATGCACTAAATATTTCAATCTGGGACCATATCTATCCACCAAGCTACCAAAAAGGTAACCATATCATCTGTCACAGCAATTCAGGGACCCCATTGATGAAAATATTTTGCTATCTGTTCAGTCCTTAAGGTGCTCCATATTAATTCATTAAGCTGCAAATTGCCTTTTATTTTACTTTGTTATTAAACCTTCGTTTTTGTGGAGAGTATTCCACTACCTGGACAAAATTTCTAAAGTTGTGCATGTTGTGCTCCTGTACATTTGATAAATGTATTTGTTTCTGTCCCAACTCAAGCATACTCACAAGAAGAATAGTCTGGGCTGCAGAGAGAACAGATCCTCCTAGCACAAGGGTTTTGCAACTTATGAAGTACCACCAAAACAGGAAAGATGAGCAAGTAATACTTTCTGTTTCCATGCTTTTAGTATAAAATACAAAGGGGGCAGATCTGCCCTGCAAGGCCACCTACACTGAGAACTTATACATCTCCCCATGACTATGGACTGACTTGGTGGCAAAATCACCTCTGCCAATTTCATTCTCCATCTGTAATATGGGGATAACAGTGATCTATTTCACAGAGTAGACTTAACAGACTGTCTTTACAAACTTTTAAACATATATTTCAGCCTCAAGTCAAGGCCCTAAGAGTTGAGCGTTCAACAATTGCCCAGAAAGAGAACAAATCTGTAGAGGGAAAGGAGAAAGAGCCATCTGCTTGTAAGTGAAAACAGCTCTGTGATCTGTACCTAATGTAGGGTTTCAAAACACGGGAAGTGTAGGGACTGATAATGCTGTGGTCAGTCAAAGCATCTTCTGAGCCTACGAGTCGGCACAGAAATTTTGTTGGCATTTGTCGAAATCCCTTCACAGCAGACAGCTTAGTCTGTAAAGCAAAGCCAAAAAACAAGGAAATTAGCTTAGAATGAGCATAAACAAGAGAGCTATCGCTGATAGAATACAAATAACATCTGCAACTGATCCTTGCAACTTGGTAAAAAAAATGCCAATAGCAAGTTAACTACAGTGTACCACTGGCTATTTTATAAATGGTAATTTGCACCAACCATGAGGTGGCTGTTACTACTGTCATGCCCAGTTTTGAAAAAGGAGAACGGACAGTATTCAGCTAGAAAACTGCACTAGCGCAATGGGATTTCCTCCCTTTCCTCCCCACATGCCATCCCCAAATGTGTACCAGAGGGTTGGGGGGAAACCCAGAACAGGTTTAGGGGTCACACAAAGGGAGGAGAGGGGAAGAATGTTCCATTGTGCAAAGAGAAATTGCCTGCCTGCCTGCCTGCACCTTTGAGAAAGCCCCCCCACCCCGTCCCTCCATCTCACCTGAGCCAGAGAGGTATGGGGGCTTGCTCATCTGAGCAGCGGAAGGCTTCCCATCCTCCAACAAATCAGTTTAAGGAAGTCCCAATGCCCCTCCGGCTCACACAAGCTGGAGCGGTATGGGGGCTTGGGCTGCGCGATATACCAGACATTGTGGTATATCAGCATATTGCAGAATTTAACTGCTGGTATATCACAATGAGAGCCAGATACTGCCCTGCCCTACTAGGCTTTGTGGTGGCAGGCTCTTTTGTTGCCCTTGAAAACACTTCCTTGGTCCTTCTAGACATAAAAGCATCACCTAAGTATGCCTAGAAGAAATGGATATAAAGTACATGAAAATTGCCGCATGTAACTTCCATAAAAACAGCAAAGCACTCGCTCACTCTCTGGAAAGGAGAAGGGATTGAGCAGCCAGTGCCAAGGAATAACACTGCCCCATTCCATTAAGAAAAATTTCACAATGGATGTGATCATGGGCAGTGATTCATAGATAATTACCTAAGAAAGGGTGCCTAGACGTGTGGTGTATGGACTAGCAGGTTGTGTTCCCTTTGCCCACTATCCCCATCCAGAGTATGGGAGCTATCGAAAAAACAGTTGAATTGGAAACATTAACCTGGTATCGATCCAAGATTCTGAAATCCTGGCTGGTAGTTCTGTACATTGCGTAATTTGCTGAGGGACAGGGAGCAATTCCTTCCTTGGGTCCATAAATCCGATCAACCAGGAGAAGAGCTGCATTCACAATACTGTCCAAGTCGAAGAGGGGCAGGCCTCTCTCGCGCTTGGCCTGCCGGATTATCAACTTGCGCCGCAGTCTCTGAGCTTCAGGAGTCATGGCTGCAGCATTTGGGCAGCCCTCCAAGTTCCTCAAGAGAAGCTTTTCTTCATAGATGCTAACAGGTGCATACTTGGGCATGCCAAACTTAGCATTCTTATGTTCCAACTGCATCCTCCTTTTGTCTCGACCCTGGTCCTGAAGGGATGTGCGAGTATTATCAGAGTTTTCAATGTCACGTTCAAGTCTCTCTGCTTTTTCTTCCTCGCTCTCCATCTCTTGCTTAATCTGCTCTGGTGTCTTCACCTTCTTTCGGATCATTCCCACTGGCCCACTCGGGGGTGGAATATACTCTATTCCAGGATCTATAACACTATCACCTTCCATCTCTTCATCATCTATAAACAAAACAAAATATTCCATAAATTTTGTGACAATGTAACGAATACAACTTATCTGAAGAAGTGTGCATGCACACGAAAGCTTATACCCAGAACTACCGGTAACTTAGTTGGTCTCTAAGGTGCTACTGGACAATTTTTTAATTTATTTTGACTGCGTCAGACCAACATGGCTACCTACCTGAATCTAGAATACAACTGTGTGATCTTCCTAGGAGACTGTGGCTTTAATATGAAAGGTTACACAGCAATTCCCCATTAATGTTCAGTTGAGACTACCCTTTCCAAAGTAGTATTCTCCACATTTGCTAGTTCAAAGAGGTTTTGATTTGTGAAAATCAGGCCACTTTAGTAGATCCAGTGTTGCTCTGAATAGGGTGCTTACCAGTAATCCAGAAAGGAAGATGGACCACAAAAGTCTGACAGTAGAAAAGACAGGCCTTTCTGTAGCACAAATATATCTAAAAGTATACTGATAGAATAGCCAGGAACAATAACTCAATGGATGTATACAGTGGTACCTCGGGTTAAGTATGCTTCAGGTTAAGAACTCCGCTAAGAACAGAAATCGTGCTCTGGCGGCGCAGCGGTAGCAGGAGGTCCCATTAGCTAAAGTGGTGCTTCAGGTTAAGAACGGACCTCCGGAACAAATTAAGTACCACTGAACAAATTAAGTATACCACTGTATAAAGACTGTGGCAAGTTGGCCAGAATGAAATGCTAGACTCATTTAAAGGTAAAGGTAAAGGACCGCTAGACGGTTAAGGCGACTATGGGGCAGTGGCGCTCATCTCTCTTTCAGGCCGAGGGAGCTGGTGTTTGTCCACAGACAGATTTCCGGGTCATGTGGCCATGGGGACACCGTGACAGAAGCCAGAGCGCACGGAAACGCCATTTACCTTCCCGCCACAGCAGTACCTCTTTATCTACTTGCGCTGGTGTGCTTTCGAACTCCTAGGTTGGCAGGAGCTGGGACAGAGCAACGGGAGCTCACTCCATTGTGGGGATTCGAACCGCCGACCTTGCAATCGGCAAGCCCAAGAGGCTCAGTGGTTTAGACCACAGCAACACCCACATCCCTATTAGGCTTACTATAAGGTTCCGTTACAGCAAAATATGTATCAGGAGGCTTGGTTTTGTCAAAATTGAGTATACACTCCCAGAATTAATGCTAAATATAGCGCTTCTGGTAAATGAGTAACCATAGCCACTAGAGAAGTGATGACCAAACTTGGCCCTCCAGCTGTTTTAGGACTACAACTCCCATGATCCTTAGCTAACAGAACCAGTGGTCAGGGATGATGGGAATTGTAGTCCCAAAACAGCTGGAGGGCCGAGTTTGGGCATAACTGCGCTAGAGGGCTGTGAAAATTTGTGTCCCGGACTTTTTAGACTTATCTACCCATGTAGTATCTGAAACCCAAGGGGCGGATTGGTTGTCAGATGTGAAATATTTTCAGCATTATTTTCAGCTCTCCTGAAATTAGCTGTTTGAAGGAAATGCAACATAAATTTTAATAAGCAATAATAAAGCATCAGGAAAGTTAAAACGCAACTGTATTGACAGGGAGGAGAGGGTGGAATCTCCAGAACTAGCAACCTAGAAGGTCAACCAAAACCAAAACAGCAGCAAACAAAAAAGGCATTTTTCTATGTTCTAGTATTATTGCTAATTTTGTTTGTTTGTTTTGGTACAGTTGAGAAAATAAGTTAATTTATTTTTTTTCGCATGAAAGTACTATAATAATGCCCTTTATACAAGACCAATACACATAGTATTAAGGAAATAGCACTTGCAGCATTTTCTTCTTTTTTGCCCATGTATATGCTTCCAGAAGAGGACATCAGACAAAGTTAACATTCCAGCAAGTATCTAGCAACACAGATGGCATATATGTGATTGTCAGAAGCACTGGTTGGGTACACAATTTGCTATATGAATTAATACTAGACAAGGAATAATATTACTGGTAAGTGCTTGAATATTTTTCACATTAGAAAACATTTTCCTTGGTAGTTAGTGAATATAATTATTGAGAATAAGTATCACAGTTCCTGGTAGATGTTAAATATCACCAACAATAGAACTATGGTCAAGAAATGGTTGTGGAAATGAGATCCAATAGAGGTTAATAGACAAGGAAATGTTAAAGTAGCTTTTACCATGAAACAGGGCCTGGGGTGGCATTATATCTGGAATAAGGTCTGCTTCTGAGAGCAGGCTCGGTGTAGCTGAGTGAGAAGCTGGTGTTCCGGGAGCAGAGAAATCTGGAGATGGAGATGGAGATGGGCTTGTCAAAGGAGTTCGATCAGAGGAGCTCAGGGAAGAAAAGTCAACCACTTCCCCCTTCTCAAGTATAATGTCAGGACGCCGGCTTCGACTGATGAATTTGACTGGCGTGGAGGATGTGCTTCTGTCCAGGAAGGCAGCTGCCTCCTTCTGAGCTCTCCTGATGTCCTTGGCTTCCTGAGTGCGAGATCTCTTCTCCTTCAGCTCCATGGCAGATTCTACTGGATTGCGGCTCACTCTCTTTCTAAGTCCCTCCACTGTAATGATAGGGTCTAATGATGGTTTTGAACCTGCCAGAGAACAAGTAGTGTGTTTGTTCCAACATGCAGAGAGAATACCAATTTTAGAACTTTAGGGAAGCTTTTAATATTTGATGAATTATTGTATTTTAATACTTTGCTGGAAGCCGCCCAGAGTGGTTGGGGAAACCCAGCCAGATGGGCGGGGTATAAATTAATTATTATTATTATCATCATCATCATCAGGGTGGATATGATTTAAATCACTAGCAGGGTGGATAAAAATCAATGGTTTTTTTAAAAAAATAAAAAAATCGGATTTTTTTGATTTACCGGTAAATAGGATTTTTTTGATTTAAATCGGATTTTTTTTTATTTAAATCAGATTTTTTAATTTATTTATTTTTTAAATCATTTATTTTTATCCACCCTGCTAGTGATTTAAATCAAATCCACCCTGATTATTATTAGTATTATTACTCCAAAGCAAAGGCAGCATCTATTTCTACAGAAGGTATCCAACATAAACAACTTTTTAAAGACAATAAAAATACACCTTTCCTGATACAGGAAAACGTGACAAGCAGACGCTAACATTCTTTAATTCCAGACTGCATATAACAGAATGTGGGAATGGAATATATTTTTGTCACATACATTGAACGTTTTCCACCAAATTTTTAAGAGGAAGAAGAGAGGCAAGAAGTAGTGAAAAGGAGAACTGCAAAGTGGTAAGAGAAGCTGGGGAAGAAACTGGTGAATAGAGAGGCTGAATGGGTAGTGAGCTTGGGAGTGGATAGGGAATGAAAACAGGAGTGGCTGAGAGGGGAAAACAGCAACCAAGAAACATATAATGGGATGTACAAGGGGCAAGGGCTATACCTATACAATACCTACCCACCCACACTTTGCAGCAGGGTGGATTTGATTTAAATCAAATTGATTTAAATCACGATTTAAATCACTAGTCAAGTAAGGCTTGATATATTTTTTTTACAGAAAGACTCATTCTTGCTGGTATAATCTTAATATTTACAACCATATGAAGGTTTCATTTTTGGAATAATAAATTTTCAGAGTAGTTTTTACAGTTATATCAAAAATTACTGATTTGGTTATACTACTAGAAATACATAGACAGATAATTATGAAATTATGGTGAGGTTTAATAAGTTAACTGTTTATATTTGGACAACTTTTCTGCTGTACTTTATTGGAAGGAGAAAAATAATCATTTCCTTAATAACCATTTAAACAATTTATTTAACTAAAACAATAACATGATAGCACATGTATCCATGTTTGTTAACAGATGTGGTTAAACATTTTTTTAAAAAAACTTAGACTGAGTTTTAGCACACTTGATAAACTTAAAACAAATCCTTATTTCCTGATGAATACCCTTTGGACTACAATGTAACTTAAATAGAAGACTATATTTAGAAAGATTTTTCCTCCAAAAGCATTTTATTTTAAAAATCCAATTTAAATTTTAAAAAATCCGATTTAAATTTTTTAAAAATCCGATTTTTTTTTTTTTTAAATCATTGATTTTTATCCACCCTGCTTTGCAGAAAGTTCACGGGGTCTTTAAAAACTGAGGATGTCTGCATGATGGCGTACCCTTCACAAATTTCTACATTTGAAATTTATTGTTTTTATTTTGATTGAAATCCATAATGCCAATAGTACAGAAGAATGTACCCCCACCGTGCCAAAAACCACCAGTTTTAAGACTACTGCATCCTTAAATGTGCAAATGATATGCAGTTTACAAATTATTACCTTTTGTTTTTAGGGCAGATGCAGAAAGCTTCTCTCCTTCCGGCTTCATTGTAGGGGGCCTATTCTGGACAAGTTTCCACCATCCTGGTTCTCCAAACTCTTGAGCCCCTGAACGGAAGTATAAAGGGCTCCCCACAGAAAGACAACCAGCAACAGTGCTCCACCAAGTAGAAGTCTTCTTTCTAAACCAAAGAAAGGGAAAATGTCTCTGAAAGAGAGCTTTGTTTACTACATTGGTAGGAGATTGCTAGTTCCTCTTCAGATCTTAAGTGATTAATGGGATGAGGACTGGAAGCAGGAATCAATTTCTGCAATCAACTATAGCTTTCAAATTTTATTCTGGATTCTCAAAATCTTAAGACAAATTACAAATGAGGGCTAGTAGATGTTAAGGGACACTCTCAACCTGGTGCAATCTTGTACTATTTTGAGAGACCAGAATAAACTTTGAAATAAAATGGCTGTATATTTTGGCCTTCACTGCTTGCAGAAACCAACTGGAGGGAGACAAGCTAGGGAAAGTCATACTATGCAGAACTATACAGAAGTGAACTAGCTATTGACCTTCACCCACTATGGATATCTTCTCTCTTTTACTCTCAACGAGGAGAAAAAAATGTTTTCCTACATTTTAATTATATGTGGACGTTTTGTTCTTTACCTTCAGTTTTAAGACAACATAATGGCATTACCGGTTTCCTAGTAGAAAATTCCAGTGTTTTTCAATGAAAGAACAAATATCTTCCTTCCACCTGAAGTAGCCTTGGCGGCCAGTTCCTTCCAGGGATAGATTGTACATTGCCAACATAACAACCTGAAACACAAATAGGAACCTCTCATTTACAATAGGTAAGAAATATTTTTTTCTGGGATAAAATGATTCTCTTCTCCTAACAGGTTATATAAAATAATCAACTCTTAGACAATATAGGGGTTTTTTTGGGGGGGGATTAATCTGCCTGGATTAAGATTATCCTAAATGCATCTATTTCAGTTAACAAATGTTCAGATACAGTGGGACCTCGACTTACAAAGATAATCCGTTCCGACGGGACCGTCGGAAGTCGAAAAAAACGTAAGTCGAGACCCCATAGGAATGCATTGGGAGCAATGCATTCGTATGTTGAAGAAACCCTATCTAAAGAGGCCGTGACTTCCTTTCGGAAGACGAAGAAATTCGGAAGCCCGCGACCGCTTTGATCCTTCGTAACTCGAAAACAACGTAAGTCAAGTTACTCGTAAGTCGAGGTACCACTGTATGTTTTATCCTAAAAGAGGATCACGACAAATGTGTCGTTTATTACCCTAGCTGGGGCAATAAAAGTACAAATGGAAATACAAGGAGCTAAGATCATACAAGTGCAATTTAAAACTAACTGGTATGTGGATGAATTCATCTGGGAAACTCCTACATTTGTTTTACAGAATTCAATGCAATCTGCAGATACAAATTGCTTTTCACAAGGCCTGAATGGGTGGGCTTCACTTGGATAGAACTACAAAGGGAAAAACAACAGGGTACAGTATCTGATTCCATGGAGGGACTTTCTAATTACAGTAACTACTTAGAAATTTGATACTACTATAGTCCTAACTACTATGGGAACTCATGGAAGAGTTTAAGGAAGATTTGTTGCAATGGGCATACTTGAAGATACCCTAATAAGGGAAAATTTCAGCTTTAAAAAAATCTGTACCATTTGATAGTATTTATATTTTAAAATATCTCTCTGCAAGTACTCACTATGGCAATTACTAATCGTCAAAAACTCAAATTGCATTTCCTATTGAATTGGAAGTAGCAGAAAAAGTTATATCATGATGAATAAAAAAAAATGATGCATTAAAGAACTTTTGCAATGTTGGTATGTTAATGCATTTTAAGGCCTTGCTTTATTTAGATGAGAATATTTTTGGAACAAAGTAACAAATCAATGAAACTTAAAAATACACTCTTGTAATGTACGAGTAACCCGACTTCCGTATTTTTCGAGTTACGAGGGATCAAAGTGACCACACGCTTCCGAATTTTTTCGACTTCCGAAAGGAAGTCGCGGCCGTTTTAGATAGGGTTTCCTCGACTTCCGAAGTTTAGATAGGGCTTTTTTCGACCTACGAATTTTTTTCTCCCCAATGCATTCCTATGGGGACTCGACTTACGATCTTTTCGACATCCGACGGTCCCGTCGGAACGGATTACCTTCGTAAGTCGAGGGTCCACTGTATTTAACCAAGCAGTATGTTTTAGTGAGGAATTGGAGCATAAACCTTGTTAGGCAATTTGCAGCTCGGAGAAGGATAACTGAGGAATTTATTTATTAAAGGTATTTTGAAATCTTATAACTGATTAGATTAGCCAACACCATTCCCCTGACTCCAATATTTACAAATAAAACATAGTTAATAGTTTTTCTTCTGTATTGTGGGGTAGTAGTCCTACTTGCAATTTACTTCAGGTATCTTCAAGAGGCAATTTAGGTAATAGGATTAGCATGCCAGTCAACTGACCACATATAATTTGTCCAAGTAAACCACTATGTAAATGGAACTTTCTCTATTTCATTATGGTATGTCATCTGTCAGCAAGGAGTGAAGCCAACTTGTCCCTTGGCACTGGAGCAGTCTGGCCAAACTGAAAAGTATCTCCCACAGTTTACCTAGTATAATATCTAATTTAACTGAAGACATCGCCCAAGAGTAGCATAAGTAGTCTTCAGGCCACTGTCTAGTTGGAAGAGTGTTGGAATAGGAGCAGGGAGTCCAAGAAAAAGGCTTCTTCCCCTTACAGAGGCACTGTTGGACTTGAACTAGTTTCCTGAGGTTTCTCCATACATGCTCTCTCCCCACACATGTGCAATACTGAACTATCTATGCTTCCTTCTCTGTATGTCATTCTGTTGAAAGAATTGGGTCTGCCTGTCACTTACCTGCTGCCAAGTTAGCCTCAGCCGTTCAAACTGTTCCTTCCCATCTTCTGAGCAATCAGAGCAAGTAAATCTGAAAAAATTATCACCTTTGAGATAGGTGATCTGTTCTCTCACCTGATCTGTAAACAAGCAAACAAAACCGGCTTAGGCCTTAATTCTTTCCCAATAAATGGGACCCACATACCAACACATTACGAGCAAGGTCCAAAATAGCACAAATGGGGTTCATTCCAACAGCATTCATCCACTCTGCATTTTGCTTTGTTAATCACCTCTTACAGAAATCCATGTAACCTCAATTGGTGGGCACATCTGTCTCTATTTTGGAGTTATCACATATATATGTATCGTAAGTGCAATTCCTTTTGAAATCTTAAGAACTATGCATGCAGATTTTTTTTTCACCAACAGAAAAAAAATCTTATCTATAGCTTTTATGTAGTTCTTGTGAACGCCATCCAGCCACTCCCCAAAGAGGCTAGTCTAGCCCCTTCTAAAGGGATCACTGGAGAGGCTAGCCTTGGCCTTGAGGTCCACATGCCAATGGACTCTGCTAGGGCCCTGGCTGAAAACTGAAGAGCATATGCAGTTGCATCTCTGTGTAGGCACAGGCTTTAACTAGTTTTCATAGTCCCTAGTGCTTATGGGCAACATCCAGCAGAAGAGGCTGAGCTTAGAGGAGGCATACACTCGCCATGAAGGAAGCAGCCATAGAGGCTCTGATGGCTAAGGGTGAGAGCTTGTGGGTCCTGCACAGCATGATCTCTGCCTTCCTGTTAATGGGGTTCTTCGGGAAATCCTCCCCATGTTTTAAAAGGGGGAATGGGACATCCACCCATTCTTTCTTCTGAAAGGGGTATAGCTGATTACCAGCAAGCAGGAGGCCCAGGAAGCTTCTGAGGTCTGTCACTCACTCATGATTGTGGACTACAAATCATGTGGAAAAAGGAATCCCTTTTTCCTAGGTTTGTGCCTTGGGAAGGATGTGATTTCAACTGGCTTTCGTCTGATCTGCTTCCTGAAGGCCCAGCTCAGCAAAGGTCACAATCTTGTAGGTCTTCCTGACCAAGGCCTTGAGGTCACAAGGGCAAAAAAAAGGACACATTTTTATTATTTAAAATAATCAAGAATTAGGAAGCCTTACTTGCTGGTATCCATTTCTGACATCTTTCACAGTAATAAGACATCTCTTCTGTCCAGGATGTGTCCCCTTCATCACTATTTATAGAGTCTCCACTCTGATCATGACTCAAATCCACGGATGCCTGATCTTCAGACTCTACTATGAGAAGAGTTTCTCCTTCCACTTCTCCTTCTTCCAGCCCTTCTGAAGGCGATGTCCTTGTAGCTTCATCATCATGACGGCTCATCATCTCGCTCATGTACACATTAGTATCCATTGTGAATTGACAGTCACTTTTATTATGCAAGAAGCCCAGCAAAACAAAAACTGTTCCAACAAATATGAAGGCATTTAAATAACTGAAATGAAAAGGGAGATCCCAACTCTTCCCTGCCCTTACTGTGAGGATTCTTTTCCCATGAGCATTTTGCTTCTTTCCATTTCAAGTTGCTCAGTCAAGGCAATCTGTTGCTCCAAAAGGCGGAGATTTTCTTGCTTACGATTCTGCCTCTCAAAATCTCTCAGCACTCCTTCACGTAGCCTCTGAAAGAGACATCTCATCATATTATGCTATATATCTTTTAATAATCTACTGTTCAAAAACTTGAGAAAGTGTAAAGGTACTGCTACAGGAAATTAAGGCCAACTGTGAATCTTACAAAGCAATCATACTGTTGCAAAAGTAACTTCAAAGATTTTGCTAACTGTAGGAAGTATACATCCTCATTCCAATACAGGACTAAGCCATCTGCAAATCATAAAGAAAAGGGTCATTACCTGAAGATCGCTATATCACAAACCAATAATCAGAGGCCTTCTGTGGCTATATGAAACACTGGGGCATAAAATGCTGGGGAAATTTTATGTTACAAAGGGCAGAGATAACATGGAAGAAGGAATAGTTGAATTGGGGGAAAAGGGCAGCAACAGCAGGTGCAATTTCTCCTCCTATGCAAAGTGTCAAATACCTCTGTTCATTTTTGCTTCCTTTTCTCTCCAGCTCTTATACCCCTTTTTGAAAAGAAACATATTAAACTGCTTCATGGCATGTGTGTGTGTGTGTGTGTAAAGAACATCTGGCTGTATAGGAGAATTTCCTACTTCTACCCCTCCAGGATTTTGGACAGAAATCCAGGGAAGATTCTCATGACTACTTGGCAGTCCAGGCAGCAGCACCCCTGGTTTGGGGGGGGGGGTTACGTTTGGAGCAGGGCTTTTTGTCAAGTGGGTGCCACTGCCATGCTAAGAGAAGGAGGGAGGTGTTCATGTTGAGTTCCGGCACCTCTTTTTCTAGGGAAAATAGCATGGGTTCCGAGGCACCACACACGTGGGTGAAATTGCGCACGATTGAAAACCCACTGGAAAAGACCGCAGACACCCTGTCCCACCCTTGGAGCGATGTTCCAGGGGTCCCTTCTGGGTTCGTTGTGATGTGCGTGTATATACTGAACCCGTGCAGTGCTTTTTTCTGGGGCGACACTGGGGTATGCATACCCCTAAACATTTTGTCAATCTAACAGGAGAAGAAACTAAAAAAACCAAAAATTTAGTTTCTTCTCTAGCACGGTGAATCTGTTGCTACCCCCAATGGCGGCCTCCTTTCCTGAGTCTCAGGCGGAAGCGAGCGTTTAATGTGTGAAGCAGTGTAGAGTGCGGATGTGTGGTGTTTTACTGATGGAAGTTTGGCCTCATTGAGGGGCAGCATTTCAACAGGAGTAGGAAAATTACTGTCAGCTGTCAGCTGTGTAATATGAGGTAAGAATGCATGTTCTTTGTACTTTTGTCCATTTACTGTATTTATTTCCCCCGATTTGAACTATACAATGGTGATTTTCTTGAGCCGAAATGAGAGTACCCCTAAACATTTTTTTAGGGAAAAAGAAAGCACTGAACCCGTGTAAATTTGGGGGGAGGGGGCGTGTCCGCTGCCTGTGCCCCTCCCACAGCCATCTTACCCATTGGTTTACACGAGGCATAGGCAACCTTGGCTCTCCAGATGTTTTGGAACTACAACTCCCATGATCCCTAGCTAACAGGGCCAGCGGTCAGGGATGATGGGAGTTGTAGTCCCAAAGCATCTGGAGTGTCAAGGTTAGCCATCACTGGTTTAGGCACAGGCAACCTTGGCTCTCCAGATGTTTTGGAACTACAACTCCCATGATCCCTAGCTAACAGGGCCAGTGGTCAGGGATGATGGGAATTGTAGTCCCAAAACACCTGCAGATCCAAGGTTGCCTATGCCTGGTTTACACGCACACAGTTCAGTCCCTATTCGGCAAAAGGGTCACCCTAATAATAACGCAGCCCCTGGCATAGGGCCGCCCCGGAAAGTCAACGGCTATTTCGGCCGCCGAAATCGCCCCTCCCACGATGCTCCCCCCTGCATAGGCCACGTTTATACAGAGTGCGGGTGGGGGGGGGAGAGGCCTACCTTCCTGACGCGGCTCTCCTGGAGGTGGACGGCCGCGACGACGAAGCCCGAGACCGCGACGGAGGCCGCCAGAACCGCCTTGGACGCCGACGACATGCCCGGCGGACTCGGCCTTCCCCTCAGCGCCCGCTGGGACCCCAAGGAGCATGCGCGGCCTCCTGCGCATGCCCAGCGGCTCGGCGCCTTCCGAGCGCTCTTTCGGCCGCGGCTTAAAGAGGCAAAGGCCCTTGACGCTCTCCTGACCGCCGCGATTTCCGGTTCCATTCGGAGCTCGCCGTTCCACGCCGCGAGAGGAGCAAAGAACGTGCAGCGCGTCTCTTCTGACAGTTCGGGTTCGGGTTCAGGCACCCGGGTCAACTGTTGTGGTTTTTTGCTGCAGGCCCGAGGCTTGCCTCCCCTGGGGTGGTCGGAGGGAGAAACACGGGCTTTTCAGTTCGGTGCAAGATTTTTATTGACGTTTTTCATAATAGAGTAATATATAGAAGACTAAGCAAAAAAACAAACCAAAACAGCTACCCAAAATATGCAAACAGAATAAATAGAATGTGGAATCGTCTGCCTCTACCACCCACAGGAGGTAACAAGAAGAAGACATGTTTTTTACTTGTTTTGTCTTGTTAATTATAAATGAAATAAAATTTATTTTAAAGAAGAAGAAGAAGAAAGAAAAGAAAAGAAAAGAAAAGAAAGAAAGAGAAAAAGGGGGGAAGTTTTCCTTTTTCCTCCCCTCCATGTTTCGGGGAGCGGTGTCTGTGTGTAGGTGCAAAAACGGAGTCCTACTCGTGGGCGTAGCCAAACGGGGACAGGGAGGGGCAGCTACCCCCATCAATAAAAATCAATAAAATACATAGCAAACTGAGGTTTTTCCCCACAACAAAAGGCCTGTCCACCCCCCAGCCAAAAATCCTGGCTACGCTCATGGTCCTTTTTATATGGAAAATAAAATCTCCGCACCAAATGAAGGAAACGGTGAAGCTGCCATAGGAAATCCTTCCTATGTATTGGAAGGAAAAGGTCACCAATCGCTTTTAAATCCATTACAGTAATTGCAATGCGGGGAGTGTTGATTCCCTTGCGAGAGTCTTGTTATGGCAAAGGGATCTGGCTGAGAAGGGATGGGTGTTTTTCTTATTGCTGGAGGGGGGGGGGCAACAGAAAGCAAGAGTTAATTCTGGAGAAGCTTGCATTGTGATGTGGGGGGCGCTGGCTGAAGAAGGGAGGAGTGGCATTTATTTTACTATTTAAAACAGTCCAGTGTGCGGTTTAAAAGAAACCAAGTTAGGCTTCAAGCAGCCTACAGACTTATCATGGAGTAAGCTTACTTCTGAGTAGACATGTGTAGGCCTATGCACTTAACTGCGGGATAAACCCACTCCAGCCCATGGGGGCAGCAACCGTTATTGTTGTTGTTGTTCAGTCATTCAGTCGTGTCCGACTCTTCGTGACCCCATGGACCAGAGCACGCCAGGCACGCCTATCCTTCACTGCCTCTCGCAGTTTGGCCAAACTCATGTTAGTAGCTTCGAGAACACTGTCCAACCATCTCATCCTCTGCCGTCCCCTTCTCCTTGTGCCCTCAACCTTTCCCAACATCAGGGTCTTTTCTAGGGAGTCTTCTCTTCTCATGAGGTGGCCAAAGTACTGGAGCCTTAACCTCAGGATCTGTCCTTCTAGTGAGCACTCCGGGCTGATTTCTTTAAGAATGGATAGGTTTTATCTTCTTGCAGTCCATGGGACTCTCAAGAGTCTCCTCCAGCACCATAATTCAAAAGCATCAATTCTTCGGCAATCAACCTTCTTTATGGTCCAGCTCTCACTTCCATACATTACTACTGGGAAAACCATAGCTTTAACTATATGGACCTTTGTTGGCAAGGTGATGTCTAAGCAGCCGTTATTACTGCAGCCTTAATGAACACAAGAGCAACCTTCAAGTGAGTGGTCTCCAACTGGATTAAATCTTCCCTCTGTTAGGAATTGTGCTTTGTGCTGGGAATTGGACAGTTAATCCAGTTTCAGCCCTAGATAACAGAAGCTTTGTCAGCCTGTAGGATTCCCTTTTAAACAGGTCACCAGTGGTAGACTAACTGCGTAATCCTAACCATGATTCTATTCAGAGGTAAAGTCCGTTTATGTCATAGGGACAGGATTTAAAGGTAGAGGTAAAGGGACCCCTGACTGTTAAATCCAGTCGCAGACAACTCTGGGGTTGCGGCGCTCAACTCGCTTTACTGGCCGAGGGAGCCAGCGCACGTACCCACCGGAATGATACCAATTTATCTACTTGCACTCGAACCGCCAACCTTCTGATTGGCAAGCCCTAGGCTCTGTGGTTTAGAGCACAGCACCACCCTTGTCCCCTAGGGAAAGGATTACTCCCAGGTAAATGGGTTTAGAATTACAGGATAAACTGCAATCCGAACCCTACTTCCTGGGAGTTGTAAAATCTATTAAAGTTCTGTGTGGCACCTTTAAGACTAACCAATTCAGGCTCCAGTCCTAACTGGGAGTAATCCCTATGGCATTTAGTGGGGCTTATTTCAGAGTAATGTATGGCTATAGTGACAGCTACTCACATTAGAGATTTTGACAGCAGGGAGTCTGGGACCCCTTCTAAACCAAGGTCAGACACTTTTCATTTTAATTAGGTACTATAGCAGTTCGAAAGCACGTCAAAGTGCAAGTAGATAAATAGGAACCGCTCTGGCGGGAAGGTAAACGGCATTTCCGTGCGCTGCTCTGGTTCGCCAGAAGCGGCTTTGTCATGCTGGCCGCTGTTCGCCGGCTCCCTCGGCCAGTAATGCGAGATGAGCGCCACAACCCCAGAGTCAGACACGACTGGACCTAATGGTCAGGGGTCCCTTTACCTTTATGTACTTTATGCAACTGCAATGCTTTTGTGTCCACACCTTTGCAAGGGAGGAGGATGGGGGGGGGGGAAGCAAAACAACTTGGCCCCATGCATGTGACTTTATTGGCCTTCCCTCAAAGTAACTTCTGGGATAGCTCAGTTGAGCATAGAATCATAGAATTGTAGAGATGAAAGGACCACAAGGGTCTTCTAATCTGACCCCCTGAAATGCAGGAAGCTTTTGCCCAATGTGGGACTTGAACCCACAGCCCTGAGATTAAGAGTCTCATGCTCTACCACCTGAGATGACCCTTTGGTCCCTTCCATCTCTATAATTCTATGATTCCTCCCTGGCCACTGGTCACCAGAGCTGGTCCAGGGGGTAGCAGCCACCAGTGCACTGTGGTCTAAAAGGCATCTCATTAGGTCCATGGGGCAGATTGGAGGTGCTATTGGTGTATTGTCCACCCTCACCAGCCTTCCTGCCTGAGCTTACAGAAGGCATCTCTCTTTTTTTTTTCCAAATCATTTTTATTAAGGTTTCCAATACAACATAATCACATTGAAACATTCCAGATTACATTTCAAATTATTTATCCAATTATCAATAATAAAAAAGAAAAGTTCCAATTCTGCCAGATTATTATTTAAATTTATTTTGATTTTGAGGTTTCCCATGCTTCAAACTCCGGAGTTTCCTAATCAACTATTTGTCCTTGCTTTTTACCCTTCCTATATTTTCTCAGCCTCTGATGTATTCCAACAAGCAAGATAAATCAAAACAAACAATGTCTCTGTGTGGATTTAAGTCCATATTTCATCTCCATACGATTGCCTTGCCCCTTGATACTCTGATCACGGACAGTCGCCATCTTCATTCAGCCCCGATAACATCCACTCTTTTTCCACAGCTGTTGTTCACCCGTCTGCTTATCACTTAAACCTTTCCAGGAGGGTTTGCCGAGTTATTTTAAAAGTTCGCATATTCTGGTTATTAAGGCTTGCCACTCCCTATGGTATCTTGTTAAACAGAACGGGTTTCTCTTTCAAGATGGCACGGGTTTTGTTTTATAAACTGCGTCATTTCTAGGAAACTGTCCAAATTCCTCCAATTAAGATCCGTCAGTGTCCAAGGGGTTCTCTCTTTGCCAAAATCAATATGTAGAAATGTTTTTTATCCTCTTCCAAGTATTAGCAAAAAAGTACGTCATTAAACATTATTTTCGTTCCACACGGGTTTATACAGAAGGCATCTCTCAGGCATGGTGTTGGACGCAGGGCTGGCCCAGTCATGAGGCAACGGGCAGCAGTGACCGCAGGGCAGCAGCCTCTGGACAACTGGGAGAGGCAGCACATCCTCTGCAATATGCCCCCCCTGCCACCATGCACCCACCTGCTGCCACCTGCTAGGTGGGTGGGTGGCATCAGGTGCACAGCAGAGGAGGAGGCAGGGGTGGACTTGGGTAATCTTTGTAATATGGCGCCCTGGATGAGGTCAAAAGTCAGTGCCTCAAAATGGATCTTCTCAAGTATGGATCTTCTTAATTTTGCCTCTCTTTAGCTCAGAGCCCTGTGCTGGGGAACTGCTCGCACTACCTTTAATCCGGCGCCGTAGGGGGACAGAATATTCTGTTTTGCCTCTAGTGCCAAAACATCCTGGGTCGCCCCAACTGAACGACTTGTGGAATCTGATGGGGATTTTCCAATGTCAGCAATCCCGTTGAGCTCCTTACCTCACTGTGGACCAGGGAGATAAGGAGGGCTATTGACTTAATCTCTTGGGAGTGTCCACTCGGACACGGCGCCGCTCATTGTGCTGCTTAGTTTTCCTCAGAATGATGTGAATTGAAGCAGGCCAGGCAATGTCCAGCTGGCTAGCGTGGAAGTGGCAGAGTGCAGCTGACTGAACAGCAAAGCTGCCTGACTGATGGGGTGCTGGAACTGTCAAAGACCTGCTGTGACAATATTGCTAGACATTTTGAGGACAGAAGGGCTCGCCTTCATGCTGATCTTGATGCTGCTGTAAATACAGGCTCTGATGGGGCGTTCAGAGTGTTGCCAATTCTCCAGCTGCTGAGGCTTTTTGGTTAGCATAAACTGTATATTGCCCCCTATATAGATAGTTGTCTGAGGTAGGAACTTAATTATGTTATTTAGGTTGTATTTCTGATGTATTGACTAAACTTCAGCTTCTGGACGAGAGTGGGATGTGTTATTTCATTTGTGCATGATGCTGTACAGTAAAACAAAATATTAAAAAGAAAAACAAATAAATCAAATCAAAATAAAAATAAAAAAAATTCTTTCCAGTAGCACCCTAGAGACCAACTACCCTATATACTCGAGTATAAGCCTAGTTTTTCAGCACATTTTTTGTGCTGAAAAAGCCGCCCTCGGCTTATACTCGAGTGAGGCAGGCAGTGGCTCCTATGAGGCTTTCCCAGGTTTTTTGTGGTAAAATTGGGTGCCTCGGCTTATATTCGGGTCGGCTTATACTCGAGTATATACGGTAAGTTATTTTGTTTTGACCATGGCAGACCAACACGGATACCTACCTGTAAATAAATCAAATGTTGTTCTTGCTGCCTTCTAACTCCACCAGAAGACTCTAAACAAAAAACCTGGACAAACAGGGCTTTGTCAGTAAAGCTGTCTGAATGCCACAGCTGGAAATAAGAGCAGGTGTGTTTAGGATTAAGGACAAGGCAAGTCTAGAATCATATTTAACATTTTGGGTTCTTAACTGTTACATGGTTATAACATCGTCCCATGTTTCTCCTACAAAATACAAAGAAAAATGTAGGCCTCAGGGCAACAGAGCTTTGAAATGTAGAGGCTTCCGGTCGGCGCGCCGGAGGGGAAGGTCGGGGGACATGTCGCTGCTGACATTCCCCGACCCGACCGGCTTAAAGGGGTGCTTGCGACAGCGACGCAGCCCCCAAAACTCCCGGGAGTCTTGATCCCGGGACCTTAGGTCCGGCTGTAGCTCTTAACGTCGCCCCAACTCCCGCGGCGGCCACAGTAGAGGCTGCCGTGTGAGACGCAGGGCGACGGAGCTCCACGGACCGCCATTGCCCGTCGGGTTGAAGCTGCGAGTCCTTCCCATCTGAGCGTGCTGATTCCTCCGAAAATGAACAGATTGGACGATTTAAATGTGAGTACTAAGAGAGTACTGAAGAATTTGGACTAATTTGGTGTAGTACGGGGATGCAATTTACGGAGGTCCGTCCCTTGCTATTGTGGCACTAAATCAGGAACTTTATTGCCGATGCGGCTGCAATGTAACGGAATTTGACTTTGCAACAGAGATTCGATCCTTCGGACACCCCTGATCGGGGGGGCTACTAACTAACACTTTTGACAGCTAGAGGATTCGAATCGGACCTGTTGGAATCTATTGTGGAAATTTGGATTTTGAATTTGGCTTTGGTTCGGTTTGGAACACTGCATAGCCATGTCTTTGAAAATGGAGGATGATTTTGAACAAGGAGGCTGGAAGAGAGTCCTTGAAAAAATCTGGGAACTAAGATTGGAGTTTCAAGCAGAGACTGAAAGACTGAGAGGTGCTGTAAACAACACTGATGTCATGCCAGCTGCACAAAGGGAGGAAGGGGGTGAAATTCCCCCCAAGGCCATGGGCAAGCCTCGCCACAGGAAGAACCTTCCTCGGCACAAGAAATTTGGACTGAAGAAGAGGATTAAAAAAGAGACATTTACAAAATTTAGATTGAAGAAGAGGATTAAAAAAGCGACATCTACAAAGGACTATTCTTCGCGACGCCAGAGGATTTTAAAGAAGAAAAAGACTTTGATTAAAAATTGGGAACAGAAGCAACCGAGAAGTCAAAGAGAAGGTAAAGTCCAAGTGCAAGTAAGCACTTGGACGTGGACTGGGGAAAGGCGAGGGCAGGGCTGAATGGTGCAGGTGGGTTACCTGGGATTGACTATATATTTGGTTTTTGAACATTTTTGTCGGACATGGCTAAGAGTTTGGATTATGTTAAGGCCTCTCGAAGTTAGCAGCCCGAAGATTAAGGGGAGTCAGAAGGAAACTTATAGATGATATGGTAGGAAGACGCTGAGGTGAAAACTAAAAGAAGTTGTGAAATAAGAAATGATGTTTTATATAAGTTAGAACTGTGTTTTGTAACTAAGTTTAAGATATGTTTATTATATCCATGTACCTGAATTGAAGAAATATATTGTTTAATGCAGCCACTAGGGAGGTGCGGAGGAAGTCACTATGATTATGTTATGTTCCTAAGAATGGTCTACCCGGGAATAGGGTTAGGCCGAAGTTAGATAATGATTTGTTTGAGGTCAGGGGAAATAATGAATGGGTTTACCTCTGTGAGAGGGAGGGTAAGATTAAATAACTCCCCATGGTGAGAGGTGGGGAGGGATGAATCCTGACCAAAATGTATTATTGTATGTTTACAAAACTGCAAAATTAATAAAAATTATTTAAAAAAAAAAAAAAAAACAGAGCTTTGAAATGTCTTCCTGTTGGTCAGGGGCCAGACACCTAGGGATGGTAGGTGAGGGAAGGCCCATCGTGGCCATGAGATAAAGATGGGCCCCTCAGCACCACAACGGGGTCTGATCCCATGCTGTATTGGTTGCTGGGTGAGGGGCAGGCCACCCCTAGGGCCATGGAAGTCACTAAAGGCACGGTGGCATTTTAAACATGAGTCTGTACATTGTGGGGACTTGGAAGCAGCAGCCTTGGAAGGACCAGGTGCACAGGAAGGTATTATATATATATACACATATGTATGTATGTATACACACACACACACACACACACACACACACACACACACACACACACACACACAGTGTATGATTTAATACTGAATTCATAGCCTTTCCTATAAAAAGGTGGGACTTCTGGTGAAAAGGGATATAGAGTTCCTGCCACTTTTTTCAGTGATTGACACACGTCTTATATTCTTATTCTGTTATGGATTTATACATCCCAGTTATTGTATTATAGGTTTTATATATTTGGTACTCATTTTTTGGATTTTTGTTTTATTGCCTTTCTGTGCCTTTTTTTAATAATAAGATTCAACTCTTTTTATGTATTTTTTATTTATTTATGGGCATCATGGCCATTAGATTTTGTGTATATATATAGATTATCAAGTTCATTTAAGTTTCTTACCCTCGATTTATTTATCTTATGTTGTTGCCTTATTAATCAGGGGCCATTTTTCCTTCTTTTGATTCTAGTGAGAAGCGGCCTATACTCTACAGTACAGTGGTACCTCCGTTTAAGTACTTAATTCGTTCCGGAGGTCCGTTCTTAACCTGAAACTGTTCTTAACCTGAAGCACCACTTTAGCTAATGGGGCCTCCCACTGCGCCGCCAGAGCACAATTTCTATTCTTATCCTGAAGCAAAGTTCTTAACCTGAAGCATTATTTCTGGGTTAGCGGAGTTCTTAACCTGAAGCATCTGTAACCTGAAGCGTATGTAACCCGAAGGTACCACTGTATTTGCTTTGACACTCTACATAAAACACACAGCAGAGTCCTTGATGTACATAGCAGGCAGCTCCATCCATTATTATTTTTAAAGGTAAAGGTAAAGGGACCCCTGACCATTAGGTCCAGTCGTGTCCGACTCTGGGGTTGCGGCGCTCATCTCGCGCTATAGGCCGAGAGCCGGCGTACAGCTTCCAGGTCATGTGGCTAGCATGACAAAGCCGCTTCTGGCGAACCAGAGCAGCGCACGGAAACGCCGTTTACCTTCCCGCCAGAGCGGTACCTATTTATCTACTTATAATTTGACGTGCTTTCGAACTGCTAGGTGGGCAGTAGTTGGGACCGAGCAACGGGAGCTCACCCCATCACAGGGATTCGAACTGCCGACCTTCTGATCAGCAAGCCCTAGGCTCTGTGGTTTAACCCACAGCGCCACCTGGGTCCCTATTATTATTTTTAATACACATTAGAACATAGCCTCTCGTGTTTCATCATTCTAGACATTCTCACGCTTACATGCTGGAGAAGCACCCTTGCCCTACCCCTTGCAGTGCTCGGAGGCATCTCCATCACCAGGCTCAGAGGAGAGAGCGAGAGAGGCCTCTGAAGATGACTGCATGCAAAGCAGACAGCAAAAAGAAAAATAATTTAAGTGCTTGGGGCTGCTTAGCTTTGAATGTCAGCCTGTAGTTACTTCCCATGGATGCACTGCGTGTCCACACACACACACACACACACACACACACACACACACACACACACACACAACCTAGCTAGAGGGAAATTCTTGCATGTCCTGCAGAAGCATTCATTATATTAATATGAAATTAGCCTGTGTGTTTGTACATGGCAACCAGATACACATTTAAAGCCCCAAGGGGAGAGCAGCTCAGCGCCCAAATCAGCTTCCAGGACCTTGGAGACACAAGCATGCAACCCCCAAAGCCCCATGTGGGTTGGTGGGGGGTCTTCGCTGCTGGCAGGAAAGGGGGCGCTTGCTCTTGCTGGTGACAGAAATGACCTGGGGAGGGAAGTCTACAGTCCCAGGAATCCCCCCTCCTCATTTTCAGACGTTACATTCTTTGCAAACATTCATGCCTAAGGAAGGGCTGGAACAAAGCAGAGCTGCTCCAACCGGTCGGACAGGTAAGGAAGCTTGTTGACACCGTTATGTTTGCAGCACGCATGCTCCCTCCAAGTTTCCTGGTGGTGCCTTTGCTCAGATACACCTTAGGAAAGGGGGTGGGGGTGAAGGGGGGCACCTCCGGCTCCGGCGTGGGGTCTCTTGCTCTCCTTGACAAGGGGTACCGGGCCGGGGGGCGCCAGCAGAAGCCGAGACCCGTTGCCAGCGCGCCTCACCTGGAACCCCCAGGTAAGGGCGGAGTTCCCAGAAAACGGAACGGCCAGGAGGAAAGGTGAAATCGCGGAGCTCATCATGCCCAGAGTCTTTCTGGTGAAGAGGAGGAACCCGCTGCCGGCCAGTCGCAGCTGGGACGAGCTGCCCGACGAAGAGAGAGCCGACACTTATGTCCCAGGTAAGGCGGAGGAAGCAGCACACCTGGCCTCCCCCCCCCCCCCCACACCGCACCTCGGCCTCAGCCTGGCTGCTGGCGAAGGAGGGGAGCCGGGCTCCTCCCGCCCCCCCCCAAACCGGTTAGGATCTTCTCCAGGAGGCAGCAGTTGCCCCAAACAGCTTGGAAGCCGGATTGAGATCCGCTCTGAATCCTGGCTGAAGGGGACCCAAGCAACGGGCAGTGAAGAAAAGGGAACTCTGCGTATGCTTCGATGCACCTTTGCTATCACTCCGTAGATGTTAGAGCCGAGTCCGGCATTGAAAAGTTTCTGCGGCTGAGCCCTGGCAAGAGCCTGGCGGATCTGAAATCGGTTTCTGCAGGAGAACTGTAACGTTTTCGGCTGCAGCCCGAACCACCTTTACCCGGGAGTGAGCCGTACCCTACTGAAGTCAATAGGAGTTACTTCTGAGTAGACACGCTTAGGAGCAGGCGGGGTGGAACGGGAGTCCGCCGCCGAGTTCCACGAGGCTTCCTTCTGGCCAAGTTAACGCGAACCGGATTGCAGCCCCATCCTAACCGTGTCTACTCGGAAGTGAACTCACTCCGAGCCAACATTGTTCTGCTGCAGCTTTTAGTCGCCCTTTCGACGGATTGCGGTCTCAGGGGTCCTGAGGTCAGGGGCGGGGCTTCGTCGGCGGCTCTCGGCCGGGAAGGAGCCGCGTGTCACCGTTTCACACGACCAGAGAGAGAGAGACCGAGCCAGCGGCCTTCTCTGGCTTTTAATAAGAGCGCGGGAGGGCTGCTAGTCTCGCGCACGCGACTCGAGGGCTGCCTTCCCCGAAAGGGCAAACGAAACACGTGTCGCGGCGGCGCGGGAGCTGCGGCGGCGCCTCGCCCAGGGCGCACGCACTTGCGCCTCGCGGAGCCTCGTCGTCGGGAGCGGGCGGCTCGTCGGCGAGGGGGCGCT
Organism: Darevskia nairensis; assembly: GCA_034642065.1. Taxonomy (NCBI): domain Eukaryota; kingdom Metazoa; phylum Chordata; class Lepidosauria; order Squamata; family Lacertidae; genus Darevskia; species Darevskia nairensis. Next base: position 63,850 of record JAWWNI010000135.1, on the reverse strand, counting down.
CGAGGCGGAGCGCGGTGACCTTTGCGCTCGCTGAGCGCTCCCGGTTGCAGCGGCGAGGCGGGCGAGGCGCCGGGCAGCCACGGGACGCGCCCTGAGATCAAACAGGCCTCGGGAGGGAGCGCCTTTGTTTGCCGCGCCGCCCCCGCCGGGGAGCTCCTGGCCCCTGAAGGCAGCCCCACGCTCCAGGTCGGACTGCCCGGTGGTGATCACGAGAAGAGGAAAGTGAATGGCCCCCATTTGGAAGATCATTATTTCACTTTCAGTTACTTTCATCTCAAATTACCCCACCCCCATTCCAGAGCACTGCCATTAACTAGATTAGGAGAATTCTCCATTTCACTTGCAAGCATGAAGGAATCAGGTGCACCAGGGTGTTTCTCTCCCTAGCCAGGCCTACCAACTCTAGGGGGCCAAAGGCTCCTCAGCCCCCTCAATATTTGTTTTAAGCGGGTTGGGCCTCCTCAAGTCTTCAGGCGCCCCTGTGCACGTTGAGCGACGCAGGTCCTGTGGCCGAACACTCGCCTCCTGTGTCATGCGCCTGATGTCACATGTACACAATGCGTGCCAATCTCGGAAGCAACCCGGCACCTCTGCTCTTAACGGTCATTCTACCTGTGGTCACTGCTGGGGATACAGACCTGCTTGGCTGAAGGCACTGTGATTGCCTGCAAGGGATTCACACATGGTGGGGTTGATGTTGCCAGCCTTGCCAATGGGCCTGGTGCCTGAAGCCAGCATATGCTTGGGGATCCTGCCACTTTCCATTCTATGTTCTTGACCAAGGTAGCATAGACATCACTGAGACAGAAGTGCAAACATGCTGGGAATGTAGTCTTGGAAGAGCACATCATCGTTTGAAACTGCCCTGCCATGCCCTGAATCTTCCCGATACAGCGCATGTGGAAGGCGTTGAAGTGTCACTCTGTCCTGACGGTTGTTAGTTACCCAAAAATCACTTCCATAAAGCAGCGTGGTCAACGCGCAAGCTGTTGGACATTAGCATCCCATACCCTTACGGCCATTGCCATAACTGCCCTGCCAGTACGCTTGTCCAGCTTAGCATCAATGGATAGGTTTCTGGTTATGGTGGAAACCAGGTAGACAAAATCATCTACCGCCTCAAGTGTGTGGTCACCAGTGCTGATGTGTTTAGTGCTGGTGACATCCTGACCCATGATGTTTCGTCAGGCCAACCAAATGCCCTGCAAGCTTGGGGCGAAATGGTTGATGAGTCTCTGTAGATCTTCCTCTGAATGTGCTGTCACGGCTGCATCATCTGCAAACAACATCTCTTGGATAAGGACCCTCCACGTTTGACAACAGTCAAGAAGGAGGTTTCTGCACTTGCTGTTGAGGAAATGAGGGGCAGATGGGGCTCATTAACCTAGGAAGGTAGCCCACCTAAGAGAAAGAAAACTAGGATCTTAAATCTCTACTGCCTTGCGGCTATACTCATTCACGAGAAAGGCTTCAGAGTAAGTTCTGAGGAATAATTAGTATCCACTGCCTTGCAGGGCATATTTGAAAGGAGAAAAGGCCCTACACAAATCTGTAGTGGCGTCCCTAAGGCAGTTGGATGGCGCCTTATATGTCTCCTTCTGGCAATTCCTGCAGCCAAACTAGTGCCAAATGTTTTGCTTTCCTTTGGACCACATCAGTGAGGGCGAGAGGGGGGTCTTGTCACCTGGGCAGCCCAGGACCTCCACATACACTGCCCAGGTTTGCGCCCTGGAGAGGTCACTTTAGTGTTGCGAATGCAGCAAAAACAACATGGGAGGCAGTTATATGTTATAAGCTCAACCTGATTGGTGTAAGGTACAAGATCGACGGGTTGCCTTCATTGGCAAGAAAGATAATTCCGTCGCACTGGTCAGCTACTGCCCACCTTAAGCCAGGCAGCCCTCAGTCAATAAAGTGCCAATCTGGCACTGTCCACCTTCTTCAGTGGATGTTTGGAACCCAGAGTATCACCCGGCAAGTGGACTGAACTACAGCATCAGGCAAGGAAAGAAACAAACCCTCCTGCACTTAGTAAGCTGGAACATCAGGGCCATGCGTCCTGGCGTATCCAGTCACCTGCTGCAGGTCAGTGACTCATGGAAGACAGCCATCATTGACCATGAGCTGAAAACATTCAACGTCAACATTTTACAGGAGACCAGACTCGCTTCGAATGGCAGCCTCCGAGAGAAGAACGACATGTTTTTCTGTCAAGGAGGGCATCCGGAAGAACCACATATCCCCCACTTAAGCTTCACAGTGAGGAACTCCCTTCTGTTTGTGATAGAACCACCCAGCGAGGGATCAGAACACTTGCTTTCCCTCCGTCTCTCAACCACCTCTGGTTTGGTCAACATCTTGAGCATCTATGCTGCCACTGTGTGCATTGGCATACAGACCAAGGACCAGTTCTAGAAGAAAGTAGACCAGGCTATCAGGAATGTCCGAGCCTGCAAACACCTATTCCTGCTGAGAGATTTCAGTGCCAGAGCTGGGGATGATCATCACCCATGGAACAACTGCATAGGCCTCTTTGATATTATTGGCAGCATGAGCGAAAATGGGCAAAGTCTGCTTGAACTGTGCTCACATCACAGCCTTTGCATCGGGGCCTTTGATCTTCTCTTCCAAGGCCAGGGAGGTGAGCAATGCCACTCTACCACACGGGGGTGGTCTCTGCCTGTTTGAAGGAAGCAGTGGTAAAGCCACTCCTTAAGAAACCCTCACTGGACTCAGAGCATCTAAGGAACTACAATTGCTATTTCCCCCTTCTTGGGCAAGGTTATTAATTGGGTGGTTGCAGACCAGATCCAGGCACTCTTGGAGGAAACTGATTTTCAATATCCATTTCAATCGGGGTTTAGGCCTGGTTTTGGCACAGAAACTGCTTTGGTCATCCTATATCAGGCGTCGGCAAGGTTATCCGGCCATGGGCTGGATCTGTCCCATGGAACTCGTCCATGGGCCAGACATGCGCAGCACGATGCCGGAGATCGCGTCTGCGCATGTCCCCAGCGCCGGAAATCGCTTCTGCGCATGCCCAGATGCCTGTGCAACAGTGATTTTCGGTGTCTGGGCATGTCCCCAGCGCCGGAAATCGCTTCTGCACATGCCCAGATGCCTGCGCAACAGCGATTTTTGGTGTCTCCAGCGCCACTCGGTGAGTCGCCGCGCCGGTTTAGTGCAACGCGCGGGGGACTTGCCGAGCAGGCGGCTCGTTGTCCGGATAAACTGCCTTTGTAGGTATCATGATAGGGTAGCATATGCGGCACTGGGGTGCAAAGAGCCACCTGCTGCGCCCCCCGGTTGCCCAGTCCCAGGAGGGCGGAGCTGGCCAGCCGCCTCAGTGTCTCGCTGGCTCCGTCGCCCCCAAACTTGTGGTGCAGAGCCGCCTGCAGCAGAAGAGCCCGCCATGGCGCTCCGACCGACGGGTGGGCTCTTCCCCAGATTCAACTCTCAGGCCCCAGACTCTCAGCCTGGCGCCCCTGAGAGACTGCTGCCCGGGTGCCCCGCACCCCTAGTGCCTATGGGTAAGACGGCCCTGGTGATGACCTCTGTCAGGAGAGAGACAGGGGAAATCATAGCATTGTAGCGTTGGAAGGGACTCTTCCTCTAGTCCAACCCCTTGCAATGCAGGGATCTCAGCTAAAGCGTCCATGGCAGATGGCCATCCAACCTCTGCTTAAAAACCTCCAAGGAAGGAGAGTCCACCACCTCCCAAGGGAGACTGTTCCACTGTTGAACAGCTCTTGCCCTCAGAAAGTTCTTCTTGATGTTTAGTCAGAATCTCCTTTTTTGTAGCCTGATTCTGTATGGATCTACAGAAGCTTATGGCAACCTTATAGTGTTGTTATCCAGTCTCCTGGTGCTGTTTCTAAATAAAGGAGCCCAGACAAGCAGCTGCTTCGGAGTTATTTTGCAGAGAACTGTGTTAAATGTGCAGATATCAGAGGATGAGGCTGGAGTGGGAAAACGATGTCAGGTGGAGGACAGTAGCTCCTGCTTCAAACTCTGGGAATCCAACACGCAGGCAACCCTTTTACTGAAACTGGCTTTTTAAAGTCAGGTGTGATGCATAATGATTAGCTTATTGTTCTGTATCCCAAGTCTGTGAAACAGATCAGGCCCTATCAAATAAGTGAATAATTCCAGGAGTACGTTGCAAAAATCATTATGCATTATGAATGCTCCCTGTTTCTGTCATATAACCGTGTGCTCAATCTCCAGGAGAGGTGAAGCATGTCCTTCTCAACTATCGCAGTGAAGATAGCTGCAGCTTAGAGAGCAGCAGTAGCAGCAGCAGCTCCAGGGACACAGAGGCTGCCAACACCTCGGCTCCTGAATCCACACCAGAGGAGGCACTTCTGGACTCGGCAGTGAACCGCCCCACAGTCAGATCCAAAATCAAGGTACAGACTGTCATTGTGAATGAAGGTCACAGGTGGTCAGGGAATGTTCCTTCTTTATGACTAGGGGCTGACTTGTGCGGTTAATCTGAAAAAATATTAGATGGTTTTAACATTTCTAGACCATAGCTGTCAACTTTCGGATTTGAAAATAAGGGATTTTCCCCAACTTTCGGATTTGAAAATAAGGGATGCCGCGAGGGCAGTGCAATGGCACCAAGTAGCCTCGCCACCCTGCGCTCCAGAGGCTGCGCGCGAACGGGGGAGCGAAAGAGCGAGCGCGTAGACGGCAGGCAGGCTGGCTGGCTGGTTGGGCGTGAGGGTCTGGCTGCACAAGGCATGCAAGCTCCGCCCCCAGTTGGTCTCAGACTCCTTATTGGCAGCCGAGCAGCGCAGCTGAGGAGCCTCCCTGGCCGGCAGGGAGGGAGAGGAGCTGCTTCCTTTGAAATCTGGGAAATTTATGGGATATCAACAATCCGGGATAGCAGCAGGAAACGGCATTGGAATAAGGGAGTTTCCGGCAAAAAAAGGGAGGGTTGACAGCTATGTTCTAGACACCTATAAAGAAGCAACATTTAGACAAGCACATGTTGAGGGACACACAGCAGGTTGGTCTAGTGCAGGCATCTCCAAACTTCGGCCCTCCAGATGTTTTGGACTACAATTCCCATCATCCCTGACCACTGGTCCTGTTAGCTAGGGATCATGGGAGTTGTAGGCCGAAACATCAATTCACCTGTCAGTATTGCTCATGGAAGCTTTGAATTTTGAAAATAACTACCCTGTAACTAACTGAAAATGTCTACTCTTGTCACTGCTAGTGGAAAGTCACTTTCTTATACAATAACTATTGTTTGATTAGAAGCCAATTCCAGTTTTGGAGCACTAGTCATTGCCTACCATTAATGCGTAGAGCAGCTACTCACCCTGTCCTTCCATCAGGTTTCATAAAGTTGGAATGTGATTTGTAGAGCATTGATACAAACCTCAGACATTTGCCAAAACTCAGATCAATGCGGTTGAGGGCCTCTGAACAAGTCAAGGCTACTGTTGGGCAAGACCTCATCTTGGAGCCTTTGATACCGTTCCCCATGGTATCCTTTCGGATTGTCTTCCTGGGATTAAGAATTGGGAGCACTGTATGGCTGCTGAGTCCAGCGAGTAACACTGGGATATTGCTTTTCATGCCCCTGGCTGTAAGGATCTTGCCTCCATATCCCTACCTCCATGTTATCATCCACCCCAAACTTCTGAGAAATCACCAAAATTGTGAGAAATAAGAAATCATGTGAGTTAACATTCCAGTAGAGGAGCAGAAGGGGATCGCAAAAGTTGTCTGATAGGAAATTATATTTAAATGTTATATTTTAAAATATCTATATGTCATTATCCTAAGGAAATAAGGCAATTAGCAGGCACATAGTTTGTCAGTTGCAGATTGGCAGACCTAAAGTTTTGCAGGCTAGGTAAGTTCTGAGGGACCTCACCAGCTCCTCAGTCAGGACCTGTGACTCTAAAATCCTGTTTATTTTCCTCTCTTAGTTCACGACTGGCACTTGCGGCGAGGCCTTGTTGTACAATTGCGAGCTATGCGGCAAAGGATTTCGCCTACAGCGCATGCTGAACCGCCACACCAAGTGTCACAGTCAAGTGAAGAGGCACTTGTGCACCTTCTGTGGGAAAGGATTCAATGATACTTTTGATCTGAAAAGACATATAAGGACACATACAGGTAAGAAATGAGATACACTTTCCATTCCTTCGGAATGTCCATAGGAAAGTTTGCACTATTGACTGTTTGTGTATTCATTTAAAGCATTTTTCTTCTACTCTTTGTGGGGGAAAAGAAAAGTTCCCAGAGCAGCTTAGAAATCTCAGCGATAAAACAGATACGCCCATTTGCTTTTTGCATATGAACACACTGAGTAGCTCCTGGTTAAAAACAGGAGTGGGGGACTTCAGGTAAAGGTAAAGGGACCCCTGACCATTAGGTCCAGTCGTGACCGACTCTGGGGTTGCGCGCTCATCTCGCATTATTGGCCGAGGGAGCCGGCGTACAGCTTCCAGGTCATGTGGCCAGCATGACAAAGCCGCTTCTGTAGAAGCAGAGCAGCACACAGAAACGCCGTTTACCTTCCCGCTGCAGCGGTACCTATTTATCTACTTGCACTTTGACGTGCTTTTGAACTGCTAGGTTGGCAGGAGCAGAAGGTCGAACCGCTGACCTTCTGATCGGCAAGCCCTAGGCTCTGTGGTTTAACCCACAGCGCCACCCGCGTCTCAGGGACTTCAGGGCCAGGGCACAAATGTAGACCCTCAGACCTCAGTGTCCAACTGTGGAAAACTGCCCAGGCCACGCACTCTTGCTGGCCCTGGTCTGTACCCTTCTATAGTGATTTTACCCCACTGGACTGTGGCAATACATCTGGCCATGGCCTCTTTCCCCACCCCTGCTCATCTAAGGTTAGGTAAAGGTAAAGGGACCCCTGACCATTAGGTCCAGTCGTGTCCGATTCTGGGGTTGCGGCGCTCATCTCGCTTTATTGGCCGAGAGCCGGCGTACAGCTTCCGGGTCATGTGGCCAGCATGACTAAGCCGCTTCTGGCGAACCAGAGCAACACACGGGAACGCCGTTTACCTTCCCGTATTTATCTACTTGTACTTTGACGTGCTTTCGAACTGCTAGGTTGGCAGGAGCTGGGACCGAGCAATGGGAGCTCACCCCGTCGCAGGGATTCGAACCACCGACCTTCTGATCAGCAAGCCCTAGGCCAGTGATGGCTAACCTTGACACTCCAGATGTTTTGGGACTACAACTCCCATCATCCCTGACCACTGATCCTGTTAGCTAGGGATGATGGGAGTTGTAGTTCCAAAACATCTGGGGTGTCAAGGTTAGCCATCACTGCCCTAGGCTCAGTGGTTTAACCCACAGCGCCACCTGGGTCCCTAAGGTTGCTTACAGGCAATTTGCAGCTTGCACATGTTTAAGCTGTGTGATCACAGCTTTATGTGCCTGGTGGCCAGGTGGCTGAAATTGCACCAATTAGACACACACAAGGCAGAGTGCTGAAAAGCCCTTCTGGGTTCTGGGAAGGTTTCACATGAGTTCTAAGAGCCTCCAGAGCCCGGTAAGCAAGGTGGAGAGAGCAAGGCCTGCTGCCTTCACGGAAGTAGGGGTGGTTGCACTGGGGAGCTTTCCGGGGTCGTTCTGACTATACACGATTTTGGCTTTACAAGCAATCCCCCAGAACGTAACCCTAGCACAAGTTACAAGCCGCCTGTATTCCTCTGAAAAGTAGCAGCAAATACCAACACTGCTGTGTGTATTCTCTGTTTTGTGTTCGTTTCAAATTAAAAGACAGCGTTCAGCTAATGCAAATACTGCACTGTTAATCTTGAGCTCTCCAGAACACTTCCCCCCCAAATGTTCATATTTTTTCCAATTTTATATAATTAATTATGCATTTTTAAATTAATTTCTAGATTTCCCCTCTAGTTTTGACAGGAAAAGAAGCTATGCAAGACACTGAAGCCTGGTGCAACTATTATAAATATTACCCAGTCTCTCCCTTATAAGTATTTTCAACATATATTTTCAGCTATAAAGGACAGAAGCAAATTTCTGAGTTCTGCAGAAATATTAATTTTGTGGCCTGTACCACGTTCAGCCCTTTCCCCCAAAGAATTACAACATACACATAGCAACGAGAAACATAATCAGCTACAGTTTGCAATGATGAAATCTGTAAATGTATGTAGTGGAGTTACGGTAAATGCTGGGGATTATTTTTAGAATGTTCCTTAAAGTTCCTAAAAATTACATTGCAGGAATCCGCCCATACAAATGTGAGATCTGCAACAAAGCCTTTACCCAGCGTTGTTCCCTGGAATCACACCTTAAAAAGATCCACGGAGTGCAGCAACAATACGCTTACAAACAACGAAGAGATAAACTGTATGTCTGTGAAGATTGCGGCTACACAGGCCCAACTCAAGAGGACTTGTACATGCACATCAGTAATATTCACCCTGGAAGTGCTCTTCTGAAGAAAACATCCAAAAAACTTGCAGCTGTTTTGCAAAACAAACCAAACTCCCCAATGGAGATGAGCCCAGAAGAGACTGAGGAGCAACAGTAATACTGCACTGCATTGTAGTGGCCAAATGAGTTGGAAGTTTACAATTGTCTGAAGTCGGGTTGCCAAGTGTCATGGTCTGACAGAACGTTTCAGGGTTTTAGTGGCCCTGTTGAAATCTCTAGGGGAAGGGAAGACTGAAATCTCTTGGGCAGGCAGGCAGGCAAGCTAGCATCTGTTTGGCTTAAGAGTTTTTAGCTATTCTCACTGTTAGTAAAGACAGGCCCATTAGATCAGATTCTTCCCTTGACCTGTCAGGTGCTGCCTTCAGCCTACATCTGATGTCACTAAACTCTGCTCGTAACCTTGCAGCTCCCTCTGAACTCTAGGAGACATGGCAACCCTGACCAGAACTGAATTCAAAAGGAAGACAGCACTCAACCTGGTCTGATCAAACTGTCTAGGTACTTAATTTCTGAACGTGAATAAAATCTCCCCAGTATGGGGCGAACATAGTACAGTACATAGCATAATCTGAATTGTGCTTGGTTCTCTCTCAGCCTTTGTACAGACATCTAATATGTGCCTTTGATTAAAAAAAAACAGTTACCCACGGCTATAACGTATTTGACCAAAATAACTGTATTTAATTTGAATACAGGTAACTGGCCTAGAATTCAAATACAATATCTTTTGTCAATAACACAATAGCCATCATTTGTATTCCCCTCCCCCCCCCAAAACCAAAGTCTGCTATGAAATATTCCAATAAAGTTATTTATGACTATATTTGAAAGCCTGTTTTGTGTCCAGGCCTGTGGTGGTGCTCCCTCTGTGGTGCCCACCTTGCTCCCATTGTGCTTAGTGGGAAGAGAACTGAGCTATGCTAGCTCAAGGGCTGGTGTCAGAGAGGTGCTTCTGGGGGTAGGTCAGGGAACAAAAGGGCTTAGGTGCCTGTGGATCCTCAGTCGTGGCAGTGTACGTCCAATGCCCAGCTCCCACACCAGCAGGGCATCTACGGCTGTGGAGCTTTCCGCAGGCTTACTGGGGTGGCATAAGTCCCCTCCCTGCATCAGACGTCCCTCTCTGCTGGTAGGGCAGGACCTCAACTGTATCCACGGCTCCTCAGTTGGCTCTTGGCTAGCTTTGGAATGGCACCCAAATCCTATATAATAAAGTCCCTGTGTCCCTGCGTGCGTTCCGTGTGTCAGTGGAAATTTTCCACTGAGCATGTCCCACAAGGACGCAGGGATTGGATGACGCAGAGACTTCGGGCCTCGGATTGGCCAGGAGCGGACGAGGGCGGGGCTGTGCCTTTCCGGGGCGAGGGAGATAGGAAAAGGGAAGAGTGACAACATGCACGAACACTCAGAGGTAAATCGTGATGGGTTCTGGGTAGGGAAAGGGTTATAAGGGAGGATAGAGGTAGGAAAAGGGTAGAGGGGACAGAGGTAGAAAAGGAGTAGAGGGACCTCAGAGGTAGGAAAGGGGTAGAGGTGCCACAGAAGTAGGAAAGGGGTACATGGGCCACAGGTAGGAAAGGAGTAGAGGTACCTCAGAGGTAGGAAAGGGGTAGAGGTGCCACAGAAGTAGGAAAGGGGTACATGGGCCACAGAGGTAGGAAAGGTGTAGAGGGGGCCACAGAGGTAGGAAAGGGGTAGAGGGACCTCAGCCTGCTTTTACAAATGTTTCACCACATATCTTCTAGCGCCCGTTAATTTAACGGGCTGAACGTTCACTAGTTAGCAATAGATTTAAGTGTGGATTTCCACACAGCTATTGAATCAGAGCTATGTCCTGGGAACACAATGTAATCCATCTATGCAAACCATTTTTCATTCAGGCAATGTCTTCCTAGAATACAGTGGTACCTGATCCGTTCTGGGGTGCCGTTCGCACCCCGAAAAGCACGTAACAAAAGCGGCGATATCGCGCTTCTGAGCATGCACGACCTGCGCGGAGCATGCGCAGAGTGCGCGGACGCTTCTGCGCACGTGGCAAATCCCACTTCCGGGTTTGCCGCGTTCGTAACCCATGTCGTTTGCAACCTGCAGCGAACGCAACACGAGGTACGACTGTATATTGTTTGTAGTCAAGTCACCTCAAAATAGCACCTTGCTCAGTTTGGAGCAAGACAGTCAGTGTTTGTGCAATTTCAAATTTAATCTGCTGCTTGGAATATGATTCACGTTATAAACTTTTCACGCAATGAAAATTACAGTGGAATCCCTCTACATCAGGAGCAGTCCTGACCCCAGGGATGACTGATTCTGGTCTCAAGAATAATTCCACCTTCCCTTTTTTTACAGTAGACCCAGCATAAGATCATCTCACCATGATGGGAGTTGTTAATCACCTGTCATGGATGCAAAAGAGTGGTGGGCGGCACCAGCTGGGGAACCCCCACGGGAACCCCCAGGGGACTGGGGGTGGGATGACGATGACTGGTCAGAGGGAGAAGGCACAGCTGTGCTCCCTGCATCAGAGGCCCAGGCAGCCAATTGTACTTCAGCTAAGCAGAATTAACCAGAAGGGAAACTCTCTGTGCAACCATGGCTGCCAGAATGAGCAACTCTTAGCTTAATACCACCCACTATGTTTTCCTGGTAGCATTTAGTTCCTCCATTTGCTGCAAAGTTAAAAAAAAAAGCAGTCTACCTTAAAGGGACTTAAATTTAAAAAGGGTCAAACAATTCCAAAGTCTTTCTCTTTATATTCTTCCAGGCGAAGCAGCCACTTGTTCCAGTACTGACAGCATAGCTTAGAGTCCAAGTAATGTGCATGTGCAGGAGAACCATCTTTGTAGGCAACCACAAGGAGGCCACAGTCAACCTGAGGAACAAAGCAAGTTCAGCAGAAGTTATGCAATTTCAGTTCCTATAACTGCACAGGCGAAATGCTCATCAAAATGACTTTTTTGTTCTAGACTTAAGTCTGCGACTCTTTCTACAGAATGAATTTGCTAGGCCTGCACATAGAGCTAACACTACAGTGTGGATTGGGCAAGTGAGTGGTAGAGCTCTCTGTGGGCGGAGGAAGCTTTTTCTTCTAGCTCAGTCCCTACTCAGGCAACTTACCTGGTTTCCTTCTGGAGAAGGGCAGGAAGAGGCCTCTTTCCCCCCATGCCCATCACAGAAACCAAGCAAACAAACTACTTTCTCCCAGCTCACCCAAGGTATAGCAACAATACCTTTCTTCCCTCCCCACCTGTCAGGTCTTCCCCCTCACCGGTTGTTCAATAAGGGAGCCAAGGCATCTGCCTTTTTTAGTAGTTTAATCAGTGCTCATTATGTACAAAGCAGAGCTGCATAATATCATGTCTGATCACTCACTAGCAGAATCCGGAAGTAGCCCTCTGCGATTTTGGCGCCAACAGAACAGTTTAGGTAACCGGAAACGCCTTCTCCTCCTACGTAATCTCTGCGCCGGACCTGACGGCTGGTTAGTGCCAGGCCTGTCTCTATATCTCTCGAGCCCTGGCACTCCTTCCCTCCCAGCTCCCAGCTGTCTCTCCCCCGAGGAACTGCTGGTTTCACTCGCAGATGAGTCAGTAGTCAGAACAGGTGGCTGCTTTCTATAAACACTCAGGGCCGGACTGGCAGGGGGAGGGAGATCCCTGACACCACCCTTCACTGTCCTTATTTTTCTGGGATGCCATAGGATAAAACAGACTCACCTCCAGAATGAGCATGTGGAAATAAGAGGCAGCAAGTGCAAAAACTTATTTGAATTGCCATGCTACTCAGCAGCTGCCCAGATTACTGACCTGAAAGTTGTAATTGGCATCATGGTTAATGGCTCCTATGTATGCTGCAACCTGGAGTGGATTGTCAAACGTATTCCGAAGAAATGGTTTCGCTTTCCCTGATGTCTTCCATTCAATTACACATAATTTCCCTCTGTGTGCCCAAGCGTAAAAAGAAAACACAGTTATGAATCAGCCAGCCAAAATGCTTGTGCTTGTTACAGACCAGGGTGGATAAAAATCAATGATTTTTTAAAAAAAATCAAAAAAATCGGATTTTTTAAATTTAAATCGGATTCTTTTGATTTAAATTGGATTTTTAAAATAAAATGCTTTTGGAGGAAAAATCTTTCTAAGTATAGTCTTCTATTTAAGTTACATTGTAGTCCAAAGGCTATTCATCAGGAAATAAAGATTTGTTTTAAGTTTATCAAGTGTGCTAAAACTTAGTCTAAGTTTTTTTTTTAATGTTTAACCACATCAGTTAACAAACATGGATACATATGCTATCATATTATTGTTTTAGTTAAATAAATTGTTTAAATGGTTATTAAGGAAATGATTATTTTTCTCCTTCCAATAAAGTACAGCAGAAAAGTTGTCCAAATATAAACAGTTAATTTATTCAACCTCACCATAATTTCATAATTATCTGTCTATGTATTTCTAGTAGTATAACCAAATCAGTAATTTTTGATATAACTGTAAAAACTACTCTGAAAATTTATTATTCCAAAAATGAAACCTTCATATGGTTGTAAATATTAAGATTATACCAGCAAGAATTAGTCTTTCTGTAAAAAAAATATTTAAATCAAGTCTTACTGACCAGTGATTTAAATCAAGCCTTACTGACTAGTGATTTAAATCGTGATTTAAATTGTGATTTAAATCAATTTGATTTAAATCAAATCCACCCTGTTACAGACCCTCCTCGCTGAGAGAGGGGGGTGAGGGCTTGTCCAACACTGAGCAGGAGGCTCCCTGTTGGACAAGTCCACCCCTCTTCTCCAGCTCCTAGTGAGATGAGGCTGCTTCTGGTTGTATAAATTCATCAGCCAAGTTACTCATTGCTGACACAAGTGCTTCTAAAATCAGCGCAACATAAGAGAGAGCCCATCCCAGGGCCCGGGTGAAGAGTGGGGACTTGTGCTGATGTCAGGCTGCAGAGCATGTGGAAGCCACTCAGCTGCCTGATGCAGAGGCAGCTCCTTCTCCTCCTGTTTCGTTACTTCAACAGAGGTGGCCATTTAGATGTGCCAAAGCTCTCTGGAGCCTCTCTCCTGATAGCTCCTTCATCCGATGAAGGGGCTAAGGAATGTAGGGTCCTTCAAGAGTGAAGAACTGTGGACAAGGTACCCCTGAAGAGTGCTTGTACACAATCTGAAGAGAAATCAGATTTAATGTATTTGTTATGTGTGCGTTTTAATTATTTTTTTAAAAGGTGCTTGTACTGCAGCTTTGCTGCCATGGCAGCAAATACTAGGTAGCTTTACAGCAGTAAAATTTGAAAATGTAAAATCTATCAATCTACTACTCTTAAGCTATCTCCAAGGCCACCTCATCCAGAATGCCTTGAACTGAGGAAGGTCCCTTTCAGAGAATGAGACATTCTGTGATGGGCACCACTGCAGAGCCATGGAAGAGTGTGGCTGCCTGCATTGCTACCTGCCTCTTCTTCATAAAGAGGAAACCCAAAGAACTATGACAGGTAAAGAAATAAATATTTGCTATAAGCGACAAAATATCCTATGGGTTTAAGCATGCTTTGCTGTCCCTGCTCCTCCTTTCTCCTTAATTTATGATAACTTATTTGTGCAGCAGGACCCCATCTTGGTTGTGGATTACAATTAGACTTGCTTTCTGACCAAGTGTTATGCCCCCTTCACACATGACTCGCATGAAAAGGCAATTTAGAGTAAGAGATGAGCAGTGGGATGGCCAGGTTTGTTGGTGATATTAAATTGTTCAGGAGAGATTGCTGAAGTTAAAAGAGAGAACGTGAAGAGCTCCAAAAGGACCTCTCCAAACTGAGTAAGGTAAAGGTAAAGGGACCACTGACTCTGGGGTTGTGGTGCTCATCTCACTTTACTGGCCAAGGCAGCTGGCGTACAACTTCCGGGTCATGACTAAGCCACTTCTGGCGAACCAGAGCAGCGCACGGAAACGCTGTTTACCTTCCCACCAGAGCGGTACCTATTTATCTACTTGCACTTTGACATGCTTGCAAACTGCTAGGTTGGCACGAGCAGGGACCAAGCAACGGGAACTCACCCCGTCGCAGGGATTTGAACCGCCAACCTTCTGATCGGCAAGCCCTAGCCCACTGATCCTGTTAGCTAGGGATGATGGGAGTTGTAGTTCCAAAACATCTGGAGTGTCAAGGTTAGCCATCACTGCCCTAGGCTCTGTGGTTTAGACCAGTGTTTCTCAACCCTGTGCCTCCAGATGTTTTTGGCCTACAACTCCCATCATCCCTGACCACTGGTCTTGCTAGCGAGGGATGATGGGAGTTGTAGGCCAAAAACATCTGGAGGCACAGGGTTGAGAAACACTGGTTTAGACCACAGCGCCACCAGCGTCCGAGTTAAGGGGACAGTAAATGGCAAAGGCAATTCCATGTAAACAAGTGTAAACTGACACAAGTCAACACCAACAAAATCTTAATTTCAGATACACCCACCCTTCTATCATACTTCAAAGAAATATGCCAGCCCCCTACAAACTACAAGCACCCTGGTTAGCAGCTCAGCTCTCTTGGTGCATCAGCTCAGCACTAGGAAATTATAACTTGCATATTGCTGGTGGAGGTTGTGTCCATATGGAATTTGCAAAGCACTTAGGAAGCATTCCCTTACACAACTGATGGACCAGGTAAGACTCGGGAGGCAACAAGTTTATTCTCATATACTGTACTATAGTTTGCTTGTTTGTTTGTTTTGTATACTGCCCTTCATCCGAAGATATCAGAGCGGTTTACAGCATAAAAATACATAATATAGTCGTAACTCATCAAGCTTGGGCTATAAAGTTAAAACTAAGCTAAACTCCAAAACAGATCCCATTATCAATGGTATTGTAATCACAGCCATTATATATATATTGCATTTTGGACATTCTGTTCAAATGAAAGCATAAATTTCTCTACTAATTTCATCTTCGTGAAGATTTGGAATGAATGAGAGAAATTTTAGGCAGTTAGGTAAAATGGATATTTCACCTGACCGTCAATAATCCATAACAACCTAAGCAAATCAGTGTTTGGGTGGGAGAGTGGGGTGGGGGGTAAAATAGCTGCTACTGGAAAGGCGGGGGTGGCTGAAGTTATTCTACCGAGCCACTGAGTCTTATTTATTTGTAAGCTATGGCATGTCCTTAAATTTGTAATTCTAAATGTTATTGTTGAAATGTTAATATTTTGTTCTCAAAATACAATGTGAGCCATCTCAAACATTTGCAAAAAATGGAAATACATGCTTATAGAAAGGTACCGCTCTGCTCTGTAGCACAGTTGTGATACTCAAGTTATGGCTGGCTCTGCAGTCAAGCTCCAAATGTGAGCAAGACTGCAAAAGGATGTGAGCATTTCCCCCTCCCCCTCTTTTTGTGAAACACACTGCAAAAACATACAGCCCTCTGACTACTGCTGGGGTGATGCCACCTTGGGTTGGGAACCAAGGTTTTTCCACATGCCCCGATATCGTTGGGATATCTTGTTCTGTATTTAATTCTATTTCTTTTAGTTGGCTATTTTACCATTTTTAAAAAGCACAAACCATTTATGCAATAAAGAAATACTGTATATGCAAAGGTGGTATAAAAGCAAGGTGGCAATGACTGCAGAATCCCCCTACAATTTTTCTCTGGGTGGCCTATTTTGCTGGTTTGGTAAGCACAAAGCCACCCAATTAATTATTAGGGAAAAGGATGAGCTAATTGAGTCACTTTGGGCAAGCTACTTTCTTTCTTGGCTTCACTCTGGACCCAACTCCCAGAATTTGGGAGAGGATGAATGGGATGAGGTCTTCTGTGTCACAGTTTGCAGCATAGGGCAGGTATAAATCTAGATAGTTTTATACATTTAAGGCACAAGGCACCTGAAGTTAGAAACTTTTGTCCCGCTGGTTTCAATGGGAAAGCAAAGCATATGCCTAAGTCAACATAACTTTAAAGTATTTGACATTGTTTGGAGCGTTCACGTACAGTATTATGCAAAGTTAGCCTCTCACCGATATTCTGCCACACAATCCACTAGGCCTTGGTAATGAAGGGTCTCATGCTGTACCGCACTTTCAAGGACTCTCACTCCAGTAACATGTTGCAGCACATGCTGCACACTTCTTATGTAGCCAGATACACTGGTGTCTTCTTCCTGCTCCACAGAGATTTCTTCAGCTAAAAGTAAAGTTTCCATGGCTGCATGGAAGAATTTACCTTGTTGAAAGATATCTGCAAAACAAGAAAAATTAATTATACCGAGTACTTACTCAAACTTTGGCTTTGAAAGGTTAATGCTGCGGACCATTTCACACATATTGAACATTACTTTATTTAATAACCTGATTACTCGGAACTTGATGACTTGCAGATCAATGTATTAACTGCTTTGACTGAACAGTAGCGTGTTCATATTCATCTACTATATATTTTGATGGCTTGTGAGTTTGTCCACTATACAGAGTATGAAAGTAATAAAAACAAAAATGGGGGAAGACAACTTGGGGTGTCAAGAGAAGGGCAGTACATTCAAGGACTCTCACTTAACATCTTGTTAAATTAGGACTTGTAGGGAAAATGCTTCATAACCCAAGACCCAAGGCACCTGACCCTCAATAATCTGTAAACAGCCTAAGCAACTACAGCATTCTAGTGCCAAGAATGACCTTATTCACAGTAGACTCCTGAAGAAAAGTCCCTTCTACTCCCTTAGCATTTGTTCTCTCTGTGTTCAGACAGCTCTCAAGATATCATTGCCAAACTCTGCACCAGGGTTCCCAAAGTGGTCATAGCAGTTTTCATCAAAGTTGATCACAGGCCACCATTTTTAATCAAGATGGTAGTCCAAAATGTGACATTAGCATGACTTTGGCCAATTTTTGATGTTAAGGGTCCAATTTGATGCGGCTTCACCAATAATGGTTTCAACCTGCACCAATTTCTATTGAGCCAGTCAGCTACTGAAAACTAACGAAGTCTATAATGGGTGCCAATTACCTGGGTTGCACATTATGTTCTTAACTATGGTTTCCTAATGATGGCTTGTTCATGAAAATAAGCCATGGTTTGTTGCTGGCTAACTGACATTAACTATGACTGTGTTACAAGTGAAAACAGGCACCTGTAGTTTGCTGTGTCACCCCACCCAAATCACTTGTCAAAGGTGCTAGACAAGGGTGGCTTGAAAATAAAGCTACTCTCAGTTCCCAGCTCCTCTCATTGGTGCTTTTCCTGAAGCTGACATTGCTGGAAACTCTGCCTAGTAACTGGACTCCTTTTGCTACTGAACTCCACTCCCCACTTTGAGTCACAGCTGCAGCTTAAGCTGGAGATGCAAACTTCTTTGAACAATCACTTTGCGACAGCTGCATGCTTGACTGATTTTAGATGGTGAATGAACGAAATTCGTGAGTATGCTGTGACCCTTAAATTTCATCCCTTGTTTAGCTTGTATCTGATGCAGTATCTGCTGCTGAAAAGGTTTTTAAGCTGCATCTGTCCTATGTGACACAAATGCACTTTATCCAGGTAGGAAGAGCTCACAGCTTTGATAGCAAAGCACAGAAAGAAAATCTAGAGTGGGTGTTGAGCAAAATCAGGTTCCATTTATGACACTGATTTGACTAACAGATTAAACTTACTGATGTGTGCATTAGTAAAAGCAGTCAAGGTCTCCAGCAGCAGAGGGGTAGGGGAAAGGCAATGGGTGGCTCTAACATTGCTGATTCACTCAGAACATGGAATCATTTATTAATTCGCCCCTTTTTTTTCTTGGTGATTTCAATCAACCCACCCTACGATGTTCCATTATATATAAAATCAATGCATTTAGTTATTGCTTACTTTTAGTGTATTCAGCAAAACCCTCTATCCCAAGTTCTAGAATCATCCGCTGTTTCCACTTCTCCAGATAAAAAGCTTGCTCCACAGGCATGGTCTGTTGTAGAACAGCTGTCACACTAGCCAAGTTTTTCCTTTGCAAACTGATTTGCAAAGGCTGTCCCGGAGCAGTTTCTTGAGGCAAAGAGCTCTTATTGGGATTCAGTAGAGGACTCCAGTTCCTACAAACTTTTGGTTCATCCTCCTGGTCTGAGTTCTTATATTTCCTTTCTGGTCCAATTAGCATGTCACCTTCTTCAAATACCAATTCAGGTCTTTGAGAACAGTCTTTGTAGGATGTGAGGTAGTTGATCAAATCTCTGTACTTTTCTTGGTCAATGTTTTCATACCGGATGGTTGTTTTCTTCTTCCCATAGAGAGAGTACGAAGCAGCAAGTGATCTAAACCTGAATCCTTTCTGGTTCAACATTCCTTTCAACAACATTGGGACTCTCCAACATTTTCTGTTGATGCAGAGAAATGACATCATACTGCAAAGACAGTATTTACAGAGGGCTGACTCCAGAAGATGTTTCATTGAGAAATGCTTCTACTTTCCCATAATTTTCCTGTTAAATATAAAAAGCTTTGGTTATTTGCTGTGTGCTGTCATCAGGTCTGCCACTACTACTGTCAGGGTGATACATCAAATATGCTTCAGATAGCAGATTTTGAGGTAACTGTGAAGTGCAGCAAAGTATGACATATTCAAGAAATAATTGCATTTTACCACCAAGAGGGGCACAATTTAATCCTAAAATGTATTGGGCTCTCCAACTACTATTATGTCTTCTTAGCTGCAGTGACCATTCTCTCTGAGGCACATTTTCTCAGAAGCATAGCTGTCAACCTTCCCTTTTTTGGTGGGAAATTCCCTTATTCCAGCGCAGTTTTTCGCTGTTCCCCTTTTTTGGTGGGAAATTCCCTTATTTCAAAGGAAGCAGCTCCTCTCCCTCCCTGCCGGCCAGGGAGGCTCCTCAGCTGCGTTGCTCACCAATAGTTACAGAGACTAGGATGTCATTAGACAACAGCACTGTTTGTGCTTTGCTTGCATGTAAAATCAACTACTCAGGCCCAGCCCACAAATACACTCCTTCCAGAAGAGTGTTAAAGGTTGCAAAGTTTGCAACACGTTTGTATAAGTCACCATGCTCTGATGGTGTTTCCTGCTTGGCAGGGGGTTGGACTGGATGGCCCTTGTGGCCTCTTCCAATTCTATGATTCTATGATTCATTAATGGATGCCAGAGAGCCAAAAGAGTGAACCTGATCAATCCCCCCATGAAGAATTGACGCTTTTCAATTGTGGTACTGGAGTCCCGTGCACTGCAAGAAGATCAAACCGATCCATTCTGAAGGACATCAACCCTGGCTGCTCACCGGAAGGACAGATCCTGAAGCATCTCATGAGAAGAGAAGACTCCCTGGAAAAGAGACCCTGAGGTGGGGAAAGATGATGGTGTGTAGCCTGGTGTAAATTAATTTGTAGCCTGGGGGGATTACCGCAGCGTGGACTGTCCCCGAGAACTGTAGACTGTCCCCGGGACAGGTGAGGCTGCTGATCCCTTATTTTCAAATCCGAAAGTTGACAGCTATGCTCAGAAGGAAGCGCCATTAGTATCAGAGATAACCCGCCCCCCCCAAAAAAACTTGGGTCTCCAGCTGTTTTCGGACTACAAGTCCCTTCATCCCTGACCACGGGTCCTGCTAGCTAGGGATGATGGGAGTTGTAGTTCGAAAAAAACCGCCGGCGACCCGAGTTTGGGAAACGGCTGTTTTGGGATCCGAACCGGAGGCTTTCCCGTCACCACCGGGTCGCTTTCGTAGCTGAATAAAGCCGGAGCAGTCGAAATGGGAAGCGGCTGAGAGAAGAAGATGCGTCTAAGGCAGCGGCTGGAGTGAAAGACAACTCCTTAAGAGCCACCTGAATAAGAGGCGGGAGTCGCCCGGCTCGACCTCCACGTCCCGCGGGAGCGACGCCGGCCTCCTTCAGCAACTCACTTCACGACGCACGACGTCATTTCCGTTCGCCTTGTCTGCCGGAAGCGAAGACAGGCGGGAGGAAAAGGAGGCGAGAAGGCGAGAGATAGAACATGGTGAATGCTACGCGCGGAAGGATATTCCGGGTTTCCATAAACTTCCCCTTCCCTCTCCCCACCCAACCGACGGGAGGAATCCAGAAGCGAAACATAGTTCCTGTCCTTACTTCGTGTGCATTTTTTTATTTGTGTGCTTCAAGCCATTTTGCATAGTGCGAGTTAGTAAAAGCTTTCTGTGTTGGGAGCCCGGAGGGATCTGCCCAAGCCTCTTGTATTTGACCACAAAGGGACAGGGTTCCAGGTTTTAGGGGGGCCCTCGGCAAAGCGCCCCCAAATGGCCTCTCCACTGGCATGCCTGGACAGCTCTTCCAATGGCCCGCCATGTAGCCGCTGCACGATACGGGTGGCCCTCTCCACCCCGGCTTCCCCTGGAGATGCAAAGTGCCCCCCTCTCGAAAGCCATCAGGTCAGTCACCTGAGAATCAGAGCTCATCCCCGGCCCTCCGCTCACCTGCAGGGAGCCTGCCCTGGGTGTGCTCGTTTGGAGGCCATACCCACCGCTGCCACGTGACTTCTGCGGGGTTAACCAAGGGTTAATGCAGCCCTTGGGCCATAGAGGGGTGTGTTGTGTTGCGTGTTATCCAGGCTTACATCGGGACCTGTTGCCCCGTGGGTACAGTCGCCTCAGCTGGCCACCTTTCCTCCCCATCCCCGGACACAGGACTCAAGGCGGCTTGGGGAGGATTAAGATGCCCGGGCAGCTGCAAACGGGGCTCATCTACCCTTTTCTTATCTCTAGGGCGAGCGTGGGGGCGGGGCCGCCGCCTCTCGAGCGGCAGAAAAGGCGGCGCGCGGGGAGCCTTCGCGGCTGCGCAGTGAGGTCCGCCGGGGCGAGGCGCTGTCATGTCTGTGGCCGCGAAGGAGCAGCTGCCGCGGGAGGAGAAGGTGAGTCGGTCGCGGTGCAGGGGGGGGGGGCCGAGGGGAACCCCTCTCTCCGGGCTTGGCGGGGGGAGGGGGAGGAGGGGGAGGGAAGCCTCTCCACAGCCCCGCCCGAGAAGCGCTTCCCGTCCCCTCCCCCACCCCTGCCTCTTTTCCCCTCAGAGAAGCGCTGCTCTGTCAGGCGCCCGCATAGTGTGGGTGGGGGGAGGGAATGCGCGCGACTGTTAACTCAACTGACCCCCCCCCCCTTCTCGGAGGCCAAGGCGCGGAGCAGAAAAAGGCCTCCGGAGTCCGGGCTGACGGCTCCCAGGGAGCGAGTCGGCCCCGCTGCGCTTGTGGACGGGCACCGCTTCCGGGGAGGGGCAGGGGGGCTGTCTGCCCGTGTGGACGCGGCCGCCCCGGCTCCCAGTACGTTTCCGAGCACAATTCAAAGTGTTGGTGCTGACCTTTAAAGCCCCAAACGGCCTCGGTCCTGTATACCTGAAGGAGCATCTCCACCCCCATCGTTCAGCCCGGACACTGAGATCCAGCGCTGAGGGCCTTCTGGCGGTTCCCTCACTGCGAGAAGCAAAGCTACAGGGAACCAGGCAGAGGGCCTTTTCGGTAGTGGCGCCCGCCCTGTGGAATGCCCTCCCAGCAGAGATCAGAGAGATATACAACTATCTGACATTCAGAAAATACCTGAAGGCAGCCCTGTTTAGGGAAGTTTTTAATCTGTGATGTGTTAATGTATTGTAATGTTTGCTGGAAGCCGCCCAGAGTGGCTGGGGAGACCCAGCCAGATGGGTGAGGTACAAATAATAAATTATTATTATTATTATTATTATTTATTCCTGCTCTGCTCTGCGCGCCGTCCGGCTCCTTCATGCGGCGCCTGCTTCGTCCCCCCCGTCAGGCTCCCTTTCTCCCAGCGAAGCCCCCGGAGCGACTCTGTTGCTCCGAAGCTGAAACGAGGGCTGCGGGGCCTCTGCTTCAAGGGTGGAGCTGCCCCACCGTGAGGAGGGACGAGGTTTGCCTTGGAAAGCCCCGCGAGGTGCTTCTCGGGCTGCGCCTCCAGCGCGGGGGGAAGGAGGTGGGTCAGGCTGCAGTCCAGAGACTGGGCGATGCGCTCATAGGAAGCTGCCTTTCCACCATGGTCTGCTAGCTCAGTAGGGGCTGCTGGCAGGGGCTGGCCGAGGGATTTGGCCGAGGTTCCCTCCCAGCCCCACCAGGAGACCCTGAGGACTGAACTTCCTGCATGCAAAAGAGATAGGCGCCTGTTCCTGGAGGTGTCTTGTTTGGCCACAGTGACACGCTGCCATACTTGTGTCCTCTCTGTGTGGGGCTGCGTTTGAAAAGTGCTCAGGGACTGTATAGGGGAACAGGCGACTTGCTAGAAAAAGCTCCACACTGGCTACCAGTCTGTTTCCGGGCACAACTGAAAGGGCTGGTTATGACCTGGAAGACCGTATTCCCTCATACATACCTGCCCAGGTTTGGAGATCTTTTGGGAAGTCCCTTCTCTCTGTTCTGCCACCCTCACAGGCAGGCTGGGTGGGGACGTTCTCAGTGGCTGTTCCCAAACTTTGGGGCTCCCACCCTAGGGAATCTACATCAGCTCCATCCTTCTTTCCTTCCACCAGCAGGTGAATACTTTTCTGTTACAGCAGGCTTTGGGGAACTGACAGTTTTTAATGAAAGTACTGGTGCCATGCTGTTTTTATTGTAATTATTGTTATGGTTTTAATATATTTTATATATGTATATAGTTTTAATTCTATCAGTAGTTTTTCAATGATTTTTTCTTTGTGTTTTTCGAGGTTCTTGTTTTTATCTGTAAGTCGGATTATTGAGTCATGTCAGAGAAAAAGGAGGGGAATAAATAAGCAATGCCAGTGAACTGCAGCCCATCTCCAGTCACTTTGCTTTTAAAATCTGTGTAGGTGATGAGGTAGTTCTGTGCTTAAATGCAAAGAACTACTACCATCATGTTCACTTTAGCCCTAGATCAGTGGGACTTCTTGTGCAATTCTCTACAACTTTACTTGGAAGCAACTTTCACTGTTTTCAGTAAGGCTTATTCTTAGGAAAGTGTGCATAGAATTGCAGCCTAAAATTTATTTCATAATTTTGTAGTATGTATATACTGTACCATTGATTGTTTAAATAAAAACACACAACCCCCCCACTCAAAGCTGTTGAATGGTAAGATTATGCTGTGCCCACATTTTTAATATGCCTTCATCTTAACATCAAGTCTCCCTCAATTTGTGACCCATATTTTTATATTTTAATAGAATAATGCTTAATAAATCCTTGCAATACTGTGGTGTTGGACTGTACTGCAACTCCCATCATAGTTTCTGACTGCTGCCAGCTAAGTGTGTTGGCTGAGGCTAATGGAACTATGAGTCCAACAGCATTGGAGGGCTACAGCTTTCCTACCCTGTTTGCCTGGGATCATTAATCATTAGCCTGCAGGCAAGATCAACTCTGAGCAGGAGTAGCATTGCGTACCACCAGTGGACATGCTGGAAACCAATCTGCACATAATGTGAAGTGATCCTAAATTGCACTATGAACTTCATGCATAATCTGTTGCTTATTCTGGAATAGAGTGCTATCTGAACGGAAGCTGTTTCTTTTGTCCAGTATCCTTCCCCACCCCCCATGTACTCCACAATATATATTGTTTTGACAACGGAATCTGCCTGGGCAGTTAAGATAAGTAACTTCAGAATAGCTGTATAAACCTTTTGACAATTGAATGTGCTGACATGGCACACAGTCTACAGGCAACTGCTGTTTTGTGTGCGTTCAAAGAGTGTGTGACTGTAAATGCTGGGGCTGGTTTTGGACCTGGAAGTGGACAGGGTGGGCTTATGCGCACTCCACTGACGCGTGCAATGACCCACAATGTAACCCCCGCACAAAATGGGGGTTGCCTGTATATGCATGTAACTTCAGAAGTGCAGGAAGCCCTGATTCAGCTAGGTGACAGAAGTTAGGGTCTATTTTTTCTTAGAGTTTCAGAGCATGGGACAATGTAGTACATCAAACAAGCAGGAATATAACACAAAACAAAAATGAAATGTAGCCAGTTAAACACTCCAAAAGGCAATAGAAGAAAAATAATGGGTAGGGTGGAAGAGGAAAGGGTAGATGATTGAGATGTTGTAACAGCTTCCCCCAAAACGAGTTTTGAGCTAAGAGGGAGGCTGATATGACCACCTGCTACATTAATAAGGGGAACCAAATTGGTTGAAAATTCTGTCCAGTTGAGCCTGTTGAGCACCAAGCTTCATAGGTCTGTTCCTCACGCAGGGCAACATGCAATATATGGTTATACCAGGCTGTAAGTGTAAAGTCAGATGAACTTGGAGGGGAAAGGGGATGCAAAATATTAATTAATTAGCAATTTGTCTGTTTGCTGAATGGCAGCAGGCAGGCTTTTCTTTAGTCTAGACCTGCTACAATACTGAGAAGTCTAGTGCAGACATGGCTAAGAATTTTTGGCCATGCTCCTTGTTGGTCCAAGTTCGTAGAGGCACATAGCAGCAGCAAATGTGACGACGTGGACATGACCATACTTGTGCACACTTTTTGTACACACGGGCCACAGACATGCATACATATAGACAGGCGGCACTTGTATGCACTTTCATGTGCATGCTGCATCACCATTCGAAACTAATGTGGAGCCAGTCGCCTTTTGGAACTAAGGAGTGCCCCTTTGTGAGCAAGTGGAGAGAGATACCCTGACAGAAATCACCACCACAGGAGTGCAAGGGTAGTGTTCCTGACAGACTAAAACAGCTGAAAAGCTGTCACCAGCTATTGAGCTTTTGGCATTCCCTTTCAGCGCTGCTCCCCTGAAGCCTTTTCAGGGCTTTTTCTCAGCTTGAACAAACCGAAACTTAGTTTCAGCACCTCTCAGGTGGGCGCCATTACCATTCTAAGAGAACGAGTGAGGTGTTCATGGTGAGTTCCGGCACCTCTTTTTCTAGGAAAAATAGCACTGCGCCTTTTGTTGTGCTGAAGAGACTCCCTTCTGGGACTCTTGGCATAAGTAAACAAAACTTTCACATGGTTAAATGGATTGCTTCTCACTTGGGAGTGGGGAGCAGGATTAACAGCTAACTTTGCAGGTAGCAACTAAAGACCAAAGCAAACTGTCCTTCTGTGGTCTGGCCATTCCCACCCTCTACCCAGGATTCCAAAGGCTGTAGCTACTGATTTTTCAGCTCGCCCACCCTCACCTCTCCCTCAGCCCCTCTCTGCCTTTCCTCCGCTGTTTCATTTCTGTTTCGTTTCCACTTGGCTCAGCTTTCAGTTCCTTGCTCCTAGATGGACGACATCTGATTTTTCACATTGTGATATCTCCATAGTTAACCATTGCAATATACCAATATATTACAATGTCTGAAATAAGGAGGAGCGGCTGGGCTGCGGAGGGAGGGAAGGGGCAGGCAGGCAGGCAGAGGAGCACCTTCTTGGGCTTCCTCTGCCAAGGCCACCACAACATGAATCGCTCTCTGTGGTCCTTCCCAGCAATCACCGCCTGACAGATCTTCACGTTTGCAAGCTCAAAAATTCTGAAACTGTTATCACGATCTGAACTTCAGACTGCTTTCAGACGATGGAGTGATACATCACACAGCCCTAGTTATGACTCTGAGTTCCATCACATATATATATGATGGAATTCAGAGAGAGACCTCAGTTGAAGATCTTAATGCACTAAGAGTGGTGTGGGAGGAGGTCATCATCACACATGGGGCAAGCAGTTTTGATAAAACAATGTTGAAATTAATTCTAGTCCTTCTTTTGAAATAAATTTTGAAATAAAATTCAAATTAACTTTCTGCCAGTCCTGCATAGGCTTCTCTGAGATAGCAGTATAATTCTAAACTACTTAAATGTCATGCTGCTCCTAAGGAAAGAAAAAAAAGTAGTTTTATATTCCCCCACCCCACCCCAAATCATGTTTTGGTTCAATTGATCTTATCATAATCCTCTCATATATTTTTCATGTATTGTTACTGCTAATGGTTACAAATAGAGGTTAAACTCTGGTAAGGAGAATTTTTTAAAGAAAAGACAGCCATTCCATCTCCTCCCAGTGATGCGTTCACCTATTCACTTAAGTAGGTCTTTCCCATCAATCACAGGTTGCAGCTCCTGTTCAAGTGCCCAGTTAGCAACACCCCTTGGTGCCTGCCAGCAAAGGACTCCTCAGCAGCAGTACCACAGTAAATAGGTGACCCAAAGGTTGCTTCCAAAGAATTGCTATTCCTCTCCCATCCTCCTAGCTGAGGTTTGACGGGTATGGAGTTGGTATAGGAAGCTGTTGCTGAGATCTCCAGCCCTCTAAATTCCTTCTGCTTTCATTTCAGATGAGGTCTGTGTCTGTGGATCTAAATATTGACCCTTCACTGCAAATTGATATCCCTGATGCTCTCAGTGAAAAGGACAAAGTGAAATTCACAGTCCATACTAAGGTAAGATGGCAGGGAAGAAGGATAATTAAAGTTGGAACAAAGCTACAACTTTGCCATGTTTAGTGACCAAGTTAACTTCTGTGAAGTTACAGGTTAGTGAACTTGGCTTGGAAAATAGCCTTACCTCACATAAATTGGAATAAAAGCATTTTTATGCCAATTTTTTTAAGATGATGTGCTCTGTCTCTCCAAAATTATCTCTTGGGAAATCTTCCCTCTACAGTGGACCCTCGGGTTATGTACCTCTCTAGATACGTAATCTTCGGGTTGTGAAAGCGGCAAACCCAGAAGTATTTTGCCGGGTTTCACCGCTCGCGCATGTACAGAAGTGCTCTATTGTGCCGCGCATGTGCACAGAAGCAGCACCCCAGGTTACAGATTTTTTGGGGTGCGCATGGACCCCCGGAATGAATTAAATTGTATCCAAAGGGTCCACTGTACTTTTTATTATTACCGGTATATATTTTCACTTGCTTCCATATACGGTACATCTCAATACCTCTTGTACTAATCAAGATTGAGCAATGTATTGAAAACCATCTGAAAATCCATATATCACGTTTCAAACCAAAATACCTATTTATATAAAATTCAAAATGAACCATGGCCAAAATAAGCTGAGATTTTGTTTAAATTGAACAAAAGCAATGTTTCAGGGATGATGTTGCTCATGGGTCATTTTAAGATACTGGTTTTTGGTTCATTTGTTTAATCTCACTTTATATTCACACATTATATTACTGCTTTTAATAGCATGTAGTAATTCAGATTTGATTTCAGTAAGTGGGGGGGGGGAGATTTGGGACTTAGTCTATAAATTTAAAATCACTTCAGTCTTTTTCTGTTTGTATCTTGACTTCTAAACAGTTTTTGATGGCAGTTGTGCTGCCTGCATGGATCTCCATGAATACGGGATATGGTTGCAACAGCAAGTGAGGAAAGCTAGGAGTGGAGTTTTGTGTAGAAGGGCTGTAAACTCCATTTCTGGCATTCAGAACAAATTTCTCATCTCTTGTCTCAGAATCCTTTAATTTTACACATGTTTCTTTTGCACCCGGCTCCAGTTGGTGGTTCTCAGGGTTCTAGTTTTAAAAAAAAGATCCTACAAACCTGAAGTCTTCCCATCCATGTTCCAGCTTAACAGGCTCAAAAGCCTACGCTATTTTTATTTTTTATTTTTTTGTATTAATGAGGTCCAAAGGAGTAACTGATCTCTGCTTTCAGACTACACTGCCAGTTTTTCAGAGCACAGAATTCTCAGTTACAAGACAGCATGAAGATTTTGAGTGGCTGCACGACACATTTGTTGAGACAGAAGAGTATGCAGGACTAATTGTAAGTACTTACAGAATCTGATTTAAAATGCAGACATCTTCGCTATTCAAGGAAATTGCAAACAAGTAATTCTGTGGTTTCTGATTTTTTGTTTTAGAATTTCATAGTACTGATTCTTAATCTCCAGTGTATATTGGTATATATCTGTAGCCTTGAAACCCATTTCAATGCATGAGTGGGGTTCCTATGGATATTTCAGTTATGCTGCAGTTCTGTACCCACTTAACCTGGGATTAAACCCCATTGGGTTCAGTGAAACTTACCGGTAGTTCTGAGTAGACATGTGTAGGATTGCACTATTAAGTAACCACATTTCAACTCTTTACAATAACTAATTTTGAGTTTATCAAATATTGAGGGCAGCAAGATGATAATTTAATGAAGTAGTGATACTTCATTTGTGGATTCTTTTGTGAAATTGCCTCCAAAAGGAGATCTGAGAAGAGCCAGATATGTGGATCTTGCGGAAGTGTAGTTAAATTCTTCTTTATTTTGTTAATCTTTGAATTGTGTGGTTTTCTGAGTTTACTCCAGTTTTTAAAATAAATTTTATTGTACTATTGTTGGTTTGGATTTTTTTTTTTAGCTTGTTGGTTTTATTGAAGACTGAAGTAGTTGAGAAATTACATATATGTTTAGCAGCAAGAATGTGTGTATGCTTGTGGGTGCTAGGAGTGCTGTTCTCAAAGTTTCAGCTCCATGACATTTGACACCCCTCAACAAATTTGTGCTAGGGGTTCATACAAAGGCAATGAGATTATTGTCAGGACTTTGCACACTTCAGATTTTATCATTTTATTTAAATTAGACATACAAAGCTACTTTTTTTTAGATTGCTCCAGTTTTGCATTTACTTGCAATGTGCTACGTCTCCACCACTGTCTATCCTCAAACTCCATCTCACCAGATTTGTAGCTACAGATTTGCCCTTACAACACTCTGACTATATTGGTCATTTTTTAAAGCTCATTTCATATCTTTTCAGCATTTACACTGCTGTTTTATAAGGAAATGCTGTTATACAATACTGTACCTAAGCTATTTACTTATTTATTTATTAATTACTTCAACTATTTATATACTGCTTAATTATAGTAGGAGACACAATACAATGAAACTAAAAATGACTAAAAGCTATTCTATTCTATTAAAAAGCTGGAATAAAAAAGTCTTCAGAAAGCACTGGAAGCTCAACAGAGCGGTGGCCTTTCTGACTTCAACTGGAAGCGATTTCTATAAAAATTAGATGTTTGACTAGCAGCGTTATTGTAGAAATTGCTAGAGAGTAGAAATTACTAAAGTTCTCTTTTTGGACAAGGAAGTTTCTAGCAACAGATATTTTTGTCTAAGATTCCTCCAGCACCTGCAAAGCCTGACTTTGATGGCCCCAGAGAGAAGATGCATAAGCTTGGGGAAGGAGAACTGTCTATGACAAAAGAGGAATTTGCCAAAATGAAGCAAGAGCTGGAAGCGTGAGTGTGATTATACTTAACGAAAAGACCCTCTATATCCCATGTAAATGTTTGCTTGCTGACAAATCTATACGAGTGTAAAGGAGGCTTCTGAACTGTCAAGTCTCTACTTTACTTGTTAAAACAGCCTAGTAAGTTTTCTGAATTGTCTTCTCACTCCTCTGCATGGTTTATTAGTTTAGTTTAGTTTGTTGCATTCATATCCTCCCTTTATTCTAAGGACAATATATAGCCCTGGGAAGCTCAGTTAGATAAAGCATGGTGCTGATAATGTCAAGGTTGCAAATTTGATCACCGTATGGGACAGTTGCATATTCCTGCATTGCAGGGGTTGGACTCGATGATCCTCAGGGTCCCTTCCAATTCTACAATTCTATTATTTTTATTCTCTCAGCAAACCTTGTGTGCAAGTTTGGCTCTGAGGTAGTGACTGGCTCAAGGTCACCCAGTGAAAGTCCAAGTGCCAATGGGAATTTGAAGCCAGTTTCCCCAGTCCTAGTTAAAAGCTCATGTTATTTAAATCTGTTTGTACACCACTATTCAGACAATTTGTCATTTACAAGCTTAAGAAAACCTATAACATAATTAAACATTTCAGTAAAGCTACAATACATGATAGCAGTCTGCCATCCAGTGTTTGTGAAAGGTTAGGGTAGGCAAATTCTCCAGTCTCCAAAAAGAGAACAGACCTGTCTTGGTAGACTGTTCCAGAGCATCAGAGCTGCTACGAAGAAGGCTCCTCTCCTGTTTGAGGGTAACCTAGGCTTCCCATAAGACATTTTTCAAAATAGGGTCTCCTCAGAAGATCTCAATTGCTGGGAGAATTTGCACATTCTCAGAGATTACTAGAACCAAGTTGTTGAGGGCTTTAAAGTTAAGAACCTGTGCTTTGGATTAGGCCTGGAAATCAATTTGGGAGCCTGTTTGAAGGCAGAGTTGCTGTTAGTGTGAATGTCATCTGTCCAACTAGTTAGTATTCAGTCTGTTCTGGAAGGTGTTAACAGCCAATCAGAAGCTGTGCTTTGGTTTCCAAACGTTTTGGAAGTTGAATGGACTTCCGGAACAGATTCTGTTTTACTTCCAAGGTACGACTGTAATTGACTGCAATTACCTACCGTATTTTTCGCTCCATAAGACACACTTTTTTCCTCCTGAAAAGTAAGGGGAAATGTCTGTGCGTCTTATGGAGCGAATGTGTGGTCCCTGGAGCTGAACTGCCCAGGGGCAAAAGCAGATCGTGTTTTTTTTAAAAAAAAAAGAGAAGGGGGTGTTGAAAGGAAGCCCGCTCAGCAAACAATCGGGGAGAGAGATTCCAGCCCCGCCCCCTTGCAGAGGGAGGCAGTTTCCCCAGTGACATGTGTCTGGCTGATTAGATTATCTGTCTGGAAACTGTAGAAATTGCTCCCTTTCCTGAAGCTGCAGAACTGTGAATTAAACCCCATAAAACAGGGTTTTTTCCCCTTTGCAAAGTAAGCTCAACAACTTTGAGCTGATCCTCAAAAAATGGGGCTTTTCTCCTTTGCAAAAGAAGCTGCAGAAATTTGAGCTGATCTTAAAAAAAAAATGGGGCTTTTCTCCTTTGCGAAAGAAGCTACAGAAATTTGAGCTGATCCTCAAAAAAAAAATGGGGCTTTCCCTCTCTAAAAACTAGGTGCGTCCTATGGTCAGGTGCACCTTATAGAGCGAAAAATACAGTAGCTGTGATTCCCGAGGGGCAGATGACACTTAGGGTCCCTTCCATCTCTACGACTATGCAAGAAGATACCTGCAATGCTTGTATACACAGCCCACTACGATGCAGGTGC
The DNA here is from genome assembly GCA_034642065.1 of Darevskia nairensis. Taxonomy (NCBI): domain Eukaryota; kingdom Metazoa; phylum Chordata; class Lepidosauria; order Squamata; family Lacertidae; genus Darevskia; species Darevskia nairensis. The sequence goes on along the minus strand of JAWWNI010000135.1, from coordinate 32,455 downwards.
ACCTTAGGCCGAAGTGTGCACAATGTGGGGCACATTTTTTCCATTCCAATATTATTTTTCTTCCAGGGAGTACCTTGCGGTCTTCAAGAAAACTGTATCGTCACATGAAGTCTTCCTTCAGCGAATTTCTGCCCACCCTCTTCTCAGCCAAGATCACAACTTTCATGTCTTCCTTGAGTATGATCAGGATGTAAGTCACATCTGCTTTTCATTTATTTACACTATTTCTAAACCAGCCTTCATCAAAAATATCCCAGGATGATTTACAGATCATTAAATTAAAACATCAAAATTCATAACTAATAAAAGCATTAAAATACAAAATCAAAATTCTTCCATTTAAAACAATCCAGACAATTACAAGAACCACTGAAAGAATCAAGCCCCCAAAAAATCCTGTCAAGGGAAGGAAAGACTGCATTCAAGCCATATACGACTTCACATTGCTTCCATAAATAATACCTATTTAACTTGAGGACAGCTGAACTATGGAACTCCTTGCCACAAGGAAAGTGCTGTGGCAAAGAATTCAGCAATTTTTGAAACCAGATTAGAAATAATAGAATTATGTCTGATTGAATTGAATATGCCAAACTCCATCTGCCACAATTTTGTAACTGGCTCTGCTCCTGTAGTGCCAATTTGTCACACGTAGTCCTCATTAATAACTACCACTCTAAAGTGGGCTCTGTGGGTAGAATACTGGCATTGCATGGGTTAGGGTATGGTGCCAATAGCACCAAGATCGCAGGTTTGAATTCCAGCATAATGATAATGGATAGTTTATCGCTGCCTAATGTGTCTCTTGCCATATTTCTCTTAGCTAAGTGTTCGGAGGAAAAACACAAAAGAAATGTTTGGTGGCTTCTTCAAAATTGTGGTGAAGAGTGCTGACGAAGTTCTGTTCTCTGGAGTTAAAGTAAGAGTTCTTAAAGCTAGATTCTCTCTTGTTTTATTTTCCATAAATCTGTATGCCTGCTTACATATACTGTATCACTAGCATTTAAAAACATTTATTCCAGTTGCTCTCTTGGATTTTAATTGATTTCATATAAATGCTGTTGTTTTGAACTGTTTTTATATTTATTTTTTAAAAAATCTTCCTATATGCAATTGTTTTAACTGCTTTTTTGTATGTTAACTGTTTTATTGTAAATCACTTCAAGACTTTCTGGCATGAAATTGTGCAAATTGTGTTGCTAAGAACAAACACTTAGGCTCATTCTTTAGCAATGGAGTGGGTTGGGGGGGGATCAGGGGTTCCAGGACACCATGGAATCAGTAATACTGTGATCACTCCTCCGCCCTATTTTTGGAGGTATAGACATAACAACAGCCCTGCTGGATGAGAGCAAATTCCTATCTTCTCCAGCACCCTTTCCTTTCCACTGTAAAGTAAAACTAACTTACCAGGATTTTTTTTTTATGGGGTAGGGAACAGAGCTGAGGGAATGGAGATGGCTTGTGCAGTGAACCTCACAGAGCAGGACTTTGAAAGTGTTTGGTTTTTTTTAAAGGCTGATTATTTTGAAAATACTGTATTTAAGTAACTTTCAGGTAAAAGGAGGTTGGGGCTGTTGTAATCCTGCACATGTACACAGATGTTCACTTGTCTCAGGGAAGGCTTAAAGTAGCTAAATATTTCGTAAATGATTTCAAAAACCAAGCGTGTATTGCATTCCTACTAAAGAGGGTTAGTGCAAAAGTATCTCTAGCCTAATTTTCACATTTTCTTGGTCAAAACACTACCTTAATCATCTGAAAATCTCTTTCCAGGAAGTAGATGATTTCTTTGGACAAGAGAAGACATTTTTTGTAAACTACTACAACAGAATCAAGGATGCATGTGCAAAGGCAGATAAGATGACAAGAGCTCATAAAAGTAACTTTTTCACCTATAGAGACACTTAAGAGTATTTTCTAAATACTGCTCAGTTCAGAGACAAGACTGAAAGTGTTTTGTGTTCTTTCTCAACAGATGTTGCAGATGACTATATTCATACTTCGGCTTGCTTAAATAGTCTGGCTTTAGAAGAACCAACTACCATTAAAAAGTAAGTCCATGCCATTCCTCTTCAGAAAGATTCTCAAACTTTGTCACAGTGACAAAGGCCACTAAGGTTCAAAGTAGATGTAATGTGTCAGATTCACCATCTGCTATCCTGATAACTTTTTTTTATATTTAAATGGCAGCAGGACATGTTAGGGGTGACACAGTTGAGATCTCCTGTATAATTAAGCCAAATCAAAGACCTGAAAACAATATTAAAGGGAAGTTAGAATTCAGAATATTAACTTTTGGTGCCTTCTGTAAATTTGATTAGTTTTCATGCTATTTCCTTTTATTTTTCTGCCTTTGATTTTCACTTTCTGTATTTCTTTCCTATTGATTCTTTTTTGCTAGTAGGTGATATCCAGCTTAGGGAGTTATCCAACTGTACTGTTTCACTAGGACAAGAACTTTCAGCTGTTCAAGAGAACCATCCCCACTTCTCCCTGTGCTGCCGCCCCCTTCCAACTTGACCTTTGAATCTATTCCAGGGATTCCCTCACCTCTCTGGAGCAGATTTACAGGGCGTGCAGGGTGAGGAGAGGGTGAAGAAGTTCCATTGCACAACTAAGAATCCTTACATTAGGGGAACTGTTCGGTTGGATACTGTCCCATGTCGTATTCAGCATAGACCTATTGATTTCAGTGAGTTTTCTCTGAGAATGATGAATGTTGATATCACCTAGTGTCTGTAAATTTCTCTGTTCTTTGTTTTTGTCTTAATACTATTGATTTCTCAACTGGCAGCTAGCTGCTTCTGCTCCCTGCATTCTGCTGTTCTTACCCTCTCGTGTAACAGCAATTGACTCCTGTGGATTCATTGGACTGTATTCAACTAAATTGTTGCACTAGCAGAAACCAGTGCAATGATTCCCACAAGGGTAAGAGGACTGCCCCTGCTTCTCCTTGCCACCCACACCCTGATCTTCTCTGGAAGGTCTTGAGAGCCCCTAGCACAGCACACAGAACGAGGAGAGGGGAGAACATTCCATTGGGCAAGCAGAAATGCCTGTACTGATGGAACAATCTCCTTAGCACTACTTTGAATGCAACCCCTTATGGTATTTTTTGCTGCCAGTAAAAGGTAAAGGTAAAGTCCAGTTTAAGTTAAGTCCAGTCAAAGGTGACTATGGGGCACGGTGCTCATCTCACTTTCAGGCCGAGGGAGCCGGCGTTTGTCCACAGACAGTTTTCTGGGTCATGTAGCCAGCATGCCTAAACCGCTTCTGGTGCAATGGGACACCATGACAAGTGCCAGAGCGCACAGAAACACCATTTACCTTCCCACCACAGCCGTACCTATTTATCTACTTGCACTGGTGTGCTTTCGAACTGCTAGGTTGGCAGGAGCTGGGACAGAGCAATGGGAGCTCACCCCATCATGGGGATTTGAACCGCCAGCCTTCTGATCAGCAAACCCAAGAGGCTCAGTGGTTTAGACCACAGCACCACCTGCTGCTAGTACAGTGCTATTCACTTGGGTGTGCTGTCACCTACTGATACAAAAGTGTTCTGAAACTCAGGTTTAAAATTTTGCAAATGTGCAATTGCTAGACATTCTATTCCAGATCCATGTATGTTTCTATTTCTTTGCACCAGAACAACACCAGCCCTCGTTCTTTTTCTATGGGGTCTCCTTTTGGGGCCAGTGGGCACATCTGGAATTTTGAGAGAGTGCTGTGGGCTCCAGTCACAAAATGGCTGCAGTGGGGTTTGTTGCCTAAACCAAAATGGCTGCCTTAGCTAAGAGCAGAACAAGAGACAGGACTACAGAATGGCACAGGCATGCCCCATTGCCCCACTCCAATCAATTAGGGGGAGGCACTACATCTGGCACCCCCACATTTTTCCTCTGTTCAGAACAGAAGTGAAGGTGGGTGTCCAGTCCTGGCATCCAATGAAAAGTGGACATGTTTTGGGGAAAGTGTTCCGTGTAGGAGAGGGGAAACCAGTGCTAATAGGGACTGAGAACGAAGACCAAATAGTCCCTCATGTGTTGTGCACTTTTGAGGCTTTTTGGGGGGGTGCCATTGGAAGTGTTGGTGGGCACACTGATGCCTGTGCCCCTGATGTTGGCATTGGCAACCCCTGATCTAAGTTGTCTTCTAGTACTATATTATCTTCCTCAGGCATAATTCCTCACTCCTCTCTGTTGGACTTGGTAATAGTGATTTTCATTACTGCCTTGCAGGATGAATACATTCACCAGATTATCCAGTTAATGAGGCGTGGTAGCTTCTGTTGGTCAGGGATGTCTGCACATCTTGTCTTTTGTCCGGCTTCATACCTCTACTCTTAGTACCTCCTTCCTTGCCCTGTGTTCTTCTGTGTCATCATAACGCTAGAGTCTTACGGAACATGCCAATCTGTTCAGACAGGTAGAATCAGAATCTAGCCTTATATAAATAAGCCCACAAAAGTTACTTACAGTACCATTTCTTTTACATGCCTGCTAAGGGACTAGTAGCCTGTGTCACTGTGCTGGCCATATAAAAGGGGGAACACTCTCCTTCCCAGCCAGCATGGAAACACAGACTTTAAAAATATTGCTTTCCTCCAGGTAGACTGGCAGAGGTGATCCAACCTGGAGGTTTCTATCCTGGTTGTGGAGGAAAGACTTTCCTCTACAAGTTAGCACAGAAGCCAAATAGTTTGGCAGAGGAGGCGTGGAGCTAGGTCACTTACTCTCCTGCATGGTCGCCTATGAATTTAACCACTAACTTGGCAGCCATAGCTGATGTGGCCCAACTCCTTGCCCCAGTGCAGGAGGTTTGCTGCTAAAATAAAGCTATTGGTGTGAGTTCAGGGTTTGGGAGATACAGTTAACATTCTCTTCTCACCCTATTCCTCCCTAGGTACTTGGTGAAAATTTCTGAGCTCTTTGAGAAACTCCGGGTAACTTTTATTTTATTTTATTTTTTATTTAAAATACTTATATCCCACCTTTCACCAAAAAAATAATCCAAGACAGTAACATCCCTATTAAAATCAATCAAAACATTTAAGATTGTATTATAAAACATAAGTACAGTGATCCCTCGACTTACGAATGACCCGACTTACGAGTTTTTCGAGTTACGAGGGATCAAAGCGGCTGCCGCTTCCGAATTTTTTCGACTTCCGATCAGAAGCTGCGGCCGTTTTAAATGCGGTTTCCTCGACTTGCGAAGGTTTTTTCGACCTACGAATGCATTCTCCAACGCATTCCTATGGGGACTCGACTTACGATTTTTTCGACATCCGACAGTCCCGTCGGAACGGATTACCTTCGTAAGTCGAGGGTCCACTGTAGCGTAAAGCAGCAAGATAAAAATGAAATCTACAGAAAAAGCAGGTGGAGACAAAACAAAAAACTACAATTGGCACATGTCATCAGTATAAAACCATATCAGCCAGATATCTTTCTAAAATGGAAGGTATTTGCCATCTGACAAACTATTGTAAGGGAGGGGTCAGCATTCACTTCATCAGGAGGGACTTCCTATGAGAAAGCCTCTCCTTAGACACAGCCTGACGGACTGCGCTGGTCAGTTGGGACACACAAGAGGGCATCTGACCATGATCCTAGTGGGCAGACCAGTTAATAGTGTAGAAAACAGTCCCTTTGGTATCATTAGCCTAAAAACCACAGGCCAGTTCAACTAAGAAGGTGCTTTAGCACAGTGTTTCCCAACCTTTGGTCTCCAGCTGTTTTTGAACTACAACTCCCATCATCCCTAGCTAGCAAGACAAAAGGTCAGGGATGGTGGGAATTGTAGTCCAAAAACAGCTGGAGACCAAAGGTTGGGAAACACTGCTTTAGCATGAGCCAGCACAGCAAACTGACTCAGGGTGTATGTGTCGGGGTCTGGAGAACCCCCAGAACAGTGCCTGGTGGGAGGAAAGGGGGGAATGTTCTATCAGCAAGCTGAAGTGCTTACGCTGACAGAACCATTGGAAAAGTGCAACGTTCAGTTCCTCCCCATAATGGATGTTAAAGATTATTGCACTTTGGACCAAACCGAGTTTCCAGACACTTTTCAAAGGAAGCCCCACTTAGAGTGCATCCAGTAAGAGTAGTCCAGACAAGGACATATGTTTTCATGGCCAGATCTGTAGGTGGCGAACCAGCTTGTGCCGGGCAAAGGAATACCTGCCGCAGCTGTCGCCTGAACATAATTTGTCAGTTGGATCCAAGGGTACTCCAAAATAATAACCTGTGTTTAGTGCCACACAGCTTGAATCCCTGTTTCTAGAGCAGCAGTCCTACTGAACTGAACCCTACTAGTGTGCACACCATATTGTGTTTCTGCATGCTCAGTTCTGGATAACTTTGTTGATCTGCAAGTTTCATTGGGGTTCCTGACATGTTGGATTATTGGGGAAATGTGTGGTGTGATACGGCTTAGCAGCTACAGTGCCATAAAGTTCAATATGCCTGCCTGCCTGCTGACGCAGAGCACCATAGCCATTCCTGGATTAAGCTTCATTTGTTAGCCTACAGGCAGTCCATGGAGGCCCCAGGCACTGATCCAGAATCTCAGCAAGGTTGATCTTTTAGGCACCCTATAAGCAAATGACCAAGGTGTAAAATAGAAATTCCCCAGCACTACTGTCTAGAATCATATCCTCCAAAGTCACTCTCCTGTGTCCTTGTGTGGGTCATTCAGCAGGGCAGCCAAGGTTGTTTCCATTCCTAAATGGCCTAAGGCCAAATTGAAATGGAACTATTTATTCTGCAGAATTTAACTTTTTTCCCCCCACTAAAGATGCTACAGTCAGTATGCACTATTTTTTTAATTGTTTGTCTATATATTCAGTAATTATGTTTTCTTCTCCATAGAAAGTAGAGAATCGTGTTTCTTCTGATGAAGATTTGAAACTAACAGAATTACTAAGATACTATATGCTCAATATAGAAGCAGCAAAAGTGAGTCCTCTCTGAACATTTTCTCCAGTACTTACACTATGAGAACAATTTGGCTGAACTTTGTGCCACAGTTCTGATAGCAATGCATTAACATGTTCCACGTGATCTCAATCTGAAGGTTGAAATGGTACCAAGATAATGAGGAGACAATGTTCATTGGGTACATTTTTTTGTCATTGAGGTTCAGAACTTCTTTGGCTACTCCTAGACCGATTGCCACACCTGGAGTTCACGACCTTATTCATCTGCTTCTGATGAGAAACTTGCAGCCCTTTCTGATTCAACTGTATCACTAATCATGAAAAAATCAGGAGGTTGCAGTGCTCAAGGCCCAACCTATTGCATCCCAGCTTCCAGCATCCCTGAACCTTGGCCCTGCTTGCTTGGACTGATGGGCGATGGGAGTCCAGCATCATTTGGAGGGCACCACATTGGGTACCATGGACCTAAATTGGCAGGCAAGCTTCATCTCTCTGCTTGGCTACAAAGATCACTAAGGTCTGTCATTTAGCCTAACTCGTAACTCAAGAGTTTGTGAGGATAGCCTGGTAAGAAGAGGCCTGTGCTGTTTAGGTGAAGGTCTATGCATGCTCACAATCTTAAAAGCAAAACTAAACAAGACACAAAGGGAAACTGACAAGGATGGAAGAGGAAAATCAAATCCAAACTCAGGCACCAGTTTCTAAACAGCTCCTACGATGGCCAGCTGGAACAATTTTCCATGCTAGAGACAATAAATAAGTCAGTGTAAAATAATAATATAATTAAAGGTTTTATTAGGTTACAAAAGTACGTGTGTTGTTGTTTTTCAGGTTGTAGAGTCGTTTCTACAGATCAGTTACATTCAGTGTGAGACAGTATTGTATAAAGAAATAAGTCTATTCAAAAGGTTTATGGAGAATATTATGAATATGGGAATCAAACATGCTCAGGGTAGCTTTCAGTAGGACTTTCCAACTAACGCATCAAGCTTTTTGCCAGTGAAAACAGTAGGGTATGTCAGTTAGTAGAACTCATATGATAGATCAGTATTTACTGGTGAATGTGGGCAAATGGTTTTGAATACAGTGGTACCTTGGTTCTCAAACTTAATCGGTTCCAGAACTCTGTTCCAAAACCAAGGTGCGCTTTCCCATAGAAAGTAATGCAAAACGGATTAATCTGCTCCAGACTTTTAAAAGCAACCCCTAAAATAGCAATTTAACATGAATTTTACTGTCTAATGAGACCATTGATCCATAAAATGAAAGCAATAATCAATGTACTGTACTATAAAATAAATAAGACAGTATTGTAGATGATAAAAATTAACATTTTTTTTTCTTACCTGCACTGATGATAGTCAATGTTTTATCCATTTCCGCAGTCACATAATCATAAAGCAAAGAACAAGCCACAGTCACAAAAATGAAAAAGCCACACAAACAAAAACACAAAAAATAGCAAAAACAAATGCACTAAATATAAGCTCCAAATATCATCTCAGAACACTGCAATCGGAAATGGAAGGCTTTGATTACAATGGGAGGGAACGCAAATTAGCAGCACAACAGTGAAAACAGAAGCTCAGAAGCACTTTCGGCTTCCGAAGCAAAGTTCGCAAACCGGAACACTAACTTCTGGGTTTGCAGCGTTCAAGTTCCAAGTTCGGGGACTAAGCTGTTTGAAAACCGAGGTACCACTGTATTCATAACTGTATACTTTCACCACATTGATAATGCACACGCACTCTCTGATAAGATTGAATATGAGATGGGGCTTCCTCCGCCAGATGCAGGATCTCCTGAATTCATTGAGTTGTTGCGCATTCCATCTCCCCACCCCCATATATGCTAGACTGCCTTCTACCTTGATTGTACAGTGGTACCTTGGTTCTCGAACTTAATCTGTTCCAGGAGTCCTTTCGACTCCCGAAACGGTTCTAAAAGCAAGGCGCGGCTTCCAATTGGCTGCAGGAGCTTCCTGCACTCTATCGGAAGCTGTATCGGACATTCGGCTTCTGAAAAATGTTCGCAAACTGGAACACTCAGTTCTGAGTTTGCGGCGTTCGGGAGTCGATTTGTTTGGGAGCCAAGCCATTTGAGTACCAAGGTACCACTGTAATAAGGTTTATCTTAAACTTCTTCAGAAGCTCTTTGTGCATTTTGTAATGCTTCTTGAGATATGGCTCAGGCTGCATATCTGTATAACATGAGGTATAGCTTTGAGTTAAATTCTCTGATCAAGAACTGTTTTTTCTTTCACTCAACCTATTCAGGATCTCTTGTACAGACGTACACGGGCCCTTGTGGAGTATGAAAATTCAAATAAAGCTTTGGATAAAGCTAGGTTGAAAAGCAAAGATGTCCAGTTGGCAGAAGCACATCAGCAAGAATGCTGTCAAAAATTTGAGAAACTTTCTGAATCTGCAAAACAAGGTAAGACCACTTCAGGGCACCACATTCAGGCAAAACTTTGCAGTGCATGTGCTTGAGATGTTCTTCCAGAGTTTTTCAGTCTAGAGTTTACTCGCCTCGTAGAAAGATGTAACTTCTGCTTGTGATATGCAGTCTAGGGTGTTCATGACTTTATTCCGTAGCAATCAGCATAAGGATAAACATTGAAATTGCTCTGAAGTGATGGATGGGATCTCATTTTTCTGCATCAAGTTCGACAAGCAGCATCTGAATTGTGGGGATGGCAAATGGAGTCTGGTCCCCTCAGTAACTGTGTCAAGCATTACAAGGGCATGGTTTGTCTAAAAGGTGAGGAGGCAGGAAGCTTATGAGTTCTTTAATGGCCTCGCTACCACTTTCCTTGTAATTTGAACACTGACCAAGAGTACTGGATTATCCGATGGGCAGACTTATGTTTTTTGTTTTTGTTTTGTTTTTTAATTTTAAAAATTTATTTTATTGAATACCATTTAAAATTACAAATTACATATACCCATATTTCACATCCTTTCAACAAAAAACACAACATTAACCAATCAAAATTACCCTTTCACTCCCTTACGCTCTTCATCCTTCAAACATGCCTTCTTCTTACATTCCTTTCTTCATTTATATCATTATTAATTCTTTCTCACACATTCTAACATAATCTTTCCTCACACTAATACATTCTCGCCCATTCTAACACCATTTTTCCTCACGCTAATACATTCTAAGACATTCTAACACAATCTTTCCTCTCATTAATACTTTCATTCTTTTATTTATCATTCTAACACACTCTGACACTCCTTCTCACATATTCTAACACACTTTCTTCACATTGATTCATTCTTTTTAACTCATTCTAACACATTCTAACACAATCCTTACATACAATAATACATTATTGATTCTCTCTCATTCATTCTATCATAATCCTTCTTCACACTAAACATTTCACACATTCTAACACATTCTTTCCTCACACTAATTCATTTCTAACACATTTTAACACAATCTTTCCACACAATATTACATTCTTTCTCTCATTTAACATCTCATTCTTCCCCCCTCCCCCCTATCTCTTTCTCTTTTAACTTCTCTATTTCTTTATTTTTAGACATTTCTTTCTATCCTATTTCCCTTTAAATATAACTACTCATTTACTTCACTTTATTTATACAATTAATCTATACTAACCTTAATTTCCTATATGTCCCTTTCTTTCTTCCCTCCCCCCTTCTTCCCCCCCTCTATTCCCCCCTCTGCTTCTCAGCATTCTATGTTGCAAGCATAAATTTATTCATCTTATTTGCATACCTATATCTACTATTTTCTCCTCTTTTTTCTTTTCATTGAGTCTTTCTTTTGCTGCTAGAGTACCAGCTTATTCTGTTTGCCTTTCAATATAAACTCTAAATTTCTCCCAATCTTTTAATCTTTTCTCTTTATTTTCTCCTTGTATCTCTCCATGCCTTGTTTCCAAATTATAGTACTCAACCATTTTAATCTGCCAGTCCTCTTTTGTTGGAATGTACAACGATTTCCAATATCTTGCTAGTAAAAGTCTAGCTGTAGTGGTTGCGTACATAATTATTTTCCTGTCTTTTGCTTTAATATCGTCACCTAGTATTCCTAAAAGAAACATTTCTGGTGTTTTTTTTTGAAGGAGTATTTCACCATTTTCTTCAATTCTTTATATATTATTTCCCAGAAGTTTTTTATTTCTTTGCATTGCCACCAAACATGCATTTGGGTTCCTGTTTCTTTTTGGCACTTCCAACATGTTTAAGGTACAAGCAAAGCAAAAAAATGAGTTTGTTTGGTTTTTTGGAAGCAAAATGACATTTGATATTTCCCCCCCCCCCCCAAAAAAAGAAAAAACCCAAACCAGCTGTCATGGGAAAAATCAGAACTTTGTTATTTTATGGTTTAGTATCGTTTTTGTTTTGAATTACACATAAGGGTAACTATAATAATTTCTGTTCTTCGGGTCTCTAAAGGTTTGCCCTACTGAGCAAGAATTGAAAATAAAACCCCACCTGCTTCACCCTGTATATTCCACATGTACATGCTCTGCCAGCATTTAAAGAGCTGTTTCTATGAATGAATTTTGATTGTTGGTTTGATTGCTATTTCCCTTTCTTTACCTCTACAAAATCCTGCTAAATTTATTACTAGGGCTAACACTGAGAGTTTGGGACAAGTATTCATTACCTTCATCCCAGACTTTTGATTCAGTCAACAACCATTTTGCACGGGGGTTCCATTCACGGCCCCCGCATGCATTGGAGGAGCACGTATGAGCCCGCCCCGCCCCCATTACGCTCTTTTAGCGACGTGTTGAGTGACGTTTTCCGGTCACTTCCAGGTTTGGCACCATGGATACATCCATGATCATGTATCTTTCATCGGTCACTGCCTGCATTTCCCTTTCCATAGTGCTATAGTGCTATATAATCTTTCAGAAAAACTGGGTATTATTTGGAATAGATATAGATCAGCATGTTTGTCACTTATTGATAGTTTGACAAAATGGGTTAATTCAGTTACCAAGTTTCTCAAAAGACATAAAACATTTTGCTGCCTGTAAAAGTTATTCATTCCTGTTGGCAAGTACTCAACATCTTTATGCTAATGATTTGTTCATGTGTTTATCATTTAAATCAATTAAAATGAAAGTGGCTTAAACTATTGGAGCACTAATTCTACCCAAATGAATCCTACACTAATGGAAGTCCATGTGTGTTAGGTTCTGGCATGCAGGCGTTCTTCTGCAGTGGCAGCACTCTTCTACCCAGCCCATCTGTAATGTACAGGGTAGACTCTTGTTGGTGTCTCTCCCCCCCACCCCCACTCCCCAATTTGTGGCTAATAATGAAACTGAAAACAATTCTCTCCCCACCCCATTAGAATAATTTTCAGGTTATACAAAAATAATGTAGTGATTTAAAATTATTTAAGACGATAAGACACCCCCCCAGACTCCATCTCCAAGTGATTTAACGTCTTGTTCTCCCAATGGCAGAACTGATCAACTTCAAACAGAAGCGAATAGCAGCATTTCGTAAAAATCTAATTGAAATGTCTGAGCTCGAGATCAAGCATGCAAAGGTATGTGTTCTAAAGTAAGATTGTGGTTGGGGGCTGCCTTAACTGTAGAAAATATTCCACGGTATGCATTTGGGGGCAGCTCAGCTTATTTGTCCTTTCAGGGCTAGCAAACAAGCCTTTTGCAATATGAAGACTGTTCAGGTGGGGGGGAATTGCTACCGGTAATTAAGTAGTTTGATTTAGATTAGTGTGTTTTATGCTGTCAATCAAAACTTTCAATATCACTAAATAAGCCCTGAAGTCTTCAGCTTTTTTGACATGGTAAAACTTTTCAAATACGGACAGAAAACTTGTTTAAATTAGTTTCAAAGAACTTCTGTGCCGCTGCTTTTCTCTGGGTGCAGGGAGGACTTGTATATGTCTAAATTGAGCTCTGCCCTTAAAGGACATTCTCATAGAGTCTTTTATATGAATAAGAGTCAGCTGTGAAATGGCATGGTTTGTTTAGGACAGGCATAGGCAACCTTGGCTCTCCAGATGTTTTGGAACTACAACTCCCATGATCCCTAGCTAACAGGGCCAGTGGTCAGGGATGATGGGAATTGTAGTCCCAAAACATCTGGAGAGCCAAGGTTGCCTATGCCTGGTTTAGGAGGAGGGACTACTGGAGCATATAATTAAGAGCAAGGTTCCCAAGATGTTGAGAATTCACACTGCGTAGCCATATCCAGGGGAAGGGATGTTTTGTTTTTATTCTTATACAGAAGACCTTCTTCAGGTGTTCTACTTAATTTTAAAACCTACACGCAAGTGCATGAAGCTCTTTTCATGTCAAGCCTCAACTCAGGAAGGTGAAGGTCTGAAGAGAGGAGCCTCCTGTACTCAAGGCTTCCCCTGCAATTTTGAGACCTCGTACAGGAGAATCCCAGTGCCCGATCGTACACCTCCACACAGTGGCAGAGAAAGCTTAGTATGCTCACCCATGCTCTATCAAGTGCTTGGAAAGTTCATTTTTAAAAGAATCTAGTTCTGGTTCATCCTGTCCATACAGGAACTAGTTCCGGTTTATCCAAATGAACCTTTAGTCCATAAAAAGTTCATCCTCTGCAAAAGAAAAATAAATCAGCATTCAGATCTTATAAGCTGCTGTGATGAAGTATAAGGTCCAACAGTGAAACAGAGGTCACAAACAATAAGATGTCTGACAAACAGCACACCAACAGGTGAAGCTTTCACCCCAATTGATTTCCCATACCGGAAAAGACTTGCCCTGTTTAATATAAAATAAAAAAATGCCTTCCAGTAGCACCTTAGAGACCAACTAAGTTTGTTCTTGGTATGAGCTTTCGTGTGCATGCACACTTCTTCAGATACCTGAAGAAGTGTGCATGCAGGTATCTGAAGAAGTGTGCATGCACACGAAAGCTCATACCAAGAACAAACTTAGTTGGTCTCTAAGGTGCTTACTTGAAGGAATTTTTTTATTTTGTTTTGACTATGACAGACCAACACGGCTATCTACCTGTATAACCTGTTTAATATGTTTCAGCCACACAGCTGTTAAAGGCATCAGGCATCATTCACTTTGTCCCTGTCTCTGTATTACTTGTTGCAAGCTGCTCCTGTTGGATGAGAGCAAACGGCTTCAGCAGGGAAGATAAAGAAAACCCCTCCATCTGATTGTTTAGCAACAGTGACTAAGACATTAGCCACAGCAGCATTTCTATCTGGCTAATAAGTCATACCATGTTGCCTCCACATTTTGTTTCCTAACTGTCTTTAGTGATGCTCAGTAGGTTTTTTTTTTTTTTAGGTTTTTTTAAAACCGTAACAGCTAAGAGTTTGGCGGGAGGGAGGTATTGAACGTGAAGATGAACTAGAAATCATTCAAAGTTTTGCACCAAAATGAATTTAACCCACCTTTAGTTCACCTGGCAGTTATAGTAACTGCATCTGCATAGGGCTACAGCGTTGAGATTATGTATGTAAACTACCAAACTGACTTCAGTATTTCAGATAACAAGAAAAGCACACTGAATAAGACTATTTGAAAATACATTGAATTATCTTATTCTGCTTCCTGTCTCCTCCACCTAATGGACTACTTCTTTTGCCTTCCAGAATAATGTTTCTCTCATACAAAGCTGCATTGAATTGTTAAAGAAGAACTGAAGGCAACTTACCTGCGGGGGGTGGAGTGAGGAAGGCACTTGGAAATTGCACTCAAAAAGCCGCATGGGACTCTGTTTCTAGCTTGGTTTCTCTTCATCACCTTTTTCTGGCTAAAAACTTAACCAAGCTGACACTAATGCATTGATCTCAATGATAAAAAACATTGTATTACACATAGATTTGCTTGAATTTCCACTGATGTGTTAATCCTCAGGGTAAGCAAACAATATGTGTATGAGTTTGATAACTGGTAAATTACTATTGTGGAAGAAACTGGTTTATGGAAAAATGCCTTAGCACTGGAAATGAGTTTGTGCAGTGGAAGATTTGAAATTACAATCTGTCATGGTGCCTATTGCATGTATACCATAACCCAAATATCTCCATTTCCATGTGCAAATGACTACAGCTAATGCTTTGCAGTTTTATAAGGAAATGCATTAACATTAAATTTCATAAACCTCTACTGCAATATTTTTTGATTCACTGTGTATGTACTTTTGAAGAATACAAAATAAATATGTCTACTCTTGATTTATGTAGCATTTAATTGATCTGAAGTCTTCTTTGCTCTTGCAACAGTAATAGGCATCTATGTTCCACGGCTATTTTACATATTGAAATGAGCAGTGTAACTCTCGTTCCACTGGCTGAAGCGACTTTGTATTGCGACAGAAAAAGACGAGTTTATTTGATTTGATTTAATAATTGTATTCCACTTTTCCAACAACAAAGGTGGCACACAATAACATTAAAAACAAACATTGAAATCACAACTATAATAAATTGAAACAATGATTACTGTTCAATAAAGTCATAGTAATTCATAGTTTTGCCAGGATACTTCCTAATCACAAGGAACCTTACTCCACAACAACAGCAAAATGAATTAACTGATGGCTTGGAAACTACATTGGTATGTCACCAGGGGAGTCCACAACTTCCCAAGGAAGACTGTTCTAATGTCGAACAGCTCTTAACGTCAGAAAGTTTTCCCTGATGTTTAGTCGGAAATCTCCTTTCGTGTAACTTGAAGCCATTGGTTTGAGTCCTAACCTCCAGAGCATATTACATGTTACCTGTCATCTGCACTAACTGAAAGTCTGCTTCTGGGGCCAATGTTTGATATTTAATCAAACTCCATTGAAGCAGAATTTGTTTTTTTTCTGTAAATGGTTGCTGTTTGTATTATTTTGGAACAATAAACTTAATAATTTTCATCATTTCTCTATATGATAACCCATGTCTCTCTATATACGTTAACTTAATGGGTGTGTTTTTGTATTTTTCTGTAATGTAAATAAAATGTAATGCCCTCCCCTGAAAGATGGGGGAGTTAAGATCTGAGGCATCCTATCTCCTGGCCAGACACCATTGTCTGTTCATCAGCGCCTAGATACAAGCACCATGGCTACTGCTACATACCTAATCACACATTTCCATCCATTTGTGAACAGGGCTGCATGAACTACAGAGATGGTCAACTTCAGCGCCTACCAAGTTAACATAACCCAAAGAAGCAGGTGAGCAAAAACTTACTGTGGAGTGTCTTGACTGTCTCAAGCATAGTGGGTAGAGTATGACACCTGGTTTCAAATCAGAGAAAGGACTGTGGCTCAGTGTAGAGCACATGCTTTGCATGCAAAGCCCCAGATTCAGTCCTTGGAATCTCCAGGTGGAGCTGGGATAGACTCTTGTCTGGAATCCCGAGAGCAGCTGGCTCTCACATGAACCTGACCTTTGGTGAGTTTGTAAGTAAACCACTTTTAACTTACCAAATGTGTGGTATTTTTCTATACTAGGGGAAGGAACTTACAAGGGCATATGATAGAGGTCGACCTGCTTACATTTCCATGCTTTGCTACATATTCATACCGGTAGTCTCTCCTGCATAGTCTCTCCTGGGGTTCTCTCACCAAAGAGAACTTGCTCCAAAGAGAACTTTGATCTTGGCATTCAGGAATTCTCCTTTCATGCCTATTTTTTCTTGCCACCAACAATCTGGATACTAGACTTCTATTATTATCATCATCATCATCATCCTTCATTCGACCGTCAGTCAGAAAAAGATACATTTCTAGACTTCTATTAATGTAGCCTAGAATGGCAATAGCTTTTTTTGCTGCTGCATCACACTGTTGACTTGTGGTCCACTAAGACCCCTAGATCCTTTTCATACCGTCTTTCCCCCTTTTTAAGACACCGTCTTATAATTTTTTTTCCTCAAAAAAACACAGGGTGGCTTATTTTCGGGGGATGTCTTATTTTTATTACGTCAGTATGATACGGTACAGCCTCCCCCTGCGCGCTGAGCAGGCGGGGCAGAACTCCGCAAGAGGTGCGTTCCCCCCCCCGGTGCCTCTCACTGGTTCGCTGGCTCCCTGCGCACGCAGGAGGGGCTGAGGAGGCAACGGGAACAATGGCGGCACCATGGCTTACTTTTGGGGTATGTCTTACTTCTCACAAAGGTACAAAAACTCTGCCATGGCTTACTTTATGACTACGTATTAAAAAAGGGGAAACAGGGTATATACTGTCAAGCTAGGTGTCCCCTATCTTAAATTTGTTCTGCTGCTTATTCCTGCCTACATTTGCCCCTATTGAAATTCATTTTCTTAGTTTTGGCCCAGTTTTCCAATCTCGAATCTCCATTCTTCTGAGGTATTGGGTACCCCTCCCAATTTGGTGCCACCTTCAAATTTGATGAGCATCCCATCTAGTCCTTTGTGCAAGATGTTTATTAAAGATGTTGGACAACACTGGGTGCATTCCATTTGTCCCTTTCCCCCCCGGAATGCAAGGAACTATTGTTTGCAATCGATTTCTGTTGTGACATTGCAATCCAGAGTAGCAGTAATGGTGACAGCACAATTGCACAACACAAGGAACCCTTTTGTCAATTGTCAGTGAAACTTCTAAAAAGATTAGGACAAAAGACTACAAATCATAACATAAATGTAAAATCTTACACATTTTACAAGAAGTCATATGCCATCATGAGGCAGTCTCTCTCTCCCCCCTTTAGCTACAATGAAGGTCCTGTTGTGAGCATGAAAATGAGATCTTTATATACACACCAGGTGCAGAATTTAGCACAAATATGATTGTACTCTCTAGATAAAAACCTAAAGTGACTGTCATTTGTAATCTTTACCAAGTGCAATATGCTTGCTGTCAAATGCACCAGAAGTTGTAGCCTTTGTATGGAAACACAAAACCTCCCAAAAAATAGGAGTTGGGAGGCTGCGAAGGGGGAAGTGGCAGAGAAAAATATTCCTGAATTAGAGTTAGCTGGTACAAGAATTGGTACTGTGCATAGGGCTCCATGGTCCACCTTAGCAGATATCTCTCCATCTCCTCCTCCATAACAACTCTGGTTCTTGGGAAATGGGCAGCTGGCTGCAGCAGAATAAACACTCTGTCTCCATAAATACAAATACAGTTCAGTGCTCACACAGGCAGCAACTTGGCAAGCATCACGAGGGGTGTGGGAATATGCGTGTACACACAAGTAAATATTGCATCTAGAAAAAAACAGGACTAGAACCGGATCTGGCTGAGCTGGTGCCTGAATGGTGGTGAAGCCTGGAAAGGCGTGGCCTCTGAGAAACTTTCATCCCACCCCTCTCGTCTACTCTTCTGTTTCTTAATGGGCATCCTGGCTGTCCATCTCAAGGGTCAGCAAACTTTTTCAGCTGGGGGCTGGTCCACTGTCCCTCAGACATTGTGGGGGGCCGGAAATGAACGAATTCCTATGCCCCACAAATAACCCAGAGATGCATTTTAAATAAAAACACACATTCTACTCATGTAAAAACACACTGATTCCTGGACTGTCCGCGGGCCGGATTTAGAAGGCGATTGGGCTGGATCTGGCCCCCGGGCCTTAGCTTGCCTACCCACTACCCATGATCTAGGGATACTTTTTCTTCTTCTTTGGCGATCACTCGTAGCCAAGTAAGATTCTCTTCCATGAACACAGTTTTAACAGTGAGTCCATAAGTGACTGTGGAGGCCAGTTCTGGATCCACACGTCCCTCCACAGTGGGGACATTGGTTTCTGGGCGGGAGTTGATCACGGTGTGGATTTGCCAAGTGTGCCTTCCCCTTAGCACGTTTCTCCATTTCATCCTGAATTCGAGCATCTTCAAAGCCCATGACACCTTTGGTAAAGGTTGTTCTCCAATTGGAGCTCTCGCAGGCCAGTGTTTCCCAATTGTCAGTGTTTATACTACATTTTTTAGACTGGCCTTGAGAGAGTCTTTAAACCTCTTTTGTTGTCCACCAGTATTTCGCTTTCCATTCTAAAGTTGGGAATAGAGTAGTTGCTTTGGAAGATGAAAATCAGTCATCCGAACATGACCAGTCCAACGAAGTTGATGTAAGAATCATTGCTTCGACACTGGTGATTTTTGCTTCTTCCAGTACACTGGCATCAATTCGCCTGTTTTCCCAAGTGATGTGTTAAATTTTTTTGAGACACCGTTGATGGAATCTATCAAGGAGTTGGAGATGGCATTTATAAGTGGTCCATGTTTCACAAGCATACAGTAAGGTAGCATACACCTGGCACCCACATAGGTCTTCCCTCACTGGCAGATATCCACCCCTGGGCAGGTATACTCAATAATTCTGGGGCTCCTTATTCTTTGTATTTTCATTTATATTCTATTATAACTCCTCTGTCTTGCTTCCTCCTCTTGTACTACTGTTCTAGATAATGGCTATCAGAAGCAGAAAATTCCTGGACTTTGTATCTGAGCCTATGGGTGACAAACCTATTATAGTAGTAGATGGCATAAATGAGGAGCTTGGAGCAAGACTAGCGGCAAAGGGCTTTGACAAGGTAATTCTTTTAATGCTTTATGCCCCGCAGCACTTTTTATTTATTAACCCACATAATTCATGATATATCTATATCATATTCACATAAAGAAATGTCTTTGAATCCTGGTATTTCTGACACTTGTGTCGCAATAGTTTGCAAAGCCTGACCACCTTTGGGCAAATTTCAATCAATCAATCAAATCTTTATTACGGTCCAGAGACCCAACAATTCATTACAAAACAATACAAAATTTTGACAGCCCGCCTTCAGGTTACACAAGCATTTTGTTCAGACTTAGGAATAGGGATCATTGGTTCTTGCAACCACCGATAGAAACTTTGCCACTGCTAATGTTCTGTCATTTGTCCGGTCTTCCAGTAGGAACCTGACATAGTAAGCGTCTGATTTTCCCGGGAAAGGTACTAGCAAGGGTAATATCAGTTCAGCCCTGGCTTGCTCGAATTTCACACAGTGCAGCAAAATATGTTTTATAGAGTCAATGTCTTGGGCACATGAGCAGTCTGTCCTGGTATGGAACTCCCCTCAATCTGCCATCCAACACTGCAGAAGAAAAGACGTTAAGTCTGGCTTTTGTAAATAGCCTTCTGTAATTTGGAACTGTCAGATTTTTAATATAAGATGTTAACTTAAAGGCATGCCCATATTGTACTCCTACTGCCAGCGGACTGCAGACCGTGTGATTTTTGTATTATACAAATTTTGTATTATACAAGATACCATTCCTTTTATAGACCAGGTCTGTCAATGTGCCCATTTTTGCTAATTCAATACACTTCAAAAACAAATCCATCACAGGTGTAACATAACGAGGTGGTGTCTTTCCATCTTCTAGCCCGTTCCACTCTGGCTGTGACTATTAGGACATTTGTTAAGGACAAAATACATCAGACACATCATCCTCAGTCCAATTAAATGCTGCCCCAAAAGACCTCTGTTGAAGCCCTGCCCTGCCCCCAGTGCTGGATAATTCCTGACCAGTTTCAAAGCTGACATTATGACAGATAGCAGGGGAAGTCTAGAAGGCAGGGAGTCCTGTGTCTTATGTCCTACCAGTGATCACACAAGATGGGAGATGGAACTGCACGGCCACTTTCCATACATTGCCAACCTGACTTTCTTGCCAGATGGAAAATTTTATATTTGTAACCTCTGGCCAAGCAGTTAAGAGATCCCAGGTTTTCTGCATCCATGGAGCATGGCGGCGTTTATCTCCCCAGCTGCCAAAAACAACTGGAGCCCAGGCGTTCCAAAGGGAAGCACACCGGCAGACAGAATAAGCACAGGTGTGCTAGCTCTGTCTCTCATCCCTGTCAGTCACCCTCTGCATGTTCCAGGGTGATTGTCTCCAAGGGAAGACTCCAGTGCTTGTAGAGGTTTCCACGTTTCGAAGCCCTGGTTTTCCAGGATTTCAAAATGCACAGGGGCCTCTGCGAGTACAGGAGTCTTCCCGCTACACACAGCCACCTTTGAACCCATGGAGGGCGATGAGGATCGAGGACGGTGCCAGCGCTCTCGCTCTCTCTTCCTTGCGTGTTTACTTAAGCCCCGTTCAGAACATCTGAATTGGACTTGGCTCTCAGTTTGATGACAGTGTTGAAACTGCAACCATGCACTGCCTCCTCTGTGAACCCAGTCTAGCTTTCGGGCTAAAACTAGTTTGGCCCTTACATTTCCCTCAAAATTATCCACTGTGGGTGCCGATATTGAATATCTGACAAATGTTTCATCCACATTTGGCTTCCAGCATGAGGGGTGAACTGAACATACTAGGAAGCCCATTGTTAAACTTTGTAATGATTTCATTATTCAGCTAACCATTCCGAAAATGGGTAATAAACTGTCCCCACCTCCCATTAGAAGGGGGGGGGTTTCAACAACAACAACAAAAGTGTTGAAAATTGAAATTTGAGCCCAAAGCATTCAATCTCAAATTCAAAATGACAAAATTCACAGATTTGCCACATTTCCCCTCTGTTTATTTCAACACTAATTCTACTTCCTGGTTTTCCTTCCAGGCATACATCCTCCTGGGCCAGTTCCTCCTCTTGAAGAAGGAGTGTGCTACATTTCAAAAGTGGCTGAAGTTATCCTATGGAGCCAGCAGCTTCCAGGCTGAGCGCTGTGCCCACTGTCTCTTGGAGTGGTGCTGCACATTCCTGTAGGATCACAGGGATCCTCCACACCCCCAAACACAGACACACCTCAAAACAACCACCTCTTATCCCTCACAGACCTGAAACCAATGATTTCTTGCAGTCATGATGTTATTAAACCAATGAACCATTTATCTATCCAGCTGGGACTTTATTTACCGGTATTTTAAATCATTTATATATAACTTTTTATTTTTATTTTTTTAAAAATTGCAATGGTTAACAGATCTAAAACTCAATAAAAACGCTTAAAAATGGGACAGTCCCCCAATAAAGAGATGCAAGAACACAGCAAAGGAGCCACAAAATATGGAGCACAGTAGTCACGTTTCAGTTTCTCAAGTGTAAAGGTAAAGGGACCCCTGACCATTAGGTCCAGTCTTGTCCGACTCTGGGGTTGCGCGCTCATCTTGCTTTATTGGCCGAGAGCTGGCGTACAGCTTCTGGGTTATGTGGCCAGCATGACAGAGCCGCTTCTGGCGAACCACAGCAGTGCACGGAAACGCCGTTTACCTTCCCGCCTGAGCGGTACCTATTTATCTACTTGCACTTTGACGTGCTTTCGAACTGCTGGGTGGGCAGGAGCAGGGACCGAGCAATGGGAGCTCACCCCGTTGCAGGGATTCGAACCGCCGACCTTCCCATCAGCAAGCCCTAGGCTCTGTGGTTTAACCCACAGCACCACCTGGGCTGTGTAGGGAGGTACAAATCTGCCCATTTCAGTTCTCCGGTTTCTCAGTTTTCAACCTGCAATTCAGTATTCCACACTTATGCAGCATTTTGGAGATTTTAAAAAGGAATCCTGCATGCAGTTTTGGCTAATAGACACATTTTTTCAGGCAGTTTCCCTAATACTATGCATTTGGTATGTTTTCACAAATAGAAGCACACTTTATTCCAACATATGCATTTTTATACACGTTACTTGACTGGAGAATTGCATCGCATAATTCGGAGACGTGCAAAATTTGAAGGATGGCTACCGGTATGCTTTGGTTTGCATATTGTTTTAGAAAATGCAAATTTGTTAAGTTACAGGTAGGTAGCCGTGTTGGTCTGCCATCCAATAGCACCTTAGAGACCAACTAAGTTTGTTCTTGGTATGAGCTTTCGTGTGCATGCAGACTTCTTCAGATACACTGAAACAGCCATTTCCTGCGGCTCCATGTGGTGCCTTCCATAGTTCCAGTTCCAGGTAAATTTGTTAAGTTCACCTTTAAATGTGAATTGAATTTCTCCCCCTCCCTACTCAGCACCAACTGGTATTAATAGGTTTCACCTTTCTGTGTAAAGTTAGCAGGAAGAAGTTGGGAATTCTCCCTTTTAAGAGAATTCGTTTACAAATGAACTTTTATGTTTATATATTTAAAAGTTTAACAAACCATGAACATTAAGCTTACATTAAACCACAAAACACTGAAAAGTTTCTTCTTCCTTTGCTTCTGCAAGAGGGATGGCCCCATGCATGGATTCAGAAATTCTTGCCTGGGTAATGGACTCAATCCACACAACTGTCAAGGCTGCACTCCCTCCGAAAGAGCAGGTATGTAGCTTGAGGATCCTTTTGGATCCATTGGTGTTGCTTGAGGCTCAGGTAGCCTCAGTAGCGGGGGATTGTCTTCCACGTGCCCCTAGATCTGATCAGGGACAGCCTAACTTCTGTTGACTAAGCTCTGGTAGCCTCTTGGTTAGATTGCTGCCTTTGAAGATGGTTCAGAAACTGCAGAGGTGCCAGGGTTTCCTAAACTTGGGACTCCAGCTGTTGGGGGACTACAGTTCCTATCATCCCCAACCACTGGTCCTGCTACATAGGGATGATGGGAGCTTAAATCCAAAAACCGCTGGAGACCCAAGTTTGGGAAACCCAGGTGTAGACTGTAGCAGCCAGGTTCTGGCTGGGTACGGCAGTTTGAGCCCATCATGCCAACCTTGACCCCACTGCACTGGCTACCCGTTAGCTTCCTGTCACGGTGCCACAACTAGACCTGAAAGGCTTCCACCTGGGAAGCTTTTTCCAGCATCAGGGCAGGTTTATCGATCTACTAAGGCGCTGGGTATGGGAGGTTTTGCTGACCTACTCAGCTTAGGCACTAGGTACCAATATGCTGGGGGCCCTGGGGCCTGGGCGTTGCCCCCCATCGCGTACTAAAGAATCCTGAGAACAATCGAAAGCCTGTGCCTCCCCCGCAAGTCTGTTTTCAATCCCCACGTGCAATTGGGGAAACGTGCCTCGCTGTGAACGCGCAAGAGCAACACGCGTGCTGGGACCAAGGGGTCTGCAGCGAAGACCAGCATCTTTCTGGGGCAGCCGGCCGGCGGGTCCGACCGTGGGAGCCGGCTTCTCGGGACCGGGAGACGAGAACGTCGGGGCGCTGCCGCTGCCTGACCGCACCCAGGCCCCTTTCGAGGTCGGCGGAGGCGGCTAGTGGCTCGGGTCCGTCCCGCCCCTTTCTTTCTCTGTCCCGGGCAGCCGCCTCCTTGGCGATGGGCCTCGTCCGCCTGGCGGCTCGGCTGCCCTGGCAGCGGCTGCCCTCCCCTCGGGCGGACTTCCGAGCCGCGGGTCTCCCCACTGGGCCGGAGCGCCTTTGACTGGCGGGCCGGACACCAACCGCAGCCCGGGAACCTCCTTCGGCGCCGGCGACGGGGCGGGGATCCTCGCGGCCGCGCTGGGGAGGTTCTCCGAGGAAAGTGCCACGACTTCAGCGCGCCCGCGGCAGGAGGGCCACGCGAAGGGAGCGCGGGAGAGCGAGCGGAGCGGAGCGGCGGCGCGAGGTGAGCGCGGGGAACGGGAAGCGCGCTCCTTCCTCGGGCGACGAGGAGAGACAGCCGCCGCCTCGGCGAGCGGAGCGCCGGGTCGGGCAGCGCGGGCACCCCGGAGCGGCGCCTGGACTCCCGCCTCGGGCGCCCGTCGGACGGCTGCGATCCGAGTTGCGGCTGAGGAAAGGGGGCCCTTCCTCGCGGTCGCCGCCCGCGCGGAGCCCCGCTCGGCCCCTCCAGGGATGCGGCGCAAGAACGGGAGATCTGGCGGGGCGGGTGGCTCCGCGGCCGCGGGGATGATGCGTCCCCCGACGGCACCGAGAGCAGAGCGCGAGAGGGAGAAGGCGGCGAAGAAGGGGCGCCTGCCGGCTGGAGCGCCCGAGCGGGGCGTCGAGCAGGAGGCTCGGCGTGGACGTGGAAGAGCGTTTCAGCTGGAAGGAAAGCGCGGGCGAAGCGCCGTCGTCGCTGCAACCGAGTCCCGCCGGACTCGGCTGCGAGAGCCGCCCCGACAGGCGCGGGGGTCCCTCTTTGGCCCTCGGCCCGCTCTGCTCGGCGGCCGGACCCTGGACCCCGGGCCGCCCCCCGACGGGCCCGAGTGGCGACGTGTCTCGCTCTCCGGCGGGGAGGAGGAGCCTGGCGCCCAGTCCTTCGGGCTCCTCCCGCTGCTGCCCTCTCCGCAGCCGTCGGGGGGCACCCCCTCCCCGAGCTGCCACAGCCGGCCGCTTTGCCGCTGGCCGGAGAGTCCCGGCCCGATGATCAGCCCCAACTTCGAGGGCTCTGGCGCTTCTCCTCTGCCGCGCAGGAGGGAGATCGCCTGGTCGTCTGGGATGGCTGCGTCTGTGGGGAAGGAGACCCCACGCTGCGACCCCCTTGCAGTCCTGCAGCAGGATCCTCTACTTCACCAAAGCTGATCTTGTGGCCCGGGGTTGCTGGTTGGTGCCGCGCAGTTTTGCGCACGCCATGCTGGCTCGTGTCCCTCGGTTAGAGTGCAGCGGCCTCCACGCCACGCTGCAGATTTTCCTTTAGCCGCTCCCCTCCTGCTCCTCGCTGTCACCTCTCCGCCGACTGGCCTGGACTCTCTGCTTGCTTGCACTGTTGCAAACCTTGGGCTGAAACGAACTGCCTCCCCCCACCCCCACTTTTGCCGGGCAGCGCAGTGGCTGTTTCAGTGTGGCAGCGGCAGCAGGGCAACCGGGCTGCTACCCTCGCGGGGTTGCGCGGCATCCTATTTGTGGAACAGACTCCCTTTGGAGGTTGTGGACTCTCCTTCCTTGGAGGTTTTTAAGCAGAAGTTGGGTGACTATCTGTCAGGGATGCTTTAGCTGGGATTGCAGGGGGTTGGACTAGATGACCCTAGGGGTCCCTTCCAACTTTATGATTCTATGATACTTCTATTAAAGCTGTTAAATGCTTTGTTGGTCTCTTCGGGGACAAACTAACTTCCATATTGTGTTAACAAAATAAAAAAATTCCTTCCAGTAGCACCTTAGAGACCAACTAAGTTTGTTCTCTAAGTTTGACAAGAAGGGACCCAGGTGGCGCTGTGGGTTAAACCACAGAGCCTAGGACTTGCTGATCAGAAGGTCGGCGGTTTGAATCCCTGCGACGGGGTGAGCTCCCGTTGCTCGGTCCCAGCTCCTGCCCACCTAACAGTTCGAAAGCACGTCAAAGTGCAAGTAGATAAATAGGAACCGCTCTGGCGGGAAGGTAAACGGCGTGCGCTGCTCTAGTTCGCCAGAAGTAGCTTTGTCATGCTGGCCACATGACCTGGAAGCTGTACGCTGGCTCTTGGCCAATGAAGCGAGATGAGCGCCACAACCCCAGAGTCGTCCGCGACTGGACCTAATGGTCAGGGGTCCCTTTACCTTTACCTTAAGTTTGTTCTTGGTATGAGCTTTTGTGTGCATGCACACTTCTTCAGATACACTGAAACAGAAGTCACCAGACCCTTATATATAGTGAGAGGGTGGGGAGGTTGGTTTCTGAATGTTTTGGAAGTCAAACAGACTTTCGGAACGGCTTCCGTTCGGCTTCCAAGGTACGACTGTATAGTGTGGAACGCCAGAAGCTAGTCTTGAGTAGAATTCTACTCTGAGTACACTCTCCCTAGGTTGCTTCTGAGAATGCCTCTAGGTCAGCTGTGCAAGCTGGACATTCTGCTATGTAAACATGCATGTGCAAACATGCTTCTAGGTCAGCATTAACTTACTCATTTTGTTTTTCAGGTTAAGACTACAGTGCAAGAATGGATTTTTATGACCCTCAAACCCTGGGCGTCATGGTCTTTGGAGGATTCATGTTGGTCTCAGCAGTTGGGATATTCCTGGTGTCCACCTTTTCCATGAAGGAGACGTCTTTCGAAGAAGCTTTGGCAAAGCAGCGCAAGGAGCTAGAGAAAGCCAGCCACCACAAGGTGGAGAAGAAGAAGAAAGAGAAGCCTGCTGAGAAGAAAGGAAGAGCAAAGAAAAAGGAGGAGAAACCCAATGGACTGCTGGAGCCAGACACAGTTCTGGATGCTTCTGATGGAAGCCCTGAACCAGTCTTGGAAGCACCCATTGTGTCTCTTTCAGCTCCTGAGGAAAAACCAACCCCGTCTCCTAAAGACAAGAAGAAGAAAGAGAAGAAAGTGGGGAAGGTAGAGTCGGTTCCCAGCCTGGCAGCGTCTTCTCCACCAATAACTGCTTCAAAAGATCTGGTTTCTGATGTGGTTTCCAAGGAAGTGTCAGTAGGTGCTGCTCCACTAGCTGGGGCTCAACAGAATGCTCCCTTAACTAATTCCGTGAGTGTCAAAAAAACCCAAGCTCTTGGAAACAGAGAGGAACAAAGGCACGACGGCGCTTCCAACAAGAAAGCCATTGCCCCAAAGAAAAAGGAATCAAGTAAGTCAATTGCTGTAAATCACACATGTGTATTTACAGTATATATGTGTATTACTTAATTAATATCTTCCCCCGTTCCCAAAGGTTTAAGGTGGGTAAGCTACTCACAAAATCTGAAGCAATTAAACCCTGATCTTTCCTTCTCCCTACTTTTCCTGGCCAGCTTGAATAAAAACACTTTTCATAGTTTCCATATAATAATAATAATAATAATTTATTATTTTTACCCCGCCCATCTGGCCGGGTCTCCCCAGCCACTCTAGGCGGCTTCCAACAAATATTAAAATACATACACATATTAAAATACACACACACACTTTATCTTTGTTAAGTCTTTTGATGGCCAGAATAGTGCTAGGTATAAAATAATAGATGGCGATTATCTCCAAGGAAAAGAAATTCCATAATTGGAGGGAGCCAATTATGGCAGCAGAACAAAATTCGCAAGAAAGGTGAAGGCCCTGTATACTTTTCTTTTCTTTCTGACGTGCTTTTGAACTGCTAGGTTGGCAGGAGCTGGGACCGAGCAACAGGAGCTCACCCCGTCGCGGGGATTCGAACTGCCGACCTTCTGATCGGCAAGCCCTAGCCTCTGTGGTTTAACCCACACCACCCCCCACGTCCCTCATTTTTTGGGTAGACTGTCAATTTTGTTGTTGCTGTTGTTGATAGGTGTTTTTTTTTAAAAAAATTCCCAGCTTACTTATCTCCTCACACTTCTGTTTCTAGGTGCCGCAGATGTTGAAAATATGCTTTATGTTCCCTATAAGACCTTATCTTCCATTATTAGCAGCATGGTTTTTGGTGAAGGCGAGGCCCAGCAACTGATTGAAATCTTGACTGAGAAAGCAGGAGGGGCTCAGGACCCATGGCTGATGGTATGGACATCTTATTGATCATCAAAGGTCTGCTGTGGATAAACTTCACGAGGGTATTAATGGCTACAAGTCGTGATGGCTGTGCTCTGCCAGAAGCAGTGATGCTTCTGAATCCCAGTTGCTGGAAACATCAGGAGGGCAGAAGGCGCTTGTGTTCAGCTCCTGCTCTCTGGTTTCCCACAGGCCTCTGGTTGACCTCTGTGAGAACAGGATGCTGGACTAGATGGGTCATTGGCCTGGACCGGCAGGCTGCTCTTATACTCTTATTTTCTTATGTTCATCTTGAGGACATTACTCGACAGAATAAGGAAGAGCCAGACCGTTTGGTTGTTTCTTCTACAGCTGAGAAAGCAGCAGGTCTCAATTAGAGTGTCCTTGCCCATTGACATGGCCATGACAGTAGGCTCATATCCATAGCTGTTAGCCCTCCCTTTTTTTGCGGGAAACTCCCTTATTCCAATGCCGTTTCCCGCTGCTATCCCGGATTGTTGATATCCCTTAAATTTCCCGGATTGCAAAGGAAGCAGCTCCTCTCCCTCCCTGCCGGCCAGGGAGGCTCCTCAGCTGCGTTGCTCGGCTGCCAATAAGGAGTCTGAGACCAACTGGGGGCGGAGCTTGCATGCCTTGTGCAGCCAGACCCTCACGCCCAACCAGACAGACAGCCTGCCTTCCGTCTACGCGCTCGCTCTTTCGCTCCCCCGTTCGCGCGCAGCCTCTGGAGCGCAGGGTGGCGAGGCTACTTGGTGCCATTGCACCGCCCTCGCGGTATCCCTTATTTTCAAATCCGAAAGTTGACAGCTATGCTTATATCAAGGGGGGTGTAATTCAGAGCCTCTGACTTGGTTCAGTTTATTTTATAAACCAATGGATCTCTGGTTCGTGAAACCACCCAAATATTTTTTTTTTATGGTTCATCAGCCCCAAATAAAATTAAAGTTGCATAATATAAAATATATGTTACTTAGAATGGAATTTTTTTTCAAAGCAGTTACAGATTGTCTATGTGAAATTTCTATATTTGGATATTTTGCAACTTGTTCTGTGATTTTAAAAAAGTAGAGCTTGAGGCAAAAGTCTCTGGTAGGTTAATGAAGGGCTGGGCTTGCTAACAAATGTGTTATAGCATAAGTTTTGTGAAGTGTCCACTGTAATGGAAGCGGGAGGCTACGGTAGGAGAGCCTGCTTATGCCTTTCCTTCCACAACAACCTTGCAAGTAGGCCAGTCACATATTAGAACTATTCAGTAATCACCATCTGTCAACACTTATGGCCTGCAGAGAGGAGGGGATTCTGGGGCGCTCATGGAAGTACTAAAAACAGGGACCCCAAGATAGCATTTGGTTTCCTTGATTTTTCCTGGGGTTCAAGAAAGTTGCTTTTCTCTGCTAAGATCCCCCTCAGTTCACGAGGGACAACAGAGCAAGCATCCGACTGCTTTCTGCACCATGGGGTTCAATGCACCCTGCTTTTTCACCCCGGTAGCACCTAGCCAGAATCCTAGAGTGTGGCATAGACTCATTTCAGACCACTGCAGCCAAATTGTACGAAGTTTAATGAAGAATACAAAAGGAGAGGAGAGGAGAAAAGAGCAAAAGCAGGCTATTGAAAATAAAGAGAGCTTTTTAGCTGAGATCTACCTTTCCCTGGGACCCAGGTGGTGCTGTGGGTTAAACCACAGAGCCTAGGGCTTGCCGATCAGAAGGTCGGCGGTTCGAATCCCCCCGACGGGGTGAGCTCCCATTGCTCTGTCCCTGCTCCTGCCAACCTAGCAGTTCGAAAGCACGTCAAAGTGCAAGTAGATAAATAAATGGCGGGAAGGTAAACGGTGTTTCCGTGTGCTGCTTTGGTTCGCCAGAAACGGCTTTGTCATGCTGGCCACATGACCTGGAAGCTGTACGCCGGCTTTCGGCCAGTAACGCGAGATGAGCGCCGCAACCCCAGAGTCATCCACAACTGGACCTAATGGTCAGGGGTCCCTTTACCTTACCTTTCCCTGACCTGGTTACAAAGATGCTTGTGGTCTCCTCATGTGCAACACAGTGTAGGCCAGGCACCCCCAAACTCGGCCCTCCAGATGTTTTGGGACTACAATTCCCATCATCCCTGACCACTGGTCCTGTTAGCTAGGGATCATGGGAGTTGTAGTCCCAAAACATTTGGAGGGCTGAGTTTGGGGCTGCCTGGTGCATGCTTTCATTTGCAGAGTTTTCTGACTGGTGGTGCAGGCACCTGGAATGGAAGGTGAGGGAGATGGACCCTGGTGGGGCTGCCCATTTTTATTGGCTCTCCCACTCACATTGGACTCAGGGATAGTTGGCATTTTTAGCCAATCAGAGCACAGGTCAGGTAACTAGTGTGAAACTTGCCAGGAGTTGGGAAGATAGTAGTTGCCCCCAGGGCACAGGGAAGGATGATTATCGCTGGTGGAAATTGCTGCTGGATTTCTCCATCTTTCTGCCAGACAGAACCTGTTCTGGTTTTGTGGATTCAGGAGTTGGCTGGAGCATGTGCTTGCCTTGATCAAGCAAAATGGAGGGAAAGAGAGCATGGGTTTTCTACGCACCACTTTTTCTGATGAATAAGAAGGAAAAGAAAAGTTGGATAAGAAAAGTTGCCATTATGATACCAAGCAATCACTTGTTGGTCTGATAGCTGGCTGGCATACAAGAGAATACTGTGGTAGTTCTGAAGCTCTTAATTCTGCATTGAATTGATTCTTGTTGCAGGCAACTCAGAAAGGTGACCCCGTTGCCGTTCTGAAACGACAGCTAGAGGACAGAGAGAAGCAACTTGCAACGGAACAAGAGAATGTAACTGTCGCAAAAACTAAACTGAGAGAACTCTCAAAGGTAGGTTCTTACGCAGGCTTCAGAAGTGGCGCTTCAGATATTCAGAACCTACATTTTGGGCCCCATTGTCCGGATACAAGCTCCTTATCTGTGTCCGGAGTGTGTTTCATATTTCGTTCCAGTTTATGGCACCTGCTGGCAATAGGAACATGCTCTCATTCTGCTCTTAATCATTTATTTATTTATCATCATGGATAAATGTTTGCTATGAATTGCATAGTCTCAACAACAACATTCTGAAGTTGCCCACTTTAGGATGGATTTGCAAATTTATATATCAAATCTTGGCAACAGCTTTCTGCACCCATGGGCTTCATGCTTCAGTCCATACAAGATGTTCTTACTGGGTGACCTGTTACAACATACAAATAAATGTATTGCTGAATATAATCAATCATTTTCTCCTTCTGAAGAGCTGTGGTCTGATATTCTTTTTAGCATATTTAGAATAGTCCCAGGGCTCAAGTGAATATTATGAATACCATATGAAAATGCTCAAAACTAGACTGAAAAGTTTGTCATTTGGGGGTGTCAATGCCTTTTCTGACAGAGTGTTATCAAATATCGAATATTGCTTATATCGAAGAAGACACTTTCCACCACAGGGGCTTTACCTGACGCCATCAACCCTTTCTCAGTGACCCTCCAATAACACCTTTTTGCAGACCAGGCCTTTAGATACTAAAGTGATTTGTGGGAGCCATCTTGTGTTGCTTCAATCTAATATGTGAAGCCACCCACACTTTTGAGGTGGATGTGTAACTTCATTCCAGGTCAACTCTATAACTAGGAGACCTCAACACTTTTTAGTGGCTATAGCATCGGGTAGCTACAGAGTGCAAATGAACCCGCTTGAAGTTCAAGTTGTGAGCTGTGTTCTCTGCTACGAGGGGTGGGGAATCTCAGGCCAAGGACTGAAGACGGCTTTGAAGGCCTCTCTGTCCGACACTTGGGTCTCTTCCACAAACCCCACCTCTCACTGCAGGGCACCCGAGGTGGTGGTCTCACAGCAGAGGCTCCAGACAGCTGGAAGGGTTGGCACTGCCACCACATGCCTGCTGCTGCGCCCGCCTGTCATAAAAGAAACAGTGACTAGGATGTGTGAGTTTGTGTGTCATATCCTAGGTAATCATGGGAGCATAGTTCAGAATGGCATGCTAGTGGCATCCATAAGCAAATGGGTTAATAATACTGGTTTAAATCTGTGTTTTAGTTAAACTGAGGCCTACTGTAGTACTGAGTAATCCCAAGAATCAGCACTGTCTTGAGTTTCTCCTTCGCTGTATGTTCAAGACCTTGACTCCACATTTTATGCATTTCTTGTTGCTGTTGTGTAGCCGTTTAGTCGTGTCCGACTCTTCGTGACCCCATGGAACAGAGCACGCCAGGCACTCCTGTCTTCCACTGCCTCCTGCAGTTTGGTCACTCATGTTTGTAGCTTCAAGAACACTGTCCAACCATCTCGTCCTCTGTGTCCCCTTCTCCTTG